>CM053589.1:117290895-117339493 GCA_028646515.1 Pseudochirops corinnae
AAGCAGTCTTAACCTTATTTGGCATATCTTCTGCTGAGTTGGCTCTGGGGGAGGGTCTGTATTGCTCTAAGCCCCAGATTGCTTGAAGGTCAGGTAACTTCTAAACAGGCCTAGTGAATACTGAAGCCATTCTAGATTTGATTTTTCAGAATGAGGGAACTTCACTATAAATTATCCCTCACACTCATTTGTACAATGGCAATAATAATAGCTTTTACATGCCAAGATTATCATGAGGATCAAATGATATAATATTTGTAAAGCCACCTTGCAAACCTGAACATACTGCATGTTAACCATCATTGTTGTTATTTTTATTAAGCATGAGGATGACAAGTGAAAATCATATCATTTCCCAGATATTTTGTAAAGTAACGTAATGGTAATGGAGGTAGAATCCTTTCTCTGTCCCTCATTATTTATATGAGCCTAGAGAAGTCACTTAGCCTCTCAGAGACCTCAGTATTCTTCTTTATAAAAGAGAGATAACAATGCTTGATCTAGTGACTTTACTGATTTGCTGGGAAGAAAGTCTGCTATTGTAAAATGTTAGATAAATATAAGAACTTATTAATAAACAATAATAAAAAGAAAAGTATTTATAAATGTCCAAATTATTTACAGAATATTATTTTCATGCAAATTCAGAAAAGGAGAATGACATCAATGGGTTCATAAGGAGTAGGAGAAGGAACGTATACAATGGCACAAAATCTCCAGGTTGAAAGTAACCTCAGAGCCCATCTCATCCAGCCCATAACTGAGTAGTAGTCCCCTCTAAAACAGATCTGACAGTCTCTAAATCTAAAATATATCATCCAGTCTCTGCTTAAATATATCATTCAGTCTCTGCTTGACAACTTCTGGTGAGGAATAACCCACTTCTTCCCAAACTACCTCTAGATTTCACTAATTGTTGGGAAATTTTCCCTGAAGTTGAATCAAAATGAATTACTCAGTACCTTCTTCCCATTGTTCATTAGTTCCATCCCCTGGACAAAGCTGAACAAGCCTAATCCCTCTTCCATATGATAGCCCATCAAATGCTTGAAAACATTTATTGTGAGACAGCTAAGTTGCATAGTGGATAGAGCATCAGTCCTGGAGTCAGGAAGACTTAAGTTCAAATTGAGCCTCAGACACTTACTAGTTGCGTAATCCTAGGCAAGTCACTTTACTCAGATTGCCTCAAAAAAAAAAACTATCCTGTCTCTTCACTAAATTCTTTTCTTCAGATTAAAGATTCCCTCCCTTCCCAATTTCTTCCACTGATCTTTGTATAACATAATACTACCCAACTTGCCAATGTCTTTTCTAAAATGTGGGACCCAGAATAGAACACAACATTACAGAAAGAGTCTCACCACAGAAATAAATGTAAAACAAAGCAAAACCTGTTATCTCCTTAATTGTGTAGTCTTGGCTAAAAAAAAAAAAAGTTAACTTTTTTTGCCTGCCATATCACACTGTTAACTCATATTAAGTTTACAATTCACAGAACTCCCAGATTTCATTCAGATTACCTGGCCACATTTTCCACATCTGGTACCTGTGAAATTGATTTTTGGAAGCTAGGTATAAATTTTTTTTGCATTCATTTCAACTAGACTCTGTTATCTGAAGAATTAACTAAGCTTTGAATCATCTACAAGGTTGATAAGCTTACCTGATATGCCTTTATGCAAGTCACTGATAAAACTGGCAAATAGCATAGAGTCAACAATATGATACATGAATTAAGATCAAGCACTAAAACGATCGGAATGCAAGCTCTCTGTGCATGAGTTTAAAGAATTTTAAAATGAAAAGGAGACTTGATTTCTTTATCCTATTATAATGGTAAGGGAATCTGAAGATCCTCCCTGCCCCTTAATGGGCCTCAAATAGAACCCAACAGGAGGTGCTTAATTGGGGGGAGGCTGATTTTTCAGGAAGGTCCACACCTTTTATTACTTTGTAATTAGTCAGGGAGTCACAAAGGCTGTGAAGTCCTCTGACCCTGAAGAAGGGTTTAGATACTCTGAGACACAGTTTTGCTTTGGGGCTCACTTATGGGAAGAGTTTGTATGATTTGACCAGATGAGACTCTGGGTAGCCATTGAGCCCTCCAGCTTTGAAAACCCTAATGTTGGTGCTTCTGTCTCTGGTAACTAACTATGTATGTATGTAAGGGTCAGACAGCTAGAGGCCTTGTCTGTTGGTCTGTTGAATTGTTTTATTTTCTCTGTCTGTATTTTTTATCTGCTCGTAATTTCTGTCATATTTTCTGAAGTTCAGGGTACTGACGTTTTCTCCCCAACTAAGTGAATAATATGTGTATACACACACAAACGCACATACACAAACACACATATATGATACATATATACATATATGATATACCTCTATGATATGTGTGTAGTGACTGTGTAGTCATTATTGATAGATAAAATGTTTAATTAAAGATTGTTGACCCCTTTAAAATTGCTTTCCTTTAGAAAAGCAGATCAATAGAACCTGTGCTAGCAGCCATCCTGGGTCTGCAAGGTTGCTTGCTGTTACACCTACTCATTTCAATTCTTATATTTGGCAGTAAAGTTTTCTCCAGGTGACTGGTTATGTGGTGATTTCATCTGTGTTTTAAGGGGGGAAAAAAGAAAGACCATGAGCAAGACTTACATGGCCAAATGAAATGTAAAAAAGATATTCTTTCCAGCAAATAGAAGCCTCAAAAGAGCTAGAGATAGGAAAGAATGCTATGGCTCTTTAAACCTGCCTCCAGATTGGAGTCCTGATATAGCACCCAAATGACTTTCTGCTTTTTCTATTTAAAAAAATCCCACCTGTGTTAGGGATCCATGCTCCTTTGGCAGGGAGTTGTAGGATGATGATTGATGAAGAACAAGGTGTTGTCTGTGCTTTGGGATCTTTGAGCACCATAATTGGTTAAGGGAGATAAGAATCATAGGATTGGAATGTCTTCCAATCTATATGAGGTTGGCCAACATAGCAAATGCAGAAGTCCTTTGAGCCCATTTGGGTCAAAGTGGACACTTATCTATGAAGTTATGATTGGAGAGTCAAGATGATAACTTCTCTGAAAGATTTAGGGGTAAAAGCAAAAGAAAGTATGATCTAATAAGACTATAGAGATATATAGTATATTAACTAATTAATGTGAGGCTGACTCTTCCCAAAGATTTCTCCTTTTAAATTGTCTGGTTATTTCTAAGAGGTTTGCTTTGAATTGTTCTCTGAAAAGAGGATCAAAAACAATCACAGGTGCTTTACATTTTTTGCCCTTGGGATTCCATACATAAATGCTAACTAAGTTTCTGAAATAGAAGGAAAAGAAATTTCCAATATACAAAGATCCTAACATGGAAGAAAAGGCACAAAAATCTGAATATGTGATATATGTATGTATGTTTACATATATTCTCTAGCAAGAAATCAATTCATTTGCATTTCTCAGAAGAGGAAGAATGGCAAATGCAAAATTATAAGACGCAATCTTATCATAAGGAGAATCATATAAATCACAAACCAGACGCTATGAAATGAATCATGCTAATCTTTGTTTAACTCCACAACAACATCAATACATTCACAATTATTCTTTCGGCATGTTCATTCAAACATTTTGTATTGTTGTCTCACTCATCTTGATCCATCTTTTCCACAAAGATGACACGTGAGATATTCTGCCACACACTTTGAGAAAGCCTAATCAACTCTCTATGGCATTCCCCTGACATAGAATCCCTGTTAACAAAGGAAATGATGCTCATGTGGCATGATGTGTCCTGGATTAAGCAATGTAAAGATCGCTGCTTCCTTTCCTAGATGTTTGCTAACCATCCGACTTTTGCTAATATGGTTTCACATTTTACCAAGAATCAAAGTCAAGCATCTGCAATTTGCATACTTCAGTATCTTCACTGTGCGTATGCACATACATAGATACATGCATGTATATGTATATACACACATATTTATATATATAAAATTGAGAATGGCAGGAGAATTTCAGAAAAAAGGCAAACATCATATATATTTATGTGTCCACGCATACATACAATTGTAATATATACATCTATGAACATATATGTATGGTCCACACATGTACGCATGCACACATATGTGTGCACAGCATTTGCCCCTTTCCAAATCTGAAATCTTCCACCATTCTTCACGATTTTCCAGTGATCACTGATGGTCCCTTTATAATCACATTTGCCACATTTGTTCTTTCAGAACTCTGAGCTGTAGTTCTTCTGGTTCTGGTGACTGTGAATCATTAGCAGTAACTAAGTACTCCATTATTATCTTCTGACCTATCTTGGGATTCAGCTCCTCATTAGACATCTTTTTTTTTTCTTTCTAGTCTAAATATAACTCTCTTTATCAGAGAAAACAGAAACAAAATGAGTTGAGTAGCCATTTTTTCACTCCATCATCTACAGTCATCCCAATCACCACTGGATTTACAGGCAGAAAACTTGAATTTGAGAATAAGTAATCTTTGAATAAGTCACTTATGCTTATTGAGGTTTAATCTCATTCATAATAAAAGGAAATAATGCTATTTTTATTACTTACTTCTTGGGGCTCTTGACCAAATGAGAAAACCTAGACACCAAAATCACCCTGGGCAAGTCACAAAATGAGTCCAAATTCTAATCCATAAAATGAGGGGATTTGGACTATAAGATCTCTAAGGTCCTGTAGCAGCAGCCACACTGGCATACCCAGTATGGCTGTTAGTACAGGTTCTTAGATCTGCTTTATTAGGAAAGATAGCTGTTCAGGGGGTCAACAATCTTTTTTTTTTAATTACATTCCTTAGTTCAGGGGGAAAATTAGCACCCTGAACTTCAGAGAAAATTCAAACAAAGAAAATAGAGAAAATACAAACAGAGGAATAAAGACTAACAGGCAGGGCTTCTAACAGTCTGAGAAATTAGCACTGATCAACAGACGGATCCAACTGTCTGACCAAGGCAATACATACATAGTTACCAGAGAGAGAAGCACTAACATCTGGGTTTTTCAAAGCCTGGGGGCTCCTTAAAGGCTATCCAGAGTCTCATGTGGTCAAATCACAAGAGCACTCCTCCAATGAGTGTTCCAAAGCAAAATGCTAACCTCAGAGTATATGTACCCTTCTTCAAGGTCAGAGGGCATCACAACACTGGTGACCCAGTTTCTAATTACAAAGTAACAAAAGGTGTGGGCTTTCCTGAAAAAGAAGCCTCCCTTAATCAAATTTCCCTTAATGGGCTCCAATGAGGCCTATTAATGGGCAGGAAGATCTTCTATCTCATTAACATTACAGGTCCTTTCCGACTCCAACTCCTAAAAGATCTAAGTAAGTTTTTTAAAAGCAAAAGGTACTACAATACACATAAAATGTGAGTGATTGTGATCATAGCTATAGTTGGTGTGATGAATTAGATATATCTGATTATTACCCTTGAGCTAAATACCCAATTCAGGATACCTAATGTTCCTGCTTTCATTTAAACTAATGTCCAAGAGTTCGCAATATGACTTTGCTGAGAAATGACCCAGAACCACTGCCTTTGATCCTTATTTTTGCAATATTCCTTTTCAATAGCAAGTTATCTAATGAAGCAATTAACAACATTTATTAAGCACCTACTATGCATCACATAGGGTAGCTAGATGATGCAGTAGATAGAGTACAGGGCCTAAAGTCAGGAAGACCTGAATTCAAATTTGGCCTCAGACAATTTCTAGCTGTGTGACCCTGGGTAAGTCATTTAAACCTGTTTGCCTCAGTTTCTCATCTGTAAAATGAGCTGGAGAAGAACAGGGCAAACAACTTTAGCATCTTTGCCAAGCAAATTCCAGATGGTGTCACAAAGAGTCACACACAACTGAAACAACTCAATAATAACAACAAATGTACTGGGTGCTATGCTAAATGTGGGATATACAAAGACAAAATGAAATAGTTCCTTACTTCAAGAAGGTTATATCCTATTAGGGAGATAGCATGTATGTAAATAATTATAAGTAAAATTGCATACGTAAATAAGCATATATGAAGTAAGGTTGAAGGAAGAGTAGAAATAGTAGTAATAATAATAGCTACCATTAATGTAGCACTACCACATACCAGCACTATGTTAAGTGCTTTACAAATATTATCTCATTTGTTCCTCACAACTACCCTAGGGCATAGGTACTATTATTGTCTCCATTTTAGAGTGTAAGAAACTGAAGCAAACAAAGGTTAAGGGACTTGAACAGCATCACACAGTTAGTAAGTGTCTCAAGCTGGATTTGACTTCAGGTCTTCCTATCTCCACATTCAGCATTCCATTTGCATCAGCAACCAGGAAGGTCAGAAACATTCGTCATTTAGAATGTAGTTAACTGCTTTCTACAAATATGAAAATGGATTGGGCAGAGGGCATAAGAAGGGGAAGTATATGCTCACATATACAGCTTTAGTGAGGGGGAAGGGATGGGAAAGCCAGGTAAAGATCAGTCTACAGCCGAGACAATGTGGAGGAGTATTTGCCTAAGGTGGAAAATTGTAGGTCGAATCTATATTTTGGAAGTCCTTGAATGCTAGGATCAGGAGTTTATAATTTTCTTCAGTAGGCGTTTTGGAGCCCCAGAAAATTTTTGAAGAGAGAAATTACATGATCAGAGTGATGGAAACATCTTTTAATACATAACCAAGAAACCTTATTTTTTCCCCCATAGTCCCATCTTCTATCCTCCCTCAGCACAAATCAGAGCTCTTTCTTTTGGCTCCCCTGGTCATAGAAAATGGGAAACACATTCTCTTCATGTTTGACCTTTGAGTTCAGGCTCAGTCAGGTAAGACAATCTATTGTTTTATTTTTTCAGAAGTTCCTATTAAAATCAATTCACAAATAATTTTGTCAATCAACTAACATTTATTGTAATAATGCCATATTATTAGATTGATGCTATATATTACAATAATGCTATCTATCATAAGGGTGAGTTGACTGATTAAGTTCCTATTCTTTGCCAACCACTGTGCTAGACATTGAGAATAAAAAGACAAAGACCAGATAGTATTTTCTCTCTAAGAGCTAATGTTCTATCAAGTAGGATACAGTATATATACATGACTTAAATATAAAATGACTATACAAGATAAATTGAGAAGTGAAAGAACACTATCATTTAGGGTGATCATAGAAGGTTCCCTTGATAAAATGGTTCCAGAGATGACCTTGATGGAAAACAAGAATCCTGAGGGGTGGAAACAAGGTCCTAGATATAGAATCCCAGATATAGAATATACCCTATACAAATAAATAGAGGCAAGAGATGGACCATCAGGTTTGGGACTTGACTGGAACAGAGTCTGTAAAAGAAAATCTTAGGACTGGAGAGAGAGAAGCCAGAATATGGAGGGCTTTAAATGACAGAATGAAGAGAACGTATTCCCGTTTAGTTTCTCCGCTTAGTTATATGTTCACTGGCCCATTCTCAAAAATCTTCTTGTATTTTGTAACTGTTGCTGACTCATCTTTGTGAATCACTATTCTCCTTTACTCTAGGACAACCTTGTCTGAAGGCAATAGTTTCACTTGGTCTCTATGAATTGTCTGACAAATGGTCCAATCATGACAAATTAATATTTATAAACCAATGTATACACTAGATACATAGACAGAAAGACCTACTGTCTATAGGATAAAAAGATATAGACAATGAATGAAAGACTGTTTGTCATACAACAAGCACTCAGGTCATGTGTCAAAATCTGATATCTTCATAAAAATAGATGACATAATAACACTCACTTTGGAATCTTGACTCATGCTGATTGCAACAGAGAAAAGGATCTGATGATATTAAGTCACCAAAAATTCTAACAGAAGATAGCATGAGTTTTGGGTAAGCATTTATAAACGGGAGTACTTCCAAAAGAGGTCAATAAGGATTATTAGACAAACTATAGAAAGAATTGTAAAATGAATTATGAATGTTGAGAAGGAAGAAAAGATTGAGGGGAAATATCATATATGGAGAATTTTCCTGTGTAGTTCCCAAAGGCAGACTTAGGATTTATAGTTAGAAGTTATAAGAAAGATTTCTGCTCATTATAAGGAAATTTTTTCCTACTAATAAGAGTTGTACAAACCTAGAATGACTGCTTTTATGACGTAATGTTACTAAAGTGTTTAAATAAAGAGAACAAATTCAACAAGCTTTTTTTTTGTCTTTAAAGCTCCTACTATTTACAAGACAATGTACTAGGCTATATCAGAAATTGCTTCCAAAGAACTTTCTATCTAATGGGGGAATATGGAGTGAGGAGAGATAAAGGAATCACATATGAATATGAATAAATGACAATAACAACTACAAAGGGGAAGTGTAGGCTAAGTATTAGGAGAGATTGGAGAGGAAAATGTCACCTTCAGTCATTAGGATGATGGGGCAGTGGAGAAGGATGTTCAGGGAAGGTTTTGAGGAGAAGGTGTTGCTTGAGTTGAGACTTAAGAAAAAGGAAGGATTTCAACAGATGATATTTGGAGGAAAGGAGTTCTTTCCAAGATCTTAACAGAGGCAGATAGCCCAGCTCCTCCCATATTATATACCTACTCCAGCAAAAACCAAAAAATTGCACTATTCTGAATCATGATCAAGAAATCTAATGAGAAAGTTTAGCAAATTATTTCATCTACCCAAGAAATGTACCAAAAAGTCATCCAGAAACCTACAGGAAAAAGGGCCACCAAAAATGCCAGCACTGGCACAGACAAACAAGCCAAACGTCTCCCAGTACAACCAGACAAAGGCCAAAGATACATGGAACCACCAGTTTCTGTGGCTGGAGGTAGCAAGAATAGAGTGACCTGTGTGGGTATGACATTGCTCAGGTCTCCATAATAGGTCCAGGATCTCCAGAGTTCCTAGTGCTTTATTCAAAAATGCCATAGGGGACTGCAAAGATCCATTATATTCAACTTTAAAGACCCAGGAAGGAGGGAAATAGGTATTTATTTTGACTACTGTGTGTCAGGCACTACACTAAGTGCTTTGAAAATACAATCTCATTTGATCCTCAGAACAACTCTATGAGGGAGGTGCTGTTATCCCCATTTTATAAGTGAGGAAACTAAGCCAGATAGAAGTAAATGACTTGCCCAGAGTCACACAGCTAGTAAATGTCTGAGGCCAGATTTGAATTTGAGGTCTCCCTGACTCCAGGCTCAGCACTTTATCCATTGCACTAACTGTCTAACACCCCATCAACATCAAAACAGGAATTCCAGTGATCAAAGTCAAAACCAAACATGACCCATTAGATCACTGGAAAGTTTAACATTGAGCAAAGCCTGGCCCAATTGAGAACGAAGGTTGTAGAAATAAGTGAACTGAAGAAAAGACAGACCATTATAATGAATTATCATAGATTCATAGATGCCCCAAAATCCAACCTAAAAGTAAAGAGCAACTAAATAAGCTAAGAAGAGAAACTCAAAGGGGAAAAAAATTAATTTTCCATAAAGAATACATGAATACTTAGATGAAATGAAGCAAGAGCTTTAAAAGATAAAATAAAAGCTCTGGGGGGGGAAATGAAAAGAACAGTAAATAGCTTAGCACAAAAAGTGATAGATCTTTCCCAAGTAATAAACTGTCCAAAAATGAGAATATGTCAAACAGAAATTCATTAATCCATAAGATAGCAAGAAATACTACAACAAAAATCAAAAAGATTGAAAAAATGAAGAAAATGTAAGTTAATCTGATATCAAAAACAACTGACCTGGAAAACAGGACAAAGAAAACCATATAAGAATCATCAGATCACATGAAAACCATGACTTTTTTTAAAGCCTAAATATTATATCTCAATAAATCATATATGAATACCACCTAGATCTAGTGAACCAGAAGGCAAAGTAGAGATAGAAAGCATCACTGATTACTTCCTGAAAGAAAGCTCAAAAAGAAAAGTCCCAGGAAAATCGCAGCTAAAATCAAGAGTTTCTAGATCAAAGGAACAATTCTGCAGACAGTCAGAAAGAATTCAGATATGAGGGAACAATAGTCAGGATCACACAAGACTTGGCAGCTTTTACTACAAAAGAGAGATCCTGTAATACAATAATCCAAAGGCAATTTATATAAAGGCTTTAAACCAAAAATAATTTGCCCTGAACACTGAATATAATCCAACAGTTGAGGGAAAAAATATGGCTTTTAATTGATTAGAAGACTTTCAAGTATTTGTAATAAAAAGACCAGAACTAAATAAGAACTTTGATATACAAACATAAGACTCAAGAAAGACTTTTATGGCAAATTTGTTTGAATAATTAGAAAGGGTTATATGATGGTGAGGATGAAGGGCTAACATTCTAATTGGAGGAGAAGAAACACACATCCCTCAGAATTTTAATGAATTCAAAAAAGATAGAGGGAGTTAATTAAGAAAAAAGAGAGAACCTAGAGGCGGATTAATTCTGTTCACAGGGTTTTAGGAGTAGGAAAAAAAGGAGGGTAAAAAGAATTCACTAGTGTAGAAAAAAGCAACAAATGAGTAGAACTTACCAGTTCTCAGAATGAGGTATGTCAGATGAAAATCATATTAAAATGGAGGAAGTTATGGGGAGAATGGACATCAAATAAACTCTGTTCTAATCTGAAATGGACAAATAAAGGTAGAACACAAACATGTATATGTATATACAAAGAGTTTGGTGTAATAATACATCAAATTCAACAGACAAATGAAAGAAAAGGGATAAGGGAAATAAAGATGGAAGCTAATACCAGATAGAAGTATTTAGTATTAAATGAGAAGTATTAAGCTTAGCATTATTTACAAAGAACTGTATCCTATAGGAATATTCAAACCCTGCAAAATAGAAGTGAAAAATATCAGGTAGAATTTAAATATTTAACATTTAAATCTCCTTACAAGGTTAATAGCACCGCACAGAATCAAATTTAAAAATTGTCAATTTAAGGACTAAGTTTGTGCCCAAAACTTATTATTTCTTGGAACACCACTCATAAAATTTGTTTAAAGCATGCTCTGTGTATAAATATATGTGCCAGGCACTGTGCTAAGCACTGGGGATAATGAAAAAAAGGTAAAAGGCAGTCCCTGCCCTCAAGGAGCTTACAATCTAATGGGGGAGGAAACAAGCAAATATGTGTAAACAAGCTGTGTTCAGGATAAATTGAAAATAAGAGAGGGAAGAAACTAGAATTAGAAAAGATTGAGAAAGGTTTTCTATAAAAGATGAGATTTTTGTAGAGGAAATATAAAGAAAAATAAAGGAAGCCAGTGGTCAGAGATGAGGAAGGAGAGCATTTTAGGCTTATGGAAAAGTCAGAGAAAATGCCAGGGGGTGAAAGATGGAGTGTCTTGTTTATGTAATAGTAAGGAGGTCAGTGTCACTGAATTGAGTGCTTGTTCATAATACATAAAGAAGACTGGAAAAGTAGGAGGGGACTAAGTTTTAAGGACTTTGAATGCCAAATGGAGCATTTAATATTTGATTCTGGAAGCAACAGGGAGCCACTGGAATTTATTGGGGGTGGGGGACACAAAGGGGGAATGACATAGTTGGACCGGTGCTTTAGGAAAATCTCTGTTAACTGGATGGAAAATGGATTGGAGTGAAGAGAGACTTGAGGCAGACAGATTCACCAACAGGCTATTGCAATGGTCCAGGCATGAGGTGACAAGACCCTGCACAAAACAGGTGGCAGCAACCGAGGAAAGAAAAAGACATACTCAAGAAATTTTCAAACGTGAAATTGACAGACCTTGATAACAGATTGGATATGGGAAGTGAGCAACAGTAAGGAATCCAGGATGACTTCTAGGTTGTGAGCCTGAGGGGCTGAGAAGATGTGCTGCCCTCTACAATCACAGAGAGGGCAAAGGGGGGAAGATTCAGGGATAAAGATAATGAATTCACTTTTGGATAGATTGAGTTTAAGATTGGAGATGCGATATCAGAGGTCAGTCAGAGAGTCTGGGACAGGATAGGTGGAACCACCATTTTGTGAGGAGTTTGGGGATATAGACGGAGAACTGTGAGTCATCAAAACAGGTTAGATGACTGACATTACAGAGGAACTCCTGCATTGAGTGTTTGGTTAGACTATACCATCTCTAAATTTTCTTCTAACCCTAAGAGTCAAGACTTCTGGCACAATGACTGAGTTGGTCATGTTTAAACTGAGCTCCTTTTCGTTGCTCCCAAACAATAAGAAATATACTCCCAAAAGTGGGATTAGATCTATCGTTTACTTTTGTATACTGACATAGCCAATACTGCCTTTGTTATGGGAGGTTTTCATTCCTCAATATAAGAAATCTTTATTTTAAATACAGTTTATTGTGAAGGAAGCTAGATGGCCCAGTGGTTAGAGCGGTAGGCCTGGAGTCAGGAAAAACTGAATTCAAATTTGGCCTCAGATACTACTAGCTATGTGACCTTGAGCAAGTCACTTAACTTTGCTTTGCCTAGGAGGCAAATAGATGGCTCAGTGGATAGAATGCTGAATCTGTATGCAGGAAGAACCTGGGTTCAAATCTGGCCTCAGATACATTGTGTGACCCTCGGCAATTTATTTAACCTCTGTTTGCCTTAATTCACAGGAGAAGGAAATGGTAAACCACTCCAGTATCTTTACTAAGAAAACCCCATGGACAGTATGGTCCTTGGGGTCACAAAGAGTTAGATATGACTGAAAAACAGTTGTGAAAGGAAAAGATTACATGTTCATAATAGTTGTTTGTTTTTCTTAAGTATACCACAACACATTATAACCACTTGATTTGCTTGTTAGAACATCAACAGATTTTCCCCCATTCATAACTTTTGTGAGAAGACTTACTGTGAAGGCTTCTTCCAACCCTCTTCCCCCATTCCTCCAAAGATAATGGTACGTTTTTCAAGGTCATTGGATAATTGGGAGAAACTGCCAAATACAAGCCTCCTGTTCAGATAGCCACTGGCACCTAAGGCTGTGCCAAGACTGAGCTACCAAACAAAAGAATCATGATTTCAAAAAACTGTCCATGGACCTAATCACTCGCACCCTAGATAATTTGTGCTCCCCAAATCTTCAAGCCCAGATTTAAAAATATGGTGAGATTTTACTAATAGCCATGTCAGAAATGAAGTTTTTTGTTTATATAAGCCAGATAGTCCAGCCTCATCTTTCAAAGCTGCTGAAGACTCACAAATGCCTGCCCTCTACAGCTGTACAAGCTTACCGTTAGTGTGGAGACAAGAAGACTCATCCCAAGCCCAGGAGGAACATCAGAGGAAATTAAATTCCAGCACCATTATCCTAGGACTCAATGGCTGTGCCATATCCTTCAATAAACACAACTTGCATTTATAAGTTAAGCATCAGGCTCTGCTTTCCTTGTTTGGTTGCACTCACCACAGAACTATTCATTTAGAGAACATTTGCTAAACTGTTGGAGAAGGGGGGCAAGAAAGATTGATCCCCTATCCAGCCTGTGAAATTATGACCTCAAAGCCAGAAAACCAAGAATCAAAGCTGAACCCAACTTGCTGATACTACTTTTAATAACTGGCCTCCCACACTCTGTGTACCCAAATTTTCTTGCACTTGTCAGAACCTCCCTGCTTTAGTTGATTTCCCTGGTCTAAAGTCCTGACCTACTGTAATGGGAATAGGAATTTGAAGATCTTCCCTGCCCCTTAATAGGCCTAGGGGAGAATTTGAAGATCTCCTCTGCTTTGAAAGCAAACTCTACCCCCTAATAGGCTGAATGTAGTCACATGAAGGCTGTGGTGGGAGGAGTTGGCTAAAAGGTAGAGCAGAGCCACAGGAAGCTGGGAGTCAGAGCTAGAGAGACGGTGGGAGAGAGAGGAGCTCAGGGAAGGAGACAGAGAAGTTCGTGAGCAAATATTGATCTTGTATTGGTTTGTGGGAAGGCTAAAGGAAGGCATGGCTCTAGGCTACATTGTGGTACATTAACTTTTATGTTGCTTTCATGGATTTGGTTTTCTGATGTCTAAATAAATGCTTTGGTTCTCTCCTTTATATGGAGAATCTGTTATATTTTGTGATCGAGCACTATATGGGAATATTTATAGTCATGGTCAGTGCTGTAAATATCACAATGGCACTACACCTACCCAGAGCCATATCTAGCTGCCAGACCATTCTTGCTTACCCAGACTCCTGGTTCTTAATATTCCTGGCTGGCCATGTCCCACAACTCTCCATACTCCAGGGACACCACCATCATCACCTGCAAAGAGAAGCAGCTGTGCTCTGGCCTGCCTCACTTTCTTGAGACTGTCTAATCTCTGTCTTTTAACTTGTCTTGGCTCAGACTTCCTTTCTCAGATCTTCTCATGCCCATACCTTCTACAGAATGGCATTTTACCATATGAAATTTATGGTTACATGATATACTTCTGCATTATTACAATGTCCCCACAGGCTTCAATTACATTTTTAAAATATTCTATACCCCACAGTTATATTTGAACATAGATAAATCTGACACAACAAGAAGAGCATTGGAATAAGAATTTGGATCTTTAGGAACCTAAATCAAACTATACAATTAACTAATAATGTGAACTTGAGCAAATCACAACCTCTTTCTCTGGCCTTAGTTTCCTCATTGTTAAAAATGAAAGGTTTGGTCCAGCTGAGCTAAAGGTCCATACCCAATATAAATTCAACCCCCTTTCTAAGATATCTTTTCGAAAGTCAGTATGTTCCATCTTAAAGGAAACAAGAATATTGCAAGGGAGAAATGTGAAACAATTAAACCTACTGTCCTTAGGCCTCCAATCTTAATTAGTTACCTCTCAATTTTCCCCTAGGATCTCACTCATACTTGAACTGGCCAGGTTAGAGGTCCCAGATTGTAATTCAAAACCCCTACTAGAGCTTCCTGACATAAGAACAGGTTCCCGGCTAGGAGAGAAACAGAAAACCTTTTAATTTGTCCTTCTCCTACACAAAAAATTCACATTCCCTCAACATCAACTTTTCCTGACACTATTATGTTACATCTTTGGGTGCTTAGAGTATAAAATTTTATCATGGCCCCCAGGATCAAATTTTACAGAGATTTCAGTTTTGTCAGGTACTCTGGCTTATGCCCAGTTGCAAGATGGTTGGAATTACAAATGGCTTTCATACTCATAGGATCACAAAGCTGAAAGGAACTTTTAATATAATATAGTTCAATAAATTAGGTCCCTATCCCTTAAGACTAGGACTCTTTTTTAACATCAAAAATTTATCACAACTCCCCATGGTGGTAGTAGTAACATTTAAGTGTCCCTTGATTGAAAGGATGCACAATGACAAAATGTCACTATTAATTCAGTAATACCTTTAAATCAACTTCTGTTTTATTCATCACAAAAGCTACATACATTTGAAAAATAGCAATATGTGTATTCTGGGATGTTATTTATTTTGGCTAGAGAAGGATGTTTATGAATTCACAGACCCTTCACAGGAGCTTGGTAGTTCCCCAAACATCCCCTGATGGAAGTTTAAACCTTTCATTTTACCTCGAAAGAAACTGAGGCTAGAGAGGTGAAATGATTTGCCCAATGACTTTTCACACAGCTAGTTAGCAACAGAACCCAAGCTAAAATCGACCTCTTTTTATTCCAGGTTCCATGATCTTTCCTATGTTAAGTTTCTTTCTTTCCTTATAGTACTCAGCACAATGGTAGGCATTCAATAATTATCAATTGGTTTGACTAATAACAACAAGAAATGGACTTCTAAAAAAATTCTCTAAGCTTCAAGCAAACATATGAGATATTTTGTGTTATTTGTCAGGAAGATTTTAAATCTAGGGAAGCATTTAGTCTAGGAGTTCTTAACTTTGTTTATGTCATGGACTCTTTTGTCATTCTGGTAAAGACTATTTACTTCTTTTCAGAAAAAAATGATTTTAAATTCAGATGATAAAATACATAGCATTAAAGAGGAAAAGAATTTTACTGAAAAGCAGTTCTCAAAAATATTTTTTAAAACAAGTTTACCAATCTCAGGCTAAGTAAGAACTGCTAACTTAGTCTTTAAAATTCTCCCATTTTATAGCTCTCAGACAACAGTTTTGAGTTGGGGGAGGCTGTTCAAGGTCTTTCAGAAGGGTAGTGACAGCCTTGGGATCAGAAGGCAGAACAAAAGGCTTTTCCTTTTCCCAAGGAACTACACCATGTCTTTGGAGCTAACTGGTTTGGACAGCATGGATTGAACACTCCCTGGAGTCAATATATCTAGCTGCCAGCTGTGCAAAGTCCTCAAAGCTAAGTAGAGTGTTGATTCTCCCTTGGCCTTGAGCCAGGGACCCCTGGAGCTGCAGCTGTACTGTTATACCCTTGGGGCCTGTCTTGAGGACAGGTTTTGCTCTCTTTTGAGGCCCACAACCATGTCTAAAGGCTTTGTCAACAACAGCTGGCCACATACAGCAGGAGATTTCTAGCCCAAGGTTTTCCATCTTTCCCTTACTCCTAAGAATAGGGTGGGGAATTGGAATGAGGGTGGGGATAGTGGGGAAATAAGGCAATAGACATTGTAGCCCAACACACACAGAACAAATTGGGACTCTTGTGAAATATGAAACCAACTCAACTTTCTATCTGTATATACTTCATATTTTTATAGTTTTCAGAGAACTAATGATGAAAAACTATAAAAAGTATGGGAAGACTTAGATGAATTGATGCAAAATAAAGTAAGCAGAAACAGGAAAACAATATATGAAACAATGACTACAAAATGTAAATGGAAAGAACAGCAGCAATAACAACAACCACCCTGAATGCTATGAAACTATAATGACCAAGTGTCATCCCAAAGAAGAGATGTGAGAATGCAACCCTCTCTCTTCTCTGCAGTTATGGAGGAGTGGGTGTGGAATACTGTATATAATGTCAAATAAGTTTGATATGTTGATTACTTTTGTTGAATTTTTCCCTTGGTATTCTTTTAAAAATTGGTATTAGGTATTTCTCTTTGGAAGAGAAAAAAGTAGTAATATAATGGGAAATGAAGGTGAAATAAAATCAAAAGATATCAATAAAATTTACATTAAAAAAGAAATAATGAATTTTTGAATCCATTATGTCCAATATGCTAGAGTGCCAATAGATTAATGGAAGGAATCCATTATCTCATTTATTTTATTATATCATCTCACTTCACAGACATTGTTCTGAGAAAAGCACTTTATAAACTTTAAGGCTTTATATAACTATGAGTTAGTAACACCTATCACCTGGGGTTCTTGTAAGAAAATTGCTCTGAAAATCATAAAGTACTATATAAGTTCAAGTTAATTTTTTTAAAAAGTATCCTAAGTGGTTCAGTGGGTATTGTGTCAGGCCTGGAGTTAAGTAGACTCATCTTCCTGACTTCAAATCTGACCTTAATCATTAGCTGTGTGACCCTGGGCAAGTCACTTAACCCTGTTTGCCTCAGTTCCTCTTCAGTAAAATGAGCTGGAAAAGGAAATGGCAAACTGCTCCAGTTATCTTTGCCCAGAAATCCCAAATGGGGTCACAAAGAGTTGAACATGACTGAAATGACTGAACAACATTTTAAAGATGAGAAACGAAAGCTGATTCTCATAGAACTGAAGACTACAAAGTTAGTAAGCAGTGGTGCTGAGACTTGAACCAGATGTTCTCTAGTTCCCAACTGACTGCTCTTTATATATGCTTTGCTGCCTTTGACTGCTAAAAAGTTCAGGTAGGAGCCCACTCATAAAAGCTCTATCAATATAAGCTATAGGTTTCCTGAAATGTCTGGGCTATGAGTTCTGATTCATGCAACCCACAATGGGTAAAACTAGTGAATCTGAGAGTCACATGTCCGACCCTGAATTCCAGCTGGTATTGAAAGTTAGCCCACATTCCATGGCTGGAGTTCTAAGTGCCACTATCTTTAGCTTAGGTTAACTTGGAGTTTTAAATCTAAGCTTGCATGGGTAACGTGGTTGACATCCAACAACTTCTTCTACTCTTTGTGTGTGTGTGTGTGTGTGTGTGTGTGTGTGTGTGTGTATGTATGTATATAAATTGTAGCCTTTGACAGTGGATTACATACAAGGTTACCCTTTCTACTATAAAGAGACTGCATTCTCATGCGTGTTGTTCAGTCATTTTAATCATGTCTGACTCTTTGTGACTCCATTTCCTTCTCCAGATCATCTGATGAATGAGGAAACTGAGACAAACAGTGCTAAGTAACTTGCCTAGAGCCACATAAGTGTCTGAGGCTAAATTTGAACTCAGGGTCTTCCCAACTCCAATCCCAGCGCTCTATCTACTGTGCTGCCTAGCTGCCAAACATAGCATTCTCATACTACTGCCTAGGAAGTCCCAGTAGGGGCTACTGACTAAAAAAAAAGAAGTCCACTTCCACCCAGTCCATATGGAAAGAAGTTTGGGAATGGGGGAAGGAAAGGAGTGGATTGGACAGAGGCTTCTTTGGAAAATATCATTTGAGATCCTAGACTTTTGACCTGGGGATAAGAACTTAGAAATGAAAAACTTCTTGGATATCTTGTATTCTTTCTTCCTAAATCTATTTTAAGTGCCATGAAGCCAGAGATATTAGCTTTTTCATCTTTGTAGGTTTTAAACCATCACTATCCCAGTACTCTGCACACAGTAAGCACTGCACAAAAAATTGTGTTGAATGGGATTTAATTGATAAGCAAAAAAATTACCTCCCCAAGGTCACAAAACTAGGAGGAAGCAGAGTTAGGACTAGAGCCCATATCTTCCAATTCCAAATTCAATGTACTATAGCCTATATTATAGAAGTCAGTTGATGGAGCTTCATTCTGGGTTATCTAATTTCTTGCTACCCCCATCCCTATCAACAAAACCCTTGATTACTTACAAAGGTTTGGTTCAAAACCACCAGCATGCATTTACCAACATTCTGTAGACATTGGAACTGGAACTGATAATGTCAAAAAACTCATCCATTATCTAAACTCTGCCTACTCAGAACTCTCTTGCCCATGTCTGGCATTCTTCTCCCAACTTGCCTCTCAATGGAACAAAGTACCACCCTAAGCATGAACAAAACCAAGACCTTTCCCTGCCCACTCAGCCCTATGTTTCATTCTACCCCACCCACTCTCTATACCAATTCACCAACCCTCTGGAACTTTCAATCTGTTACAGGCAAATTCAACATAATCTGTGGCATTTTCCTCAGTTATCTCTTACTCCTCTTCACGTAACTGAAATTGAACTATCCCCAAGAACAACACATCTCTAACAATCTCTCTTGTGCCATCTTTCTTAACCTAGGGTTCATAAATTCCCAAGGGGCATATAGATAGTTTTCACAGGGTCTGTGGACTTAGAAAAGAAATTACATTTTTACTTCAAAATAATACATTTCTGTTGCAACACTATGTGTTTTATTTTTTTCACTTAAAAGCAGTCTTCTAAGAAGGTGCCATAGGGGTCAGCAGACTGCCAAAGGGATTGTAATGGTAATGGTAATTTGAAGATCTTCCCTGATTTGAAGATTTTCTCTTCCCCTAATAGACTGTATGTAATCACATGTAGTCTCTGGTGGGAGGAGATTGCTGAAGGATGAAACAGAGCCCACAGGAAGCTGTCAGTCAGAGCAGCTAGACAGGACACAACCAGGGAGACAGCTAGCCTTCTGAATGTTTGTCCCCTGCTGTGACAGTTAGGCTTATAAGTGTTTGTGGGAAGTCTAAAGGATGGTGTAGCTTCATGCTGTGCTATGGTTTTTAACTTCTTTACTACTATGACGGATTTGACTTTCTGGTGTTGGGATTTGGTTTTCTGGTGTCTGAATAAATATTTTGCTTCTGTCTTCTATATGGAGAGTCTTATATTTTGTGATTGAGAACTATGCCAGCATATTTACAATCACCATTGGTGCTATGAATATTGTATTGGAGCTACAGGAGTATATGCCATCAAAAAGGTTTAAAACCCCTGTTCTTGTGGTACCTAGAGGCAGCATGATAGAGTAGAAAGAGCTTTGGATTCAAAGGACATGGATTCAAATCCCATCTAACTGTGTGACTCTGGTCAAGTCACTTAACCTTCCCTGGAGTCAGTTCGTCATCTTTAAAATGAGGGAACTGAACTAGAGAGATTCAGAAGTCCATTCTAGCTCTATATTTATAATCCAATGCTGTTTCTTTTAGAAATCTATCAGCTTAGCCATCTTTGGCAATACCAATTGATCCATAGATATCTCCTTACTCTCTATTTAGAATATGGTTCTTAACAATATGGCCTTACTGGATTCAGCTATACCTGAAATTTTGGAATATTTCAAAGAAGTGTATATCCCAGTGAGTTCTGTGACTGAATTGAGAACGTCCTATGGTGAATGGAGCATGCCCTCCTTAATATGAAATATTTGTCCCTTGAAGGAGGAGGGGGAAGAACATGTCCACTGACAATCAGATCTGGCATGGAGCTTAGAATGTAGCCTCTGACCTAAATAATTAGAGAAAAAAATAATTGTTCATGTACTATAATAAAACTATAATACTACTTAAATTAATTTACTTATTCAATCCCTTACTAATAAACTAATAAAGGATCACTTTGTAGAGCTTGAAAATAATAACAAAATTTATGTGGGGGAGCAAAAGATCAAGAATTTCAAGAGTAACAATGGGAAAAAAAGGAGGGGGGAAGGAAGATGGCCTAGAAGTGTCAGATCCCAAACCGCACTACAAAGTAATCATTAAAATGATGTGGTATTGATTAAAAAATAGAGAGATCAATCAATCACTGGAAACAGAATACAACACACAGAATTAAATGAACATAACAGCATGAAATAAACTCAGAGATCCTAGTTATGGGCATAAGGAATCACTGTTTAACAAAAACTGCTGGTAAGAGTGGAAAAGAACTTGGAAGAAGTTTATATGTATGTGTGTGTATATGTATATATGTATGTGTGTGTGTGTGTGTGTGTGTGTGTGTGTGTGTATATATACATATGTATGTATGCTAAAATCTCAAATAATCTCAAAATGCATATGTTTCTTAGACGCAAATGGTGACATGGCAAGCAAATTAGAGGACCAAGGAAAAAAATTATCTTTCCAATCTATGGGGAGCAGAAGAGTTTATGACTTAACAAGCAATAGAAAGAATCACAGAAAACAAAACAGATAATTTTGTTTCTATAAAACTGAGAAGTTTTTAGACAAATTTAATTCATTTAAAATTAGGAAAGAAACAGATAACTAGAAAAAATCTTTGTGGTAAATTTCTCTGACAAAGGTCTAATTTCCAAGACATATAAGGAACTGATTCAATTTTGTAAAACCAAGAGTCATTCTTCAATAGGTCATTATCTAAGATATGAAAAGGTAATTTTTAAAGAATAAATTCAAGCTATTAACAAACACACCGAAAACAAAAAAAAAAAAATGCTCCCAACAATAATTTTAGAGAAATGCACATTAAAGCAATACTGAAGTTCACATCTATAAGATCAAAAGGTGAGACAAAAAGGAAAATGATAAATATTGGAAGGACTGCAGGAAAACAGGAACATTTGTGCAACGTTGGAAAGCTATGGATTGGTCTAGCCAATTTCTGGAAAGAAATTTGGAACTATGTCCAAAAAATTTACTAAACTGTACATATCCTTTGGCCTAGCTATACCAGTACTAGGTCTGTACCTCACAGAAATCAAAGAAAGAAGAAAAGGACTAATAAGTACAAAAAATAATTATAGCACCTCTTTTCAAGGTAGCCTAAAACTAAAAACAAAGAGGATGCCCACCTTTTGGAGAACTGATGAACAATTGTAGTATACAAATATAACAGAATATTATTATCTCATATAATATATATATAATATAAAAATTTTCCAAGGAAACTGGGAAGATTTCTATGAACTGATGCAGAATGAAGTGAGCAGAGCTAAGAGAACATTTATATAGTGTTAGGTAAATTTATACAATGAAAACAACATTATATAGGAAAATAACTTTGAAAGACTTTAGATCATTGCAACGATAATACCAAATCTAGAGGACTAAATGAAACATGCTACCCACTTTCTGCCAGAGAGGGACTGAATTAAAATGGAAAATGAGACATGGATTTTTTTTAACGTAGTAAGTGTGGAAACTTCTTTTGCTGAACTATACGTAGTTGTTATGAAGATTTCATTTTTCTTTTTTATTGTGCAATTGGGGGGAGGGGCAGTGGGAAGGAGAGGGAAATACTTTTATAAACAAATGAGTGAGTGAATGAATGAAAGAAGATGCAGTCTCCTCCTGAAGCTGGTAAAGCAGTAAACATTAAAACTAGCAGAGAATTCCTCTAGCTTGAATGCAGCGGGAGCATTTAAAGATTCAAATCTGATGTCTCTTTCTCTATCTTCTCCTGAAAGACAGGCGAACAGAGAACAAAGCACCATTTTTTCACCTACTGTGTTTGTGTTTAGAAAATGAGGGGTAGCAAAGGGACCTTCCTGACATCCCACTGATAGGAAGACGTACTTTTTTTCATTTTTCTTTTTGTCCCTATCTGGCAAGCAGAGAGTCAAGAAGTAAAATGACTCCTTACCAGGAGCTGGGAAAACTACATGGCCCCTTGCCAAGAACAAATGGACCTAAGGGAAGTAGTCTAGTCCTATACAATTTTACAGAAATCCTTGTGTCTCATGTAATAATATTAATAACAATCAGCATTTCCATAATATAAAGTGCTTTACACATGCTATCTCATTTTATTATCACAACAACCCTGGGAGGTAGGCATTATTACTATTCCCATTGTACAGATGAGGAAACTATGACTGAGAGAGGTTAAGTCACTTGCCCAGGGTGACATGGCTAGTAAGAGTCTGAGGCAAGATTTGAACTCAGGTCTTCCTGTTTCCAAATCCAGCCTTCTATCCACTATGCCACCTAGCTGTCTTTTATCTTCAGAGGTATTGTTAAGAATTTAATTTGCAATTTATAGAGATCATTTTGATAGATTCATGTATTTGTACTGGCCTAGAAATTGCTCCAAATATACATATTTCCAAATATTCTCTCTCTCTCCTTCTCTCTCTGTCTCTCTCTGTCTCTCTGTCTCTCTGTCTCTCTCTCTCTCTCTCTCTCTCTCACACACACACACGCACACACACACACACACACACAATTGTCCCTTTATTAAGTGAAGATTAGCCTTTCAAATATTCTGCTATCCATTGCCACAAAGATTCCCAAGTTGGAGGTAGAACTGGCCTTTTAGGAGACTTGGTGGAAAATTGTTAGTAGGACTTTCAACACTGCTCTCAATTCTCAGATCAAAGCTGAGAGATTTGTATACTTTCTACCTCTAGTCCCACCACTTCTCTACCATCAATCTGCTACCATCACCGAATCTCTCATTGTTTGTCATTGTCATCTAAATACTTTGCATCCTTTCCTCAATGATTACAGCAGTTAATTCATAATTCTCTTCTTCAGTCCATAGTCTGTTGTAATCCTTGGTAACCTTAATTTCCATTTTAAAGACTCTTCAAAAACCCTGACCTCACAGTTATTTAGCTTCCTCAGCAACAATGAATTCCACCCCCACTCAACTTTACAACCTCAAGAGCATTAACTTTAACTCACCATCACTCAATAATACTACTATACCTGAAAATCTTGAACTCTGAAATTCTCTTCTTTGACTGTGATTTCCCATTATACTTCCTCACTCCCCGTAAAAATGTTTTTCATTTCCATCCTCTACTCCTTCAGTCTCTTCCTGTTCTTCAATTTCATATTACCCTACCAAGCAAGGCCCCAATTTAGCAATAAAACCACAATCAATTAGGAATCCTTTGTCCCATTGACCTGTCTCCATTCTCATCGTGCTAATTTCCAAACCTTGGTAACACTAACCATCCATTTTATCTCGTACTAGGATGTCAAACAGTACTAGAAAAATGTTTTAAAACCTCCTGATTTTATTCATCACAAATTTATGCTTCATAACTTCAGGTGAATCCTTGCTACTGTCTGGCAATCATTTTATTCATTCATTGACTCAATTTTGTTTCTTCCAATGTCAACTCCTATCCCTAGTTTTCCTCCTGTTTTTCCTTTCTCTCTCTCCTGATTTTTCTGTCCTTGAATCCATTCTATCTTGTCTTCTTTATGACACTATTATCCTTTCTCCTTCATATATCTTCATTTCCTCTCTACTTACTCCTAACTCTTTACTTTTAAACATGCTCAGGTCTCCCTATGCCAATTGAACTCTAGCCTTCAAAGGCCTCTTATCAGAACTATGGCTCCCACTTCCATGATCCTAGGATCTAATTGGTGAGCACTCACTTTACCTTGCTCAGTCTCAGGTCCATCATGTCAACTCTAAGATATCACCATTGTCCCTCTCTCCCTATATATTTGACTTCCCTATCTAAAGTATTGCTCCTTGGTCACCTTTCCTTCTATATGTTTTTTATCTTTCCTTCTCTC
Organism: Pseudochirops corinnae; assembly: GCA_028646515.1. Lineage (NCBI taxonomy): Eukaryota > Metazoa > Chordata > Mammalia > Diprotodontia > Pseudocheiridae > Pseudochirops > Pseudochirops corinnae. Next base: position 117,315,395 of record CM053589.1, read on the forward strand.
CTTCCTTCCTTTTTTCTTTCCTTCCTTCCTTTTTTCTTTACTTCCTTCATTTATTTCTTTCTTCCTTCTTTTCTCCCTCCCTCAATTCCCCTTATTTTCTTTCTTCTTCCTTCTTTCTTTTCTTCCTTCCTTCCTTTGTTCCTTTTTACCTTCCTTCATTCATTCATGAATGATTCTACATCCCTAGCTACCATCCTTATTGTTGATTCTCTTTCACTTCCAAACTTCTTGAAAGAATATTTGAAAATCACTGCCTCAACCTTCTCATCATTACTCACTCCTCAAATTCCTGCAATCTAGCTTCTGTTCCCAATCACAAATATAACTGCTCCTCAACAGACCAATGATGACTTCATTTGTTCAGTCATGCCTGATTCTTTCTGTCTCCATGTGGGGTTTTCTTGGCAAAGACACTGGGAGTGTTTTGTCATTTCCTTCTCCAGCTCATTTTACAAATGAGGAAATGGTAGTAAACAAGGTGAAGTGACTTGACCAGAATCTCACAACTAGTAAGTATCTGAGGTCACATTTGAACTCAGGTCTTCCTGACTCCAGGTCCTACTCTCTATCCATTGCACTACTTAGCTCACTTTGTCATTGACAACATCCATAGGTCTTTTCTCAAACCTCATCTTCTTTGACCTGCTGACACATTTTTCATAATATAGACTTTCTCTCTCAGCAACATTTAAATGACTTACCAATTACATCTTCTATGGCTCCTCTTTACCCTTTTGCTCTCTTATTATGAGCATTCCTTGAAGGTCTTTCCTTAGACCTTATCTATGAGACCTCTCCAGGGCTCTCAAATATTCCTACAGCATCAAGTATCAATTCTAGGGAGGTGAGTCCCAAATCTATATTGCTATTTTTTCCTAATCTTTTTCCCAATCTTCATACTTTAACTTCCAACTGCCAGTAGACAGCCTTAACTAGATATTCTAAAACTGGATGTACCACTTTACTCCTGCAATATTTACCATTCTAGTTGAAAATAAAACAGATGGTAATCTGCTTGCTAATTTCTAAACCTGTTACTCGTGTTTAGAGATTAGCATGATGAGAATGGAGGAAGTTCAGTAGGATGAAAGATTCTAGCTGGATGGTCACTTGATTGCTAAATTATGTGACCATAGGATGCAGGCTAAGTAGGGTGGGAAACTAGACTGAAAACCTATTTCTTCTTGACTCCTCCAGTTAAATAAATGCAATATTCTCTTAGTCACTCTTGCTGATGTTCTTAAGATATTCTTTTATCGCTCCCCTTCTCTCCAACTACTCTATTGAAACAGTCCACATAATAAGCAGATAGTAAAATAACTTTTTTGAATGCAGGTATGAATTAAGAACTTTGTTCTAATATTAGCTTTGTTATTAACTAGCTCTTGGCTAGTTTATTCTGCTCTGACCTCCATTTCTTATAAAATGAATGAGAACTAAAATGGTTTTCTAATTTCTTTCCAATCTACTAATTCTATGATTATGTAATTTAGGATCCCTTTTGGATATTAGTCCAAAAGAAAGGATAATTTGCCCCAGGGTCATTAGGACCCCAGTTGGGTAGTTTCATTTTCAACCAAATCCTCATTTAAATTCATTATTTACCCATTTATGTGCCATATTACATGTATATGTGTGTGTATGTGTATAAAATATCTTTGAACTGTGAAATTAGTTTTTGAACTGTGAATTTGGTCTAACAATACACGTAGGAAAAATTAAGGGGATGAAGAATGTCTGTTGTCCAGAATATGATATGCAGTTGGATAGGCAAGCTACAGAGCTAGTCTGTATAGCTTGGAAAAACACTAGGTGCCATTTTTTTCACTATCAATAATATTCTTCTTCCAAAAAAAAAAAACATTTCGAGGGAGGGAAAAAAAGACTATTCAGTCACCAAGCATTTACTAAATAATTATTGTATGCCTACCCATATACTAGTTTTATGGGGTATAAAAAAATACAGGTCCCTGCCCTCAAGGAATTTATAGTTTAGCTCAGAAAACAAAATTACTATACACAACATGAGAATAATTAGGACTGAACAGGGTGACAGCCTTCAATGGATCTATGATCTCAGAAATGTAGGCACACCCTTAGATAGACAGACAGATATAGATAGATAGATAGATAGATAGATAGATAATGTATCTTACAAACTAACCACTCTTTGTCCTATGTAATTTTTGTCCATAGACTCCCCTTAGCCTTCCACAGGAGTTCTACAAGATGCTTTCTTCTCTGCCTCATAATTTGATGTAGGTACTGATGTAGAAAGAACATCTTCTTTATATACTCTTACCCCATTAACAGACCACTTCCTCTTCTGGTCATAAATCTCTTTGACTCCTTTAATGTCACTTTTTGCATGTAATTTGTCTTTGATAACATACTGTAGTACCCTATTGATATCCAACATACATCCCCTCATTGGCCTTTAATCAGCTCACAATTTTGATTCTTCAGAGACTGAATATTCCATGATTCATACCTCTCTTAATTGGTGGGCCCAGTTCATTTTTCCACAACAGTGTTGTTATTGTTGAGTCATTTCAGTTGTGTGTGACTCTTCATGACCCCATTTGGTGTTTTCTTGGCATAGATACTGGAATGGTTTGCCATTTCCTTCTACAGCTCATTTCACAAATGAGAAAATTGAGGGTTAAGTGACTTGCCCCAGAGTCACATTTGAACTCTGGTTGTCCTGACTCCAGGCCAGGTGTTCTGCCCACAGTACTACCTAGCTTCCCCTAATATTCTGGAAAATAGGCAATCTTCATCCCCTGCTTTTTCCTATGAAGATTATGAAGGCAAACACTTTTTGGGTGATTTCATATCTCATTAAGAAGGTGCTACAGTGTTCTGGAATTGATGAAATAAGTACAACACCATCCACAAAGAGGAACATCTGGAAGACATCTCCATCTATAGGTAATCCCTTTTTGATTTAGACTCTATGCTTGACACTGTCCACGATAAGAGCAAACATCTTCGGTAAACATGTTTCCCTATTTTATGCCTTACTCATCAAAAATAATAGAGTTGAAGGAAGTTCTCTATTGTTGCACCAAGGAATCAAATATGATCTTAACATATGCATAGGAGGCTATACTTTGTTCTTCTAAATAATTTTTTTAACAATTAAAAAATAAGTATAATGAAATCTTATAGTTTGTTCCATTTTCAGTCAATTATGTGACTAAGGAAGTCACATGAGGTAGAATATTATTATTTTCCCTATTTCCTTCTCATATTTTCATGCATATGTAAATTATTCTCATAAAGATTTTATATAGATGAGGAAATAGATATACAGGGAGATAATAATTAACATCCTCTTAATCACCTTTTGTTCTCAGTTGTAATAATTCCTATGATTTTTCCCAGTCATTTTATATCTTTCCATCTTTCACACATCTTGAGAAATGATCCCTCAAATACATAAATATTATGTTACTTTTATCATGAATGATTCCTGTATATGTGTATGTATGTATATATGCATGTATTGGGTCTAGCTGACTTTATTTTGTATTTCTTTACTTTGTTTCCTCGCTGTTAGTTCTATTTCTTCATAAAATATGTTATGGAATATGATAATTGAGTTGTAAAATGGTGGTTCATTGTCATTATGGATTATTGTCAAAAATTCTAGAAATGTTTAGAGACCTTTTCAATTTTTTTTGTCTGTTCAGTCAGTATTCTTTCAGCTTCATCCCTAAAAGCCCTTGGCATGATCTGGCTTGACTAAGTCCCACACCAAGGTATCTGCAAACTCATTTTTCCCTCTACTACTTTTAACTATATATCATATCTTCTGCTCATTTTTTTTCTTTCTTTAGTTTCTTGTTGTTTTTCAATGTTGTTCAAATCAGTGGTCTAACTCTTCATGGATAGTTAATTCAGAAATGATTTCTGTATTAGTAACTGTTGTTTCCTGTCTGTTAAGATGGTTAATTTACTTATTCATTTTTGCGTGTGATATTATTGCTACTCATTGTAACCATTGCCAGGTCTTTTCTCAAAGAACATTTGCATAATATATACATACATAAGAGTAAAGTTTCTGGATAAGAAATTGGCCCCTGCCTTCTTGAATTTCTTGATCCTAGTCTAGCCCTCCAATGACTACATTTGGACTGAAGTTACTAACTTTTAAAATACATGTTGATTTAATTTGTAGGGTCTAAGAATTCTTTGGAGAATTTCTCCATCTCCTGATCATCTGCAGTGAATCCTAAGTACATGAAGTATAATTATCTTCATGGTGATCTTCTTTACCTACTATGCAAAGAAAGATGAGGTGACCATTGCAATGATTTATCTTGCTGTATTTGACCATGTGTTGAAATCAATTCTTCCAACTCCTTTTCTTGTTCTCCATGGAAAGCTATTCTTCCATTTATATTTTGTAGTTTTAATCAGAATCATAAGAATGTCAATAATAGTATGTCAACTCATTGGTCATTGGATAAGGACCTTACACTTAAAGTATCACAAATTAAGTTAGTATTTCTAGGCTACATAAAAACCATGTGTTACTTATCCCTCTCTATCCCCCTTTCTAGCTCTCTGTCACAATCATTACAGAAGTGAAAGGAACACAGCACAGGATGGAGTATAATGATATATTTTTCTCTGTTTAATAGATTGGCCAAAAAAACACCTAATGGCCAGTCTGCTGGCAATGAGACTCTTCACCCATCTAGGCTGGTCCAAGAGCAGCTGAAAGGTATTGTGGGTCCACACATTCCAGAATGGTAGAACTGCCAAGGCATGTGCTCTGATGACATAGCCTTAAAGAACCTGCCTTCATCTCCTCACCACCGTAAGACATTGAAGTAGAGTTTTTGCGTAACTGATTATACAAGTACAGGGAAAGGGAAGACCTGACTCAGTTCCTAACTCTCAAGACTTTCCTACCTTGCTTCTCCTCCAGCAGTTTATGGGTAATCTCTCCATTTTCCAGCTCCTTTGTATGCATTGTCTGCCCCCATTAGAATGTAAGCTCTATGAGGGCAAGTTGTTTTTTGGACTTTTTGCCTCTGTTTGCCTTCCCAGAGTAGCACAACTCCTGGCACACAGTAAATTTAATAAATTCTTTATCTAATCTGATATAATCTGATATCTTTAAGGGGCAGTGAGGAAAACCAGACTGTCTAGAACAGAAGGTGAATACTGGGCAAAAGAGGATGACAGAGTAGGATGGGTTCATATTGTCAGAGGATTTTAAAGGGTCAGGTAGAAGAATCTACACCAGATATGAGAGGAAATAGGAAGTCTGACTATATAAATGTGATATTATGAAAGCAAAAGATGGATTAGAGCATACTGGAAATATAACTAAGAGGCTATGGTAGAATTCCAGATATAGATCAGAAAGGACTGGACTAGGGTGGTGGCAATAGAAATGGAGGAGAAATGGGGTGAATCTAAGAGATAGTTTGAGAGAAGAAATAGCAGGGTTTGGTGGCAGTCATATAAAGGGTAAAGGAGAGGGGAAATTTACCTGGCTTCTTGATTTCTTGACTGAGATACTAAAAGAGTTATGATAAACTCAAATGGAAGGGATGGTTAAAGAGCATAGCAGATAACTGAGATTGGGATTTGGAGGGGGTGAGAAACAATGAGTACAGATTTGCACAGGCTAACATTCCATTCTAGTCAGGTAGCTAGGTTCTCATGTCCCATCAAGTCAACAGGAAATGCAATGAATAGCTAAAAAAGCTCAAGCTTATATATTGGCAGATACTGTAACTTGGAAGTCAGCTTTTATAGCCTCCCTCTTCTTATAATGAAGGGATTTCACTGGGCAAGGGCAATGAAACATTTAAAATCTCCCTCATCATTCAGTGAATCTCCTCAATTTAAATTATCCCAGCTTGACAACGCTGCAGCACAGAACCCATATTAGCCAGCAGTCACTGGGCACACCAAAGTTCCCATTCCCTCAGGCTCATGCCTGCATTTCCCTTTTGATCTCTGAAAATTGAATGCAAATCCTTTCTGCCACCTAATGCTTGAACACCTCAAAGTTTTTTATTAATGGGTCACCTTTTTCAAGCATCCTAAATTACACCTGTAGATAAGTTTTAACCCCTATATTTTAACCACAGGTACAGCTATGATAATTGAAAATCCATGATTGGGGTGGGGGGGGGGCAGAGAGAGGGGTAGAGGAAAGAGGGAGACAGAGCAGAGAGCAAGCTTCAATCAAGTAATGAGGTCTGTAGTGCACAGAATTTTGATGGGTTCCACATTTTTTCTCTCCAGGACCTTATTATACCCAAAGTGGAAAATCATAACTAAAGAAGCCTAAAGGGCACAGCCCATTACCCCCTCCAATCACCACAAAAACTAGTAAAAAATAATAATTCAGGAGTTTTCTATTTCTATACTTAAACATCCCCCAGCTTTCCTAAGTCAAAACAGGATGCTAAATTTGAAATTGTTCAATTCTGAGATATTCCACCTGGCCAGAAAAATCAGCCTGGCAACAGAGTAAGTCTGATTATACAGAATCCCATCTGTCCTCATTAATCTGGGTAACGATGAGTACAGCCACAGTCAGATACCACTGGAAAAGACAGTGTTGAAGGCTTCAGTGGCATACAATAGCAGACTTTGACACTACTGTACACTGAAACCTTCTTTGATCTTTACGGTCTACTTCAGAGCTGGTGACAGCCTGAGGTCTAAACATATCCACCCAGGCAAGTCATTAGCTAGTTTCTGTGTCTGAGTGATTAGGTTTCTACAATGCAAAAGCTCACTTCTATCTCAAAATGCATAATGGATATATGGAGAATCCTCCTTGCTTTCTTCCTCAGCATCTCCCTAGTCCTTAAAATCTTCCCCCTAAAAATCATTTGTAATTTGGAATAGATTGCTTAATATTTTAGAAAATAAAAAGTTAACTTCATATTCCACATCTCTTTATTGCTAGTAGTGAATGGAGCTATCATTGGAAATAATATATAGAAAGTGTTTTGCACACCTCAAAGTCCTTTAGAAATGTCAGGTATTATTATTACATTATAGTGTAGTGTAGTATGGTACAGCACAGTATAGTATAATAATAATGATTATATAATGATAACAATTATAATTATTATTAATGATAATATCCACTTGACCAAAACCAAATTTTACACAAGTATTTATGTCCTGAAAATTATTAGCCTGTTCACAAATAAATCTGCCATAGGTCTCCACTATGAAAAAAAAAAGATCCAGGAGAGCTCTATGCTCCACTCTGTCTCATGCTTTTCTCAGAAGCAAGCAAGTTGTTTCCAATGTACATTTAACACCATCCTGTAGTAGGCAACAACAGGAGTGAGCCATCTGGTTTTCAAGAACAGCAAGCAATGCCAGAAAACGATCCCTCTCACTCCCAAAAGACTGAAATACTGGGTCAAAACAAATAAGATGAAATTGGAGATGGATAAAGGTAGCCACACACTTCTGTTCAAGAAACCAACAGCCTAAGCATAGAATAGAGACAATTAGGCAATTTTGTGTAAGTAATTTGTATAAAAGAGATCCCGATTTTAACGTACTATCAGCTCAGTAAGTCAAATGAATGCCACAGCAACCAAGAAAAAATTAATGTGAACTTAAAATATGCAAAAAGTATAATGTCTCCTATGTTCTATGATAGCCCTGATGTGTTCTACTCTAATTCTAGACAACACACTTTAAGAAGGAAATTGGCCAGCTAGAGGACGACTAGAATGGTTAGACAATGCAAAATCATTTGCTACAGGAGGAAAAGTTGTGACCTCATTGGGTCTGACTTTTGATCCCACTGCTGCATTGAAACTATTCTCTCCGAGGCTACCAGTACCCTCACTTGCTAAACCCAGTGGTCTTTTCCCCTTCCTGATTGACCACTTTGAATATTTTGACACAACTGCAATTGACCATCCTTTACTCTTGAATCCTTTCTCCTTCCTGAATCTCTTATAATATAAAAATAGAACTTGGAGACACTGGAGGAGATCTAATCCAATCCTTTCATTTTCTATATGAGGCTACCAAGGACAAGGAAAATTGAATGACTTGCCCAATGCCAAATCAGTAGTATGACACTGGTCTTTCCTGGTTCTCACCTCTCTGAGCATGCCTCCGTAGTCTTTCTCACTAGATGCTCAACCATGCATTACTCCATATGTTGCTTTACTACAGGACTCCATCCTACACCCTCTTCTCTTCTGTCTCTATACTCTTTGGATATCAGGACATTAGGTCCTGTGGCTTCAATGATCATTTCTGTTCAGATGATCAATATACCTAAACCTCATCTTAATCTGTGGTTTCCAGTTCCACATCACCTACTGCCTACTGGACACCTGCACCCAAATGTCCCATACACATCTCACACTCATGCTTAAAACAGAACTCATTATCTTTGCTCCTAAACCCAGTCCTCTTCCTAAATTTCCTTTTTGTGTTAAGGACCCCGGCATCCTTCCAGTCATTTGTTCAGGATCATAACTTTGGAGTTATCTTCCTATCTTCACTCTCACTTCAAATAAACAATCAATCAACTTTTATTAAGTACTATGTGCTAGGCAGTTAGATGGTCCAGTGGATAGAGAACTTAGCTTAGAACCCGGAAGACCTGAGTTCAAATCCAGACTCAGAAAATTACTGGCTGTGTGACCCGGGGGCAAGTAACTTAATCTCTTTTTGCCTTAATCCACCAGAGAAAGAAATGGCAAAGCACTCAAGCATCTTTGTCAAGAAAACTCCATATGGGGTCATGAAAAGTCAGATATGACTGAATGACCCAAGAACAGCGTTCCAGACGCTCTGCTAGCACATAGCACTGGATTTGTTTTGCATAAGCAATTGCTAAGACTTATCATGTCTATTTTCAGAATGTCTCACATCTGACTCTCTGTCTCCACTTACAGAGTCTCTGGCTTAACTCTTAATCATCTCTTAGCTAGACTATTGCAATAGACTCCTAAATGACCTGTCTCTATCCTGTCTCTTCCTTCTACAATGCAAAGGTGTTAACTACACTTACCATCACACTCTTGAGTATGGCCTGAACCAGATTAAAATATAATTGGGAAATATTTAACCAAAAAACCCAACAATGAAACATAGCATTACATTTTAAAACTAAGTCTCTATGTGGCCTGCAGGGATGCTTATGTACAGAACAAAGGCCCCCCACTTCTGCTTAAGTCTGACATGACTACTTTAGTCTATTCTCCTCAGACCTACCAAATTTATGTTCCCAAAGTACAGGTTTACTTTCCTACTCAAGAAGCTTCAGTGGCTCCCTGTTGTTCTTAAAATAATAAATGAGGGTTTTAAAGGCCCTCAAAATCTTGATCCAGCCTTTCTTTCCAGTCTAATTTCATATGACTCCCTTATATACCTGCTGCACTGACCTGTTTATTATTCCCCACATTCAATATTCCATCTCCTATTTCTGTGCCTTCACCCTGGTTTTCCCTGTGCCTAAAATGTTCTTCTGCCTTATTTCTACTTCTTAGAATCCTCAGCTCCCTTCAAGGCTCAACTGAAGTGTCACCTGTAGTAATAAGTCTTTTCTGATCCCCATCTCCCCTGGTAATGTTCTCTTTGCATTACAATATTATTTTTTCTTACTTTATGTTTAGTATTTTTGTACATATTTCCCCAGTACAATGTAAGCTTCTTCACAGTAGGGATGCTTTTCTTTTTTGTCTCTGTTTTCTCAACACCTAGCACAGTTCCTGGAACATAATAGGTGCTGAGTAAATGCTTACTGAACTGAACTGAGGTTAAGGCAACCATAAATAACTACTCTGGAGAAGAGAGGATCAAAGGAAAACACGATTGCATTTTTTTCAAATATTGGAAAGGTTGTCACAGAGAGGAAGAATTGAATTGATTCTTCTTGACTGTAGAGAACAAAGCTAGGACAATAGATGGAAGTTTCAGAGGAGCAGAGATGGCTAACTAAGTGTAATGAAGTAAGACTGTCTAGGTCAGTCCTTTGATCATGGACAGATATTTTGCTCCTAGTTTCAATCCAAGTGACAAGATGAATATGGAGTCAGTTTCAAGCCACGATGACACTGGCATTGATATTGTGTATTGGTAGAGTGTTCTAATTGGCTTTGGAGCCAAAAAAACTGATAACTTGGGTCATTCATCCAGCACAGGGTGTGGATATAAATGGGGAAACTCATTATTTCATTATTCTTTCCTTCACAGCTTTTGCAAAGAAGCAAGACTGCTTTGAGTTGCCTTCAAACACCAGGTTAAGGAAGGGGCAGATGAGGCAGTTATCTCATTTCTCAATCAAGTATGGCAGCTGTAAACACATGGCCACCTCTGTCTGTTCATATTTATTCTTTCATCTGAGGAGAATGAGTATTTCAAGATGGAAGTGTCTCGGCAACGTTGTGAGAGTACCCACTGGAAGTAGGAGTTGAATAGTGGCAGTAGCAATGGACTTGGGAATGATATACTGTTCAATGGCAGTGAAAGTAACTCTAATGGGAAAGGAGAAGTAGTTGAGGATGGTGGCAATTTCAAGATGTATGACATCTCAAAATTAAGTGGCTACTATAGACTCTAGAAAGGCATTGATACTCGGGGCACAGTAGAGAGTTACTCTAAAGGTGAACTTCTCCATGAAGATTACACAAAGGGAGAAAAGAGTTTCCAGTACAAGATCCATGAGTTTACCCCTTCTCCCACTTTTATACCTTGTAAGTGAATCTTCTTTGGACTCTTTATTAATATTTTCATTAACCAACTTTTACCTAAGTATGAAGCTTAACCTGAGAATTACCTTCACTTGAATGGGTCATCTTGGCCTGTAGCAATCTTTATCTGTTTCAGTTCCTGTGGAACCAGCAGAATGGAAGGTCAAATGAAATATATATTTATAAAATATGGGAGCCCTGTCCTCAATATTTGTTATAAACAGGCAATCATACCACTTGTAAATCCAACTCCTTATGTTCAGATTTAAATGTGGAGAACTTTACATGAAATCCAGTTATATTTACCTATATATGACAGAGTGTAGTAGTTATCAACCACCCTCTGAGGGGACAGCTCACTTATTCAAGTGTGAGATCAAGTTATAATGTTGATAGAGGTGCTCAATAAGGGAAAACATTAAAGTCATCCAGAAATGCCATGGGATGCCCTGGAAAGTGATAAAGTTCCCACTAGTGGAGGCTGTCAGGAAAAAGCTGGATTGGATTTTTTTTTTAAGAGGTTACCTTCCAATTCTCTCTGCTCTTATGAATCTATCCAACTAGGTCTCTCCACCCAGATGTCTCAACAGCCCCACCAACTCAACACACTCAAAACCAAAGTCATTACCTCCATTGAGTCACATGTGGTTCTGTCAGTGATATTCCTCATATCCACAGCATAGGGGATGGATCATATCTAAGAGGACTTTGGTATTTGATCAATTAAAAATCTCCTGGTCTAGAATCCTTCTCCATATCTTGCAGACATCTTCAGATCCACTTAATGGTGGTATAATGAGAATCAATGATGAGTTCTTTTTGCAGACTGCACAGCTTTTCTTTTTAAAATAACCATTAACCACACATACATGTGTACACACATGCACACAGATACATACATGTGTGTATAAGCATGCATATAGACATGCAAACACATAACTCTATCTTTTGAAACTAGATTAGGTTAAGTTCCCACCACTTTTTTTTTGGTCAAGATGTGAATACACTGACATGTTATATGAACAAATCCAGGGTCTTCTCTTCCAGAAGTTATGCCTTCTGTTTAGTTTGAATCAGTTTTTATGGTGCACGATCTGTTCTTTGACTAGAGACTGTCAGTATGAAATAAGAACTAGTGAGCTGAGTGAGCCTCAGGCAAAGTTCTTCTAAAGTACAATTTTTAATATTTATAGCAGCTCTTTTCGTGGTAGCAAAGAATTGGAAATTGAGGGGATGGTCAGCAATTGAGGAATGACTGAACAAGTTGTGGAATATGGTTGTGATGGAATACTATTGTACTATAAGAAATTATGAGCAAGATGCTTTCAAAAAACCTAGAAAGACTTACATGAACTGATACAAAGTGCCGTGAGCATAACACAGTAACAGCAACATTATACAATGATCAATTGTGAAATAGTCTGAGACAATTCTAAGGGACTCATGATGAAAAATGCTATTCACCTCTGGAGAAATAACTGTTGAAGTCAAAATGCAGAAAAGAGGGAGAGAATTTGGAACCCAACATTTTAAAAGGAGAGTGTTAAAAAAAAAATTTGCATGTAACTGAAAAAAAAAGTTTCATTTTTAACTTGCCTAACCCACCTCCCTTTCAGCACCTTCTTCCACTCCCTAGCATGCTTTCCCTGTCAACAAGTAATCTATAGTTCCATTCTTCCCTCTGGACCTTTCGCTTGCTTCCCAAATAGTATCCTTTAGACTTCTATCCCCCACAAAGTGTTCCAAGCTCCAAAGAAGTATCTCCTTCTCTCCTTCCATCAAGATACTTATGACCTGTAATGGAATATTATTGCAATAAGAAATAATAAATGTGGAAAATTCAGAAAAGAATGGGGAGACTTACGACTTGATGCAGATTAAAATTCATTAAACTGAGAAAACAATTTGCACAATGACTGCAACTGCCCCTCTCTGACCCCAAAGCTACCTAAACCCCATTGGGGCAGCCAAGTATGAAGAACAGCCGCCAACAAGGGTACCTTCTTCTTCCTCCCTTCCCTTTGCCCTCCTCCCAAAGAGTGACACCTATGCTCCATTTGAATAAACCGGGCTTTACTAATCCTTTACGACAGTGGTTCTCAACCTGTGGGTTATGTTCAATTTGTAACAATGAAAATACAACCTGCATATCAGATATTTACATTACGATTCATAACAGTAGCAAAATTACAATTATGAAGTAGCAATGAAAATAATTTTATGTTGGGAGTCACCACAACATGAGGAACTGTATTAAAGGGTCACGGCATTAGGAAGGTTGAGAACCGCTGCCTTAGGAGATGGAAGATGATCAGGTTTTGCCACCTGTCTTAACATTTCATTCTAAAGTCCTCTGGATCTTAGCAACTGCTTCAGTGTTATCCATATCATGCCCTCTAACTGTGAGAGTTCCCAAGACTCTGTTCTGGACCATCTTCTCTTCTCCCTTTATCCTATTTCATTTGGTAATCACATCAGTTCTCATGGTTTTAATTATCACACATATATACATATATGTGAATATGTTCATATATATATACATCTATATATACACATATGTATGTATAAAGATATGCTTATTATCCTTATATTAATGTAGATGTGTTCTGTCAGAAACAGCGTAAATAATACCATCAAAGAGATCTATGATTGAAAAAGGAAGTAGACCGTGTATGTCCTAAGATCAGTGGCTAACAGTTTAACAGTTCAAGTGCTTCATTCACATCCATATAATATCAAGAGAGGTAGAGGAAGATCCCTTAGATTAGAAGTTCGAACTGGAAGCAACCAAAATGCATTAAAATGTCTGTGGGAAATATTTAACATAGTAAATAAAAATATAAAAAAAACACAGATATGTTAATTTGTTGTTTTCTAAGTCAACATGAAACTCTTAGGAGTCCCTTTCTATTTGACTTTGGTACCATCACCCATGATCATGGGTTGGACATTCACAGAGGCTTTATTGAAGGAAAGGGACGAGCCATATGGAGTGAGAAAGACAAATTATATTCTGCTATGTGGGAGGGAGTAAAATACTTAGATTGATGATATTCCAAAGTCATCTATATAAGAAAGAGTCCTTTTTGAAAAGCCAGATAGATTACACACCTGGGCTGGAAAGGAACTGGACTCTGAAATTTGACAGAGAAATCCAGAACCAAATAATCTGTTAAATTTAAGCAATAACCAAATCATAGAATATTTAGAGATAGAAGAGAACTCAGTCTCCAAGATAATCTAATTCAAGAGTTCTCAACCTGGGTTCCATGAAAAATTTTAATAGTTTGATACAATTACATTACAATATTATAAATATTACAATAATAAATCACCTTACAATATTATAAATATATTACTATATAGTTGATTTCTTTTATAATCCTAAATATTCTACTTTATGCTCTTAGAAATAATTAAGAAGGACTCTGCAGTCTTCACTAGACCACCAAATAGGTCTACAACACACAAAAAAAGGTTAAGAAGCTTTTACCTTGTCCAACCCCCTCATCTTATTGATGAGAATATTATCTCCTAAGCTTAACTCTGGAGCAATTTGTGAGTGAGATGGTGAAACAAAATTGGGATAACAGGGAGGTTAGGGGCATAAATTAAGGCATTTAGGTGGCACCATGGATAGAGTGCTGGGCTTGAATCATTATCCTGAGATCAAATCTGGCCTCAGATACTTAATAGCTGTGTGACCATGGTGAAATCACTTCATCCTGTTTCCCTTAGTTTCTCATCTGTAAAATGAGCTACAGAAAGGAATGGCAAATCACTCTAGTATCTTGCAATGTTCATGGAATCTGAAAATCATCCATGCCCCTCTGTATTAGCAAGCTAACAGATACTTAGCACTTAGTAATGACATCAAGTCTCTGTTAAGAAACAGAAGGTATGAAAACCTGTTGCTGACATAACAGGAAGGGGCTGAAACAGGAAGGGGCTGAAATAGGGAGGTGTATATAAGGAAAAGCCCCAGCTGGGAATGGGAGATCTTGGAGCAAGCTTCTGGAGGCTGGGCTCCCAGGAACAAGAATTGCTGAGAGAGACAGACAGACAGACAGACAGACGGACAGAGACAGAAACAGAGACAGAGACAGAGAGAGAAACAGAGACAGAGAGAGAGAGAGAGAGAGAGAGAGAGGGAGAGAGAAAATTTTCTCTCAATAAGCATCTAGAGGCTGGGCTGCTACAGCTGGAATAAAGACTGAACTGAGAACTGAGAATCGACAAAACTCAAACTGGTAGAAGCAGAACGTTTGCTGACATGTTTCCTCTGGGAACTCATGCTGAAGACCTTCTGAGAACCAACCAAAACTTCTGCTAAGGAGCTACCATGAGTGAGAGAGGAGGATCCCTCCTTGAGGGAGCCTGTTCTGTTGTGAAGGCTTGGGAATGTGAGTGTTCACTGCGTTAACTCTGTGTACCAACTTCGTGGTTACTGTAAAGACTTCAGCTTTCTGGTTCTGGGACTTGGTTTTCTGATATTTGAATAGAGGCTATAGTTCTATCCTCCATGTGGAGAGCCTGTTACATTTTGTGGTTCACAACTATTCCAGTATATTCATCACCACCGTGAGTGTTCTGAATATTGCATTGTTATATATTTTTTCCAAGAAAACCCCAAATGAACTCATGAATAGTCAGACACAACTAAATATCATATTTACATAAACTGAGTACTGTACAACCATATCTATTCAATGTTGATTAATAAAACCATGTCAACCTAGAGGTAAATATCCAGTAATAAGCAATCTATCCTCCAATTTCAGCAATTGACCAAAATTGCTGTCTCCAAAGTTACCAAAGACTTTTTAATTGAAATTGAATGACTTTTTCTCAATCCTCATTATATTTGAACCCTCTGTAACCTTTGAAATTATCATTAATCTCTTCTTTGGATATCCTCCTTTCTCTAGGCTTTCCTTAGACTGTTCTCTTCTGATTCTATCCCTACATGTCTGACTGTCTCCTTTGCTAGATGTTCATCTGAGTCACTCTCACTATATTTGGAAACTCATAATGGTATGTCCTGGGCCAACTTCTTTTCTTCCGCTATCTTATCTAGCTTGGTGATCTCATCACCTCCCATAAGTCTAGTTATCCTCTCTATGCAAATGATTGCCAGATCCACATATCCAGCTTTACTTCTATCCTAAGCTATGTTCTGACATCTCCAATTACCTCTTGACCATCTGTAATGGAATGTCCCATAAACATCCCAAACTCAGAATGTTCAGAACAGAATTCATTATCTTTCACAGAGTCCTAACCCATCCTTTTTCCTCTATTCCTTATTATTACTGAGAGCACAACTATTCTTCCAGTCATTCAAGCTAGAAATCTAATTGCTATCCTAAGCTCCTTACTTTCATTTACTTCGTGTAGCCAATCTGTCGCCAACCTTTGTCGTTTTTATCTTCACAACATCTCTTATACATGCCCCCTTCTCTGTACTCACACAGCAGCTACACAATGTAGGACTTCATCACATCATGCCTTGACTATTGTAATAACCTGATCTCTCCACACTCAAATACATCTTCTTATCTACCAAAGTGATTTTCCTAAAGCACAGGCATTTCTATGTCACCTCTAGGATCAATATAATATCTTCTATTTGACATTTAAACTCCTTCATAACCTGATCCCTTCCTACTTTTCTAGTTGTCTTACTCTTTATTCCTCTCTACATACGCGATGACCTAACCACACTGGACTTCTTGCTGTTCCTTTAACAAGACACTGCATCTTCTGATTTCATTTTTGTTGTTGTTTAGTTGTTTTGAATTGTATCTGACCCTTCATGATTCCCTTTGAGGTTTTCTAGACAAAGAAACTAGAGTGGTTTGTCATTTCCTTCTCTAGCTCATTTTAGAGATGAACAACTGAGGCAAACAGAGTTAAGTGAGTTACCCTGGGTCACGTAACTAGTAAGTTTCTGAGGTAAGATTCGAACTCTGGAATTTGAGTCTTCCTGACTCTAGACCTGGCACTTGAACCACTGTGCCATCTACTTGCTCAGATTCCATTTTTTGTGGTTGTTGTTGAGTTATTTAAGTCATGTCCAACTCTATGTGACTTCATTTGGTTTTTGTTTTTTAGCAAAGATACTGAAGTGATTTACCATTCCCTTCTCCAGCTCATTTTATATATGAGGAAACTGAGGCAAACAAGGTTAAGTGACTTGTCCAAGGTCAGACAGCTAATAAGCATCTGAGGTTGGATTTAAACTCACAAAGATGAGTCTTCCTGACTCCAGATCCAGTACTCCATACAATCTAGCTGCCTGCCCTGATTCCATACCCTTTTTGCTAAAATAGAAGTTTGCTGAATTCAATTGAATTATAGCCCAATTTCTTTCTTTTCTCTCTGGGTGAGTATCTATAACCCATAGGCTCAGGTTCCTAAATTCTTGGAGATAGAAGACATTGTAGAGATAATCCAGGTCCAATTCCTCCATGTGACAAATGAGAACTGAGTCCTAGAAAGATGAAGCCATTTGACAATTGCACAGCAAGTTAGTTACAATCCTCATTCACTATTCTTAGTGTTATGGCCAGATCTTTCATTTATCCCTAGTTCTTTGATGGTTGGCAAATGTTAAGGCCAGCTGGGTTGTTTGTGAAAGTTAATTAGTTCAAGTCCTAAAACCCACCTTGAACTCCACGGAATAAATGTATTGAAGAAAAATTAATCGTATTATTGCTAAGTAAAAGAGTGGGTTGTAACAACAAAGAATTAATCTTCTAAGTGTTATATCAATGTATTTATGCTGGTAAAATTAGATAACTCAAATGTATTCATAGACTGAATAAGGAAGTTGTACCTTTATATCTCTCAGGTTGTTATTTATCAAGTTCTTTATTTTTAAATGTGCTCATCCATGCCATAAATTTAGCTCTCTACATTTAGCTCCAAGCTTCTAACATCAGGTCTTCCCTGATGAGACCATCAGGCCAACACCTTATTTTATAGTGAAATATGAACAAATTTTGTTGCATAAATATATAGAAAGTCTCCAAATCAAAGAATGTCAGAGTCAGAAGAGATCTCATTGGCCGATTAGTTCATCTATATCTATATCCCTTAAATGGAAAGTGAGATAAAAGACTGTCCTACAGAAATGAGTAACAACATGGGACTTATTCCCAGACTTCACACACATATACCTATAACACACAACTAACATACACACACATAAACACACACACACACACACACACACACATACACACACACACCACAGATTTAGGTATCAGAAGGCCCAGGCTCTAGTTTTTTGCTCTGTTATTTAGTAAAATGTGTGATCCTGGGCCAGTCCCATAATATCACTGAATCTCACTTTGCTTATCCATCACATTCTGCCTACCCCAGGGGTTGTTTTAAAAATGTACAGCACTTTGTAAGAGTTCAATTATTACTTTGATACTGTAATGGGTTTATGGTCTTGTAGATATAATTATTCTCTACAATGGCACAGATTGAAACTGATCCATAACTCATTCCATATGATTCTTGTCCACATCTTCTCATAAATCTTCCATGGAAGATCTAGCCAACAAACTGGAGATTTCCTCTCAGTCTTTTAATCCTCACTGGATATCATGCAGTACTCCAGCTGCCCAGCTGTCTTCCCTCATTCTCCCTATATGACCAGGCTAGATGGCCACTTTTTAAGTACAGTGGGATTATTTAAGCATAATGATTCCATTTAACTATGTGTTGAAATAGATGGTTGCTCAGACCCCTTCTAATTGGGAAATTCTGTGATGCTATGATGTCCCAGGACTCACAGCTTTGTAGCATCATCGGGAAAATATTGGTGCTAAAAAAGTGGGTTTTTGTGTCAGGGATCATGTTGCAATCATTGGCATTGCTAATGCCCATGAAGTAAATCAAAGTAAAAGTATTATCATGTCTAATGGCATGAAATTAACTCAATTTAATAAACATTTACTTATCACCAACCATGAATAAATCTCTCTGCTGGGTACTGGGAATAAAGGGAGAAAGAAACCCAGACCCTACCCTAAAGGAATTTACATTATTCTGAGCAAGGAGTGGAAAGTAGAGAATGCAATATGTACACAAATAAATATAGTATAAAGGAAACTGATAAGGAAGAGAACAATAAGGGATGAATGGAGAGTTCACCTACATGTCATCTGAACTAAGCCTTGAAATAAAACAAGAATTCTAAGCAGACATGAGGGAAATGTGCTTTTGAGGCATGGGGGATTGCTTATGCAAATACATAGGAGGAGATAGAGTATCGAGTTCAGAGAGCAGCTGTTAGTCCTGATAGTCCATATTGGCTGAAACATAGAATTCATAAAGGAAAGTAGTAATTTTTAAAAGGCTGGGAAAGGTAGTTGGGAGCCGGATTAAGGAGGACTTTAAATTCCTGGTTAAGGAAACTGAATTTTATCCTGTAGGCAACATAGAGGTACAAAAGGTAGTCTATAAGGGAAGTAGCAGGTCAGACTGGTGCCTTGGAAAGATTATTTTGGCAGCTGTGTGACGAATGGATTGGAGAAGGAGAAATGAAAGGCAGAGAGAGCAATCAGGAGGATATTCTTGTAATCTAGATAAGAGCTGAGGAGAGTCTGATCTAGGGTTATGGTTGTGTGAGGGGAAGCAAAGAGACAGATGTGAAATCTATCTGTAGGCTTCAGTGGATGGCAAGCTCAAGATTGAGTCACTAATATGATATGGTAGTCAAGAAAACTAATGTGATTTTAGGCTAAGTTAAAAGAGGAATAAAGTCTAAGATTAGGGATGCGGGAATTCCACAGTACTCTACCCTTATCAGAACATGGCTTTAGTACCGTGTCCAGTCCCAGGTGCTACATTTTAGAAAGAGCACTGTGATTCTCCAGAAGATGGCAACAAGTATGATAAGCGGCCTCAAGATCATGCCATTTGAAGATGATTTGCAAGATCTGGGAATATTTAACCTGGAGAAAAAATACTGAGGCAGGACATGATAGCTGTCTTCCAATATTTGGAGAGCTATCACATGGAAAAAGTGACAGACTTGTTCTGTTTGGCAAAAATAAATATTTAATTTAACTTAATTTAAAAAGAGAGAAACAAGTAGAAATTATGTAATGAGGAGGGTAAAGGAGAGGTGATTAGGACACATACATAACCAACTGCTTCTTTCCATATCACTCCTCCCAGCTGTTATGGGAATGTGAAGATCTTCCCTGCCCCTAGGCTGTTTGATAGGATTAAGTGACTCTGAGAACCTTCCATGATTTGAAAATATACTCTTCCCCCTAATAGGCTGAATGTGGTCACATGGAGCCTGTGGAAGGAGGCTTGTTCTTCAGGAATGCCCACACCTTATTACTTTGTGATTGGGCAGTGGGTCAAGAGGATTGTGACATTCTCTGATCCAGGAGAAGGTTATATATACCCTGAGGTGAGGTTTTGCTCTGGGGCTCACTTTGGAAAGAGTTGTGTGATTTGGCCAGATGAGACTCTGGGCAGCCATTGAGCTTTGTATAGTCAGATGGTTGGAAGCTGTCTGCTGATCTGTTTCTTTGTCTACTTGTAACTTGTGTTTGTATTCTGTTTGTATTCTCTGAAGTTCAGGGTGCTGAATTTTCCCCCTGAACTAGGTGAATGATATGTGTTTGATTAAAGTAAGATCATTAACCCATTTGGGGTTGCTTTCCTTTAGAAAAGCAGATCTAAGAAACTGTGCTAGCAGCCATCCTGGGTATGCTAGGGTGCTTTCTGTTATACCAGCCCAGTTGTAATCACAGAAAGTGAGGGGCACCTAGTAAAGCCAATGAGGTGTTAAAATCTTTTTATTTTTTCTTTAGCCATTTAATCTTTTTTCTTTGTAAAAACATCCACTCAAAAATTTCCTAAGACATTTTTCAAACAATATGGCATGTTTCCTTAAATAAAAAAAATGAATTTTAAATGATTTAATTTTATTACTACAATATATGTTCTACTTTCACAAGAACATGGTTTGGCCTTTCTCCTTTGGTATTTGGTAGACATTTCTATCTAAAATTCATTCTGATCACATTTTACCACAATGTGATAACCCAAATTAAGACATGGTCATAACCACACAAAGGAGCATATCATGTGCTCTATTTTCCAACACTCCTGAGAATGGCATTTAAACAGCTTATGGTCTTCATATGAGAGACGGAATTCCATTAAGCCTTTTCTTCACCTTTCCATCTACTATATTCTAGAACCTAGGATATTGCCTGGCTCTATGCACAAGGGAATTTAATTTTGTTGTCATTGTTGAGTCATTTCAGTCATGTTTGACTCTTCATGACCCCATTTGGGCTGGAGTGGTTTGCCATTTCCTTCTTCAGCTCATTTTACAGATGAGAAAACTGAGGCAAACAGGGTTAAGCGACTTGCCAAGAGTCACATACAACTAGTAAATGTCTAAGGCCAGATTTTAACTTAGATCCTCCTAAGTCTAGGGCTGGCACTCTATCCACTGCACAACCTAACTGCCTCAAGGAGTCTAATAGCATGTCTTTAATTGTCAATATGCATTAGAAAAATATGAAAGGTTGATTTACATTTAAATTATCCTGGTTGCAAATACATGAGTATTTCAATAGAAATATCACATGGAGTTTTATCTCTATTATGTACATGTGTCTAATTTGACTAACTTATATGAACATGACCTTTTTTCTATGGTAAAATATAGATCCTTGGATTTCCTGGCTTTGGTCAGTTTTTATTTTA
Source organism: Pseudochirops corinnae (assembly GCA_028646515.1). NCBI lineage: Eukaryota > Metazoa > Chordata > Mammalia > Diprotodontia > Pseudocheiridae > Pseudochirops > Pseudochirops corinnae. Next base: position 117,336,862 of record CM053589.1, read on the forward strand.
ACTCAACGTTCTAAAGCTTTAGCGAGTTATGGTGCCATTTTAATAGTGCATTTTCTGACAGTTCTTCATTCCTTGTTAACGGGTCATGATGATTGAACTGGAATGGTTTCTTTGAGCAGAGAACATTCCTGATAAATGTTAAAGTTAACTTAGATAATAAATAACTAATTCTGATTTTTTTTGTCCTTTGGGAATCTTCTTCTTTCTCCTCTTCTTCCTCTATCTCCTTTTCTTCTCCCTCTTTCTCGTCCTCCTCTTTCTTCTCCTCCTCTTGTCAAGTACAGTTTCTTGTGCTTAACTGTAATTCAGTTTGATTGATGGAAGTTTCATTGTCTACCACACCAAGATGTTTTCTGGTTCCTCCATTAGAGGTGAAGGATAAGTCATCCCATCCTCTTATCTGGAGCTAATAATTGATTGAAGGCCCAGCTCTTCAACCTTGATCCCATTAAGCTGGCCTTGCAGCACCACTTTCACCAGCAGCAGGGTCTCCTCTTTGCAAAGCTCCTGCAGCCTGCTCAGTTAAGGCTCCCTATTGCAGGCCACACCATGGGAACCTCATCTGGCCACAGTGAGGTCCCATGTGGGAAGAGCAGAAGATCTTAAACACACTACAAAGAATTGTATCACACTCTGCTATCTCTTTATACAAAGTGAAGTTCTTTAAATTAAATTTGATGGAACTAAGTAGTTTCCTACTGACTGTCCAAAGATCAGTCATACCCCTATTGACCTTTAAAAGGCAAATTTCCCAGCACTTGGTGGTCAGTCAGGACAGTTCTGAGGATGGTGATCCCTGACAAACTGAAGAGCCACCTATAGAGAAAAAACCCAACTTTTGAGAGAGTACTGATCTTTGACTTCCTCTTATCAGGGTAGGAGACTCTGCACCATCCCTGGAGCAAGAAAGAAAGAATCAAGGCAGGACATGGTCATGAAGAGCAAAATAGGGACAACAGCAGCATCCACTTAGGATTGTTGGGAAGATCAAATGAGATAATATTCATAAAGTTCTTAAGACAGCTCTGTATAAATGTCTTCCCCTCTCTTCATATTATCAATTTACATATTTGTGGGTATATATTTGAGCTCCAAACTTATGGGACAAATGTTTCTCATTCATATTTCTTAGTATGCCATCTCAGTAAATACCTTTACTTTACATAATTATTAAAGGGAAAAGCACATAAGTGGAGGCTCATTGCTATAATTTTAGGAGTGCAGACCCACAGAGTACATTAAACACTGGGTCATAGTCACCTCAAGGATCCAATTCACCAATGTGAGTATGACATAGGGAATTACCCAGATAGTTACAGGAAGCAAATTTAAGAAGGATTTTTTTAAAACTTCATAATAATTAGATATTCAAAAGTAAAATAAGTGAGCTACCTTGAAATGTAATGGATTCCTCCTCATTGGAGTTTTTTACAAAAATGTTGGACAACCATTTATTGGATTTCTTATAGAATGAACTAATGTTCAGGTATACCTTAAACTGTATGGCCCCTTCCAATAATACAATGTTGTAGAAGTAAAGTTGAAAAGACTTTACAAATGAGCAAATATAGAAGTTGAAAAAAAGCAAAGTCAAAGATGACTCTGAGTTTATAAACCCAGGTGACCAAGAGTGGTGATATCAATGGACACAAAAGTTTGGAAAAATCCAGTTTAGAGGAGAAGATAAAATATATTTTAGATATCTTAAGGTTGAAATACCTGTGGACATCTATGAGACATCCAGCAGACAATTGGAACTAGAGTATCAGAGAGATAAAGGCTGACACATAGATATTGATTCATTTATGTGAAAATTATGTGCCAATGGGAGAAGATGAGATCACCAAGGGAGAAAGTGTAGAGAAAGAAGAGAAGACAAACCAAACCAATCCCAGGGGACTTCTGCTGTAAAGGGCAGGACATGGATGATGAAAGGACACCAGAAATAGCAGTCATATAGGTGGGATACCTATGAGAAAACAGCATCATTGCATTCAGAAAAGAGAATATTCTAGAAGATAGTATGGTAGACAACACCAAAATTCCAAGAAAGGTCAAGGAGGATAAACACCTTTGAAATGTCATCAAATTTTATTTAAGAGATTATTGAGAACCTTGGTGAGAGTATCAGTAGGGTGGTGTGGGCAAAAGGGATTAAAAAGTGAATTGCTATTGAGGAAGTTAAGACCATGGATATAGATATTTCTGTGTAGGAGATTATCAACGCAAAGTAAGAGAGATATAGGATAACAGCTCGAGATCATGACAATGTTAAGTGAACATTTTTTTTTCTTTTTTTTGTTTTTTTTTATTTTATTTTAGTTTGCATCATTCATTTCCACAAGATTTTGAGTTACATATTTTCTCCTCATCTTTCCCTTACCCACCACCCCAAAACAGCCTTCCCAGAGTATCCCCCCTCCCCCAGTCTATTCTCTCCTATGTCTTCCCCCCTCACCCGTCTGACTTTTCGGTAGGGCAGGATGGATCTCCCAACCACAGTGTCTGTGTATCTCAAGTTCCAGTTGGATGTAGTTAATAAAAGTAATAATAACAATTGCATATATATATAGAAATATATTTATAACATTTGATTATGGAATTTTAGATTCTAGATTCTTTTTCTTCCTCC
>CM053589.1:117339993-117381948 GCA_028646515.1 Pseudochirops corinnae
GTATCTGAGTATGTGTATATATGAGTACATAGAGGGCACAGGATCAATTGAATAGGAAGAGACGATACTCTAAAAGGTGAAATTCTGAGGTGCAAGAGGATTAGAATGAGAGGAGACAGGGAGAGACAGAATGGGGTTAATCATCTCATATAGAAGAGGCAAGGGATAATTGTTACAATGGAAGGGAAGAACAGGAAGGCAAAAGGGAAAGGGTCAACCTTACTCTCATTGAATTTGGCTTAGGGAAGGAACGACATCAATTCTAAACTGGGTATCTTGCCACACAGGAGAGAGGTGGGATGACAGAGGGGAGGGCAGAGTGGGGGGAAGGTTGCTGGAAGTACACACTTTTGTAAAGGGACAGGGACAGACAGGGCAGAAAATAGAACAAGGGGGAGGGCGGGATAGGAAGGAGGGACATATAATCAGCCCCTCACAATATGCACACTGTGGAGATATTCTGTGTAATTACACATATACAGCCTGTATTTAATTGCTTGTCCTTCCAGTGGGGATGGGTGACAAGAGAGGAAGGGAAAGAATCTAGAATTTAAAGTTCTATAATCAAATGTTAAAAATAGATATGTATATATATGTATTTATTATTATTATTATTATTAACTACATGCAACTAGGAATTAAGATATACAGGCACTGGGGTAGGGAGATCCATCCTACCCTACCAGAAAGTCAGAAGGGTAAAGGGGAGGACATAGGAGAGAGCAGATTGGGGGAAGGGCTATGCAGTGGCTTGTCTGTCTTGAAGTGTTGGGTAGGGGAAAGATGGGGAGAAAATTTGTAACTCAAAATCTCATAGAAATGAATGATGTAAACAAGAAAATAAATAAATTCATTTATTTAAAAAAATAAAAAATATCTTTGATTATATAGGCAAATAGTATTTTGTTAAAGACAAAAGTCTGACATCTGATGCCTTGTGTAAATCCTATGTGTCAATATCCTTCCCTTGAAATGACATCTGATTCTTCATAGGAGTATCTAAATAGTTTACAAGAAAACTACAAAAGTTATTGATTTATTTTCACACCTTTTGGTACCAGTTATGTTATAAAGTACAACATATACAATGTACCTATATGTGTATGTGTATGTATACATACATATGTATGTAGTATGTAGTATGTAGTATGAATAGGCACACACACACATTTTCCTTGGAAAATGAAGATGTTGAACTAAACCACCTTTAAGAATCCTTATATGGGGAGCTAGGTGACACAGTGAATAGAGGATTGGCCCTGGAGTCAGGAGGACCTGAGTTCAAATCCAGCCTCAAGACACTTAACACGTATTAGCCATGTGGCCGTGGGCAAGTCACTTAACCCCAATTGTCCTGCTTTCCCCCCACTAAAAGCAACAAAAAAAAAGAAGAAGAAGAATTCTTGCAGTTGTAAGCTTCCTTAAGTCTACAAAACACTCTTGGGGTGTTGACCCCTTATCTTTTGCTTTCCTGTTCTTCCCTTCCATTTTAAAAGTGTTCTCTTGCTTCTTTTATATGAGACAATTTGTCCTATTCTGTCTCTCCCTATCTCCTCTCATTATATTCCTGTATCACCTCTTGATTTTATTTTTGAGATATGATCCCTTCCTATTCAACTCAGCCTGTGCCCTCTTTCTACGTATACACATACACATATATACACACACTCACATACGTATTTATATGCACATATACCCTTCTATATAAACACATATATGTATGTATACATATATATACATTTATATTCCCTTCAACTATCCTCATACTGAGAAGTTTCATAAGTTACAATTATTGTTTTTCCATGTAGGAATGTAAATAGTTCAACTTAATAAGTTCCTTATTTCTTTTTCCTGTTTGCGTTCTCATGCTTCTCTTGCTTCTTGTATTTGAAAGTCAAAATTTCTATTCAGCTCTGGTTTTTTCATCAAGAATGCTTGAAAGTTCTCTATTTCATTCAATGACCATATTTTCCCCTGAAGCATTATACTCAGTTTTGCTAGGTAGGTGATTCTTGGTTTCAATCTTAGCTCCTCTGACCTCTGGAATATCATATTCCAAGCCCTGCCATCCCTTAATGTAGAAGCTGCTCGATCTTGTGCTATCCTGATTGTGTTTCCACAATATTCAAATTGTATCTTGTTGGCTGCTTGTAATATTTTCTCCTTGACCTGTGAACTCTGGAATTTGGCTATAATATTCCTACGAGTTTTCTTTTTGGGATCTTTTTCAAGAGGCAATCAGTGAATTCTTTCAATTTCTATTTTGCCCTCTGGTTTCTAAAATATCAGGGCAATTTTCCTTGATAATTTCTTGAAGGATGATTTCTAGGTTCTTTTTTTGATCATGGCTTTCAGGTAATCCAATAATTTTTAAATTATCTCTCCTGGATCTATTTTCCAGGTCAGTGGTTTTTTCAATGAGATATTTCCTATTGCCTTCTATTTTTTCTTTTGTTTGGATCTGTTTTCTAGTATCTTGATTTCTCATAAAGTCATTAGCTTCCATTTGCTCCAATCTAATTCTGAAGGAATTATTCTCTTCAGTGAGCTTTTGACAGTCCTCTTCCATCTGGCAAATTTGGCTTTTTAAGCCATTCTTCTTCTCATTGGCTTTTTGGGCCTCTTTTGCCATTTGAATTAGTTTATTCTGTAAGGTGTTATTTTTTTCAATCAGATTACTGACTCTCTTTTCATGATTTTCTAGCATCATTCTCATTTCTCTTCCCAATTTTTCCTCCACTTCTCTTACTTGATCTTCAAAATCCTTCTTGAATTCCTCCATGGCCTGTAATCAGTTCCTATTTTTCTTGGAGGCTTTTGATGCAGGAGTTCTGACTGCATTGTCTTCCTCCCATTCCATGCTTTGATTCTCTTTGTTCCCAAAAGAGGAATCTATGGTTTGATTGCTGTGCTTCCTTTGCTTCCTCTGCTTCTTCAAATTGCCACTCAATCACCTGACTTTTGAGCTCTTTGCCACAGTAGAACTCTGCTTCCAGAGAGGAGAGCTTTGTCCCAAATTGCTGGGGTTTTTGCGGCTGTTGGAGCTATTAGGTGGGTGCCCTCTCTAAAGCCCCAACAAGCTCTGGCCCACTGGCCACACACTCCAGGACCTCCATATAAGACAGTGATCCAGATCCAAGCAGGTTAAAACAAGAGCAATTAACTTCTGAATGGTGGCTTGGTCTACAATTTGTAGACCTGTAGTTCTGGAGCAGCCATGCTTCTCTGCCACTTCTTGTCCTGGGGTAGGGGCCAAACAGCACTCTTCTGTCCCTCCCCCCAGTTCTAACAGAATTCCACACTGACCTTTTTTTTATCTTTGGCATTTATGGGTTGATAAGTCTGGAAACTGTGTCACAGTTGCTGGTGATTCACTCTCCCAAAGTCTGCTCAAGCCCCTGCTGGTCAGGGCCACCCTGAGGCTAATATCACTCAGGGCTGGGCTCAGCTCCCAGACTGCTGCATTGGACCCTTCCTGTCAGCCTGCCAGGCTGCCTTCAGCAGATTTATTTCTCTCTGTCACTTTGTGGGTCCTGTAGTTCTAAAATTTGTTTAGAGTCATATTTTATAGGTATTTGAGGGAGTTGTGGTGGTAGCTCATGAAATTTTCCTATTTCTATGCTGCCATCTTGGCTCTACCCCCAAGACCACACTTTAAAGGAAAGGGCCAGGGAACTTACCCTTCTAAGATCATAGCTCCCGAGAAAAAGGTTTTCTTTAGATTTTCAAATCAACCCTTAAATTGATATCTGGTAGCTTCAAAGCAGAGTAGTGACAAAGGAGGTTGGCAAAACTATGTTGGAAAATGTGTTTAGTTTGAAGTCAAGAAATAGAAGTCAAGAGCCTGCAGACTACTTAGAAGCTACGTGCCTGTATATCAAATATTTTTATCAAGAAGGAATTGAATGAACACAGCAATTATAGAAAAACATCATTCACACACAAAATGAAATTGACTGTATCTTAGCAGACTGGAAATGACTGGTTATCATTGTGGGAATCACTTCTGATTCAGATCTCTAGGCCCTATCAGATCTTTGATTATTTCAATTAAAGGTCAAAGTCAATTCCAAATAGGATGACAATGAGAAGGTACTGTCTACCATTATAGTGTCTCCAACACAGCCTGTTTAAATAAGTTGGAGAAAATTCTCAACAGAAATCTAGTTGTTAGGGATATTATTTTGATGAAAGAAATAAATGATGAATGTGATAAATACAGAGAAGCATGGAAGGGTCTACATGAATTGATGGAATTTATAAAATAAGTAGGTCCAACAATATACACCAATATACAATGCAAACAAAAAAAATCAAAAGTGAATATTACAAAATCATAAAGAATGAGCACAGTTCAAAAGAAGGGAAATGAGAAGACATTCCTATACCATCCCCTTGCAGAAGCAGGAGGTCAACAAGTGGTGTGCTCTGCACATATTTTTCAGCCTTTTTCTGTGTATTGATAAGCAATGCTTATTTTATTCCTCTTCTATTTCCATTTAGATCTTTAAAAATACTATTTGTTATATTATATGGCTCTCTGGGAGGAGAAGGCAGAGCAATACTATGGAAAACTATGATAATGATTTTAAAAAGACAATAAAAACTTTTTTTTAAAAAAGAAAGAAATCTAACCCTTATCTAGGTTGCATAGTGTTTAAAAATGATTTGCATACAATGGTCCCATTATTAACCAGCAACTTTCTGTGTAGATATTGACCTCAGAAGCTGATTTTCTACAAAGGAAAATATTTCTTCCAGAACAAATAATTTTTAAAGCATTTAAATCGAAAAATTTACAGGGTGTATCAAATATGTATGCAACATGGTCTCACTCCAGTTACTATCCTAATGGGATATTTTTATGCCCATGACTGTTCATATGACCTACTTTCAGGAGAAAGAAACATCTGTATATAAAGGTAGCTTGCCATTCACCCTGCAAGGTGAGAAAAGTTTCATACTAAATGTGTTTGAAATTCTGAAGGTACATTGTACCAGAGTATAAAATGAGCCCTTAAAATAAATTGCTCCTTCAACATACCAACTGGAACAAAACGCAGGTGCTAGGTAAATTTAGTTCTTATATTATTATTCTTTCTCTCTTGCTTGGGTCTCAAGATGGAGGAATAAAGATGAAACCCCTATTTAAGGATAAATTCTGACAATAATTTTTTTTAATTCCTGCCCCCATATCTTCAATATTGTCATTAGATTACAGTGTAATAGCTCTTTAAAATCTCATTTTTCCCTCCTTTCATATCCTAAAATTCCTCCAAAGGGTGCAAAAAAACAAGTTCAAGAAGTAGGACCCCATTCAAAAGGTTAGAACCAATGTAAAGAGGGCAAGATTTAGGCCAGAAAAGTTAATGGTAAAATTTTTCAACCTGGTATACATGCTGAGATCATAGACTCCACCATTAATAAAAATCTAGTATAATACCTTCTTATACACAGTAGGTGTTTTAATTTTTAAACTATGAATGAACCAATTAAACTTTAGAAATAAAACTACCTATTTGCTTCCTTATTTAATCCACTTACTTGTAAAATCTTATCCATATAGGACTTTTCAGTCATGGATGTAGGGGGAGAAAGGAATCTGAAGCCAAGTATTACATACAAGACACCTTCCCTTATGCCTTCTTCCCACCTTTGCAAATTCTACCCATTCTAAAAGGTCCAATTCAAATTCCACCTCTTCCAGGAAGTCTTCCCCTGATCAGTCCAACCCTCACTAATTTCTCCTTTTCCTGATCCCCCATAGTACTTGTAGCCTAAATCACAAAGTTTAGTCCTTAATTATGCTCTTGTATTGTACTGTCTTCTAATTCTTTCATGTTTATAAGTCTTTTATCCCTAATTAGATTATAACTTTTTTGAAGAAATAGACTGTGTATTTTCTCTTGTAATCCCCACCCCTCGCAGAGCACATTATCCATATTCAACTGATAATTGTGGAAGAGAAAGAATGGAATTAAATCAAGAGTGTGCTGGGGCCAGCTTGTATGGCCTTGGGAGAACTAATTATTAAATTTTCTGCATGAGCATTTATATCTCAGAAATTAGGAAATGCTACAAATCAGAACTTGATTTATTGTTTTGTTAATTGTTTAGACCAGGGGTTGGCCAAATGTGGCCCACTTGAGCCTATGAACCAAATTTAGCCTGTTGCCTGTTTTTATACTGTCCCACAAGTTAAGGATGACTTTTTTTTTTAATTTAACATGATAAAACTTTTAAAAATAGTTTTTATTGATGTCTTTTTTTAACATTACTATAGTTTTCCTGCCCTTCCCAGAGTCATCCCTCATAAGAAATACCATTTTTCTTTTTGTGGTGGCAAAGAATTGGAAATCAAAGGGATTCCCATCAATGAGGGAATGGCTAAACAAGTTGTGGTATATAAATGTAATGGAATACTATTGTGCTATAAGAAATAAGGACCAGATAGACTTCATAATAAACTAGAAAGACTTATATAAACAGATGCTGAATGAGGAGAGCAGAACCAGGAGAACTTTGTACACAATTACAAACACATCGTATCTGTGATGACTAACTTTGATAGACTGGGCTCCTCTCAGCAATACAAGGTTGGAAGACAAGTCCAAAAGACTCATGATGGAAAAGGATATCTACATCCAGAGAAAAGAACTTCAATTTGAATGCAGATTGAAGCAAACTACTTGCTCTCTCTTTTTTTTTATTGGTTTTCTTTTGTTTCTTTTTTCTCATTGTTCACTCCTTTGGTTATAATCCTTCTTCACAACTTGATCAATGTTTAATGTGAAGGTACATTGTAGATCCTGTATTTGATTGTATGCTACCATGGAGGAGAAGGGAGGAGGAAAAGGAGGGGGAAAACATTTGAAACTCAAGAGATTGTGGAACTGAATGTTGTAAACTAAAAGTAAATAAATACATTTTTTAAAAAAGAAATAACATTTATTTATTTGTCGTGGACTGCTCAGTGTCCAGCACTAGGCATGATCGGAGATGTGAATAAGAAATGACTAGGTCATGTGGGTAATTCAAGGAAGAACCATGAACTCCATTTACTGATTCCGACAACAAGGTTTTTAAAGATCCAAAAGACAAAGATTCAAGTATTCTTGTCCTAATCATATCCTGGAATTTTATTATCAATATAATAGTCTGCCAGACCCTGGAAGTAGCTTGGATAAAGTAAGGCTTGTTATTAAAGACCCAGGAAGTCATGGGGAAAGTCAGTTGTCTCTTATCAAAGTGTATCTACAGGAAAAGGGATGCTCCCCAAGAGCAGGCAGCAATCTCAAAGACTTCTGCATAGAAACTGATCCCCAAGAATCAAGTATTTTTACTTACAATAGTCTTTAGTCTGTTATATCCTGGAAGTAACATAATTTGATAAGGAACATATCCTTTTAGGTGCTGAAGTCTTGGGGCAAAGGCTTTGATGTCAGGATATAAAAAAAGTCCTTTTAAGTCTATCCCTTGGGAGTCTTTCAGGGGAGCCAGACTTTACAAGCCACATCACCTCGAGAGAAATTAGGGTACGCTATTAAGGTTTTTATCTGAGTCCTGGATCAGGCCTCTTTGGCTCCCCATATTTATTTATTTATTTATCTTAAATTTTCAGCATTCACTTTTATAAAATTTTGAGTTCTAAATTTTTCCCCCTCTCTACTGTCTCCCCTCCCCAAGATGGTCTGTAATTTGATATACGTTATACACTTACAATTGTATTATACATATTTCTGCATTAGTCCTATTGTGAAAGAAGAAATAGAACAAAAGGGAAAAACCAGGAGAACGAAAAAAGAAGAAAATAGTCTGCTTCAATCTCATTCAGACTCCATAGTTCTTCCTCTAGATGTGGATTGCATATTCTGTAATGAGTCTTTTGGAATTGTCTTAGATCATTGAATTGCTGAGAAAAGCTAGGTCTTTCAAAGTTGGTCATCATACAAAGTTGCTGTTACTGTGTAAAATGTTCTCCTGGTTCTGCTCACTTCACTCAGCATCAGTTCATATAAGTCTTTCCGGTTTCTTTCTTAAAGCTACCTTTTCATCAACAAACAGCATTTTTTAACAAATAAAAAGAAAGAAAATGAAGAAAAAACCAGCACAACTAATCAATACATTTAAAAAGTCCCCAAAGATGTAGAATGTGAAACACCGATTGACTTCCCACTGCTGCAAAAAGGTACATTGAGAATATCTTCTCATCTGCTTGTTCATTATAATTTTGCAATAACATTAAAACTTTTTTATGTGAAAACCATTTATTACTTTGCAAGCCATACAAAAACATGTGGTGAGCCAGATTTGCCCTTGGGGATCATAGTTAGCTGATCCCTGGTCTAGATATAAGAGATAGAGAATATGTTAATAACTGCAGATTAAACTTGAAAATGTTTCCTGTGTTTTGGAGAACTGATTGGTTGCTAAATATTTATTATCATACCTCTGAATGAAATTATCTGTTTTCAACACAGTCATAGAATTAAACACAGACCCTATCTACTAAGATTATGATTTCAACATATAACCCTAGTTAGAAGAGCATGTTTATATTTCCATTAACTTCAACACAAATATTGTCAACCATCATACGAGTTTTGTCTCTATATCCGAACTATAGTATAAGAGTGGTATCCCATATCCTTAAACCTTGATTAATACAACTACCAAGATGCTTTATAACCTGATGTTTTTATCAGTTAAGACTGCCTTTTTGAGTGTGTCACAGTATTAATAAATCAACCAAAATTTTATAAACTAGGTGGGAATAATTCCTACAGACTTCTATTGAATCAGTCACTCCAAAGTGTAAAAGCTATGAGAAAAATTCCTAGACAGCTCTATTGAATCAATCAATTGAACATATAAATCATATATTAATTTAATTAAAGCAGATGACCCCACACCAGAAATGTTTTTTGGTTGGCTGAAGACAATCAGTAACATTAGATATCACTTGGATTTCAAAAAATAAATCTAGTTCAGAACCTGGCATTCCAATAGCAAGCTAGTCAGCTAGGCCTTTGAAAGGGAATCACTTAGGAGACTAGAGAACAAAAGGTAGAGTGTCTGTCCTCTACCTCCATAAGGGATTCCCCTTTACTTTTGCACCAGAGAATGACTTTGTAAACTTCCCATCAGTTATCTATGGCAGTATCCCTCGAACAACAGTGGCTGATGGCAAGATCTGCATTGGAAGCCTAAAACAAACTAGACCCCAAGGAAAGGCAGCTTCAGGAATCTACAAGGGCACTGATGCCTGGAGGTCAGCAGAGTGGGAACACCAAAGGAGAACTTCATGAAGATTCCACAAAGGGAGAAAAAAACTTCCAATAATCAGGAGTTATGAGTTACTCCTTTAATACATATTCTTTCTAAACACGATCCTACTTTGCCCTGGATTCTAGGTATTTGTGAAAGAGTGTGTTCCAAACTTTTGGAAGAATGCTTTTGTACTAATTATTCTCCCTATACTGGCTTAGTAAATATCCCTTTCTAAGAGCTGATTAACTTTGGATATCTAATTGACAATGAAAAAAATCCACTGGATAGGGACTTGTAAGCAGTAGAAAGAAAGGAACAACACCCCCCTCCAGTCCCTCAAGATTGCCTTAGAACACTGAGGGGAAAAGTTAGATGGCCTCTGGGGACATAAATTGCCTGGGGCAGGAGTATGAGCCTCCAGGAAGGAGCAGGCAAAGTGAGCCCAGAGAGAGAGTTCAACATATGAATTTGTTTCATGACGATAGTCCTCATTATTGTGTAACTGTGTTTTTTTAAATGCTATATTATGAGTTTTTTTTTACATAAGAAAAAAGAAATGGTCCCTTTAAAAAAAAGTTCTGCCAAAAATAATTTCAAAAAATAAAAAGCTGAAATCAAATAAGAAGAATCATACAATTTAGAAGGCCTATTCATCAGAAAAGAGATACAGGGGGAGTTTGTGAGCAAGGTGGGCAGACTCTGAGATTGCCAGATTTAACTAAGATGAATGACAATAATCTTGGATGAGAAGAATGGAGTCCCAAGGGGAAAATGTTATCAAGTGTAGTGGTGATTTTTTTTTTTTTAGTTTATACCATCTATGAGAAGAGCACAGAAGGCCCTTTGAGCACAGACAATGAAAGAAACACTGAAGGAGCTTCATCAGAGCGTGAATAGCCTAGAATACTTAAATAGGAAGTCCTAAAGTAATTAAATAAAGTAAATAACATTTTTAGCACACAAGCCCAATGTCCTCAGAGTTAAGTACAGGGAGCAATCAGAGGATCTGTAGGCAGAGAGGCCTATTTTAGTCTGAAGAATTTCCTCCACACGAAAAGTTGAAATAAAAATAGTGAATGAAAATAGTTGAGATCAGATGGTACCTAGATGTCAATATTATTTCAACTAGTGCTCCAATGGAATTTTCTCTTTAGTTTTAGATGTAAAAATAAATAACTTGTATCTTTTTGTTATTTACACCATTATATTCAATAAACATTTATTTTTATCTTCAACATAGTCATAAACTCAAAGGAACATAGATATCAAAAAAGGAATGGCATTGGAGGCCGTGGAGTCTTGCTGTAGTGGTGAGGAAGCCAAAACCTATAGAGGTTTAAAAAAATTTGCCCATCAGGTGGTAAACTCATGAGGCAAAATTTAAACCCATAACCCTTGACTCCAAAGACAGTAGTACTCTTTCAATTCTATTACACTATTCAAGTGTGTGTGAGCTTTAATCACATCTTAATTATTCATAACCTGATGCTGAATATATTATTTGGCCAAGGCTCCATGATCCAAGGCATTATCATTCACCTTGTGGTAGCTACCTGAATTACAGATATTAGGCCAAGAAGGAACTAATGTAGTGGTTGTACCTTACCAATTCAACCCAATTTCAATAATGAAAAAATTGGTGAACATTTTTTATCCCCTCATTCATTCCCTTGGGTCTACTCCCACTTATTTTAAACTGTAATGCGATAAGACTTCAAATATATTAGAGGTCTTGAGACACAGCCCACCTTCCCATGGAGAACACTCTAGTTTTATATTCTAGTTTTTTGTTTTTTTGTTTTTATTGGACCTAATTTCATCAATAAAGGGAGTTCCTAGTAAGGAACTTCCTCACCATCAAGCCTAAACTGAGACTCATGGTCTTTGAGAGCTGCCTGGAGCAATGAAAAGTTAAGGGACTTGCCCAAGGTCTCAGAGTCAGTGTATCAGAGGTGGACTTTTGACCCAGGTCTTCATGATTCTAAAACCAGTTCCACACTCACTACACAGCACTGCCTCTCATATTTCTACTCTGCACAACAGAACATTTTCAAGAGCAATGCTATGTTAAAGTCCTGCAAAACGCCAACCCTCTTTCTCCAGTCACCACTTTTCATTCTGTAAAAGGCATTAATATATAAATTTGACATATAAGCATATAAATAAATACTTATTTGAGGGGGTGGGCAGTCTGCAACTTTTTTTATGCCCTCATTCATTCCCTTGGGTCTACTCCCACTTATTTTAAACTGTAACGCGATAAGACTTCAAATATATTAGAGGTCTTGAGACACAGCCCACCTTGATGAGATGTTTGCAATTTTTTCTTAAGGGGTAAAAGAAACACTGAAACAGCTTCATCAGAGCATGAACAGCCAGGAGAGTCAAAGAGCAAATCTGAGAGTAATTAAAATAATTAAATAACATTTTAACACATAAAGAAGATTAACACCAAAGGCCAACGTCCTCACAGTTAAGTACATGGAGCAATCAGAGGATCTGTAGGCAGAAAGGCCTGTTTTAGTCTGAAGAATTCCCTCTACGTGAAAAATTGAAACACAAATAAGTACATATTGAAGTTGTCTGATGGCTAATAATGACAGCTAACTTCCTCACAACCCTATGATATCAGTAAGTGCCCATACCCTTGTCCCTATTATGTAAATGAGAAAGCTAAGTTTCAGAAAAATTGTGACTCAGTCAAGGAAACATCGTAACTGCAACTTCTACCCAGATCTTCAGATTTTAAGGCAAGAACAGAGCCTAAATGCAAAATATTGATGCAATGGTTTGAAATGTAGCCAAAGACCAGTGCTTTTTTATTTAATTTGCACCACAGCCTTAACGTTCTGCTTAAGTTCCTGATAAACATTTGGTCTCAGAATAGAAAGAGAAAGAGAAGGAAGAATGGTAGGTGGAGGAAGAAGATGAAGAAAATGAGGAAAGAGAAGAGAAAGAAGATGCAAAACCACGTAACAAGATGAAATGTCTATCATCCTGTCATTTTGTCTATTACTGCTTTTGTACCAGAGATGCCTTTAGCGAACCTATACAATATGAATTTATATCCTAGCACTTTTATTTTTCAATTACAAAAAGCTATCATTCTGCACACCTGAACAATAGTCTACAGATCATTGAATATAAATGGATAATAACAGGATGGTGACATCCTAGGATGATTTTTATCCAAATTCCTTTGAAAAAGATGAAAAGAGACTGGATGTGTGTGTATACCTTTAATCCTTGCTACTGAGAATCAGGACAAGGTTGGTGGACCCTTGAGCCCTGGAATTCTCAGTTGTAAGAATGCTAAAAGTAAACCAGGCATCTGCAATAAATCTGGCACCAATAGGAGAGGGGGAACCTCCTGAAGGGTAGGAGGGGCAAATCTTGCCAGATGAAGGAAGGAAGGAAGGAAGAAAGGAAGGAAGGAAGGAAGGAGAGAAGGAAAGAGGGAGGGAAGAAAGAGGGAAGGAAGGAAGGAAGGAAGGAAGGAAGGAAGGAAGGAAGGAAGGAAGGAAGAGAAGGAGGAATGAAGAAAGAAAAACTTGAGAAGAATAAGATAATAGCTTGTGTTTAAATGGTGCTATACAGTCTTTTCTTCACCCTAATCCTGGGAGATAGTTTATTATCCCCGCTTTTGCAGATGAGGACACAGGCTCAGAGAGACTAAAGAATACATCCAAGGTCAATAAGCAGCAGATCCAGTTTTTCTAATCCTAAGTCAAATGCTTTTTCCATTTTACCATGCTGTTTGTGCCTGAAGGTTTGAAGCCACAGGACTTGAGATATATGCTCTGACCTGGACAAGAGAAGTTTCTGTATACTTTTGTAAATATCTGATTAATTGATTAATGTGAAACAATGAATGCCCAATTCTGTCTGTCTGTCTGTCTCTCTCTCTCTCTCTCTCTCATATCTTCCTCTTTTAACAATAATAGAATCTTCTATCCAGGCTAGAAGGATGATCATCATAGATTTAGAATTGGAGTATACCCCTAGTCCACCACTTCCTTTTTATAAATAATGAGGCCCAGAAAAGTTAAATATCTGGGCCCAGATCTCATGCAAGTAATAAATAGAAGAGCCAGAATATGAATCCAGGCTCACTGAATCCAAATCTAAGACTCTTCTAATTCAATTTAATTGAATCTTTTGATTCAACAAACACTTTTAATTGCCTATCTATCAAGTAATCAATGAGCACTTACTGAGTACCTACTATGTGCCAGCCTCTGTGCTCAACTCTGGGCATACAAAACCCAAGAATGAAACAATACCTACTCTCAAAAAGCTTATATACTAATGGAGGAGATCACAAGTACATAAATGACTACAAAGAGATTAAATACAAAATACAAAATAGTTAAATATAAGGTAACTTGAGGGGGAGGACTTTATAGTAGTTGTGACGATCATGTAAAAGGTGATGCTTGAGCTACTTGAAGGAGGAAAGGAATTCTATGAGAAGCAAAAGAAAATTGAATTTGACTGGCCAGAATATCTCTCTCTCTCTCTCTCTCTCTCTCTCTCTCTCTCTCTCTCTCTCTCTCTTTCTCTCTCTCTCTCTCTTTCTCTCTCTCTCCCTCTCTTCCTCCTTGCTTCTCCCTCACTCCATTGTCTCCTATGGGGTCAATTATCATCTCTATACTGGTGACTCCCAGATCTATATCAGACCTAGTCTCCCTCCTGAGCTATAGTCCTTCATTATCAGCCAAAGGACATTGGACACTTCAAACTTGATATTCTGAAGCAAACTCGATGTCCAAAACAGAATTCATCATCTTTCCTCTACCCAAACTCAGCCCTCTTTCAACTTGTCCATTTCTGTCAAGGCTACCACCATCTTTCTAGTCAAGTAGGCTCAAAATCTCAAAGTCATCTTCAACTATTTACTCTCCGTCACCCTTATACCCAAGTAGTTGGCAAATCTTCCTTGGTAACTCTTGTACCTGTCCCTTACTCTTGACTCACATGGCCATAACCCTAGTCTATGCTTTCATTATTCCTTGCTTGGACTATTTCAATAGTCTTCTAATTGATCTCCTAGGCCTAAGGTCTTCTCCTCTTCATTTAGTTCCTGGAATGCTCTTTTTCCTCATCTCATTCTTCCAGCTTCCCTAGTTTCCTTCAAGATTTAGCTCAACTGCTACCATACTACTATCTGCAAGAGGCTTCTCTAGTTCCCCCAACTCTTTCTAGGGTTCTCCCTCTGAGATCACCTACTGTCTATATTATATATGTCTTGTAAGTGCATAGTTGTTTACATGTTTTCTCCTTCATTAGAATATGAGGTTCTTGAAGTCGGAGACTATGATTTTTCCTTTCTTTTTCTCCCCTAGTGCTTATTGAAAGACATGTTGCATTGTTACAAACTTAATAAATACTTATTGAGGGGCAGCTAGGTGGTGCAGTGAATAGAGCACTGGTCCTAGAGTCAGCAGAACCTGAGTTCAAATCCAGCCTCAGACACTTAACACCAAAAAAAAAAAAAAACTTAGCCATGTGACCTTGGGCAAGTGACTTAACCCTAATTGCCCTACCTTCCCCCCTTCAAAAAAAAAAAAAGCAAAAAAAAAAATTAGAAAAAATATATAAATAAATATAATATATAAAATTTATATATAAATATATATTATATATAAAAAATATATAAATAAATAAATAAAGTATATAAATAAAAAAATAAGCTAATTGACTGACTGACATCTTCCACACAGCTGCCAAAGTAATATTCCTAAAAGCACAAATATGATCATATCACTCTCAGGGTCCAAAAGCTCCAATAGTGCCCTCTTCATTCTGGGATCAAACATAAACCCTTTTTTTTTTACATTTAAAGCCCTTCACTATTTGGCTCTAACCTAGCCTTCCAGGATTCCCTAGTCTATACATTATTCCCCTTCACATGCTTGACTTTCCAGTTCAACTGGTGCTCTTGCTTACGGCCTTCATATGTATTCCATCTCCAATATTGTATAAGACTGAGCACTGTGACTTCAGTGCATTCTCTTCCCTTTTCATGCCTTAGAATTCCTACCTTCCTTTAAAGTTAAGCTCATCATTTTGCATGTTACCTTTCCTGATCCTCCTAGTCGCTAATGTTTCTTCCTACACCCAAATTGCCTTTAATTTATAATATTTATTGACTTATAATTTTCATTCATTATTTCTTATAATAATTTTATTTATTATAAATATATATTATCTAGACATATATTTGTATATTATTATTGTTTGGGATGAAAAATAACCCTCATCCTTAATTTAGTGAAAAAACAAACACAGAGATCTCTTAGGATAAGAACAGGAGTTTATTCTCTTCCCTGAGAGAAGAGGGCAGCCTTCCCCATGACTCATCATGGAGAAGAGGCATGTTACAAAAGACAGTCCAAGAATTGATACCCTAATTACATCAAGCCCCCTTCCTAACTGTCTCCTCTCTCGTTGGTTGAGAGGCAGATTTCACCAAATTCTTCCCCAAATGGGACAGCAAGAAAAGGAGGGGGGAGGGTCCCAAAGCAAGGGAGGAAGCCTGGGCTGTCCCTGACTTCCATTGGACAGGAGGAGGGGCCCATGGAGGAGGGAAAAGCAGACAAATAAATGAAAGTGATTGACAGTAGCAATGGAGGAGGAAAAGGGAAAGACAATCTCAAACTGCTTGAGAAGTTTTCACTTATTCCATTCATTATCTGCTATAAATTTGATATTTGTAATATTTGTTATATTAATTAAATTATTATTTATTATAAATATTTCACCTGATAGAAGGTAGACTCTGAAAGCAAAGACTTTTTTCATTTTTTTTGTCTTTGAATCCCCAGTGCCTAGTACAGTGACTGGCACAAAGTAGATGCTTAATAAATGCTTCTTCTCATTCATGTCATGGAAGAAGGATTAAACTTGTTCCCATTGGTTCCAAAGAGCAGGACTAGGAGCAATGGCTGAAAGTTGTAGAGAGGCAAATTCAGATTTCATATAAGGGAAAAAAATGCTTACAACTTGGGATCCAAAGGTGGAATTGGTTGCCTCAGGAAGTAATCTTTAAGTAAAGATTGGATGACAGCTTGTCAGGCATGTCACAGATGAGCATTAAACTAGATAGCCATGAGATCCCATTAGATTCTGAAATTCTATAGTTCTGTGATAGTCAGGACTTGAACACAGATCTCCAATCTTCTTGTCATTATACCAGGCTGACTCTTATCTTTGCAAACAGCTTCTTCCCCCTTTTCCCATCCTGTTTCCCAGAACTGCAAACCAACAGCAATATTAACTGTTCTCCTTATTGCTTTACCCCTGACTCATTCACTGTTGGAAAGGCTAATGAATTGTGAAGTATCTAGAAGTCAGGAAGTGCCTGAACCACAAGGGAGCAAAAACAATTGCTCTGCATGGAGCACAGATGGGGTGTGTGGCCAGAATATCAACCTAGCAGAAAAGATAACCCTGCAGGCAAGAGCCTGAGTGATTCACTGTCTTTTCAGTCTATTCCATTTCTATACCTGGTTCCCTCCCACCTGATTCGTTCCATTTGGTTGTTCTATAAACTGCTGAGTGCTACTTCTGACTGTGCCTTCTTCCTGATAACCAACTACAAGACTTGCCTGTTCACCCCCAATAATCGCTGTGCTTTGTCTTTTACTCTTCCTCATTCCTTAGCCTCAGGCAGAGACATACACCTGTTAAGCAGTAACCTTGGCCTGGACCTCACAAAGAAATCCTAAGACCCAACAGATCTGTATATAAAACCAATTTATTCTCCAAAACAAAAAAAATTATGTTTCCTCCCCTCCTCCTCTTTAGATAGATAGATAGATAGATAGATAGATAGATAGATAGATAGATAATGTAAATGATATAACAAAGTTAGTCTTTACAGCTGCTAGAAGACATTGAGCCACTCCTCAACATTATACCAGCTCTACCTCCCTCATGACTTTGCACACACACTTTTCCTCTGCCTAGAATGCTCTTCTGGATAATTTCCACCCACCACTACAATCCTACCTACTCTTCAAACTGCCTCAAATCATTGAGTCCACAGCTACAAGACAAAGAAATGATAACAGCAGCAAGGAGCTGTCCACAGCTAAACTCATTCAGAGCGAAAAAGAGGGTGGGGCTAACACCTGGTGCCAGATTCATACATATACCAGCACACTTGTCATGATACAAGTCAGGCTGCATAAAAACTTACTATAAACTTATGGACAACCTGATTTTGTATTCTCTTGGCTGGCCTTGGATGAGTTTTCTGACTGCCTTTGGGTGGGGATGCCCAGTTTTTAAACATTTACCAGCATTTACTTGGTCCCAACCCATTCTATGCCCACTCCCTGAACCTATCTAAGGGTATGGTCATGCACAGGCCTGGCCAGAGGCTATTTCCTAAAGCAATCTTTAGCACATGCTGCTGAATTAGCAATCCCACCTAATCTGGGCAACACAATCCACAGTATTAATGTTTCAGTTAAAGAGAGGACAAAAGCAAGGTGTAGATTATTTGAAGCCATAGGAGGGGTGATCACATACAGAAGAAAATAGGTACTGGAGGCAGGAAATGAATCTGAGATTCACAAGAACAAGTCAAAAACTTGATTGTGTTTGGATCCAGGGTGTGATCAGGAGGCATGATAGAAGACCAGGCAGAATATAGATGTTCAATCATATTTGCACTTATTAAAAGCATTCTCTATACAATCTGACTCATCTAGAGAGAAGTCTGTGTGCCTACCTCTTCTTGAGATGGTAGGTCACCCTGAGCACCTGTTCCCCGGAGCTAAGCCCAACTGCTTTTGCCTTGAATGAGCTTCTGTGATGGACAGTTCCCACTTGCTCGCATTCTCTGACTGAGAAACAGCTGTTGTGTGAGTAGGAGTAGACGCAACACCTTCCAGAAGAGGGTGTGTGAGCAAAAGAGTCCAGAACACATTCAATGTTTCTTCCTTTTACCCTCTTCCTATATTTTGCTTGTCTTTTCTCCTCCCACTCATTCATTCATTCATTCACTCATTCATTCATTCATGCCACCATTCATTATTGCTGATCACACTCACTTATATTCATATTGCTTATCACTTATCACTTACACATCACTGAACACCCAATCTTGGCAAATTGACCTTAAGTAACTATTTGTGTAGATTAATAAGGGCATTGTCAGATCTGGTTGCAAACTTTGTTTAGTTATTACCATGTCTCTAAGTCAGTTACAAACTGCTTTTAATTTTTGCTGTCACTGAGACCTTTGTAAATCCACCTGATCCATAAACCTGTGGCAGAGAAATATAAAATACATCCAGGTATGAGCAGGTGAAGAATTTAACACAGTTTAAAATATGGAAACAATTTGTAGCATGTCTTAAAGTTATAAGCCAATATAGTAGAATTATGCTTATTTGTGGAATTGACTTATTTCCCCACCTGGATGATGAGTTCCTTTGGATAATCCTCATTATTATTATGATCAACAATATAAATGTTTGTGGTTGCAAAGAGTTTGCATAAATGATTTCATGTAAGCCTCAAAAGAGTCCTCTGAGATGTAGTATAGTATGAGGACTTTGAGGTCTGCAATCAAAACACCCATGTTCAAATCAGAGACACATCTTCTGACATTTCCTATATTTTGACCTGGGGGAAAAATCAATTAATCTCTCTGGCCCTCAGCTTTCTAATCTGAAAAATAAAGGGGAGTCAGACAAGAGAGTTGCTGAGAACAGCTCTAAATCTATGATCCATGTCCTGTGGTCTTTTGATTCCCAGCCCATCATAAGATAACTCTTTATTCATCACTATATCTCTAGTACCTTGCAGAAGACTTGGTGCATAGTAGGCTCTCAGTCAATTATTTGCTTAATTTAGTTAAATTTTCCACAGAGTGTACAGTTTATTTTAGCAGATGAAAATAGCTTTAAAGACCATTCAGAAGAAAACAAAGCTTCATCTATGATGTTCATTACACTCATTACTTTGTTTTTAAAAGTGAAAAGGTGGAACTGGGGGAGGTGGATATGCCCTCCATTGTCTTTCTAGCCTCAGTTAACAAATGTACTTCCAATGCATGCTTGTTCTGGCCTGCCTGGGGCAAGGACAGGATGGTTCAGCTGATTTCCTAGGGTCCAGCAAATATAATGAAGGAATTCCTATTCCAGACCCTCACAGGTTTCTTGCAATGTCTCTTCCACATTCTTGCACCTATTTTCCTAGGTGGCTTTAATCCCTTATTAGTCTCTGACATCACCATCCTGCACAGTCTTTTTTCTTGTTTGGTTTCTGGTGCCCATGGAAACTGTCATTTGTAATTCACAGAAAATTGACATCATGTTAAGACCCAGAGAGTACATGGTCTCTAACTTCATAATGTAGCTCTTCTCACTAAAATGAGTTTTCTCTGTATTTCCCCTGTAGAGTCTAATTAACAGTACTGAAGAAAAACACCGACCACTCTGAGACAAGAAATGAATGAACCAGCCCCAGGGGCCAAGGTTAACTTTGTTTACAAATCTATATGTCAAAATGCATTCAGGATCTGGTAATTCATTGATATCTGTTTGTTAGGAAATTAGCAATGTGGAAAGACTTTGGACAACATTCAAAAGCTAGAACCCACAAGTTTGCCTAAGTACTTACCTTTTGAAACAATGAAGTTTTCTCACTTGGCAGCTCCAAAAGCTTGTCTGTCTAGTGCAATAAGCAGACAGGGAAAAATGAGAATTCGTAAAGAGGGAAATGATGATGACAGGTCTTTCTGTGCCAGAACCTTTCTGTTTTTACATGCTAGCATGGGACTATAGCATTTTTCATACTGTTTCAGGGAATTCTACTTCTGACAAGCACAGTTGTAAAGGACCAGGAAGACTGTGCTACATCCACTACTAATATTGGCTTTTGATTCAGGGAGATTACAGGTTAATAGCACACTTATTATATTACAATTAGGAATTCCACTTCACTCATTAAATCCAAGAAGCCCAGGACTTTCCCAATGATCTTTTTCTACTACTCCCTACATTTGTTTGTTTCCATAAATGAAGGCAACCAGTGTTATGAATAACAAGAGACTCCAGGAAAGATGAAACAGGAAACCTTAGAATATAGAATCTATGAAACCTATGAAACCTTAGAATATAGAATCTAGAAAAAGCTAAAATGGACCTCAGAGACCATCTTGTTGAGGGTTTCTTAACCTTTGTGTGTCGTGGACTCTTTTGGAAGGCTGCTGAAACCTATGGACCCCTTGTCAGAATCATGTTTTAAAATATATCTAATTACAAAGGAGAGCAATTATATTGAAGTGCAGTTATCAAAAGATTTGAGCCAAACTCTGTTCTACTACAACTCTTTTATTTTATAGACGAGGAAACTGAGAGATGAATAACTCACTTAAAGTCATATAGCAAGTTAGAGGCAGTCAGGACTTCACCACAGGTCTTCTGGCTCCCAATCAAGTGATCTTAATGATATTCCCCCTTCCTTCTATACAATTGAGGCATGATGAGATAACCTTCATAGGGCTGTGGGCCCAAGATTAATTAATAATTCACTTTGATTAAATGCTCAAAGCACAAACAACTGTCAGGTGGAAATATAATCCAAGAAAAAAGTTCTTCCCTTTGCTTGGGTGAGGTGAATGCTTAATGAACAGAGCTTGGTTTAGCTACTGAGAAGCCATGACCCTATGACAAGGAAGGAAGTGGGAGTAGGGCCTGAATAGTGGTCTCAACAAGAGGAAACAGGATAAGCCTGTCCAAAAGATCAGTGACTTCAGTGATGATTGAAGGACTGTCCGGTTAGATGATAACTCCAAATGGTGATTAATAAATTCATTTCCTTGATGAACTCTTGTCTTTTTAAAAATTCATTACCAGAAGAATTATTCTGGAAGGCTTAGATCATTTATAGCTGGAAAGGACTTCAGAGATCATCTAATCCAATCATTATTTTGCCCAGTTTAGCAAGTCAGAATTTGAATCCAAGTCCTTTTACATCTAATATAGTTCCCCAAAGACAGAGTTGTAACTAGCAAAGGGCAAGCAGGGCTTTTCCCCAGGATGCCTGCCTGTAGGTTAAGGGACCTGGTTTGCTCATAGCAGAGCATGGTTCCTCCCTATAGCAATTACTGTCTCTTCCTGATTTTTACCTTATGGTCCTCTGCCAGCCTCTGGCATGTAGCATAGTCACCTCCAATATTTGCTGAATTTAATTAAATTTTCCACAAGGGGTGCAGTTTATTTTACAAGATGAAAAGAGTTTTAAATGACCATTCAGAAGAAAATGAAACTTCGTCTATGATGTATATCGTACTCATTGCTTTGTTTTTAAAAATAAAAGGACCACTGCTTATACCAGTTAGACTGCACTTGTGGTTAGACTGTCCTCTGGGTTGTGCCAGCTCCCCTATAACCAACTTTACTTTCCACCAGGCAAAATAAAAATTTAGTCATGGTTCTCCCCATGTGTGTCTCTTTCGCACCTGAAGGAAGATAGGTAATATTAGTGCTCTAAGGTGATGCCACGAAAAGAAAAAACATACATTCTCTTGTATACTCCAGGCTGATCCTTACAACATTAAGGGTAGCCTTCAGTGGTAAATCTCTTAGCATTCACCAAACCTTATGAATAGCTCCAGTTTTCCTTCCAGAAATACAATTTTCTGTCAGGATTTTAAGAGGATGAAAAATGCCTCAACAAGACTGCATATTGATTCTTTTTCAATTAACTATGGTGTTTCCTAATAAATGTAAAATGGAACTTAAACTCTACCACTGGAGGGAAAGACAATCAAAAATGCATGAAGACTACACCATCTTCACTGGCTTTCATTTTCTGCTAGAAGCATCATTAAGAGAATTGGCTTTAACACAGGGAGTCTTTTTCTAAGTAACAGGCACTGAGCTGAGGCCAGTGTTAGCCTTGGATCAAAATAGGGACTTTCATGCTACCTTCTGTCCTCTGAGTTTTGTTTATTTTAGCACTGATTCAGTTATGGATCAGTCTGGACATATCGTATATTTTTAGATAGTTTTTATAAAGAACAATGGCACACTAAGGAAGAAACTAATAAGTACTTATGGGTATTAATATGTTGGAACTCTTTTTTCATTTTTACTTATTTTATTTTTAATTTAGGGAATAAAACAAGCATTTCTATAATACAGTGTAATAAAAATGATTGCAAAAAAAGACATTTCCGTGGACTTCACTTTTAAAGTAAGAAACCAGATTTGTCTTTATTGTTTATTAGTTCGTCCATTAATAACTAAAGGGATCATTTTCCTTTGGTCATATCACCATCTTTTCCAAGGGTCACCCAGCTAGAAGTCTTTCTGCCTTCAATGTCTCTCCTTTCCCCTTACTTCTCCCAAATCTTGCCACACTTTCCCCTTGCTACTTCCATTAAAAACTGGGCTTCAAGAAATCTAGGTTCTAGCCCCAATGTAGTCAGGAAATAACTATTACTACTTTTTTGAGCCTCAGTGTTCTCATCTCTAAAATAATATGATTAGACCGGGTCATTTCTTTAGGCAGCTAGATGTCACAGTAGATAAAACTCAAGACATGAAGTCAGGAATATCTCAGTTTGAATCTTGCCTCATGTGTCTTACTAGCTGTATAACCCTTGGCAAGACTTAACCACTCTGTGCCTCAGTTTCCCCATCTGCAAAATAAGGATAATAATACTACCTACCAATTGCTGTGAGGATCAAATGATTTAACATGTATAGAGTGCTTTGCAAACCTTAAGGGACTCAATAAATGCTGTATTAGTAATAATAATGACAAGAAGAATTAGCATTTATATAGCACCTCCTATGTTCCAGATACTCTAAACACTTTATAAATATTACCTCATTTGATCCTCACGATACCCCAGGGAGGGGCTATTATAATCCCCATTTTACAGATGAGGAAACTGAGGCAAACAGAGGGTAAGTGACTTGCCCAAGATCACATAGCTAATAAGAATATGAAGCCAGATTTAAATTGAAGTCTTTCTGACTCCGAGCCCAGTGGTCTATCCACTGGACCACGTGCTAAGTACTCGAGATTCGAAGACAAAAGTAAATCCCCCACAAGGAGTTTTCATGCTAATGAGGGAAACAAAATGGAAATGTATAAATGTGTACATAACAGATGCAAAATGCATTGAAGGTAGTTTGAGGAGGAAGCATGTTAGCAGATAGGAGGGGGTGGGCATGTGGATTAAGGGTTAAAGGAAATCCAGGATTCTGAGAAGGAAAGTTACGAGGGAATGCATCCCAACAAAGAGACAACCAATACAAAGCCCGGGAGATGGGATGAGAGTGTGTGGGAAATGGCAAGTAGATCTACTATGACTGGATCAGGGAGTACATGGAGGGAAGGAATGTGTTAGAAGACCTGAAAAGTTAGCAGAGAATAGATTTAAAAGAGATTGAAATGACAGAGTTCACATTTGCTTCTAGAGGTAATTGGTAATAATTGATGGGCTGTCACTAAATCCATTTTAGTCGCCCTGCTCTGGAACAGGAAATGGCTATTCTGAAATGTTGTTGTGATTGTTTGTTCTTCATTCTCAATAAGCATTGGGTTGAAGGAGGAACAGCGTTCTAGGGTAGTAGGAACATGTGTCATTTACACCTAGATAGTCTTTTACTGCTTACAAAGGACTTTCATGTGACATTTCATGTGCCATTCTTTCAACCATTTTGTTGGATTTGCAGATTACAAAAAAAGTCTCCAAGAGGTTGACTGAATGCCACTGTCTTAGCACAATGACTGGCATATAGTAGGCATTTAATAAATGTTTACTGATTGAGTCACATTTTTAGTAAGTGGTGGAGTCGAGACCACAAGCAGGGTCTCCTGACAACCAGGCCAGTACTTTCCAAGGATTCCTTAGAAATATTCTTCAGCAACTGGAAGATGAAAGCCATTAATCAAAGCAAGTCCCTGGCAACAACTCATCTAGATCATTCAAGCCCAATGGGAAATTTTGATTTAACTGATAACGGCTGTCTTAGCTGTTTAAATTAACCAGATAATTTCTAAACTCCTTATCACTTTATGGTAAGTGTATTCAAATCAAATCTCTTGATCCTCTTATTTATAGTTTCTGGAGTTTCCAGTTGAGAGAAACTGCTACTTCTCTCCTGAACACAATACAGCTAAATCCTGCTGGGGAAGGGGTGGGGGGAGGAAAGGGGCTTCCGGATTAGGAAAAAACTGTGCCCTGCCTTTTCACTAGGCTTCCAGACTATAACACCACCTCCTACCTTTATGGAACAATGCAATAAAGACCTGGGCAGGGGAAGAGGGGAGAGGGGAAGCTGGGAGGAGGTAGGGTCTTCTAGACTAAGAAAAACCACTTCCTGCCTTTTCACCAGGCTTCCAGACTAGAACACCACTTCCTCTCTTTTTTGGAACAATGGAAACAAGGACCTAGACCAGGACATAAAACTTCCCACCTCTTTTTTAAACTCACCCACCAAAAGATGAGACTATGGTCATGATGCCACAAAGCTCCATAGAAATATTGCCATTTGAATGGGCTGTACTGACACAAATCACCTACACTGGTCCTATTAATTGCCAGTCCTCATAGAGAGGTTAAATGGTATGGCTAGATGTTTGCAAGTTAGGAGGTATCAGATACAGAACTTGCACCAAATATTCCTAAGTCTGAGGCCTGTCTTCTATCCACTACCTCTCCCACGCTTCTCTCTCTATATAGTAAATACTCAATGTTTGTTGATAATGCAATAAATAATGGAAATCTGAGCAAAATATATAGAGACTAAGTAAGGATGTCCTGAATAATGCGTGGATCAAATAACAAATAATGGAAACATAACTGCTGGTCCAACATCCTCATTTTCCAAGGATGGAAAAATGTGTGCATGTATATGCATATATTACATCCACACATATACACAGATACACACATATGTACATTATATATGTTTCACTTTATAACTGGTACAAAAAGATGTGTAAATAAATCAGTAACTTTTGCAGTTCTCCTGAAAACTATGTAAGTATTAAATAAAACTATTATTCTAAGAAGAATCAGATGTCATTTTCTTTAGGGATATATTGACACATAGGATTCACCCAATGCATCAGATGTTGGACTTTTTGATTTTAATAAATATTATTTGCCTATGAAATCAAAGATACTTTTAAGATAGGAAAAATATCTGGATAAAGATGAGTAATTCTTTAAAACCTATGTTAGACAATGCTCACATAGCACAAAGTGAAGTAGCAAGTTGCTGATTATATCTTGAATTTTGGCAGTCCAAGTCCAAGAAGCCTGATTATATCATTCACAGTTCTGAATGGATTTGGTCAGTACTTCATAAAGGTGATTTTTGTGACTGAATAGTTTGGGTTAGATCATTAGGCCAGGACTTTTAGCATACTGGAGTCCTTTGGAAATCTGGTGAAGACTGTTAATCTCTTTTCAGAGCACTGATGCCTACTTTCAAAATGAAAGGAAGTTCTATACTTCAGTTAGGGGTCGATGAAAATAAAGATGTGATTCCACTCACTCCTCTATCTAAGTTCACTGACTTCTTGAAATCTCTTCATGGACCTCAAAGACATCCATGGACTCCAGGTTAAGAAACCTTGCTTCAGACCTTCAATTCAATTTAATTAAGATCTGTTGTATTGAAGCAGTATTTTAGGAACTCTGAGGCATATACTGATAAAATATCCTCCTTACCCTTAAGGGATTCATTGGTTAATTGGATAATTTCCATTTAGTTGGTCCACAGAATCATAGAATCTCAGAGTTTAAAGGGACCTTCCAACTAGTCAAGAATCCACTCAATCATATCTGGTCATCCAAATATTGTTGGAAGGCCTCAAGGTGAGGTAGAACCCTCTAGACTCTAAGGAAGCCCATTCCACTTTGAAGTAGCTTTAATTCACAAGAAGTTTCCTTACCTTAAGTCCACATGTGCCTCTGTTGCGATTTCTATCCATAGCTCCTACTTTTGTCTTTGGCCAAGAAAAAAGGTCAGATTCCCTTTCTATGTGTCAGTCCTTCAAGTACTGAAGCCTTTTGGTGTTTGTAACCTGAGCTTTCACTTGTTCAGGTTAAATATTTCCAGTTTCTTTAAGTGGTCCTCACATAACATAATCTTGAGGTCATTCTTTCAGTACTTTTCTTTTGGTTGCTCTCTAGTTTATCAACATTCTTCCTAAAAAGTGGTGCTAATGACGGAATACAGGTGACTGTGAGAGCAGGCAAAGAGTTCTGTTAGACTGTTGCCTTGCTAC
Organism: Pseudochirops corinnae; assembly: GCA_028646515.1. Taxonomy (NCBI): domain Eukaryota; kingdom Metazoa; phylum Chordata; class Mammalia; order Diprotodontia; family Pseudocheiridae; genus Pseudochirops; species Pseudochirops corinnae. Next base: position 117,366,541 of record CM053589.1, read on the forward strand.
CCCTAAACGCTATGTCTTTCTTAACATGGTCCAAGTTCACAATGGATTTTTTTGCTGCTATATCATAATACATAGTTTTAATTTAATTTGAAATTACATTTTGTGTCTCTTTTGTTTCATTTATTTTATTCTTGGAAATTATAAAGTTCTCATAGTAAAGAAGTCTTTTTCTCTTAGGCTATGCTTGAATTTGTTATAAAGTTATTCTTTTCTTCTGAATTCGCCTCAATCCATAGTATTTCTTTGTTGTGCTTGTTTCTTTTTACTCATCTCTGGCATCAGTTTCTGGATTAAGACTTCATGTTTGGGTCAGACTCTGCTTGCTCCCTTCCATATTCTTGGATGCAGCAGTCAGGCCCTGCTTTGGGTCTGGATGTAGTGGCTAAGGCAAGGCCATGCAGGAATCCCTGGGGTTTGTCTCGCTGTCCTTGTGGTACAGCTTAGTTTGGGGTCACATTTCTCTCTGTATTACTTCTTTCATAGCCTGAACCTATGACCTCAACAGGTCCAACTGTATGTTGGCAATTGCATTAGTAGCAGGTTTGCTGTAAGACCCCACCTGTTTTGTAAGCATTTTTAAGAATCTTTCCAGTTTTAAGATTCTTTAAGTCTATGAAACTCTAGCAACATCTTAAAGGAGTATTTAACCAATCAATATAAATGAAATGTCTACTATGTGCCAGACACTAAGCTAAGCACTGAGAATACAAAGATGAAAATTAATGTCTCTACTGAGTTTGCATTCCATCATAGGGAAAAACACATACACATATAAGAACATGGCAAGATATATACAAAATTAATATAAGGTAATTTTTCAAGGAAGGCTGTAGCATTTAGAGAAAATTAAGAAAGGATTCATGGTGAGGGTATATTTGAGGGATTTTGAAGGAAAAAAGAAAGAGAAGCTCAATTAACTGACCATGAAATTTAGAAGACTAGAAAATGAACACATTAGCCAGCATAAAACAAGCACAAATGAAGAAATCTTGACAATTAGAAGAAACAGAGACTTGAAAATTAAAAGGTTATAGACCTGAAAAAAACTATTGGATTTTTCTTAAAAGACTAACAAAATCAATAAATCTAGCTAACTTAATCAAGAAAAAGAGATAGGAGAACCAAATTACCAAAATAAAAATGAACAAGGTGAATTCAAAACAAAGAGGACACAATTTTTTTTTCAGGAAAGTCTATACACAGTTATGTTGGCAAAAGCAATTCAAAAGAAATCCATGAGCATCTACAAAAAATATAAACTACCCAAACTAACAAAACAATAAATAAAGATCCCAATCTATTCAGTCTTAGGAAAGTAAATTAAGGGAACAGAAAAGGAATATCCAAAGAAGAAAAAACCCAGGTCATATGAATTTAGAGTAAAGAAATCAGAAGAGATAGGGAGAAAAATGCAAAATCTCTGATATCAAAGAACTTACATTCTACTAGGGGGACACAATATATGCAGTAGTTCAAGTACATTATATCTAACATTTAAAGAGCAATTAATGTCTGCTTGCAAACTTTTATTTTCCAAATTAAAAATTGATTGGTATACTACAAAACTTTTTTATGAGATAAATGTGATCATGGGAGAGGTAAAACAGAAAGAAAACAATAGCCAAATCTCACTAATAAATATTGATTAAAATTTTTAATTATATACCTTGTCAAGAGGCTCTAACAACATGTCCAGAAAATAATTCAGTACAATATTGATTCATAGCAGGGTTATAAAGATAGTTCAATATTTTAAAAAGATAATTAGCATGATATATCATATAAACAATCATGATAACAAAACCAATCAATACATGCAAAAAGGATCTCTAACAAAGTACAGCACTAATTTGTCAAAAAACCTAAAAGGCATAGTCATGCATTGATCATCCTTTAATATGATCAAAAACACATATATATATATATTAAAGAGCTAGCATTCTTTCCAATGAAGAAATAATAGAAACTTTTCCAGTACAAACAAAGATAAAGCAAGGATATCCTCTTGCCAAATTATGGGGTTTTTTACATAGATCTAGACATGCTGACTACAATTAAGAAGAAAATGGAACAAAATCAAAGTATCAACATGGGCCAAAAAATAAAATAAAATTTTCCCTTTCTGAATATAACATCATGGTGTTCTTAGACAAACCTCAGAAAATCAGTGCAAAAAACAATTGAAATGTCTAATAGCTTCAGCAAAGGTAGCAGAATTTTTTTAAGTCCACAAAAAATTCATCATTTCTACATAATACTAATAGAAATCAGGAAGAAATAATGAGAAATACCATTTAATATAACTACAAAATAAATACAGCATTTACAATTTAACCTACCAAGACACACAATATTTATGTAAATGAAACTACAATACAACATTATAGAAATAAAAGAATATTTAAATAATAGGAAAGATATCCAATCCTTCAGACCATGCCAGGACTATAAAAACAAAAATACTATTTAAATTAGTTTGCAGATTTATTTCAACATCAAACTATTTAGAGAATACTTTGTAGAACTAGAGAAAATAACAAAATTCATTTGGAAAAAAAAGGGTTGGAATCTCAAGGAAAAAATAAATATCAGTGATGGAGCATTGCATCACCACATTTCAAACCTTATTAGAAAGCAGTAATCAAGAAACTGTTAGATATTAGTGAAACAGCTTAGTTCTGCAAAAAAATAAAAGCCATTAAAACCAATAGTCATTTTCTAAAAACACAATAAAATTCTGTATTTATTACAAGACTTCATAGGAAAACTAGAAAGCAACTTGACAGAAATCAGTTTTAAGTAAACATCTTATGCCATATGTCACAATAAGCTCAAAATAGATATATAACCAGAAAATAAAAGGACACACATAAAAAAGTTTTCAAAGAGAAGAGATTAGATGCTTTTCTCAACTATAGCTAGGATGTGAATTCTTAATGAGGATTAAAGGGAATAATAAAAAGTAAAATTCAAATTTTTGACTACATAAAATGTTTAATGGTTTTGAATTAATAAAATAAATAAATATGAAATTAGACAAGAAACGTGTCACTGATAAATGTCTGATATCCAAAATACATAGGAAATTGACACAAATAAAACACCACATGCCATTCTCTAGAGCAAATAAGTGGTCAAAGTATGTGAACAGTTTTCAATAAGAGAATTACAAACCATAAATGATGACATGAAAATATGCTCCAAAATGGATGTCCTATAGGTGTCTCAAACTCAACTTGTCCAAAAAAGAAGTTATTATTTTCCTGAATGCACCCAACTTATCCCTCTTCCAAATTTCCCTGTTTATTGCCAAGGACACCACTATCTTTCCAGTAAACTAAGTTTACAACTTTGGTGTTGTCCTTGAATCCTATATCTCATTCATCCTACATATCTATTCATTTACAAAATCTTGTCATTTTTATCTCCTCAACACCTCTTGAAATATATAATTCTTCTCTCCATTCACACCATAATTTAGACCTTTAGAACTTCTCATCTGGGCTATTGATGTAGCCTTTTATTTGATCATCTTGCCTCAAACATAACCATCATTTCAATTTATTTGTCACACAGATGCCAAAGGGATTTTCCTAAAACACAGGTTGGATCCTGTCACCACCACTACCCTTCAAAAAGCTGCAATGGCTCCCTATTACTTGAAGGATGTAAACTCCTCTGTTTGACATTTGAAGTTCTTCACAATCCAACTGCATCCTACCTTTCTAGTATTCTTACATTTTAGTCCTTTCCTCCAACTTGATGATAGAGTCATGCTGGCTTCACTAGACATTCCCTACATATGACACTCCTATCTCTTATCTCTATGCCTTTGTACAGGCTGTCTCCCATATCTATGCACCATTTTCTCCTCACCTGTGCCTTGTGGAATACCTGGCTTCCTTTAAGACTTAGCTCAAGTGCCAGTTTTTTCATGAAACCTTTTCTGTTCCCACCAGTTGCTTAGTGCATCACATCCCCAAACTACCTTGTATTAATTTTGTATACATTCTACATATATATGCAGATATGTGTACTCATTCCCCCATTTGAATATATGTTATCTCACAAAAATGGGAAAAGGACCCACATGTACAAAAATATTCATAGCAGCTCTTTTTGTGGTGGTCAACAATTGGATATTAATGGGACATCCATCAATTGGGGAATGGCTGAACAAGTTGTGGTATATGAATGCAATGGAATACTATTGTGGTATAAGAAATTATGTGTGGATGGACTTCAGAAAAACCTGGAAAGACTTACACGAACTGATGCTGAGTGAAGTAAGCAGAACCAGGAGAACATTATGCATAGTAACAGCAACATTGTACAATGACTATTTTTGATAGACTTCGTTCTCCTCAGAAATGCAAGGATCTAAGAGAACTCCAAAAGACTCATGGTGGAAAATGCTATTCACATCCAGAGAAAGAACTATGGAGTCTGAGTGTAGATCTAAGTGTACTATTTGCTCTCTCTTTTTTTTTTGGTTCGTTTATTCTTTCTTGTGATTCCTCCCATTCTAACTCTTCTTTACAACCTAATGTGAAAATAGGTTTAATATGAATATATAAGTAAAACCTATATCAGATTGCATGCCATCTTGGAATGGAGAGAGGGGAGAGAGAGGGTGAAAATTTAGAATTCAAAATCTTATGGAAGTAAATGTTGAAAACTAAATAGAATGTAATTAATTAATATAAATAAGTAAATAAAAGAATATATGCTCCCTGGGGTCAGCCACTGTTTTACTTTTGTTTCTGCATCTCTAATAATCAGTACAGTGCCTGACACATACTATACACTTAACAAATGCTGGATGATTGAAATTTCTAATAGTAAAAATAATACAAATTAATAAAATTCTGGCATTTCACTTACCAACATGCAAATTGGCAAAGATGGGGAAATCTCCATTAGAGGGACTGTGGGAAGGTAGTAATGCTAATATACTATTGCTCAAACCGCAAAATAATTTAAGTGTTGTTTTTTAATTAGAATTTATGCAAGTTGATTAAATTGTCCTGACATTTTGGCAGGGACAATAATCCTACTACTAGACAAATATGCCAAAGAAACCAGACAGAAACAAAGATCCAAAATATGTCAAAATAATGTCTGAAAAATTATATTTGAATGTGATGAAATATTACTGTATATCAACAAATGACAAACAGGATACATTCAGAGGAAGATAGGAAGATTTGTATAAACTGATGTAGAGCAAAATAATGAGAATCAAGAAATCAATGTACACAATAATTATAATAATGTCAATGAAAAGATTACTAAAAGTAGGTCAAACTATGAAAAATTTTTAATCTGAATAGAATTCTCCAAGAACAATTAAAGAAGTATACATTCCCATTCACAGCAGAGAGACTACTAGGACAGAATATGGTACACATTGTCAAGTATGGTCATCAAACATTCTTAATTCTTTGTTTTTCTTTGCCACAAAAGAGGGTCTAATTGTTAGGGAAGGCATTGAAATGACAAAGTAAATACAAAAAAATATCCAAAATAAGTTTTTAAATGAATAAATAAGTAAAAATCAGTTCAACTAAGTAATGCATGGCCCAAACTCGATAACAGTAAACTCAGGAGACATAATTGTAAATAAAGTACCATGGAGCAGTTTTATAGGTGTGCTCTCTCTTTTGCCTTAGCTATTACATGTCCTAATTCTAGATTGAAGTACTGGAACCAATAGGTGGAATTTTCGTAAAAGCAGATATTAGCTCATTTCAAATAACTTTTTTATAATTAAAGTTATCTAGTGTAGTATGGTGATGTGTGAAGTATCAAATTCTTTATCACCAGATATATTCAACGATCTTGACAGTTCTTGACGATCTATCAATAATATTACAGTAGAAATTCTTGATTTGGAGAAGAGTTTGAACTATGCAACTTCAAAAGTCCCTTGTAAGTCCCTGATTCTGTGATTTTTTTTTGTTCTTTTTAATGACTTCATGGTAGATGAGTAAAGTGGAGATGAGAATAAGACAACCCCCTACCAGCAGCTCATAAAAATAGAGGAAAGAATATTTATTTTTGAATTCGTTCATAAATTACCATTTTTTCCTCTGGGGTCTACTATATGCAAAGAACTGTGTTAGGTATTATTTCTTTAAAACAAGAAATACTATGAAATTTAGAATTTAAACATCCAACATGTTAGAGCTAGATGTGAAATAGAAAACCTCTGTGGTTCTCAATAGCACATAATCACATTCTACTTTTAAAAGGAATGAAGTACACTTTGGTTTAAAGGGAGTAAGGTGTCACACAACAAAGAACTTACAACAAGAAGGAATCTTCCCTACTTTCCTTTAACATAATAGAGGAAATAAGACAGTAAATGACATTTCTGATTGGTACATTTTTGTAGACTTTACTAAGAATGTGTCCACGCGATTGATTTAAAAATATCATAGACTGAGTCTTCTAAAATGCTTTTTTCTTTAAGGGATCATTCAGGAAAAGGAAACTCTGAAAGGTTTGAACTTTAGATTTCACGTAGAATTTAGCTTACAACTGAAAATTCACTATACAGATGGTCCCAATTTGATCTTTCTGGCTATCTGGCCTGCTACATTTTCATTGTCTCCAAGGTTGAGTACACCCTACTGAGATCTTCCTTTGAAAGGGTTCCCAATATTTCAGGGCATGACTATGGCCCACAGACATAGAGAGTAGGCAAAAGACTCTCTGTCCCATGACATTCTTTCAGTGGACAATAATTTTCAGGGGATTAAGTGATCATATCTCATTATGTTGTTGGCAAAAATAAACAACTTTGATTCTATCCCACCATCTCATACTGGACTACACAATCCCCCGTCTGCAATTTCCAGCCACATGTAGTATTGCTATCTTAGAACAAAACAAAGTACAAATCTTCCAAGTCACTTTATGCTTAGTAAAAATGGGAAACATTGTGGATTATTATTAAGCAGTACACCAGAGGCAATAATCTATATCATGATAAAATTATAAATATAAATTAATTATAGGATAAATGGAAATACTGCAGTGCTTGCACTGATGCCAAGATTTTTGCCATTGCAAAGTCTACTGGTTAAAAGACACCAGTGATGGACTGCCATTCATGAAAAACCATTATCTCAGAAGAATAAACATTGCCAGTAACCCCAAAGTCAATGGAAAGATTCATGGAAAATAAAGGTAGGTCAAAATGTGTTATCAATGATACTTTTTATTTAGCAAGTAACATAAAATCTATCATCAAGAACATCCATAACTTTAAAAGAATATAGACTAATAATGTAAAGTGACAGATAAGAGGCAACTAGGTGATGCAATAAAAATAGACAGAAAGCTGGGCTTACGCAGGAAGATGTGAGTTCAGATGTGAACAGTGATGCTTACTAGCTATGTGACCTTGGGCAAGTCATTTAATCTCTGCCTCAGTTTCATTATTTATAAAACAGAGGTCATAAATGAGCATAAAAGATCATAAAATGGGGCTATCATCAGGATAAAATAAGATCATATTTGTAAAGTGATGTACAAGTCTTTAAAGCTTGATATAGATGCTAGAAATTATTATAAAGATAATAAACGGGCAACATAAGAGCTGTTGTGTTTCCCACAAAATATTTTTAAAGCAGATGAGAACTTTCAGTGCAGTCATTTTTGAGGGGAGCAGCCCCTGTGGACAAAAGGTCTACCATTCTCACAACACCAATACCAACCGTCAATCAACTGCCACCAAACAGCAGGAGCTATAAGCCTGCTCAGCAGCCACAGTTACTGAAGACCTAGAAAAGAAAGTTCTTGCCCCCAAAGTCCTTGGCATTGTCTTATGGTTCAATATTAGAAACAGATTGGATTTTATCAGTGGAAAAAGCCTTAGAGATGTTTTGCTATCTGCTTTGCCGCCATACCTAAGGACCAAGAGACACTTCCATTTGACTTACAACTGAAACCTCATACAAGTATTGATTATCACATTAAAACACAAGCTCCTTGAGAACAATGACTATCTGGTTGTTGTTGCTGTTACTTCTATTCCCAGTGCAGCGCTTTGCAAATAGAAAGCACTTCATAAATATCTTCATTCAAGAGAGACATGACAAAAATGGAAGAGGAAGATAAGTTGTCAATGGATTGTGTTTTGCATGAATGAAGAGTACCCACACTACCAGAAATTGTAGCAATTTATACAATGAGAAGACAATAGAAAGTTCCAGTTATGTGCAAAAATGGCCAACAAGTTTTACCTAGAGATTCAAATAAAAGACCTAGTAGGGCTTTATTTTAGGTTTTTCCATTGTTCAATCAAGAGCAATAAAAAAAACATCATTTTATAGGATACTTGTCACCTCTCCCTATAGTGCACATGCTGATGATTGCACGTTACGTACCAACTTCTGCCGTAGTGAACAAAGAAGCAATAAAAAAATTTTAAGAACTTGAAAAGATCCCTCAGATCACATTAAAATTCATATTGGTGCTCAAAGACTTCAAAGCAAGGTTGTCTATGGGGAGGATGTATATTACATAGAAAGATAGAGATAGACATATATGTCTGTGTGTGCATATGTCCATATACATATATATGTATAGGGTAGTTAAGTGGCACAATGACTAGAGTGGCAGACCTGGAACTAGGAAGACTCATCATCCTGAGTTCAAATCAGGCCTCGGACACTTACTAGCTGTATGATCCTGGGCAAGTCACTTAACCCCGTTTGCTTCATTTTTACTCATCTGTAAAATGAGCTAGAGAATGAAATGCCTAACCATCTCAGTATCTTCCAAGAAAAAAAAATGAAATGGGGTCACAAAGAGTCAGACCCAACTGAAAAATGACTGAACAACAACATATACATATGTCTGTGTATTAGAAAATATAGTTCAGGAATAAGGAATGAAAATGTTCAAAGGCTTATGGACTGAGGAGAAATTTTTCTGTCTTATTTCTGTATCTATAATCCCCAATGCTTAGCATGAAGCTTTGCATATAATACATGCATAACAAATACTCTTTCACTCATTCATCCCCCCCTACCTATATAACAGGAATTCTTTCTTTATGAAAAAAATTGAGAAAGAGATGAAAAAGGAAAAGAATCAGAAGACAATGAACACTGAAAACAATGAATAGCTCAAGAAAAATAAAAATGACTATAAATTTACAGGAAGGAAATACATAGATACCATTGCAGAAGTCATTTCTGAATCAGCTATCTGTGTATAGTCAGACCATCAACAAGAAACTAGAAGAATAAAAACAAGAAGACAGTGAAGTCAATTATAACAGTTCCTACCTGATATACATAAACAAGTAGCTAACATCAAAAACTAGGAGATGGATAATGGAAAAGATATTATTCATTATTTATTACATAAGTTTAACCAATCTAAAGCAATTGTCACACTAAGGACTCCAGAGGGCCCAGAAACCACCACCACCAGCTGCAAACCCTTGCTCTCCTTATTAAGTAGAGATGTAGTAGCCAATGGCGACACCAGTTTAGAATATAAACTCAGTATGTAAAGAATGAGGACAACAATAGAAGATTATAAGTAATATCACTTCACAAAACATCAGAGAGAAGTAAAGGGAAAAATAAGTATGTAGAAAGTGTGGTGCGATTCCCAATTAACCCAGGTAATCCCAAGAATGTGTATGGACAAAACCAAGAGGAAAAATAGAAAATGAAAAATATAAGATATCTATTATCAATTTATCTACTATCAGTTTCATCATTTATGATAATGGAATGGCCACACATGGACTAGGGAGGTACCTTGGTGCCAGATGTGTTCTATGATGAAGTAAAGATGTTACTTAAAGATTACATGAAATCAAAAAGGTTTTGGATGAACAAATTTCATTAGGAGAAGAAGAAAAGCTATTATGGGGAGGGGGGACATCTTTCCATTAATATCTCTAATAAGGGCCTAATATTTAAGATATACAGGAAACTAACACAGATATATATATATACAAGAGCCATTTCTCCATGGAAAATTCATGAAAAAATGTTATCAAACAATTCTCCACAGAAGAATTGCAGACTATAAACAACCATATGAACAGTTGTTCCAAGTCACTAATAATAAGAGAATTGCAAATCAAAACAGCTCTGAAGTTTTATTTCACACTGAGCAAATTGGCAAAGATTACAAAAGATAGAAATAGTCATTGTAGGAGGACTTGTAGAAAAGCAGATATATAATACCCTGTTGTTTGAGTCTAACTGTTTTGCAAAATAATTTGTAACTGAGCAAAAAAAAGTGACTAAAAATTCCATAAGACATATACCCCAAGGAAATCATAGTTCCCATTTATACCAATACTTATAGCAGCACTTTTCGTAACTGTAAAAAAAAAAATGAAGTAGATACCCATTAAATGGAGAATATCTAAACAAATTATGCCATATGAATGTAAATAGAATATTATTTCACCACAAAAAATACTGAAATTGAAAAATACAGAGAAAAGTAGAAATATTTATGTGCAGTGATATAAAGTTAAGCAAGGAAACCAGGAGTCAAGAAAAATATACGCATGATAATTATAATTCTACAAGTGGAAAGAAAAGTAGAGGGAGGAAGGAAAGAAGGAAGGAAGGAAGAAAAGGAGGAGTAACAGTAATTCATTTAGCAGGTACTTAGCCCTTAGGGCTAAGTAGAAACAGAAGGTGTGAACTCTATCTCCTGTTGCTGATATAACAGGAAGGGGTTGGCTGAGATAGGAAGCCAATGTGTGTGTGTGTGTGTGTGTGTGTGTGTGTGTGTGTGTGTGTGTGTGTGTGTGTATTTAAGAAGAGCTTCAGAGGACAGACAGAGAATCACAAATTTTCCTCCTGGAGGCTCCTGGTGGAGGGAGCAGTATTTTCACAGCATCTGGAAGCTGGGCTGCTGGACTGAGTTGGAGTTTGCTATGAGACCAGAATCTGGTGAAGACTGAAGTTGCTGCCACCTGGTAGGCTGAGATTTCTGGGTCCTAGGGCCAGCTGAACTGCTGGAGGACTGAAGAAGCATGACCAGGATAAGACTTTGTTTGTTTGTGGCTTGATTGATCCTTGAGTTCCCGGCTACAGAAGTGGTGAAGGTTTTGAGATGTGCTGGACCCTGTGAACTTCAGTGTGTAACAAGAACAGCCCGGATGACTGGACGAGAACCTGGGAGGTGTCTGCCTCTGAATCCAAGTGACTGTTTGGTGGATTCAGGTAGGAGCTGGGACCATGGAAAGGGATCCAGGGAATCTGAGAGATCACCCTGAGTCAAGATGAAGAAAAGACCTCCCCTTGATTGCATGATGAAATTGAAGTTTACTAGACACCAAGGGGTGGAAGGTTTGTATAATTTTCTAATGATTGTATTTAGTGATTAATGATACTTAGTAGTTGTGAATCAGAATAAGTGACTGATTGAGTTAACTGGTGGGATAAGTGACTGATTAAGTTAATCTATAATTGTCCCATTAGTGGAAGATTGATTATGGTATCGTGATATGACTGAATGACTGAGTGAGGAGGCAAACCTCCTTAGGGAAACGAGATGATTATTCTTTTGTTCTTTGTACTTAATACTATGGCCATTTTGGTGAAAACTATGTGGCCATTCTAATGTTAAGCTGTTGTGAACACTATATTGTGATTTTCTGTGATAAGATGTAATATTGTAAATATCATATTGTGATTTGTTGTGAATATTTGCCTTGACTTGTAATGGAATAAATGGAGTGTTCACTATACTGTATAATCAGAACCTTAAAAGCTATTCACAGCAGCATTCTTTTGGGAAGCTGCTTGTGCATGGTGTTACAGAAGGACGTTTAATTACTATGTAATTTTAGGATCAGGCTAGACCCAAAAGAAGAGAAGAAAAAAATGTACCTCCTCCATTCTTTCCACAGGTTGGACTGGGGACTATGGATTTGGAACAATGAATATACTGTCATATTCAGTTGACATGTTGGTTTGTTTTATTGGACTTCATTTCTTTCTTTTTCTGTTTTATTTTCACTTTTAAGAGTTGGCTCTCTGGCATAGTGAGGAGAGACAGAAATATAATTGGAAATGAAAGTGATTTAGAAACAAAAATAAATTAATAAATATTGTGAGTAAAAAAAAATGAAACTAAAGGAAATGAAATCAGGATGACCAGATGAACCAGAAATGCACACAGAAGAAATTCATGCCAGAAGTAAGGAGGCAGAGTGGGGGAGAGAAGTCCTACAATTTTGAGTACATTGAGTATTCTATTTTCAGGATATCTAAAAGAGGGAGAAGGGCATATCGAACAAATGAAAAAGTCACTGGTGGCATTATTGCCCCAAGAAGGAGATTGACAAGACATCTATAACTGCAGATCTATGTGTCTATTTTATTACCTCTATAAAATCTTCATGAGCATGAATACATGCATCAAGATATCCTTGATAGAAATGCTATATGAATAGACAAACTTTCATAATTGATTTTCTACATCAGACTCGTTCTTCACAGTTGCATAATTATAGAATTTCAGAGCCAGAGGCTCTTAGGCCAGTCCATACCTGACTAAGATTCCCCTCTACAAGAATACCAACAGATGGTCATTCAGTCTTTGCCTAAATACTCAACTGAAGAGGAATCCATCACCACCCAAAACAGCTCACTCTTCTTTTGAATAACTCTAATTATTAGTTGGTTTTAAAACCAAACCTAAATCTCTGCAGCTTCCAACCAATACTCTGAGTTCTGCCCTCTTATGACCAAGTGGGGTCCCTCTTTCACAGGACAACTCACAAAATACTTGCAGACAGCTATCATATAATCCCCACATTTCTTAACAGAGTGTAGAATACAAGATTCTGCTGTATTTATCATTTTTTAATTTTCTAAGAATTTAACGTGGCCAGCCAAAATTCTGACTTAGAAGCTCACCTCCAAAATAAATTCTCTCACGAATATGTTAATATATAAAATTCCTAGAAGGGGGGAAGGGAAGGGAATAGCATTAATCTACCACCTACTATGTGCCAAGCACTGTGTTAAAATATTATTTCAAGAACATGTTCAAATATTATTTAATTTGATTCTCACAACTCTGTGAAATAAATGTTATTATTATCCCCACTTTCTTATTGAGGAAATTAAGGCTGAGGTTAAGTGACTTGCCCAGAATCATGTATCTAATAAGTGTCTGAGGTCATATCTGAACTCAGGGCTTCCTTATCCTAGGTCCAGTGCTCCAGCTACTGCACCATCAGCTACCTCCTAGATAGATGGATACAATTGATAGATTCAACCACAAACATGAGATTTTTTTCAATCACCCTCTAGTAATGAATATGAAATGAGGAATAAACATAAGGCACTGCATGCTTTCCAAAAGTTTCTTCTTGAAGTGCTTCTGTCATGGATAATGTTCTGTGCAGAGTTTAAATGGAAAGAGGATTCTCTGTGGTTGGGGAGGTTCTCCAGATTACTATGTTTAGATCATTGTATGTGCATTACTTTGACCCCAGAATATTTAGGATCTTCCCAACGACATCTATGATTACTCAAAAAAAAAATCACTCTAATGATCCATAGAGGAAAAAACAAATGGATGAAACATATCTATTTTCCAGAGTAGGACATGTACTTGGAAGGGCCATTCATCAAGGTGGCCTGTCAGTGTACGTATCCACAAGCATTGTAGATAATGAGTTGGGTCTAAAATCAAATAGGAGGAATGAGTTAGGCTGGATTGTACTGGGTGAAATGCACCATGTTCTCACTGTTTCCAAGCTACATCTCACCACAAAAATCACATCTTTTAAATATTAATATTCTTTCAGTAATGCTACAGGATTACAAATCAAAAACATGACAATATCCACAAAATCAAATTTGTAGGTGCTCCTAAAAGCCATATGCATGGTATTAGCAGCCTGCAACATAATACTAATGACAATTTGCATACAATCTGTTGCTTAATAGAATTAAAAAGTTGTGATTGACAAAGGAGGTGAGATGATCGTGTTGCAGCAAGGTTGGATAATGGTGAATAACCCAAGTGATGCTGTGATATCCACACCTAAAGGTAACCCTGTAGCATATTCAGTGATCAATTATAAAAGATTTATGGGAAGATATGGATGAAAATTGCATAGAATGGGAAACCACAGATATTTGGGAATCTGAAAGAAGTAAAAAAGCATTTATATCTGTGAGATAGGGCTCTACTAAAGAATTAAGGTCACTGTAACAGCAACATAAAAATCTTTTTCAATCTGCTCTCTTCTTCCTCTGTTTCTGGCTGTATTTTATATCTTTACATTCTAATAGTGCCTGTTGTGTTAGCAATCAGCAAAAATGCACAGGGTGAGCTATAATGTTTTTAGCCAGTCACCTAAGACATAAACTGCCCCCGTGAACCTGTATCTCTCGATGGTGTGTTTTTGTCAAACTAATTAACAATCCTAGCATGACTGCCTAGTAACACAAAAAGTAGAAATGCTAAGAAACTCAAAGGAAATAAAATAATTGAGTTTACACCACAGCACTGCCTCAGATCTGTACAAAACACCACTGACTCTCTTTGCCGACAAAACCTTTTAACCATCAAAGAGGAAAGTACCCATTTGTGAAGCTGCCTTTGTGTTATATTCCAGTGGGTGCAGAAATATCAGGTGGTTCCACTTCAGCATCTGTAGTATCCAAGGAAGAATCATTATTCCTGCACCTCATGGTTCCAGTGAGTCCTCAGATAGTGTGGCTGAAAAGCCACATGGCTATAGAGAGAATGCCTCTGAGGCTGCTGCTGCTGTTGTAAGATAACCTTGAAGGAAGCCATTTCATAGATGATAAATGTGATGATGTCACATTTGCTCCTCTGTACTCTGTACATTACATGACACAGTCCCTACAATCTCAGTTGCAATAAAAAGAGAACATATAGACCTAAATCTATGATTCCCAAGGAAGTCTAACTCTTATGGCTTAAAAGAATGAAAAGAAAGCAGGTACAGATAGAGCAGCATCCAGAAAATGTTACATTGGGATGGAAACAGGAGAAACAAGCCTTAAATCATGAAGACATTGAGGAGAGGAACAAGGATGAGGAAATGCCTTGAGTTTATTCCATATAAGGATTAGCTGAAGGAACTGGGGATATCTAACCTTGGTTTTAGGGGGGAATATCTGATCATTTTCTCCAAGCTGTTGAAGACCTCTCATGTAAAAGAGGGATTAGACTTATGTCATGTAAAAGAGGGATTAGACTTATTCTGTTTGATCCTTGAAGGGAGAACTAGGGATGATAGAGGAAAGCTTAGAAAAGGTAGATATAAGTTTAATGTCTTCATACCAATCAGGAAAATCTTCAAACCAAGAAGAAATATCTGAAAGTGTTTCAGGAGGTAGTGTTTTCTTTTTTTTTTTTTTTTAA
>CM053589.1:117382448-117521199 GCA_028646515.1 Pseudochirops corinnae
CAGAAACTGGGGTCTTTGGGCTTACCAAACAGTATATTACTATAATCATTGACTATTGATTCTTTTGTACCCAATCTATTCCATTGATCCACTACTCTATCCCTTAGCCAGTACCAAGCAGTTTTGATGACTGCTGCTTTATAAGACAGATTAAAATCTGGTATGGCTAGGGGTAGTGTTTTCTTCAAGTAAAGGATAAACAACCACTTGTTGGTTGTGTTGTAGATGGAATTCTTGTGGGAGAAGGAGATGGTTTTAACTTAATGACTACTGTGATCCATTCCAACTCGGAAATCTTGTGATCCTGTGATCACCCATATGAGTAATTCGGCAGTGCTCACTCCCATTAAACGTAAAAGGAATACACTGAGCAATGTGACACCTGTGAACTCTCGCTAGATAATCTTTTGTAGCAATATACTTCATGTAAACTCAGTAATTTATATCATCCGGAGCACTTGACCATTTGCTTGAGACCACTGAGGCACAGGTAAGACTGGCTAAGTTAGCTTCTTATCTGCATGTTCCTTCCTTTCAGCAGTGGCAATACGGACTCCTTAAGAGAGATGAGATTATGGCAGCCTGTTTGACAGATCAAAGTGCCACTCGAGCTGCCATTATTGTCATGGGAATTTGAGAAGGCATTAGGAACACTTTGATCCACCACAATCAAAGATTCCTTTTCCAAAATGGCCTTGAATATCAATGGGAAATCTTGACCAACATTTCGCAAGTTCCCATGGAAAAGGAGGTGCCTTTGATGGGTTATACCAAGTAGCCTACTATATATTTTTCATACTGACATCAATTTCACACCCAGAGATATAGCTTCCAAACATTTTTTCATGTGAATAGTTGTCCACTTTGACTTCAGCATAAAGTGAGTGTAGACCCAGAGGTGACATTATTTCTTTGAAGTCATAAAGATAGTAAATGGTAGAACTAGGATTTAAAACATAAATTTTCTAATTTTAAATCAATATTCTTTCCTTGAAGTCTACCATGATCGATACTAGTTAAAGATTTGGGTGAGAGTACCAAAAGAGTACCTTAGAAAAAAAAAGCATATTTAAAATTTATTTTAAAGCTTATTGTATCTATGTTATCATTAAACTAGTATTTGTTAATATTAAGTTCACCTATTTTAATAAAGGAATTCTATTTTTAAAAATATAGAGAGACAAAAAGAATTTCTACCTCTAGGCTTTCTCTTAGTTAACCATACCAACTATTCAGAACACACAGCCATGGCCAAAGCATCTAATGGTAGAAAGTGTGCTCTGAATGCAGGTTTGGGTCTTTGGAAAGGTGGTCAACAGAACCATTCAAACACTGAAACTGCAAGTCAAAAACTATAGAGAAGCAACCACAATATTACAAGCTATTCATTTGCAAATTTTGACTTTTTTTTTCAAGCTTCTCTTATTCTGGCCATTCTATATTATGATGCAAAACAATCAAGAATCCTCTCTTTTCTCCTGCCTCTCTTGGATATTTTCCACTTTTTCCCTTTCATATCCACAGAGGAGTAAGTCAATCCTCAGACCATTTCTTCTATCCTCACACCAAGCCTCCAAATGCAAAATTTTCATATTTTCTCCTTATTGCAAGCAGTCTCCTTGACACAGGAGGAAAACTTGTATATTTGGTCTAAATCACTTGCAAGCTGTTTCTGTGGTTTTGTACAATTATTTTTAAACCCTGTGCAGAATAATAGCTCACTTCATGGAGCCAGCCACAAATTTCCCATAATCCTCGGGGAAAACTCAAGCTCAGGGATTCAAGTGCTTAATGATATGATGTAATGCAGGAAAACATCTAGTTGGAAGAAAATTTTATTAGCACAAGTAAATGTGTGTTTTAAAGTCAATTACAAGACCAGAGAAATAAATGCATAGATCCTAAGGGGAAAGTAACCTGCAGCTTTCAAACAGAGCATACGGTGTTTGAGGGGGCTTTGAGAACCTGTGCAGATGTCAGCAAGAAAAAAAAAAAGAAAAGTAGCAAAAGGACCTTTAGCTGTAGAAAGAGAAACAAGTGATTTTAAAAATACCTTTTCTACTGAAGAAAACTCACAGCAAAGTTAGTAAAGTAACAGGTGCAATTGTCAAAGAAAGGGGCAATTAGTTGAAATATAATTAGTCATCTCTCCAAACTATGGAAATGCAGTTATGGAAAGCCAATGGTTTGAACATCTTTGAGGTTACTAACTTCTATTAATAGTCCCTGAACACACTCTGGTATTAGGCATTAAAATAACGAAGCATGTTAATTCCCAGGTCATTTTCAAAAGCAAGCTTTAAAAAACAGAAGTATCATGAACCATTTTTCAATAAAGCACTTTGGTCAATGAGAATCCAAGTCTTGTGTTGTTTTTTATTTTTTTAAACACAAATAAATCTTATAAAGGTTTGGTTTGTTTTTTTTTCCTCCCAGAAGCACATGGATCTTGGCACACATACATGCCGGTATATTCCCTCCAGAATCCACAGCTTGATTAAAGTGAAACTAATTGGAAATTCTAGCTCTTCTTCAATCTATTTACTATCAGAACACATGTAACAGGTTACATAATCTATAACATGATTACATAATGGGGAGAAATGTGGTAATACTTACATCGCATTCTTCCCAAAGGTAGTCATCGTGTTCTGGAGGTATGATGCCAAAAGTTCTCAGGGTAAAAACTGCTCCTTAGAAGTGAATTTGGGGGTTGGGCTCTTTCAGAAGCTATAGTCACTTGCAAAACCAATAGGAAAGCACAGGGGCAGAGATCATAGTCTTAGAAACACAGGACTGGCAGGACTTTGGAAATCATTGAGTCCGACCTTCTGATTTGTCAGATGAGGAAACCGAGGGCCAGAGACCTGAAGTGACTTTTCTAGGGTTTCCACAATTATTCAGCTTTGGAGATGAGACTAAAATAGTTCACTTCTCCCGAATACTACCAGTGCCCTACCTCTCCACTAAGAAGGGTTTTCTTTATTAAATTTACTCAGAAACCTAGAAGACTGGTCTCTCAGAGCTGGAAAAATAATAGTTAACATTATATATTACTACTAGCCATGTGACCTTGACCAAGTCACTTAACACCGATTGCCCTCCAAAAGGCAAAAAAAAAAAAAAAATTATATATTATTTATGTGCTAGACACTGGGTTAAGCACTTTATAATTGTTATCTCATTCGATACATACAACAACCCTGAAAGGTAGGTGTTATTATTATCTTCGTTTTATGGATGAGGAAACTGAGGCAAGCAGGGTTTAAGTGGTTTACCCAGGGTCATGTAACTAGCAAGTATCTGAGCCTAGATTTGAACCTGGGTCTTCCTGACTTGAGACCTAGCACCCTATGCACTGTGCCACCTAGCTGCCCAGATTGATTCTCAGCCATCTATAACAATTCACAACTGAAAAAGAACACTTTCAAAACACACCATAAAAGTGACTATTCAGCCTTTGCTGTAGGACCTTTAGTGAGAGAAAGACCCACTGTTTCCATAGCTGAGAGACAGGAAGATTTGGGTTCAAGTCTGTCATGGGACACATGCTCTGTCATCCTAAAAACATCACTTATCCTGTCAAGGCCTGAGGCAATGCTGTAGACAGAGGAAGTGCTGACCTGTATTTGCAGAAGCAGTTTCATCATCTGGAAGTCTTCTGTATCAATGAAACAAGTCCAGGCCTTATCCCTGCCTTTAGTTATTAGGAAGTCCCCACCCCCACCCCAGCCAACTGGTTTCAAAACATATTTGCTTCTTGGTAATTCCAGAATCCAAATGCAACAACTGATTCATGGGAGTTCTGAAAGAATGACTGCAGCTAACGTGATCTGTACAGCTGTCCAACGCCTTGAGGGAAGTAGACACTGGGCAGGTAACTTTTGGCTGCTGGTCTAAGAGGAGATTAGAGTTCTAGTCCCACATCTCTCCCTATCTCCAGCACATTACTTTCTTCCTCTGGACCTTCCATTGTCTCATCTATAAGGTGAAGGGCTTTCATGACTTTATCTCTGTGTTCCCTTTCCACTCTAAGATTCTATGAGTTTAAGCTTCGACATAAAAAAAAAAAAAAAATCAGCCTTAGAAGGTATTCTCTCTTTCCAGCATGATCCCTTTATACGGATGAGGAAACTGAGTACAATTTAGGGGAAAATCTAGAGCTATGAATTGACCGTTCATGCCAGATATTTCTAATCAGATGTCCCACAGGCATCTCAAACTCAACTAAAGCAAAGCTCCTTATTTTCTTCTCATCATCCCCAAATCTACCCCTTCTCCAAACTCTTTTCTTCTTGGTAAAAAATACCTACCTTCCAGTCATTCAAATTTATAATCTCTAAGTTATCCTTCTCTTTCATTCTCTATGTCCAATCAGTTGCCAAGTCTTATAAATTCTCTTCCCACATCTCTTGCATTCACAACCTTCTCTGTACTCACATGGTTACCACCTTAGTTCAGGAGCTCATCAATCAACACCTAGATCAGTGCCACAGAGTTCTAGCTGGTCTCCTGGCTTATAGTATCTTCCCTTTCCAAACCTTCTTGCACAGAGCAGATCAAATAATCTTCCTAAAGCATAAGGCTTACCAAAGTCACTTACCTGCTTCCTGTTGTATCTAGGATAAAAGCGAAATCTCTTGACTTAGCATTTAAAACCTTTCACAGACCAGCTCTAACCTGTGTTTCTAGGCTTTACACTTTTTAAGTCATTTCGGACTCTTTATGACCCCATAGACCATACTGTCCATGAAGCTTTCTTGGCAAAGATACTGGTGTGATTTGCCATTTCCTTTTCTAGTGGGTTAAGGCAAACAGAGATTAAGTGACTTGCCCAGCGTCACACAGCTAGTAAGTATCTGAGACTAGATTTGAACTCGGGGTCTTCCTCACTCCAGTACAAGCACACTATCCCCTAAACCACCTGGCTTCCCCATAGGCAAACAGAGGTTAAATGACTTGCCCAAGGTCACATAGCTAGTCTCTGAGACTGAATTTGAACTTAGGTCTTCCTGACGCCAGATCCAGCATTCTATCCATTGAGCCATCTAGCTGCCCCTTAAAGCAGCTTATGAGGCTTACTGAACTTTAATTTTATATCACAGACTTTATTTTCTAGACAAACTGATCTACTAACCCCAACTTGGCATTCTATCTCCCACTTCTCTCATTGTACCTGCTGTCCTTCTTTCTCAGATTACCCTTCTCCTCACCTAAACCTCTTAGAATCTCTAGCTTCCTTCAAAATTCAACTCAAATGTCTCATCCAACAGGGAGCTGATAGTGCTCTTAGCTGGTAGTGCCACTTATCTATCAACATGTTTACCTTTAGTAGAATGTAATCTCCTTGAAGCCAGGAAATTTTTTTTATTCTGTCTGTGTTTACAGCAACTAGCATAGTGCCTTGATATTAAAAATGCTTAATGCATGGTTTTTGGATTGGACTGGCAGATTCAGAACTATTATCCACATCTACTGATCCCTATTATAGACAAGGGTTTCTGCAAAAGAGATTTAAGGGTCCTTAAGGTACTTGAGGGACTGATATCTCACAATACAAAAGACAATATTATGACTAAGTCTATACTCCCATTTGGGACAGACATAATTTAATAATACTTAATAAAAACTGAGTTTCAGCTCATTAGCTCACCCAAACAGTTCCAGTCTTCCAAAATTTAGCTGTTATTTTCTGCTGATGAAAACAGAGTTGAGGTTGGAGCAGGGAAAGAGACAAGTTATGAGTAATAGTTGTCATTTAGTTACCTGAAGTAGCAGCCCCATAACCAGAGCCAGCCCACATCAAAATTGTGAAATCAGCAAAATCTGTCTGCATCCCTTGCGTGCCTTCTACTTTTCCATCCAGTGATCACATTTCCAATGAGCCAGTCTGCTACAAGAGATTTAGAAACCAACTCTCATTTTATGGAGCCCAATGTCACATACACATACTAGTGTTCTTCCTTTTTGCCTTTAAGGATATAAACAAAACAGATTTCCCACTCTATCTCTTATTCCTTATTTGATGCTAGCAAATTACTTTACCTCTTTATACCTTAGTTTCCTCACTGTAAAAAGGAGGTGGTTGAACTCAATTACGTCTAATTTGGGTAAATGTGATCCCTGCATATCAGGGTGGGAGCTCTCAGTCTTAAGGTCCCTTATAGCTATAAACATATGATCCTAGAAATAAAACATATGATCCTATAAATAGGATAAATCCTATAAATAGGCAGGATTTGTGCTTGGACCAGAGAATGTTTCTGTCTGACAGGAAAGCATCCTATCAAAAGTGCAGGGTACTGATGGTCCTAAAGAAAAGTCAAATAACTACACTGAAGCTGGGCATCTATAGTTAGATTATAGATGGAAAGTGTACTGGAAGGCTAGAGAACTTGGGTGAGCTGATAGTTTGTTACTTGATGAGTTATCCAGCACTGCGCCATGGTATGGCAGCAACCACACTGGCATACCCAGGATGGCTGTTAGCACAGGTTCTTAGATCTGCTTTACTAGGAAAGATAGCTGTTTAAGGGGTCAACACCCTTTTTAAAATTATGTTCACTAGTTCAGGGGAAAAGTCAGCAGCCTGAAATTCAGAGAAAATACAAAGAAAATACAGAGAAAATACAAGCAGAGAAATAAAGACCAACAGACAGGGCTCTGACTACCTTAATCAACAATACACTTTACACACATGCCTGGATCGAGAGAGACTTTTCATCTGAGCAGTTGGGGAACTCTGAACATACCACCACTCAGAATCTCAACCAGGGAATCACAAGATCCTTCTCATAAGCAAGCCCCCAAAACAAAATACCATCTCAGTTTATAAATACACTTCTCAAAAACAGAAGGCATCACCACCCTCCTGATGCAGTGCCTAATTAGAAATTAGCAAAAGGTGTGAAAACCTTCCTAGAAGCAAGTTCCCCCATAAGCAAACTTTCCTTAATGGGCTCCATGTGAGGTCTATTAATGGGCAGGGAAGATCTTAAATCCCATTAACATTACACATGGCTCAATGAGATCTCCAAAATTAATAAGTAAGGATATTGCACAGTTCTCATTCATGTATAGGCTTACAAGGTACAAAGTACTTTCCTCCTCTCAACTCTTCAAAATACATGTACAATCAATCCCATTTTACAGCACAAGAAACTGAGACTTGGCCAGTTTCTTGTGCTGTAAATTAGGGGGCTGATTTCAAAATCTCTTTAAAAGAATGTGAGGAAAAGGAAGGGTCATTCCTTTTACTCAACTTTCTCTTTCCCCTTCCGCCTTTGCTGTCATTTATTCATTCATTCTCTGGTGAATACTTAATACCTTACTGCATTGGCTCATTGGAAATAAGATCACTGGATAGAAAAGGAGGAGGGGTTCAAAGGAGATGTACATAGATTTTGCTGACTTCACAATTTTGTTGAGGCTGGCTTTGGTCATGGTGCTGCTGCTTAAACTGACACAAAGTCTAGATTCCAAGTCTAGCACTCTTCCCAATAACAGCAATAATCACATATTTACACAGTAATCTGAAGTTTGCAAAACATTTTGTGTGCATTATTCCCCCTGAGTCTCATAGCAATTCTAGGGTGTAGGTACTCCATGTATCATCATTCCCATTTTACAGATGGGGCTCAAACAGATTGTGATTTGCCCACACTCATGGTTAGTAAGTGTATGGAGCCAATTCAGACCCAGATCTTCCCCTCTTACAGGCCAGTCCCATAGTCACTATAACAAGCTGCCTCTCAGGGAATTTTGCAGCAGCACCAATAAGAAGAAAGGCTCCAATAGTTTATCCTGTTTGCTGAGAACAAAACTTCACTCAGCTTCTGACTTACTGACCAATGAATTTCAGCACAATGTTAGAAATAAACTAAGAGATTTTGCACTCTAACATTTTCCCTCTAACCCACCATACACATTGTAATTAAATGGTCCCCAATTGATTAACCATGTTCTCCACAGTTTTTCTTTGTGTCCTTGGAGCTGCCAGATGGGGCCAAAACAAATGCTTTGTGGCTGTATCTGTTTCAGATGCAGTGGATGCTAATACTCCACAATTCATTTGGCTCCTTTCATTCTACAAACCAATTGTTCTCTGCCCAAGGAAAATAGAGTGGGCTCTGCAATATTGGCACCATTCCAGAATTTTTTCCAATGAATTTTATGCTGGTTTTGGAGTCAAGAGATTTGGGTTCAAATCTAACCTCAGACAGTTACTAGCTGTGGGATCATGGGTGAGTTATAGCTCATCTTGGAGTATTAGCATCCATTTACCAGGTAGTTGAGAATTGGGCAAATTGCCAGTTTATAGAATAGCCCTAAAGTATGTTTGGGACCTTGAAAAGATAATACATCACAACCCCCAATACACACACATACACACACACACACACACACACACACACACTAAAGGGAATTGTAACACCCTAGTGAAGAAGAAAAGGAAGATAAGATAAGACTCTTAATAGAGAACTTGATAATAGCTTGGTACAAGTTGATTCATAGGAGGAGAAAACCAAGTGTTGGTATACACCAGAAGGTCAGGAGAGTCAACTGGGCCAGTCCTAACCCACAAAGAAATTGTCCAAACAGATGAAGAAGGCCTAATCCAGAGGTTTCCTCTTTCCCATCTAATCCTCTAGCAATGGACACCACTGGTTAATCCATAATGCCTGGAAACAACAATACTTGGTTTGGACCATCCATAAGCTCAGGAAAAGGACTGCAGGCCAGTGAACTATAGTACCAACACAACATTCACAGTATTGGTGGTGATTGTGAATATGCCTGCATAGTGCTAAATCACAAAATATATCAGACTCTCCATATAGAAGACAGAAGCAAAACATTTATTCAGACACCAGAAAACCAAATCCCAACACCAGAAAGTCAAATCCATCATAGTAGCAAAGAAGTTAATATACCATAGCACAGTGTGAAGCCACACCATAGCACAGCATGAAGCCACACCATTCTTTAGCCTTCCCACAAACAAACATTTACTCACAAGCCTCACTGTCTCCCTGGGTTTGTCTTCTCCTACCCCCAGTTCTAACTGCTCTGACTCCCAGCTTCCTGTGGACTCTGCTCCACCCTTCAGCAAACTCCTCCCACCATAGGCTCCTTGTGATTACATTCAGCCTATTAAGGCGGAAGGAAAATCTTCAAATCAGGGAAGGTCTCCAAATTCCCTTAGGCTTATTAAGGGGCAGGGAATATTTTCAAATTCCCATTATCATTACATTCAGCCCCAAGATCTTTGATGTCCTTTACATAGCAAAAATACATTAACAATACATTTCATTACATAGGTTAATGGGAATTTAAGGGGTAACTGGTGTGGTAACTGGCGTCAACAGAACTTTACAACATAACAGGGATAGCAGAAAATAAGCACATAAAACAATATCTTAAAGTGGGAGCTTGGGCACAAGCACCCTATCATTCCTCCCTTGAATGAATTGGGCTCAAAATCTTGGGGCAAGGGGGAAGGTCTCTTCTCCCATAGTTACTTCCTGCTGAAATTGGACATAGAGTTGTCCCTGCCACAAGAGGACCCATTTGAGAGATCAGTTCTTTATCCAGCATCTGGAACTTGGTCAATGCCAGGTCCAGGAGTGACACATCACAGTCATGGATAGGGGGTGACATCTGATTTCAGGGATCAGGCATCTGCAGGTGGTTGGTACTAAGCCTGCAGGAAACAAATCTTGCAAACAAGTTTAATAGACAAAAAACCAAAACCAAACAAATATAGGGTCAGCTATGCTTCTGGAATCCATGAACTCACTATCATAGCCTCGTTCACAATAGAATATATGACACTGTCCTCCTTGTTCTGTTTTAATGGCTTGATGTACTGCCAAAAATCCAGCATATTGACTACTTCCACCTGCCCCAGTACTTTCTTTAATCTGAGTCTCCCTGAAGGTATGACAAACTTGGATACAATGGTTCAGGAAGATCTGTAGGGTTAGTTCTCACTTCTCTATTCCATCTAACATCAAATCCCTTTTCTTGATACATTTTATATAGTTCATTAGTTGGAATATTATCAATTCTTCCAAAATCCACTCCTGCTCTCAAAAGAGCAGTAAACAATTCTTTTCTTGTCTATCTACTCTGACTTTGAATCTGCTGGCTATTTTCTCTTCTCTTTTGAGGAAATTTATCTTTTCTCCCATTCCCCCAAGTCAGTTAGCTGTGAAATCTCATCCAGCACCTCCAAAAGAGGGTGCCCTATTTCACCAATTAGTGGAGTCAGAAGTAGGTGCTTGTAAGCAGGAGTACTATGTAATGCTGTTAGAATAATGACCTGTAACTATATTATTCCACTAATTTATGCCACTTAAAGTTGTATGTTACAGATATATCAGGGTACCCTGTGTCATTTGCAGGGACTTCACATTTTTTTCTTTGGGGAATGATGTAAAAGGTGAGGGTGGAGGAGGACAGGATTTCCAGTCCCATACTAGTATTCTGACACCCTCATATAGTTTCATTGCCTTCTTTTTCTTCTAGGGAATGTATGTCACTTGGGGGAAAGGGGTGAAGAAAGACTTAATGAAAACAATGGAATGTTGATATCATGATATCAGACAAAAAACTAACTGCTCAGAGCTTGAAGATTGCTTTTATCAGCATAATGTTGAGCTCCTGACTCCCTAAGCCTTTAGAGGGGAGATGTGAAAATGGATATGACACAGTGGGGGGCAGAGAACATAACTGAGAGGTTTGGATCAGCAGGAACAAAAATGTCTTAGAAATGCAACTGGCATTATCCAACTCACATTACTCTGTCCAGCAGAACTGAAAAAGGAAACTCTAGTAGCCTATTGTCATAAAACAAGAAAGAGAAGAATCTTGAAAGAGAAATCTCTAAGCCTTGTGCCTCATTTTCCTCCATGACTGTAATAAACACTTGGTAGTTCATTCATTAATCACCATTGTAGTGATGAGAGACACTGAAGCATAAGATGCATAATTGAGCTGAAACAATTATCATGAGTTTGGACTTCCTGTGTCCTGATCATGCCACGTCTGGAAGCAGGAATGTTTATGATCAGGTACTGAATTCCTGTGTCCCAGTCCCTTAAGGAAGCTATATTTGCAGGAACTGGACAACCTGGATGGAGTTTTCCTGTCTTGGAGGGTTGGAACCAGGAAGTGAGTAGACTATCATGCAGTGTACAAGTGACTATTGATTTTTACTATGCTTTCACTTAATCTAATTAAGCTGTTTGTTACCATGAGATGAGTGACTAGGACAACAAACTAGGCATGGAAGGAATGAGAATGTCCAGTAGGGAGGGGGATGAACGCAAGTAGATCATTATTATTAATACATACTCCTAGATCTATGGAACAATATAAAAAAAAAAAAACAAGGAGCAGAATATTAAGTGATTTACAGCTGCCTCCTCCATCCATGGTCCTGACTGATGACTGGGTCAAAATGTCATATGAACTGGCGCAGAGGCAGAGTGACATACCTGATAGAGTACTAGACTTAGAGGCAAGAAGACCTGAATTCAAATCATACCTCTTATAATTAACTAACTATATGCCCATGGATACATCAGTGGACTTTATCTGTTTCCTTATCTGAAAATAGAGTTAATAATGCCTGAGGTATCTGCCTCACATCGCCTCACAGGGTAGTTATGAGATACAAATGAGACAATGTTTGTAAAGCACTTCACAATGCATAAGGCACTATATGAATGCCATCTATTATTATAAACTATCTGACAGGGTTGCTATGAGTAACCAGAAAATATTAGGTAAACAGAATCTATTATGATTGTTATTATGACTTTTATAATCATATTGTCCTGACTCTTTCTCTAATCTAATCTTTACTTGACTCCACAAATAGATTATCAATTGCCATGTCTCCTGTTTCTTATGTCCCTTCTCCAGCACTGAGCAAGTATTGGATCCACAATACTGAGCCCACAATGTTCAATATGTCTTAGACTTCACTATTTCTCATCACTACAATGGTGATCGATGATTGAATTATGAAATGTTTATTATGGTCATGAAGGGAAATGGGGCACAAGGTTCAGAGATTTCTCTTTCGAGCTTTTTCTCTTTCTTGTTTTATGATAATAGGCTTCTAGAATGTTTTTTCTAGTTGGGGTGGGGAAGTGGCAACCTTATCATGTCCCCAACCCAATTCACTTTGGGAGCAGGAAAGGGTCAGTATGCTCCAGACATTTGGGACAAAAGGGGCTCTCTATATCCTTTATTTCCTTGATTTAGAGTGCTCTTGGTGAAGAAATTCTACCTACCAATATCAAAACTGTTCTGCAAATCAAAAACTGTTCTGCAATGCACAGTCTTAGAGAATTTCCTGGGAGTTCTAGCCTCTTAGTACCCCAGCAACTCTAAAACTGTGAATTGACTTGTCCAGAGTCAGAGAAACAATGTGAATCAGAGTTAACACTTGAATTCAAGTCTTCCTGTGAAGCCAGCCCTCTGTCAACCATACCAGACTGCTTCTCAACAACAAAGGGTTGTCACTGATTAGTTGGATAGGAAAGTCACAGAAAGTCTTCAAAGGAGCACAAACCCAGTTTAATTCCCTGGTCCTCTCCCAAACTATAAGCTCCTTGAGGGTAGGAATGACATTACTTTTGTCTTCACATCTCAGTCACCTGAAGCAATTTCTGGCACATAGCAGGTGTTATAATAATTTTTAAATAAATGAATGAGTCAATCAAACAAACAATTGGTAAGCCAGAAATCTAAAGGTGACAGATCCATAAAGTTGGTAGGAAAATGTAGTCAAAGTTTAGGAGAAAGAGGTGCACAACGATGGAATGAGAGTTTTCATAAACAGGATCAGAAGAACAATATGAAAGGTGAAGAACATTGGCTTTTACCAGTGACAATTTGCCTCATACAAGGAATCTACCCAAAGTAGTATCATTTTATCACAGTGGTGATTTAGCTAGTGGCAGGTGTGCACTCACACGTACATACACACACACACACACACACGACAGCAGTCTTACTATGGACAGCAACACTCCCTCAACACTCAAGGGCTAAAGGTATAAATCACTCAGCTGACATAGTCCAGCCCTTAAATGTCTCTTTGAGAGTAGCAATATGAAGGGGAAAACTACTTTACAAAATCGAAGGTTTGGTTTGAAGCACCAGCTTAGTAAAGAGACAGCTCTTGTTCTAATAAATCATGTTCTTTGGAGGAGAAAGGGGCAGAGTGAGAGAAAGCTTTCTTGCCTGTGCTAAGAAGAATCACCATTTATTCCAATGTGCAGGAAGCTCAAGAGACTCAAAAATTTATCAAAACAAGCAAATTCACTTCCAAGCCTGGATCCTGCCAGCTTCCATTGTAACTCTATAATTATCTCAATAACGCCTGCAGATCACAATGTCTCTTCATTGCTCTTGCTGTCATTTCTGTATTTTGCCTGCCCTTCATGTTCTCCTCCCTTGGAACAGTGAGGATTCTGCCAGACAAATGAGAGCACTGAACTTTGGGTGCCTCTGAACAGGAGAAGTGCTTTGAGGACAGCTCACAAGAGACTATCTTGCTGACTCCCTATTTCACTCAAACCTTGCCCTGACTTTAGTTCAAATAGTGCAATAGCCAGAGTTTGGCCAGACCCCTTGTTTCACCCTCCCCCCACCCTTTTGCTGTGTTTTAAAAGGGAAATTACTGTAAAAGAGCATAAGCTCTTTTCTTCTCCACACTTTCTTTTATTAAAGGGAAATACAGGAGGTATGGGAAGATGGGAGCAACATTTGTAGGAATTCATCCCTTTCTCTATCTCCCCACTTTTCTTCTATTTATACACCTCCTTCCCTTTTCTCTTTAACTTCCATGTGGCAAAAGGAGGCAGCTCCAAAACAGAACAGAGACTGACCTGCATAATACCAGAGGTGACTTCTCTCCACCATTCTCCCCAACATGGCATCTACTAACATAGGGAGTGGTGGGTTATGGGCCATTTAGAGAAGTCAGGGATCAAAGTGCTGAGTTCTGAGTGTTTTGGTGGATGTCACTGGAGCATTTGCAAAGCAAAACATCTTAATCATGAATGGATCTTTTGTTGTGCATTATTGGGGGTTTTATAGCGCAAAAGCATTTATATGCCAACTATCATGTGCCAGGTACTCTGCTAAGCATTTTTACAAATATTATCTCACTTAGTCCTGGGAAGTAGGTGCTGCTATATTATCCCCATCTTATAGTTGAGGAAACAGAGGCAATGGAAGTTAAGTGACTTGCCCAGGGTCACACAACTAGAGTATCTGAGACCAGATCTGAACTTTGGATTTCCTGACTCCAAACCCAGCACTCCATCCACTGCACTACCAGCTGCCTCTAAGGGCAAGGTAAAGACAGGAGAAAGACAAATGGATATTGTGGTGTTCAGAGTGGCAGTATTTAGAGAATTTGGTGTCTTCTCTTTTATTGTCTTTGTGGTGAGCAAGGGGTGGAGAAGTCTCATGGCTATATCTTGGTCCAGAGTCACAGGGCATGGCAAGATGAGGAAAAAGTGGTAGTGAAGCTATGAAATCAGAACCGCTCTGACACAGCCTAAATGTATGCTGCCAACTGCGCAAGCTTCTCGGTTTTTTCCAGAGAGATAGTCTTCAGGCATCTATGAGGCTTACAAAACATTTTCTCTCTATTTCTTTCTTTCTTTGACCAGCTCCAAAGTCCTTCCCTTCCATGTTGTTCTCCTGAGATCAGGACTATAACTGGCCTTATCTTGCCCTCACCACCAGGGGCAGGCATAACCACACGTGATAGTGACTAAACAAACATGAGGGTGGGAGGGAGAGGAAAGGGTAGACCTTAACCGGGAGATGAGATGGTAAGATTGGACTAGAGAGCCAAAATCCAAGGGGCTGAGATGAGAGAAAACCAATCAGAGGAAAATAGAGACTGGCCACATGGTCAAAACTGGATCAGGAAACAAGATAAAGAGTCTGCCTAATTTGTCTAATTCAACCCACCTCCCCAAAACTTCCATCTTTTATGGTACCTGCTTGCATCCACCCCCTCTACCCTGTGCTGACATCCCTGTGTATCTTCCATAGTCCTTTCTCAGCTTATCCACACCAGTAAGATTTCCAGCTCAGACATAACGACACACTGGAGCATCTGGGGGTGTTGCCACATAGAGGTATGACAAGACCCTGGTTAAAAGCCTCCCCCCCTTTCACATCATTCTCATCTTTATGAACCACGTAATGCTATCTGGGACCCTAATCACTCAAAAAATCCTGCTTGCAGCCCTATCTGAGTTAGATGATAAGAAAAACAAAAACATGGCACAGTAGTATTCCATCACAACCATATACCACAACTAGCATGTTGCATATGTTAACAGCAATATTGTTTTAAGAACAACTTTGAGTGAATATTTCATTTTGACTATTATAAATATCCAAATTAATTGTGAAGGACATACAAAGAAAGACATTATCTGTATTCAGAGGAAGAAGTGATAGAAAGAAGTATATATAGAACATTTTGATATATTTGTATATATCTATATGTGTATATGTATACATGTATACATGTATTTATACACACACCATTATTGGTATTTAATGGTAGCCATCTCTGGGTGAGGATGAAGGGGAGAGAGATAAAAATAAATTTACATTTACATTAAATAAATTTTTTTTGTATATTTAAAAGGAATACTACATAATGTATTTGCAGTTTCATGTGCAATCATCTTTTAAAATGCTTGTTTTAGTCCACAAAAAAATGGGGGAGGGGCAGAGGAATTAAGCCAGTTTGAGACATACAAGAAAAAAAAAGAAAGAAAATATGGTTAGGAGACATGATGGAGAGCAGAGAGAAGTTTTAGGGTCAAGATGGGAGTAGGGCTCTGCAGAACAACAAAGGAACAGCCATACCTGGTCTGGATGCTCCCCAATCTGATCACACCTTCCCATGTTTGCCCTTAGACATAAAAAGAAGGCGAGGGCATATGTGCCCTTTTTTAGCTAACAAGAGGTTTTTCTCCCTCTCCATCTTCCATAATAATAATAGCTGACACATATTTAGCCCTTAAAAATCTGAGAAGGGGGAGAGAGTGTGGCCTAGTGGAAAGAGTACTGGGTTTGGAGTCAAAGAAGCTGTGTTGAAATCCAGACTCCAATATTTACTACCTGTTTGACCTTGACCAAATTGTTTAACTTAATCCTTATCCATAAAAAAGGAAGTTAGACATCATGGGCTCTGAAGCCGGTTCTAGCTCTAAATCCATGATCCTGGTTCCTCAACAACAACCCTATGAGGTAAGTGCTCTAGATAATTTGTTATTCTTCAGATGAGAAGACCAAGACTCAGATGGGTTAATTAACTTACCCATGGACATACTGCCAATAAATCACTTCACATAAGATTTAAACCCAGAACTTCCTGACTCTAACTCAAAGGTTCCATATGCCACACTAGAGCTCTCAGACATATGGCCAAGGGCCAAGGCTAGCTACATTCCCAAGTGTAATAGGGAAATTAAAATGTAATTAAATTAACTGTAATTAGGAAATATTTAAACATTTAAATGTAATTGGGAAACATTTAACAAAATAAATAAAAATACAATAGAACATAGATAATGTTAATTTGTGGTTTTCTAAGTTTATATACTGCCCACAGGAATCCTTAGGTAGGGTTTAGTGTCCCAGTTTCTAACTGAGTTTGACACCCTTGCTCTGCACTCAAAGTGACCTTCCTGATTTCCAAGTCAATTTCTTTCTTTTTTTTTTTTTTGCTTTTTTTTTGGAGGGGGGGAGGTGGGGCAATTGGAGTTAAGTGACTTGACCAAGGTCACACCCCTAGTATCACTTGTCTGAGGTCAAATTTGAACTCAGGTCCTCCTGACTCCAGGGCCTGTGCTCTATTCATTGCAACACCTAGCTACCCCTCCAAGTCAGTTTCCAGGAATGTTGAAACACATAGGAAAACCGTGAAAGCTAGAAAACTAAAGCCTTTGAAAAGTCAATTTTTAAAAAATTTTTGTCTATTTTTATTTAATTTATTTTTTAAATTATTTTTATTTTGTTTTTTTATTTAATCTATTTTTAATTTTCAATCTAATATGTTTCTCTGCTCACTTTTATATCTCTAGCTCTTATGTTGATTGATTGCTTGAAAGCTGCTACCTCCCCTTTGGTCCTATGGAAAGTTAGAATCATAGAATCAGGTTTCTTCATCACTTAAAGAGATCGTTTTTCAGGACTTATGTCCGCATGAATCAGCTTCCTCCCTTAATTTTCCCTCCTTTTTTTGTCTTTTAGTGAAGGAAAGAAGTTATGTAGTAGTAGTAACAATAAAAGCAACTTGTACTTTCAGAGCGTTTTGCATATTCCAAAGAGTTTTCCTCACAATAATCTTGTGTGGTAGGTAGTCTCTACCATTACCCCCTTCCATCAGCCTTAACCAGCTAGGACTGTACTTGGAACAAATGCCATTGAGTTGTGGGGTGGAATAACATGGCAGGCATACTATGGGAGCAGGCACACAGCAAAGGGGTAGAGGAGAGGGGCAGGCCCCAGGAAAAAGGCACCAATGATATGGGAACCGCTGACGGAGGAAGGAAGAGATAGTCACAGGGCACATGGCTGGTGCAGGAGCCATCAGAGGTTGCTGTTTGTCATTGTTCTTCCTCTGTTCTCTAAGAGGACCATTGAATTCAGCAGGGTGATGTCTTAACTTGCAGAGGACCAGGAGTAAGGATGGAAGTCATTGAACCAAGGAAACATTGCTTTCAGATGTCAGGACCTTTGGGCTATTTAAAGTGCTGTTTACCCCCATTCTAGTCAGGTCTCTGAAGTAAGCTGAAACTCAGAGAGGTGAATAAGGTGTGGCTTCCAGGATTTGAACTTAGATGCTAACAGATCCCAAGTTCCTTACTCTTTTCACTATGCAACATTGCCTCAGTAAGTTTAATTTCAAGGCCACACAAAAGAATTTCTATTGACTCCCCTATTCTGACACACAGTCTCCTATCCCCTAGAAAAGCCCTCTCTGTGTGGCCTGGGGACCCTGATAGGCTCTCAAACAATCCAAGGGACTACCTTGGTGGTAGTTATGCTTGTAATGGGGAGATATAATAATGTTGGAGCAAAATCCTTTGAAGCACTAAGACAAAAAAAACTAGACTAAGTCTGCTAGCCCCAACAGGGCTATATAACTAAATCTGACCAAAGAAATTAAAGAAAACACAATATTAGTTCTCTTCTACAACAAAATACATTGGCCTTCTGATGGAAGAAAGAATATTTCAGAGTGCTCTCAGAACTTGAGGTCAGTAGGGACTTTCTTAGATAGATTCAGCAGCTTTGTGCTGTACTCGACAATTATTGTATACATCCTGCTGCTGCTGCTTCTAACATCAAAATACTTCAGTTTGTCCAACAAGGGAATCCCACCCAGGTATTCTTCACACCCCTCCCTCAGTTGTCTGGGGCTTATCACCAGGAATGTCGACTGCCTGGAATTGCCCTAGTAAGGATATTGCACAAGTGTGGCATCGACTGTGGAACAAATGAAGCCTAGAGTTTTACAGGGGAAAGGAAGGGAAGGGAATAAACATTAATATAGTACTTACTATGTGCCAGGCTGGGTAGAGCGCTGGGCCTGGAGTCAGGAAGGACTCATCTTCCCACATTCAAATCTGGCCTCAAAAACTTACTAGCTGTGTGACCCTGGGCAAGTCATTTAACCCCATTTTCCCCAGTTTCCTTATCTATAAAATGAGCTGGAGAAGGAAATGGCAAACCACTCCTGTATCTCTGCCAAAAAACAAACAAATAAACAGAGTCACAAAGAGTTGGACACAACTTAAAACGACTGAGTAACAACTACCATGTACCAGGCACTGTGCCATCGTATTTGATTGTCACAACAACCTTTCTGGTTGGGTGCTATTACTATCCCCACTTTAAAGCTGAGGAGACCAAGGCAAACAGAGGTGAAATAACTTACCCAGGGTCTCATGAAGCTAGATTTAAACTCAAATCTTCCTGACTTCAGGTCTGGTACTCTAAAGTACCAATTTAATGTCATGGCCTCCAGGATATAAGTGTACAATAGTTATGGGATTGGAAGATCTTCCATGCCCCTTGAACTTGCTGACATAGCAGGAAGGGGTGGGGCAGGAGGAAGCCAGAGCCATGCTGGAGCCAGCATGGTGACTGGAAGTGGCGGTGGCAGCAGTGGAATCCTTTTTTTTTTTGCCAGCCAGAATTTCTGCTAAAGACTCCTGCTGAGGACTGCCAGGGACAGGAACTGCAGGGGCCCAGAGGTGCTGGGAGTGAGCAGCGTGGACCCTGAGCAGTTGGCATGAGTGAGGAGAAGAGGATCTTTGCCTGAGGTAGCCTATTCTGTTTTGAAGGCTTGAGAATGTGGGTGTTTACTGCATTAACTACATGTGCCAACTCTATAGCTACTGTGATGGCTTTGACTTTCTGGTTTGGGGACTCAGTTTTCTGGCATTTGAATAAATGCTCTAGCTTTGTCTCCCATGTAGAAAGCCTGTTATATTATGTGATTAATGACCATATCAGCATACTTATAGTTACTGTAGGCATTGTGAATACTGCATTGTTGATATAAAGTGTCACACCGGGACCTGGCAACATTCTTGAGTGCTGCCCAAAGTGGAGTAAAATGGAATTGAGAAATGTTTAACAAAATTAATAAAAATCCAATGCAACATAGATAATACTAATTTGTGATCATCTAAGCTAATACTTGACCTGCAAGGATCCATTTCTATTTGAGTTTGTCATCACTATTCCAGGAACGTTCTAAGAACTTAGATCCATGATGGTCCAGTGAAGCTTTTCACCCAGAGGTCACCGGCCTATATAACCAATCTCTGAATTATACTTGACCATGAATCCTGACCACTTTGGAACTTATCAAGTCTTCAGAGAAAAAGCACACTAGATTCTAACACCAGCTACACGATAATCTCCAGCGAGAAGCACCTAAGAGACCACCAGCCTGGATGTGAGGAAAACCACCTTCAAATACCACATGGATTTTTGTCCTTTTAAGTTACACGAATGTTATCAATACATAAGCAGTTCAAACACATAAGGACTGTGTATATATATGTGTATCTTTTTAAAGTCTCTATTAAATGCCTCTGGTGTTTGAAAGTAATACTCACATTCTTTTCAATACAGGAAATCCAAATAAGAAAACAAAGATCAAAGGATGCTGACAGACCAGAACAGTAGGCCAGACTAAATAAGGATAAAACCAATAGAGATCAACATAAAGTCTTATACTTAGATTAAAAAAAAAATAAAACACAAGGACAGGATAGAGAAAACATGGCTAGACAGCAGTTCATCTGAAAAAAATCTGGGAGTTTTAGGGGATTGCAAGAACAATATGAGTGAAAAATATGCTGTGGAGACCAACAAAGCTAATAAAATCTTGAGCTATATTAAGAGAGGTATACATTTCCAGGCATAACAAGGTGATAGAACTCCACAGAGGCCCATCATACTCTGCCAGGATGTGTAGTATTGTATTGAGTATTTGGCACCTGACTTTAGGAAGGCCATTCAGTAGTGCCTCTGATGAAGGGTATTCAGGATGATGAAGAGTCACCGGTTTGTGTCATATGAGAGTCAGGTGAAAGAAATGGGAATGTTGAGTCTGGAGAAGACTTAGGAGAAATGTCACATTTGCTTCAGCTACATGAAGAGGTTTCACACTGAAGCGAGATCTGCCTTCTTCTCTTTGGCCATAGAAGGGAGAACAAGAAGCAACAGGTAGAAGTTACAAAGGTTGTCGGTACTTGATGTAAGCAAGGCTTCCTAACCAAACTATCCCCAGGGGAAAGAGACTCCTCAGGAGCTAGTACACTGCCACTCAGGAGCTAGTGCACTGCCGCTCAAAGTGTCTGAGCAAAGGAACTAGATGGCCACTATGGTGCCTCTCATCCTTAAATTCTTAGATTCTTTAAGTCTTTCCTGAATTCCTTTGTTCAAATGCCTTCCCTCTGTGATTATCACCAATTTATCCTATATATGCGTGTATAGCAGTAGTTCTCAACCTTCCTAATGCTGCAACCCTCTAATACAATTCCTCATGTTATGGTGACCCCCAACCATAAAATTATTTTCGTTGCTACTTCATAGCTGTAATTTTGTTACTGTTATGAATTGTAATGTAAATATATGATATGCAGGATGTATTTTCATTGTTACAAATTGAACATAACTTTGTCTACCTAGGCCCTCTTTTCCCATGAGATCAAGGAGGTGTTACCACAGGTGGGAAGGGCTTAGCGAAAGGACACCATACCACTCAAAGACTATGAGAGATGGATAGTTTAGGGATGGTGGAAGTTGAGTGGCTATTCCTTACCACTCCAAGCAAAGTACAGAAAGAATAGGAGAAGGACAATAGGAGTAGGACAGCATTAACTGGGAAGAAATGGAGACACATAGTTAAATTTTGCAAGAATCCTTGGAGAAGTACCAAAGTGGACCAAGGAAGTAGAAAAAGAGACTCATCCTGTTCACTGGGAATCTATGCTACAATTGAAAGTTAACTTCTTTGCCTCCTTAAACCCATTCTTCATTAAACCACCAACAATTTCCACTCTTCCCTTGCAATCTGAGTTCAAGCTGTAAGTAGGATAAAATGGTGGACAATCCTTTCATGCCAAAATTTATAACCCTAAGGAGACCACCAAGGACAATAGCATTAAACAGCCCATGTGTTTCCTTCTAGGCTTTTGCAAACAGAATCCCCTAGCATAGAGGGAAGAAACATTACTGAGAGACTGAAGAACCCCAAAGCCAATTGGGTCCATGCCCTCCACCCTTTGTTTGCTTCTGCCTCTTAGCCAATTTAAGAATCTGGATTGAAAACTTGACCTGCCCCACTCCTACAGGGACTTAAAACCATTCCCACAAATTACTATGCATTTAAGCTAGGGAAATGACCAGATATCTAAACCAGAGATTCTTAAAATGTTTTCATTTCATAAACTCTATTGGCAAGCTATTGAAGCCTATGGACCTCTACACAGAATAATTTCTGTTGCCTACATCCATAATTGAAGGAAATGCTCAATTTCAGTTAGAAGTTAGTGGAAATAAAGGTGGAATTCTAAGCTAGAGGTCACAATCGTACTTGTACTATATGACAGTTGTATAGAGAGGTGTTTTAGCAGTAGTAAGATCTACAAACAGATAACCTTCCTATAATACTTAATTCTACAATATGGGGACAAAGCCTGACAGAGAACCCAAATGCCACCAAGAATGATAAGGATAAAGATAGACTTTGGGTCTGATCTAGAGGAGAAATGTTATACCAGACAGAAATTATGAAGAAGGGAAGAGAAAATACTATGTAGATAAGTAGGCTATGTAGCCCTAGGAATCATCTGTGACCCTGAGACTAGATAAAGAAATAGGGACCTTGAGGAGTTAATGATCTGAAATGATCTGATTCCATTAATGTTTCATTTCACATGTTTATTGACTGGGAATTAATGGTGATTGTCAGATTCAGTTATTGTGGCATGAGATTATGATACTGTGTCTTAAAGATTAAGTTTAATTTTACATGTTAATATGAAAGCATAAGTATGCATTTAACACAAGGGAGTTTGAACAGGAGGCAGCTGGTAGCACAGTAGATAAAGTACTTGGTCTGGAATCAGGAAGACCTGAGTTCAAGTCTGAATTCAGAGACTCACTAGCTAAGTGACCCTGGACTAGTCATTTAACTTTTCTTCACCTATTTCCTCAATTGTACAAAGGGGATAATAATAGCAACTACTTCACAGAGTGATTGTGAGGCACAAATGAGATGATGGCATAAAAAAGCTCTTAACACACACCTGGCAAATAGTAAATGCAATATAAAGTCCCTTTTCTTCATTTCCCAAGTGGTACCTTTTGCTATGCAGAAGAGCAGAAGAAGAGGACGCAGGGAGGTCAGCAGCATTCACATAAGAATAGCCTATCCATTTGGTAGCTGGAGAAAGATTATAATGGGACAGACTGGTTATGGAATGATTACTACCCTCTGAGACTCAAATTGGTGATAGCACCCTTATCACCGGCCACCGAAGGCAAAGGATGGACATTTGAGGAAATATGCAAGAAAATTGGGATAGTCTATGGAATATGAGTGGATGAATTTGGACTTTTCAAGTCCTTCCCCACTTTTCACCAAAGATACCCCCAGTAAAAGGTGATGTGACTCCATAACATTTAATACTGATGATAGATCACACCTCCATCACTTTGGGCTCTATTAGCACCTAGAATAGTATAAAGTCCCACAGACACCATTGCCAACTGCCCCCTGATTTGACACCATGTAGTATAACCTTCCTCAGATTGAGGGGCAGATGGTAAAAACACTGTTCAGTGGGCTTTAGGGAGATGTCAATGAGCAGTTGCAACTCTCTCTCTCTAATTCTTCCTAATTATGTTACCAGGAAGCAGGGACTTGTTATCATACAACCTGGTCACCTGGAGGAACCAGGCTGGAAGATGCTCAGCAAGGTCTTTGATGGGGGCCAATTTGGGATTACCTTGGCAGGTGTAAAATTTCTCCTGGGACACTAGGAATTTCTGAATCCATACCCATCATGCCAACTGTTCTCAATTTGTGGCTTCAACTACATGCATAAGCCAAAAAAAGATATTTTACTTCCTTTTCACCCATTCCACATTACACTATTTCTGAATTTACCCATCCCAACAAATAGAAACCAAGTGAAATGAAATAAGGCTACAATCCCATAACCCCAAGTATGAGACCCCCGTGTTTTTAGGCAATGGCAGCAAGAGGCAGGTAGTAAAAATCAATGCCTCGCATGTAACACGTACTCAATAATTATTGAAATGAATTTGTTGAATTAAGCAACTCTAGCCTGGCATCTGGTCACAGCCTAGCCTTCAAAGACATCAGAAATCCAAGTTATTTTTCCAGACAGAGAATTATGGTAAACCATAAACTTAAATCACCCTTTTCTCTTCCTGTACTGATAGACTCTAGATACATGGGCATTCTGTGCAGCAAATAACTCACCCCAGGAACTCTCTCCACAACATACTCAGTAGCAATTTTGCACACAGCACTTAAGACTGTTGAGTGCTTTCTGGGATGACACATTCTCCACAGCTTTGCCATCACCACAAAGTAATTCAGCTGATGGTGACAGTGGTTTTACAATGGCTCCTCTTGCCACAAATTGAGACTGATCTTGAAAATGACACCAGAGAAGGTTAGAGGAAACAACTCTATTCTGCAGTGTTTTTCAAAATAATAAAAAGGATGAGGTTTGGCACCACACAGGGACAAGGGGGGAGGATGGATCAAATCAAGAAGTCCTTAAAAAAGAAAACAACTCTCTCTCAAGACTGACTAGCATCAGCCCACATCCCCAGCACCTAAAGAGGGGATGGAGCTGATAGGAGAGAATCTTCCTGGGGGGAAAGGGGTGTGGTCTAGATCATGATCTCTGTTGCTGAGGTCAAGCTAGCCAATGTTCACAGAATACTAAATCCAAGAATTAGGCAGAAAGGAAAAAACAAGTTTATAGGAATGGTATAAAGCCAGAGAAATTTACATAGCTTAGAGCTAGAAAAATCATCAAATCATAGATTTAGTCCTAGGAAGAAATGTAAGGTTCATTTAGCCCAAATTCCTCATTGTACAGATAAAGAAATGGAAACTCAGAAAGATTAAATAGCTTGACCAAGGTCATGTAAGTAGTAAAGGGAGATCAGCAGCTAGTCATAAAAACACCATAAAAGGGAGTTGTAAGGATTAGGGAGATGACTTTTTTTTTTTTGCAGGATTGGGAGGATTTGTCATGAAACTTCTCCAGAAAAGCATTCTTTTCCTGCAACACTAACTGCAGCCTCTTACTGCTTCTTTCTGCTGCTGTTGCTGTCATCCCAGGTGCTACCTTTCCCAAGCCTATTTTTACCTTCAAAGGCCAAAAGAACCCTGGTTTTGGAGTGAAAAGAACTAAGTTCTAACCCCAGCTTCACCACTACCCATCTCAATTGGGGAAAGTCACCTGTCTTCTCTAGACTACAGTTTTATTTGGAAAATGAGAGGGTTAGAAGGACCCTTCTTAACCTTTTCTGTGCCATGGTTGCCCTTGGCAGTCTGGGAGAGCCTATGGCCCCCTACTCAAAATAATGTTTCATTACCTACAATTAACAATTGAAGGAAATGCTGCATTTCATTTAAAGGTTAGTGAAAACAAAGAAGGGATTTTTTTTTTCCTTTTCAAGTTTATCAGCTCCCTATAATCTATCTACTTACCCTTTTGTGGGGAGGGGCCCATGGACCCCAGGTTAAGAATCTTGAGCCAGGTGATTGTTAAAGACCTTCTCAGGTCAAAAGATCTGTGAATCTAGAAATTCTTGAATGTGGTGCTTTCCCCAAAAGGAGTGTCATAAATATATGTTCATAAAGCAGAGACTATCTGGTACTGTCATGTACCAGTAAGTCCATTTTCATTCTTTCATTCATCCATTCAACAAATATTTACTGAGAAGTTACTATATGCAAAATACCAAGGCTAAGTATTTTGAGGAAGCAAAGATATATAGACAAAACCACTTCCTTTAATGAGATCTAATTGAATAAGCAAGGCATATGCATGTGAGAAGGAAACTTACCATTCAAGACAATACACACATAGTAAGCAAGCATTGATAGAAATTATCCTAAGCAATTACAAAGAGAACCAATCCTCTATGAAAAGAATTAAGAAGTTCTTCTTTCCCATAATGCCATAGACCTGACTCTCAAGCACAAAGGAGCAGAGAAATGCAGCTTGTGGGGAAAAGAGATTCCTAAGGATTCAAATGGGTCTTCAGTACAGTTAGTAGCAGCTATTAGAAAAGGGAAGCCTGTTGGAAGTAGGAGCATTTTGCTGACCACATGACAAGGAGTCCTTGAGTCAAACTGGTGTCTGTAGGAGCCAAGACAATCTGGGGGTGGAGAACATGGAACTCTACAATCTGAGAGATGGGAGCAGACTAGACACATAGATGTCAGCACAAGCAATTGAACTGCTACTCTAAGGCAAGGGTTCTTAATATTTTTATAAATCATGGATTCCTTTGTCAGGCTGGTGAAGCCTATGGACCTCTTCTCAGAATAATGATTCCAAATAATTAGAAGAAATGCTAAATTTCTGTGAGAGATTAATAAAAATAAAAATGTAATTTCCCCCCCAAGTTCATGGACCTCTTGAAATATATTCACAGATCCCTTGAGGGTTCATGGACATCAGGTTAAGAGCCTCTGCCCCAAGGAGAGGAGGAAGCAGACAAGTATCAAGATGCATATAATGCTCATCACTTTCACCAGCATCTATATTTCCCTTCCACCTTCTGGGACTTCCCATATTGGTGTTCCGAGTTCGGGTTTTTTGACTACCAGAGCTGAATCTTTAGAAGAGAGAAGAAAAAAATGGTAGTATCCCCTTGCTAACAAGACCTCAGTGTGAGCCCTTTTTCTGTTCTGTACATGCTTTGTAGTAAATTTGCTCTACATTAAGGAAGCTGGTGACACAATTGATGTAGAGCTTAGCCTGGAATCAAGAACTGAGTTCAAATCCAGCCTCACACACTTACCAGCTCTGTGACCCTGGGCAATAAGTTCACTTAACCTATGTTTCCTCCATTTCCTTCAGTACAAAGTGGGGATATTAACAGCACCTGCCTGACAGTGTTATTGTGATAATCAAGAATGATAATGTTGTGAAAATTAATAGTGCTTTTAAAAGCATTTAGCATAGTGCTTGGCATGTAGTAGATGCTATGTAAATGTATATTCTCTTCTCCTTCCTTCAAATGCTTATTG
Organism: Pseudochirops corinnae; assembly: GCA_028646515.1. Lineage (NCBI taxonomy): Eukaryota > Metazoa > Chordata > Mammalia > Diprotodontia > Pseudocheiridae > Pseudochirops > Pseudochirops corinnae. The sequence continues at coordinate 117,409,342 of CM053589.1, forward strand.
GGAGCTTTGGTTATTTAGAGGGAAGAGCCAGAAAGTAGCCAAGTTCAAATGTTCCTAGGGAAAGACAGCTCTGGGTAGGGGCAAATATAAGCCCAACTTTCAGGAGAGAGCCTAAGTGCCAAACCCAATGCATCTGTCTGAAGGTGGGGGTATAGGAGCCCGGATTTACATATATGCTACATATGCTTAGGGGCAGCTAGATGGTTCAGAGGATACAGCACTGGGCTTTGAACCAGAAAGACTCATCTTCATGAATTCAAATCCAGTCTCAGATACTAGCTGGGTGACCCTGGGAAAGTCACTCAACCCTGTTTGCCTCTGTTTCTTCATCTGTAAAATGAGCTGGAGAAGGATATGGCAAATCACTCCAGTGTCTCTGCCAAGAAAACCCCTAAATGGAGTCAGGAAGAGTCAGACTTAACTGAAAAACAACTTAACATAAATAACATATAATTAAGTGTCAAATGAGCTGCTGCTGCTTTTCCTCCTTCCTCTTCATTTTGTAAATTGTGAAAAGCATTTTGTAAACTTTAAAGGACCATGAAAATTTGAGTTATTACTCACTGCCTAAACAGTCTTTACTTACTACCTATATGGTCTTTGGATAAATCTTTTAACTTTCCCGAGCCACGGTGTTTTTACCTTTAAAATGAGGAGGTTGGGTCAATTCCTTTTATTCTAAAACCTATGATCCAATGTGTGATACAGACAATTAGGGCTAAAGCAATTTAGAAGAGACAAGATGAAGCTAGATTACAGTTGCCCAAGAAGGATTCATGGGAAATATGGGACTTAAACTGGGCTTGAAGGATAGATGGGACTGGATAGACAGGAATGATGAAGAAAGGCACTTCAGGCAAGAAAAAAGCAGAGAAATCGAAGTGATTGCAATGTGTTCAGAAGACAGTAAGCCATTCTGACTGGACCAGGGCTTCCTTCTAAGAAAGGAAAACTGGGATGTAAGGCTTGAGAAATAGGTCAGGCCAGATTGTGGAGATCTTAAAAAGCAAGGTGAAGGATTATAGACTTTACCCAATGGCACTTAGTATAATGCCTTATATATCATATGCACTTAATACATTTATTGAATGAATGAATGAATGAATGAACCAGGTTGTCCAGATTGTATAGTGGGTAGTTTCTGTTTGATTTGGAATCAGGAAGACCTGAGTTTAAATCCTGCCTCCGATGCTTACTAGTTGAATGACCCCTGGCAAGACACTTTACATCTCTTGTCCTCAGTTTGCTCATCTGTAAAATGGAGATAATAATACCTCTCTCCAAGTAATATTAGGATCAAATGAGATAATATTCATAAAGTGCTTTGTAAATCTTAAACCATTATATAATTGCTAGTTGTTGTTATTATTAAGAAAGAATGAGCCTTTTGGCTGGGAGAGTGACACACTCAACACTATTTTCAGAAAATTGTCTTGTGTCGTGCAAAATTTATTGGAGGGTGCAGAATTTAGAGACACAAACTTGTCGAAAGAGTCCTAAAATGGTCTAAGTGTGAAGGGAAAAGAGTGGGAGCAACTTGGTGTATAGTAGAAAGGCCACTAGAGATGGTAGTCTGGGTTCAAGTCATTGCTTTGCTTTTGCCTAACTATGCTTACTTACTTTATAATAGACACTGAACCTCTCAGATGCTTTATTTGTAAAATAAAGGGTTTGGATCAGATGGCCTGAAGGGTCTCTTAGAGCTCTAACATTCTGTTGTTCAAGGACCCTAATTAGGCTGTTGGTAACAGTGAAAATGGAAAGAAAGTAAAGGATATGAAAGACATTCTAAGGGAGAATCAATTCTTAGGTAACTGATTGTTTGGGGACCCGGAAGGAGAGAAAGAGCAAGGGAGGTCAAAGGAAATTAAGTTTTCAAGCCTGAGTGACCTGGAAAATTATGTTACCCTTATCAGAAACAGGGAAGTTGTGGGATGGGGGAGGGTGGAAAAGGAGGGACATTTGTAGAGGAAGACAGTGGGATCCATTTTAGTCTTGTTGAATTAGAGCAGATAGGAGGACATCCCTTGGAAAAGTCTAGTAGGCAATTAAAGACAGATCAAGAGCCTGAAAAGGGGATTGGAAATGGAAATCTGGAAGGTATCTATATAACAATAGGTGAATCCTTGGAAGAAGATTAAGTTCTCCTAAAGGGAGGAAATGTCTTGTCATAAGAGATATGGACAAATGGCTGATTTTTGCTTTTAAAAGATGGTTGCATTTAAGAAGGAAGAAGAAGAAAGAACAAAAAGGAACCATGAAATGAGATACAAAATGAACACTCAGAAAAGTAGAAGAACCAGGAGAACCGGGGTTCACAGAGGCAAAAGAAGGAATTTCAAGACAACAGCAACAAACACTGCAGAGAGATCAAGTAGAATGAGGACTGATAAAAGGATATTAAATTTTCCAAACAGGAGACTTTTGAAAGTTCAATTTCAGTATAGTGGTAAAGACAGGAGTCTGACTGCAAAGAATTATGTGAATAAATGTGGAGAAATGGAGGCATTTTCTAGAAATTTTGTAATAAATGAAAGGAAAGATGTAGTTTGGTGGTCCAAGGAAACAGTAGCATCTAATGAAGTTTGGTAGATGTGGTTGGGAGGGAGGGATTGCTTGATTGGATTGGATTGGTTTGGTTTGGTTTGGTTTGGTTTGGTTTGGTTTGGTTTGGTTTGGTTTGGTTTGGTTTGGTTTGGTTTGGTTTGGTCCAGACAGGGCAATCCTGTATGTGTTTAAAGGTAAAGAAAAAACCAGTACAGAGAGAGAGAGAGTGAAGATATAGGAGATACTGGGCAGTAGATAGAGGAAGATCCCAGAGGAGGCAGTTGGGGAAAGAGGAAAATGGGTAGAAGAAATATTTCTTCCCTTAAGACCAAAAAGACTAAAAGGATGGATTCAGGAACTAATTAGAGGTTAGGGAATTAGAGACTCAGATGGAGATGAACATTTTCTTTCTAGTGAGCAAGACTTTGCTATTAAGCCTCTCAGCTCTGATAAAGAAAACACAGTCCTGCTTCTCATTTAACCTCATTTAACAAACTCACCTGATTCCACTTATCTAAGGCTCTTTAAAAGCTGGACATTTTTACAGATGCAGATAGTGCCTTCTGTGAGGCCCCTTAATTGCTCTAGTATTCCAGTTTGGAAAATTATTTCCCTTGACAGGATGTGATGACCACACTCTTCAGAAAAGAGACTCTGAAGGCACAAGGATAATGATTCAAGAACTAGGAACTTACAATTCAACAGGAGGTGATGGCAGATGATAACTTACTCTGACGCCTATAAAATCAGTGAACAACAAGATCTGAGTGACAAAAAAGGTTGACTTCCTTCTACATCTTTTGTATCCTGCTAAGATCTCTTTCTCTGTCTTCTTAAAAAATTCACTGTAATTATCTGTCTCTCTGTTTCTGTCTCTGTGCCTCTCTATGAGACTGTCTCTCTGTCCATCTGTCTCCTCTCTTGCTTTCCACTTCAATTCTCTCATTATCTCTCTTTCCCTCTCTGTCTCTCTCTTCCCTCTCTGTTTCTCATCTTCTCTTTCTCTCTCCTTCAATTTTCTTATCTCTTTCTATCTCCTCACTCTCCTTCTCTCTCTCTCCTCTAGATTCTTTCACATCTCTCTTTCCCTCTCTTCCTCTCTTTCGCTCTCTCCTTCAATTCACTATCTCTGTCTCTCTCTTCTTCCCTCCCTCCTTCAATTTTCTCATGTCTCTATTTCCCTCTCTATCTCTCGCTCCCCTTCATATGTCTTCTTCCTCTTCTACTTCTCTGCCCTTTCTTCCCCCCTCCTTTCCCCTCTTTCCCTTTCCTTCTTTCTTTCTCTCTTCATTGACTCACATTTCAATTTTTGTTCTTCCAGACTGAAAAGTCCCAATATGATGATCCTTTACTAATGCATGTGATCCCATTGCCCTGACCTCTTTAAATGGCATAGTCTGGACTAATCATGAACCCAATGTCCCTTTATGAAGTGACATAACCAGATGTGTGACATATATTATGCCAAGTGGGAATCAGGACCAGATGAAGGAATTTTGTACTAAGGAGATCCAAGAAAGTTATGAAGCATATAATAAAATGTGGAATGATTTTTCTTATATAGTTTGAAGGCCAGTTCAACTCTAAATGTTGAGCTTTTGTGTTATATCTGAGGCTCTCAAACATGCCTTTTAGGGATGGTCAGACTCAGAACAAGTATTGTGTCAGAAAGAAGGCCCAAGAATAGTCTTATCAACATAGGTGCTCTCCCTTACTGGTAAACTAACTCCCTACTGCCAGACTTGCTCCACATTTACATGTCTCCCAAGAAACTTCTTATACAAGGACCTAGATTTGATACTCTTGATCCCCTGACTGACTTCTTCCCAGGAGTGTGCTGGAGCTAGCTCATGCTGGCTTATAAGAATGAATTGCTAAATTTTCAGTGTGAGCATTTAAATCTCAGAAATTAGTAAACTTTACAAACTGGGGTTTGGTTTACTGTTTCACTGATTGTCCAGACTTAAGAAAGTGATGGGAAAATGTCAATGATACAGATTAAACTTAAAAATGTATTATGGCAATCAAGACTAGAAGGGAAGCAAAAAGCTGGGAAACACTTTTTAAAGCCAGTGTCTCTGATAAAGGTTTCATTTCTAAAATACATAGTGAACAGAGGCAAATTTATAAAAATACAAGTCATTCCCCAGTTGATTGATAAACAGTCAAAGTATATAAATAGGCAGTTTTCAGATAAAGAAATTAAAGCTATCTATAGTCATACAAAAATGCTCTAAATCATTATTGATTAGAGAAAAACAAATTAAAACAACTGTGAAGTACCACATCACACCTATCAGATTAGCTAATATGACCACAAAAGAAGGGCAATGATGAATGTTGGAGAAGATATGAGGAAATTGGGACACTTGGTGGAGTGTGAATTGATTCAACCATTCTGTAGAGCAATTTGGAACTCTGCCCAAAAGGCTATCAAACTGTGTATACCCTTTGGCCCAGAAATACCCCTAGTAAGTCTCTTTCCCAAAGAGATCATAAAAAAGGGGAAAGGACCCACATGAACAAAAATACTTATAGTAGCTCTTTTTGTAGTGGCAAAGAATTAAAAATTGAGGGGATGCCCATTAATTGAAGGATGGCTGAACAAACTGTGGTATATGAATGTAATGGAATACCATTGTTCTATAAGAAATGATCAGCAAGTGGATTTCAGAAAAACTTGGACTCACATAAACTGATGCTGAGAGAAGTGCACAGAATCAAGAGAACGCAGTACATGGTAACAGCAACACCGTGCAATGACCAACTTTAATAGACTTAGCTCTTCTCAGCAATTCAATGATTTAACTATTCGAAAAGACTCATGATGGAAAATATCATCCATATCCAGAAAAAGAACTATGAAGTCCGAATGTAAATCAAAGCATACTATTTTCTCTTTTATTTTTCTTTCTCTTGGTTTTTCCCTTTTGTTCTGATTCTTCCCATACGACATGACTAATATGGAAATGTGTCTAATAAGACTGTACATCTGTAGCCTGTATCATATTGCATGCCATCTTGGGGGGGGAGGAGGGGAGATATGGAGAAAAAATTGGTACTCAAAATCTTATAAAAGTGAATGTTGAAAACTATCTTTATCTATAATTAGAAAAAAATAAAATATTATTAAGTGGGGGGCTGTTATTATAGATACATTTTTTCCAGAAAATAAATTATATAATATTTACCAGGATATTGCTGCCTAAACCCTATGAGTTGGAGGAAAACACAAAAAGATGTCTGCCAGAGAGCCTACACTGAAAGGAAGCCCAGGCAATATAACCACTCCTTCCCTCAATCTCAAAAACCTCCTTAGGGCTTATACTTAATTAAGTCTTCCCAAAAGCAAAAGGATTGTTGACAATTTAATAATCTACTAGCAGTAGTCTCTTCCTTTACTCCTTTTTAAGTTTTCTAACTAAATGGCTTTCCCTGTATGTTTGGAGCAGTCATGCAAGAACTAACTATACAATTTATCTACTCCTTGTTCAACTGCCCTCTGTAGCTACATGCTAAGAGTTTAGGTCTTTATATCCTCATCTCAACATGGAAGTAACTATGAGAGCATAAAGGCTGTCCCAAGAGAATACAGGTTTTTACAAGTTCTCCCAACCTGGCAAGGCTTTGAATACAGTAACAAAACTTGTGTCTATTGGCCAACAAAAAGCCAAGCTAATTTTTTGGAAGCTCATCACTGGAAATTTGGCCAATGAGTGATGAAAGGGTTACCCACATTCAAAAAGATCATCTACTTCAAAGTCTGAATAGTCGGTGGTCTCCATTATTTGAAGGAATATACTTGCTAATTACCATGAATCTTTTAAAGTATAGAAATTTAATGGTTACCCTTGAGGAGGGGGGCTTTTGATGAAACATCATTTTTATTAAGTTGATTACATGGGCCTCAGAAGAGCAAAACCAAATTCTGTGGATCTTCTGAAGGGAAGTAAGATTCTAGGCTGGGGAGAATATGCTTAAGAGAATTTTCAATGTCAACATGGTAGATGCCACGCAGATGCTAGGGTCAAATATGCCCTATAAAAGAAAGGCACCTTTAGCCTATAAAGGACTGGACTAGTCGGGCTGGCTAAAAAGTTTACAGATCTAGTCATAGATGCCATTTGATAAAATCTGAGTGTAATTTTGAATGAAATTATAGATTTAAATTACTTATCTTTTAATTAATAAATCTCTTGATAAGGAGTCATGATTGTTTGAGACAAAGGAAAGAAAAATAGGGACCAATGACCAGAAAAATGTAGGAATTCATAGTAACAGTGGCAGCTTGAAATACAAAAAATCAAAGGTGGCTCTTCAATACTGCAATTGATCCTTTTATGGTACAGCATTTCAGCAGCCCATATAAATAGGGAATGCAAGGAAAGGATCCCTGGAGCTGATTTGGATCATACTCCCACCCCAAAACACCTGGGCTTGTAAAAAAAATATATGCCATCTCATAATACATGAAGACTTGGGGAAAAAGGTGTGGTAGCTGTCTTCAAGTAATTAAAAGGTTGTCCATGTATAGGAGAGTCTAGACTTATTCTGCATGACACTGAAGGAAAAAACTAAAGCTAGTTGATAGAAACTTCAGGGAGTAAAATGTGAGGAAAAACTTTATAATAAGAGCTACCTAAAGATGGAATGGGCTACTTGAGGATGTAGTAGATAATCACAGAATGGACTTGGAAAAGCTGGATGGATCCTATTTGGAATGTTACTGAGAACAAGAACCAGTCCACCCTATTTTAGCTTTAATACCTTAACCAATTTAGAATAAATCTCAATCAATCAAAAACCTTAGACTAAGTATAAAGTCTTTGAAAGCTATTGGATAATATGAAATTAAGCCACACAAGAAGTTTGTCCCAATAGGCTGAGAAAACTTGGCCATACCCATCATAAATCATCAAAAAAGTTGGAAAAGGATGGAGTTCCAGAAAATGGGATTTGTAGGTTTCCAGTGCATCCATGAGGAGCAATCACCTTGGAAGGAAGGAGAAAAAGCTTTGACTTCTGTCTTACCCCAATCTCCTTCTCTCCACTTCCTTCCTTTGACCAGAGGAGGACAATCTAGCTTTAGAAGAAGTTGGACTTTTCATCTCTTTATCAGTATCCTAAATTTCATCCCCAGATCAGCTGGTGGTCATGTCTACATTGGTAACTAAGGATAAATTAGATACAGATTCATCATGTTTAGGGCAAATTTCCTGAGCACCTTATGAATGGGGGGAAAGGACTGCCAGTTGTGTGCTACCCCTTTGCCACTTGTACTTTCTACGTGTAGGTCCACTTTCCCCTGAACCTAATGTATACTTGAGAAGCAGCAAGGTGCTATAATGAATAGAGTGCTCCTCCTGGAGTCAGGAAGATGAGTTCAAATCCAGTTTTAGATACTTACTAGTGTTACAAGTCACTTAATTTCCATTTGCCTCAGTTTCTTCAATTGTAAAAAGAGGATAATAAGAGGACCAACCACCCAAGGTTGTTGTTAGAATGAAATGGGAGAATATTTGCAAAGCATTTAGTACTGTGCCTAACACAAGGAAGGCACTTATATAAATGCTCATTCTCATCTCCTTACTCCTGGAAGAGTATGTCATGGACATTTGGACTAGGGAAGGTTTTGTACCAATTGTGCTTTCTGTGCCACTTTAATAAATACTCTTTCTTTAAAAAGAAAAGAAAAGAAAAGAAAGAAAGAAAACAATACTTAAGGCTGGCTGAATCAATTATTTTCAACTGACTGTTTTGGGGGAAGCATACTGGTGGGGAATTTAGTCCCTGACATTAGAAAATCACACTTGATCCTTCAGGGGTGCCTCTAGACCTATGAAAAGGAGATAGAACCAAGCTCTGTGAGGGGGGGAAGTTGGATTCAGGGTGCCCCCTGATCATATGTGAGTTATAGCTGGTTCCTCTACAGTTATGAATTGAACTGACTGGCCCATGAGGTCACCTCCAAATTAGATTCTGTAATTCTCTGTAGTAAAAAAGAGTTAGCGTTTGGAATTTATGATATTATAGAAAGAACATTGGCTTTACATTGAGAAAGTCTAGTTTTGTATACTGACTCTGCTACTTGCTGTCTCTGTGACCTTGGTCATACTTAACTCTCTAAGCCTCTTTTACTCCTTCAATAAAATTGGGGTATTAAATTGGATGATTTCTAAGTTCCCCCCCTATCTCTGGCTTGGAGGAAGATGAGAGCAGGACAAGAGATTTTCAGCTGAGATAACTGTATTTCCTAATGGGTAATGCCCCTCGAAATGCCTCCACAGGAATATAGTTCTTTGTAATGGTAATGAGAATTTTAAGATCTTCCCTGCCCCTTAGTAGGTTGAATGTAATCACATGGAGCCTGTGGTGGGAGAAGTTTGCTGAACAGGTGCAGCAGAGCCCAGAGGAAGCTGGGAGTCAGAGTAGTTACAGCTAAGGGAGAGGGAAGAGGTCACAGGCAAGCAGACAGCTAGTATTGTGATTGTTTGTTTGTGGGAAGGCTTTGGGACGGTGTTGCTCTTTGCAGTAATAATATCTGTTAACTTTGTTGCAATAATGAATTTGGCTTTCTGGTGTCTGAATAAATGTTTTGCTTCCATCTTCTATATGGAGAATCTGTTATATTTCACAATTCAGAACCATGCTGGCATTTTCATAGTCACTGTTGGTGCTGTGAAAATTGCCTTGATGATACATTCTTCTGATTGGAAAACACAAGTTTTGTATAAGGCTTGTTTTCTGTTTTGTTATTCTTAAAATTGGTACTCAGCAATCTACTTCCAAGATCTTGAAGTTTATCACCATCAAGTTAACCTTTCCCTACCCAGAAAAGATAAGTATCATCTAAAAATTTTTCAGGGTACACATATTTTCCTCCTTTAAAATTTGCTATGCATTCACTCCTCTATATAATTTAGTAGATCATGTGATCATCCATCCCTAGTAAACGCTTTTCTGTACATTTCTCCATACTGAAGCATATCCATTTGTTTCTACTTTTTATTGTATAATCATCTCCAATAGGAAATATTTATTGAAGTCCTGCTATGCAAGTCATTATTTTGTTCATATATCCATGAACACCCATGGTGGGGAGTGGGAAGCAGTGTTTTCACCCCCATAGTAATTTAATTTTTAAATCTAACTTTTGGCAAGTAACCTAATCAAAGATTTTTAAATTATATAGTCTATACATACTGATTACACACTGATCTCTCTTTTTCTCTGTGTTTATTAGTTAATAAAAACTCTAAGAGTTTAGTTAATCTGGAAAGATTTCTCTAGAAGAAAAGTATTGTCTTCCCTCCAAATGGTTAATTTTGCTTGCATATTTGGCGATCTTACCTATCATTATAGGTTATATCACTTTCTCCACTATGGGAGTGAGACTAAATGGTCTGCCTTCTGTGGAATCATTGCTACAAAAGGATGTCACATTGGCAATTTGCCAGTCCTCCAGGCCAGTGGCTGCTTGTAATGACAGGTTGCACATTTTGGCCAAGAGCTCCAAAATTTCACCCTTGAGTTCTTTCAAAATGCTTGGATGGATGCCATCTGGTCCTGGTGATTTATCTACATCTAGTTTGTTAATTAGGCAAGGAACATTGTGTGATTGCCATTATTTGATCTAGGAGCCACAACCCATCAATTTTAAGGGTTGATTTGGGAGTGGAAACCTCCCTAATAATATTCTTCCAGTGATCCTATACGGCTGAAAATCATGAGACACCGCAATCTCCAAAGAATTAGAATTGTGAGTGACTCAAAAGGCAATGAACAAATACATATTTGGATATAAGTATGCCATGGCATGTTACCAATCATGATTTCCATGAAAGGGCGTGTTGAGATGTCATTACAAATATTTATAGCAAAAAAAATGTTTGGACAGTCATATAGCACGAAATAACAGAAAGTCTCAGTGTTGACGGGTGTCCATGAAATATTGAAAGAACTAAATAAAAGATCCCAGCACATTGGATTGATTCTCCAAGGAAAATTAATGAAAGGACAAGTATAAAAATATTATTGGATAAGAAGGCATAGATGGGTTATGATATGTAATGGTAGAAGAAGTACTCACATTGATGATATCATATTTCTGTATTAACGTCATCATTGGGAAGAGCAAAAGCAAAAGATTTATTCAAACTCCCTATCTCCTTTCCATCCCTGAACTCACCTCTTATGCCCTAATCAGGTGGTTTCAATTACTTTTTTAGCTCATTTTCTCCCTTGAGATATCGTTTAAAAAATCAGAGAAAAAAAAAGTATTAGAATTGAAAGGGATGTAAGGAATCATCAAAGCTAACTGACTCCTTTTTTAAAGATGAGAAAACTAGGGGTCAGAAAGTTGAAATGTCTTGTCCAGTGTTGCCCAGGTAGCAAATTGTGGCACCAAGACTCAAACCAAAGTCTCCTTGGCTTTAAGGCCAACTTTCCACTGCATCAACCTCTATTTATTGGTTTTGTGATGGTTTTTCAAAGCCCTTCAAGTTCCCTTTGGCTTTGCTTAACTTTTGGTTTGTGCCTGAACTACATACTTTGGGAGCTGCCCTGTTCTTTTCATTTAGGTTGACACCTCCACTAAATAAATAGTGGAAAATGCTTTTTCCCTTGCAATAACCTCTCTGGTCTGTAAGGTCCCTTCCAGGTTCCTCCCATGACACCAAGAGGTGACATGTTAGACTGGCTCCGAATCTTGTTTAAGGTCCCTTGAGGAAGATAGAATTTAAAGTAAAAACTATTGATGGGGGAATGTGAGAGCCCTGAAGGTTTGAAGTAGAAAAGAGCCGGATAGTCATTCTAGCATCTGAATGAACCAGACGCTGAGGTCTGGCTTGTCTGACTTGTGGAAAACCAGAGAAAAATCTTTGCCATAGGCTGATTTCATACAGTATGTGTAGACATGAGCCTTGTAGGAAGGACTGGGGAAGATATTTTAAAAGGGAAAACTAACCAGGATAATAGGTAGAAGCACCCACATTTTAGCATCATTGAAATAAAGACACAGAAGGACAACCAGAGGCTAAAGGGTGATTGATTCCCATGAAGGAAATTAGATCACAGAGAGCTGATCACAGCATATTGGGGCTGGAATAAACTTAAATTATCCAATCCAAGTCTTGCATTCTAAAGATGAAGAAAAAGAGGTGAAGCAACTTGCCCAAAGTCTCACGGTAAGTTAGGGTCTGAGACAGGACAGAACCAGTCTTTTGAATTCTAATTCTCTCTCTGTCTCTCTCCCTCTCTCTCTCTGTCTCTGTCTCTCTGTCTCTCTCTCTGTCTCTGTCTCTCTGTCTCTGTCTGTCTCTGTCTCTCTCTCTCTGTTTCTCTCTCTGTCTGTCTCTCTTGTCTCTCTCTGTCTCTCTCTCTCTCTTTCTCTCTGTCTCTGTCTCTGTCTCTCTCTCCCTTAACTTTCCAAACTAGAGTTAAGAGAAGGCTGTGACAGTCTCACCAGATAATATTTAGGGTTACACACAGAATTTGTGGTATAAAAAAAGTAAGAGACTTGTATGGATAATTTGTAACTTTGTAATGCCTCTTCGCTTTGCATCCTTTCCCCTTAGAAACAGTAAAAAGTCTTAAAACATCAAAATTAACTTTATGGGTGGAATCTGGTAAAGGTGTGGGGGGAATGGGGAAATGATGGCAAGAGACAGCATTTAGAAGTGAAGTTCCCAGAAGCCCAGGCTAAAGAGGGTATTGATGAATTCTCCTGGGTTTTCTGGGCAATGGAAAGAGAAGGGTAAATCCCCAAGTCTGCGGTGGGTCAAGGTGGGGAATCCAGGATATGGAAAAATAACAGCTCACAATTACACATAAGAAAGGTACATTTTCTGTAGAAACAATAATAACAAGATTCAAAAATTTTAAAAAAGAAAACACAAAACAAGTCAGAACCACAGGGAGGTTATTATTATTTTTTAAGAACCCCAGCACTTGGAAAAGACTGTTGATTCTCAAGTGATTCTCATTCAAATATTTGGGATTACATACCTTTGTCTATACATATTTGTGTATTCCACAGCTAACTAGTCAAGTTTATAGCATCACAGAATTTCACACCTGGTTGTCAATTACCTTTTCCCCTACTTCAGCTCTGCCACCATAACTAGATACCTAATTCTACCGTTCATTCCCTCCTTCCCTGCTTCCATCTGCTCCCACACCAGAAGACTACACGTTCTACAGTTTATTTACAAGGGAAAGGAGAAAGTACAAATTCAAAAATAATACACTGCAGTTAGGTAATTAGAAGTGTATGTAAAAGGAAATTAACCAGTCCCTGACAGGGAGACCTGACCTCTCTGATCTACACTTGAACCTGATTTTCCCAAACCTCACTTGCCATTATCCTCTCCAGCCCAAGATCACATATCATGACTGCTCCACCCCCACCTTCCTTGCTGCAGAAGATAATTGACTTTTCTGTACTTGTCTACCCTAACATGGATTAGAAATTCACTCATTTGAATAGTAGGAATTAAGGCAGTTTATTCTATTTGGCCGGCACCCTACCCATCTTTCCTATCTATACATAACTCCACAACCTGTATTCTCCAGTCCATTTATACCGACCCACTTGCACTTCCTCCCCTAGAACATCTTACATCTCTACAACTTTCTTCTGGCTCCCTCCTCCCCAGTTCCCACAATGTACCTCTTTACCTCTATCTCTTGGAGTCTTTGGATTCTTTCAAAACCCAACTCAAATGTCACCTTCTGCAGGAGCCTATTCTTGCTCCCCAATCCCACTCCCCACCCCAGCACCTGCTAGTGCTCTGCTGCTCATGTCTTGCCCTGTAAAACTCCCTTCCGTCTTCTTTGTCTACATCTCGCACCCACCTTAATTATGTGCCTATTCTCTCCCCTCCTATGCCCTCTTCAAAGGGCAGAAGCTGTTTTTACTCTTTCTCTGCATCCCCATTACATAGCCCAGTGCTGGGACATAATAAATGGTTGATAAATGCTGATCCAGTCTATAATCCCAGGTGTAGTAAGCCAATCAGAATTTTTCTAAGGCATCATGGAACAACATACCAGATATGAAGTCAGAAAACCAAGATTAAGATCCTGGGTCTGCCTTTGGGAAAGTCAACAAAACTCATGTACATATACATGTGTGTTTGTGTGTACATACACATATATATGTATGTGTATATATGTGTTACATTATATATATGGATGTGATCTTTACACATATATTTGCATACATGTATGTAGGAAGCAGCTCAGTGTATAGACCACTGGGCCTGGAGTCAAGAAGACCAGAGTTCAAATCCAGTCCCAGTCACCAGTTGTGTGACCCTGAGCAAATCACTTAACCTCTGTTTACCTTAATCCAGTGGAGAAGGAAATGGCAAACTGCTCCAGTATCTTTCTCAAGAAACCTCCATCAATAGTAGGGTCCATGGAGTCACAAAGAGTCAGAAATGATTGAATGAACAACAACAATATATGTATGTATATATCACTATATGTGTTTGCATATGTGTATGTATATACACATAACACATATATACATATCCATATCTGGTAGAATAGATCAGAATAGAACAGTGGAAAGATCATTGGCTCTAGAGTTAGAGGACTTGGATTTGAATCCTGCCAGTTGGTACCGCTGTGATCTTGGGCAAGTCCCTTAATCTCTGCGGACTTCAGTTTCCCCATACACAAAAAGGCAACAAGGGATCTCTTAAGATCATCCCTTCTAGCTCTGTCTAGGGTCCTGTGATCCCATGACACTCTGATCTCTAAAGGCTCTTCCAAATCTAAATATATGGTTCTATGATTGCATGGTTAATCTGGTATATTCCACTCCACATTCCTATTCAATCTCTGTCTGGAAAAGTTTCCCCACCATCCAAGGAAAAACAAGGAAATGCTAGCAAATTCAGATTATGTGCCCATTGCATCCTAAGTAGAATGCACCTACTTGCCAGCAGGGAGCAAAGACAAAAGACTAGATGCCCAGAAAGCACCATTAGCATGACTTAGAGAAAAATTCCATTTACTCTAGGTTTAGCAATTTATGTAACAGCATGACTTGCCTTCCTCATACCTTCCTTAGAGGTAGAGTCAATTGTCCTTCCTAAGGACAGTTTTGCATCTATCCCAATTAGTATTACTTCCTATCCTGATCATTCTCACTTCAGCTGATTGCTAAAAATGCCTGATGTGGTGACCCCCCCCCCCCAAAAAAAAAAAAGGATAAAAACTCTGGACAGGGAACCTAGTTTTGAATACTGACTCCAATATTTATTAGCAGTGTAATGAGAGGCAATACAATTAAACCTCTCTAAGAGAATTCATCTGTTAGATGATTAATACAGCTAAGTTCCAATTAGTGCAAATAATGAATCCTATGAAGTGAGCATTTTTCAGTCATGTCTGACTCTTCGTAACCCCATTTAGGGTTTTCTTTGCAGAGCCTTTGAAGTGGTTTGCCATTTCCTTCTCCAGCTTACTTTACAGATGACAAACTGAGGCAAACAGGGTTAAGTGATTTGCTGAGGGTCACACCACTAGTAAGACAGGATTTGAACTCACAAAAATGGATCTTCCTGACCCCAGGCCTGAACTCTTATCTTCTGCTCGTGTAGCTGCCCCAAATCAACAACATAACACGATCACAGGTATTCAAATCTGCTCTATTCAAAAGTATAACCATGTACTCAGTGTAGAGAGAGATAGAGCCAAATGCTACATGTACTATCAGACACAATTGGCTTACTCATTGGTTTTGCTTAGCTGTTTTATTTATTAAGAGGAAAATTCAATGAGAATATTTATATCAGGAAATAACCGCTTAAAAAATGAAGGAATCAACCTTTCAAAGAAAAAAGAATGTAAAGAAGGAAATTAACCCCAAAGCAAATCTGAAACAAATGGAAAGGAGAAAGAAAAACTGAGAACCTAAGGGGAAAAAGGCCTGGGCTGGGGGCAGGACAGAGGAAGGACTGAAACAGAAGCAATAATCAGAGATCTCTGAGCACAGCATTTGGAGTCACATAAGCCGGATTCAAATCCCAGCTTTGCAAGCTGCTAGCTTTGTGACGGGCGAGACCTTCAACTTCTTTTGCTGTTGTTCTCTTGTTTCAGTCACAGCCTACTCTCTGTGATCCCATTTGGGATTGTCTTGGCAAAAAAAATACAGAAGTGTTTCACCATTTCCGTCTCCAGCTCTTTTGACATATGAGGAAACAGACAAATAGGGTTAAGTGACTTGCCCAGGGTAACACAGCTCTCATCTGAGACAAGATTTGGGCACTGAAAGAATCTTCCTCATTCCAGGCCTGGCACTTTCTTCACCGTGCCGCTTAACTGACCCTTAACTTTCTGAGGCTTAAGTTTTTTCATCTAAGGAATAAAAGGAGAGAAAAAATAAAAATTGAAAGCATTAGGCTACATGACTCTAAAGTCCTCAAATCAAAATCCTATGGACCTTAGTTCTTAATTTTCGGCTTGGAAAATTAATCACAGTCTCTAAAAAGATCAGCTTTCAAAAATACAGTGTAATGGGACAGTTAGGTGGCACAGTGAATAGAGAGCACCAACCCTGGAGTCAGGGGGACCTGAGTTCAAATCCAGCCTCAGACACTTAATACTTACTAGCCATGTGACCTTGGGCAAGTCATTTAACCCCAATTGCCCTGCCTTCCCTCCTCCAAAAATACCTTCAAAAAATATATATACAATAAGTGTGTGTGTATGTGTGTGTGTGTGTGTGTGAGAAATGTAATGAAAAATATGCAACCTGATGAATGCTTCCCTGGAACATGGAAAATGATAAAGTTAAGAAAGATTATTTCTGAGGTCCCGAACAACTCAAACATTCTCTGACTGTCTCCCCACCTTGGCCCCCACTGTCCGGGCTCTACGACAGATTGTGTTTACTTGATAGTAATAGTTGACTAGACTATCATGTGGCCTTAGAGAAGAATAAGCTAGCGAAGCATCACGGTGATCTTGCTGGGTAGGATTTTATGTCTCTGCTTATCTCCAAGGCTGCATTAATTGTAACAAGTTAAACAGAAAGTGTTTATAAATTTGCATATTTGTGCTGTGTCTTGAATTCTTATAATTTCCAAGCAAAAGAGAGCTCCTGTCACTGTGAAGGCTCCCTAACTCCATTTCAGATAAAAATAAGCGAGGCTGGTTTTAGAAGCTTTGTACACTTTTCCCCCTTCTGACAGCTTTCAAGTGGCAGTATATGATTTGGTCCCTGCTACATACAAAGTGTTTTAATTAAAGGTTGCCTAAAAATACAGAACTTTTCCCCCAACCACATCTGCCATTAACTCTTCTGACATTCTGGTGGCATTAAGCCCCAGAAAATTCTTTATGTATTAAAAAGATTCCCAGTGCTATGAAGCACTCACTGTTGTTAGTGTGTGAATAACAAAGCTACACAGCATGTTTGCAGCCGGGAAGCATGGTAATTACTGGCATGGAGGAACTTTTTCAAGTGTGTTCTTAGAACTGTAGAAACAGGAGGCGTTCTCTTCATTGGAGGGTAAGCAAAAAAGGAGGTCTTCAGACATCAAGTCCGCCCTTCTCATTTGGGAGGTGAAGAAAAGGAAGCCCAGAGGTGAAGTCACTAGACCCTGATGACCCTGCTAGTGAGCTCAAGACCTAGATCACCAAGGAAATTTCCTTTAAGCAATTTGCAGGGACACAGTGGGACTGAACTGGGCTGGATCTTGAACCAGGTTTCATGCTTTGCCAAACATAGAGCAGAGAGTTGGGAAATGGAGCACTGATGAGTCTAGGAAAGGAGAGGAAACTGACCTATTTTAGTGTTTTCCTTCACCTTTAGTTGAATGCTGACTGAGCTGCACATATACAATCTAAATTAGTATTTGGAATGGAGCAGCTCAGGTGAGGAGAGTGATCCTGAAGATGGGATAAGTTTCTGTTTTACCTTACAAACAGATCTGAAATGGTGGAAATCTTTCAATCTTGGATTTCACAGAGGTCTATAAGACTTTGTGTCTCACATATGCATGTATTTGTGTGCATGTGGGTCTCCACATGAATGTTTGTGTATATATATGTGTGTGCATCCAAATGTATATACATATGTGTATATGTGTACACACATGAATATACATATGTATGTGTGTTTTATAGTATATGTGTGTATATTTTTATGTGATTTGTACTTATATATGCTTACATGTTTCATTATTCCTATGTATATATACCATATTTCCCCCCATTCTCCAGAATGAAGGCTCCAGCAGCACAAGGACTGTGCCCTATCTAATCTTTGCTTCTCTTCCAGCCCCTAGTCTTCCACAAGTAGTGGTCATCAAGTTTTCACTGAATAGAATTGAATTGAACAGAGACACCAGACTGCTTCCTGTAAGAGACCAGAGAGCTAGCCCCAGAATCCAAATGACCTGGGATTTAAGGCTTGCTTCTGACACATCATTAACCTCTTAGTGGCCTAAGAGGCTCTCTAAGATGGGAAATTATAAAGGAAGAGGTTCCCCACCCTCATGAAATTACAGATCCAAGGGGAAAAAAACGAACAAACCATGGACACTGCTATTTCCCCATATCATTTTACATTTCAAAATATTTCAATGCAGGACAACAGAGGAATATTTTTCAAACTGTGTTTTGGTACAGAAGTAATTCAGGGAGCTCTATAAAGAAAATTGCTGGATGGAAGGACAAATATAAACAGAAGACTCATAGGTTTTGTTGCCTGTAGATATATAGATTAGATACTTAGACAGACAGACAGATAGATAGATAGATAGATAGATAGAGATATATAGAGAGAGAAATATATGTATAGAGATATATATAGATATAGATATCCTGAGGTGAGATTTTGCTTTGGGACTCACTTATGGGAAGAGTTATGTGATTTGGCCAGATGAGACTCTGGGCAGTTGTTGAACTGCTTCCCCCCCCCCCCCAACCTCACCCCTGCTTTGAAAACCCAGATGTTAGTGTTTCTGTCTCTGGTAATTAACACTGTATGTATGTAAAGGTCAGACAGCTAGAAGCCCTGTCTGTTGGTCTATTGAAATGTGTTATTTTCTCTGTCTGTATTTTTTGCCTGCTTGTAATTTCTGGTTGTATTTTCTGAAGTTCAAGGTTCTGACTTTCCCCCCTGAACTAAGTGAATGATATCTATGTTTGATTAAAGTAAGATTGTTAACCCTTTTTGAGTTGCTTTCCTTTAGAAAAGCATATCAAAGAACTTGTGCTAGCAGTCACCTGGGTATACTAGTATACTGCTGTTACAAATAGGGATTGAAATGACCATTCATTTATATTCTCTGGGGCTATTTTTAAATTATAATTCACAAATATATATATATGTATGTGTGTGTGTATCTATGTGTATGTTTTATACCAACATCCATTACAAATAATTGAGAAGTTTGAAGAGATAAGAAAGCAGAAGTGTTAATCACCAAAGTTCTAACATTAAAATTTTTAGTTTTTTTTCATCATTTTTCAGTCATATCTGACTCTTAATGACCCCTTTTGGGGGATTCTTAGTGTAATTTTTACACTAAGTTTACCATTTCCTTCTCCAGCTCATTTTACAGATGTGGAAACTGAGGCAAACAGGATTGAGTGACTTGTCCAAGGTCATACAACTAGTAGGTGTCTGAGGTCAGATTTGAACTCATGAAGATGAGTCTTCCTGATTCCAGGCTTGGTACTCTATCCATTGTACCACTTAGCTGCCCCTAATTAAAAGAGAGATCCACAAATCCAACTCAAGCTAAAGCTAAATCCAACTCCAACTATCCTAAAGACAGAATAAACACAAATGTGACCATTCCTATCTCCATTTTCATTTTATGGTCAATGATCATGGGCTCAAAGATTTAGAGCTGAAAGGGATCGTCTGGTTCAACCTTCATTTTACAGCTGATAAAACTGAGGCCAAAGAAACAAAGTGATTGGCCTAAAGTTACACAACTGGAAGTAGCAGCATCAGCACTCAAATTTACATCTTCTGACTCCATTCTGGCACTCTTTCCATTACAACATGAAAGATATATGCTATGTTGCCAGACATTACATGAGTGACTCTATGAAAATTATAAAAAAAATTAACCAAAAAATACAAAGAATTTTTAAAATAACTTCAAATTTATGCAAATTGGCAGGGAGGCAGATTATAGGAAGAAGGCAGTGTGCCAGGGTGCAGAGAATCCCAGATTCCTCTTAAAACACTTGACTGGTGATTAGAGATGTACTATATGGAAATTTTGTATTTCTAAATGCTTCCAACAACAAAAGAAAGCAAGAACAAATCAATGGATTGGGCATGCAATTTAAGAAAAGCTTGAGCAATAATACATCAAAATCCCCAACTAAATAAGTAGAAATTCTAAAAATTAAAGAAGAGATTAATAAAACTGAAATAAAAAGACCATTGAATTAATAAAGTTAGGAGATGATTTTTCAAAAGTCTAGCAAATTTGATAAATAGTTAATTGACCTGATTTTTGAGAGAGAAACTAAATTGTTTACATATAAAATGAAAGAGGAACTTACAACAACTAGAGAAGAAATAAAGGAAATTATTATAAACTTTTACCCATATTTTTTTTCTAACAAAACTGGTAGCTTAAGAGAAAACAAAAGAGTATTTACCTAGATTAACAAAGCAAGAAATGGGTTATTTAGATAACACAATATCAGAAGAAAAAATAATTTGAACAAGCCATAAATAAACTAAAAAAAAATTGACCTGGAAAATAGAATGAGGAGAGATAATTTAAGAATGATTATCTGAAAACTACAATGGAAAAAAAAAGCCTTTGTGATTTCAAGGAATCAGAAAAGACAATTTTTAGATCTCTTAGAACCAACAAAATCCAAAAAGAAGAACTAAAAAAGAGAAATTTCATTCAAAATAACTACAAAGATCACAAAATATTTAGGAGTGTACCTCTCAATATTTAGTGAATCTAACTATAAAACCCTCTTATGCAGAAATATAGACATAAATAAATGAAGAAACATTAATTCCTCATGGACAGGTCAAGCTAATATAATAAAATATAATAAAATGACAATTATCTTAGATTAATTAATTTATTCTATGCTGTGCCCCACAAATGTTCAAAAGAATATTTTATAGAGCTAGAAAAAAAAGAACAAAATTCACATAGATGAACAAAAGATCAATAATCTCAAAGGTAATAATGAAAAAAGTAAGAAGGAAAGGGGTCTATCAGTACCAGATCTCAAATGGCACCACAAAACAATAATCATAAAAATGACTTAGTATTGATATAAAAATAAGAGAGAAATCAATCATATATTGAATATATACAGTATACAGAAGCAAAAAAAAAAAAAAAACCCACCCACACACACACACACACAGCAGTATTAGTATTTGATAAAACCAAAGACTCCAATTGCTAGGGGAAGGACTCACTATGTGACAATTTGGACCAATACCTCATACCATATGCCAAGATAAACTCCAAATGGATATATATTTCTTAGATACAAAAAGCTACATCAAACAAATGAGGGAAGCAAAGAAAAAAACTTACCTTTCAGATTTATAGGACAGGGAAAGATTTACTACTAAACAAATGATAGAGAGGATCACACAACACAAAATGGACATTTTTTTTCTTATATAAAATTAAAACATTTTTGTACAAACAAATCTGACAATCAAAAATGAAATTTGTAACTATGAAAAAAAATCCTTACAGCAAGTTTCTTCGAAAAAGGTCTCATTTTTAAGGTATGTAAGGAATTGATTAAAAGTAATAAGAAAATAATAAATGGCCAAAATCTATGATATGAAAGTTTCCAAAGAAAAAAATCCAAATTATCACCAGTCATGAAAAAATGCACAAAAGCCCTAATAATTAGAGAAATTAATATTAAAGCAACTTTGAGTTTCTACCTCACAGATATCAGGATAGCAAAAATGACAGAAGGGCAAAATGACAAATGGTGGAGAGAAAATAGGTACACTTATCCACTCTTGGTGAAACTATCAGTTGGTCCAGCCATTTGGAAAAGCAATTTGAAAATCAAATAGTTATTAAACTAATGCTATAACTATGGTAAAACTATAATAAACTAAAAACCCTTTTGCCCAGGATACTACTCTAGGTCTATGTTTCCAAAGAAATCAAAGAAGGAGAAAAAAGGATCCATATATATGAAAATATTTATAGCAGTTCTTTTCATGGTACCCAAAAACTGGAAACTAAAGGACTGTCTTCTTGTTGAAGAATGGCTAAACAAATTATATATGAATATAACAGACGCTTATTATGCCATAAGAAATCGTGAACTAGACAACTTTAGAGGAAACTGGAAAGGCCTTTATGAACTTTGCAAAGAAGAGTAGGTACAATTAGGAGGACCATTTATATGATAACAATTTTATAGAGAAAAACAACTTTGAAGACTTTAAAACTCTATTCAACATAATAGTAAACTCCAGTTCCAAAAGAATGAAGATGAAATACACCACTCAGCTTCTGACAGGACATGATAAACTTAAAATGTAAAAAGGGCCATTTGACCATGACTAATGTGGGGGAGGGTTGGTTTTTTTGTTGTTGTTGTTTTTCTTTAATTTGTTCATAGAGGGAGGTAGTGGGAGAGACAGATTAATTTTAAAAATACTTGGTACTCTAAAAATATTTTTTAAATGTGATGAAATGAAAGAATCCTTCCCTACCCTTTCCCCCCCCCCCAAAAAAAAGAAAATACTGGCTAATACAAGAGAAGAAGAAATCCAATGTGAGGAACATTACAAGATGAGTTATCACATCTGGTGCAATTCCCAATTAAAAAGTACTTTGCTATGGTAAGGTTTAGAATATCAAGGGACAGAGACAAACCTTACACGGGGTCTATCTAACATCAGGGTTTGTTAAATAATGTACAAACCATATAGACAGAGAGTACAAGATGGATGGATGTTATAAGAATGAAGACAGTGAACAATTTTGTTTAAATAAGATGTACTGTTATTTTTAGTGTGTTCTTCCTACCATCATTTATTAAATTTTGTACAAGTTTTATTTTGCTTGGATTATTAAAAATATGGACCATGTAACCATGGATCGAGGGTACAAGAAAACATATGCATGTCCACCACACTATCACAGAGTTTCCACTTTTATCTGGACCAGGAAAATGAGGTAGCACCTGTAATTGCTACCAGAAGGTCAGCTCTATCCAGACAAGCATAGCCTGACCACTGGATGGTCCCTATATTCTTGGGACTATGCAGTTTGATGCTGGAGTAAACAAAGTTACCTGAAGCCTCTCACAATTGAATAAGTCATATGTGGGTTTCATAGAAGGACTCTGAATCCAAGGGTATTCATCCGTATCTATGAGTATTCATCTCTATGAGTCTTTCTTAGATTAAGGGGATTGATCTATCTAGTCTGCACCTTAATTATTGAGTGTAAGCAATCATACCATCTTCAACTGTTTTTAATATGTTTGTCTGAATAAAATTAATAATATTTTTTGTAAATCAACACTAAGAGTGAGAGCAGAATGGTATAGTAGATAAAGGGCCAGCTTTGTAGACAGGAAGACCTGAATTCAAGCCCTACCTCCTAGTGGCTCTTGACAGTGGCTATGTGACTGTGGGCCAATCACTTAAACTCTCAGTTCCAGTCCCCTTCCTCCCAATTCCCAGACAACTTTCTAAGATTATAGGGAGTTTTAGTATCAAGAATTGTCCACTAAGGGCAGCTAGGTGGCACAATAGAAGGGGAAGCTAGGTGATAGGGTGGATAAAGCACCAGCCCTAGAGTTGGGAGGATCTGAATTCAGAGTAGATCTCAGATCCATTTTAGCATGTGCTCCTGGGCAAGTCACTTACTCCTGATTGTCTCAAAAAAAGAAAAAAAAGTTGCCACTACTAATGAAACCACAGGACCCCTTGAAAAAATCATTTGTTACCACTAATAAAAGCCTTTTTAAAAATTATTTTAAAGCATCACGTGCAAGGTTCATTCCAAATTTTCTTCAAAGCAAAGTTTTCTGCCACAGCCAAAAAGTTTTAGAACCTCTTCACCAGACCAAATATCAGAACAAGAATGATAAACCAACTTCCTCTTCTTCTAACCAGGACCAGCTGCAATTCTCTTTTTTCCTCTTCTCTACTAACTTGTAATATGAACCTTGAAAATAACCAATAAAAATTGACTAGACTAAACATTTATTTTTTTACTGACCTGCTTTTTCACCCTTCATGGGGACACTGGTAGTTAAATGAATAAAATCAGTGTTATGACCTCTGCAAAAATTATTCCAGCCCAGGAATATATTCCAGCTCTTGGACACATTTGCAAGACTACTATAGGATTGTATGAACGATAAGGTTCACGAAAATAAATGTCTTGGAAATAGTTCTCTTTTCTCATATGTTTTTGCATACCTCAGGATGCTGAAGGAAGTATATTATACATTTGGAACTTCAATAAATATTTGTTCAATGAATGAATATAATCGAGTCTTAACTGATTTATTCACAAAAGAACAATTTTTGAGCATTTGCTAGAAGACATCTAAACTCTTCCCCAACTCTAAAATTAGATGATTCCACTGAGAAAAGTGTGGCCTAGCGAATTAAGAGCAAATTCTTAGATTTAGGAAGAAAGACAAACCTGGGTTCAAATCCTGCCTCTGATCCATACTAGCCAAGTGACTACGGGCAAGTCATTCACCTGTCAATGCTCCAGGCAACTACCTTGGGCAATGAGTTATATAATCTAAATTGGGGAAGGAATTCCATGGTGGGAGCTCTACACAATAATGAAACCAACAAAAAAAGATATTTTGTGTGCAAGACACCACCCCCAGGCATTGTGTATCTTTCAGAAACTATAATTCTTTCTATAGAAGCAATGAATAACATTAATAGACTAAAACCTATGAAAGACAAAAGGAGGAACTGGGAGTAGGAGTTGACAAACTGTGGTATGTAGTTCAAATGTGATGCATAAGATCAAATTTTACTGTCAAGCCCCCTATTGTGGAAAGAGCCAGATCCCTGGGGCAAAGAAAAGGTAGGCCAGCCTTTTTTCTATTCTCTAAATGGTTATGCCTCACTCCAGACACCAGAATGAAGAGGAACCCAGTGTTAAGAGATATATTTCTCCACAGCCTCTTGTTATGTGACCTTGGGCAAGTCCCTTCTTTTCACTGGGCTTCACTTATTCATACCTAAAGTGAGGGTATTGGAGGAACTTGGTCCCCAAAGACCCTCACAACTTAAACATTCTGTCTAATTTGAGTTTAGCTAGGCAGGTGAGCTGGTTTCCTGTAGGCAAATTCCTCTTTCCTTTCTCCGACCTGCAAGACAGCACATCAATCAGGAAAGAAGAAATATTTCATCATGGAGAAAACAATAACCCCTTACCAATATTTACTAAACCCACTTACTAAGTCCATATTTTTAATAACTGAAACAAAATAAAGCTTGTACCAAATTTAATAAATGTCCTGTGAGAGGAACACACACACATTTAAAAAAAATACCAGTAAATCTTATTTAAACAACATTGTTCACTGTCTTCATTGTTATAACATTCATCTGATGCTTGGGGAAGGGGCGGGGAGGGAAGATCCAGTAAGTGCCATCCAATTCCACCGCCATTTCTTCAGCATCTACTATGTGTAAGACACTTCCTTGGGTTCTAGGGTACAGAGACAAAAGTGAGATTGTCCCTGTCCTCACTGAGCTTAGGTTCTCCTGAGGAATATGACATGTATATAAATAGCAAATACGAAGTCATTTGGGGAAAGAGAGCATTAACAACTGTGGGAAACAGCAAGGCTTCAGGAAGGATGTGGTCCTTGAGATGAGCCCTGAGAGAAGCTCAGTGTTCTGATAGGAAGAGATGAGGTGGACGTATATTCTGGGCGTGGAGGATATATCACCTACATGAAAGCAGTAACACAGGATATGGAATGTTAAGTGCAGGGAACAGTTAATCACCCAGTTTGGTGAAAACATAAGAATGTCTAAAAAGAAGAAATAAGAAAAAAAAATTTTTAAGGTTGGAAAGGTATTTTGGAGCCGTTATACACTACTAGGCCAAAGAATTCATTTTTTTGTTATTTTTGTTCATTTCAATCAGTTTTGTTCATTTCATTTTGTTGTTTTGTTCATTGTAGTCATGTCCAACTCTCTGTGAGGCCATTTGTAGTTTTCTTGGCAAAGATACTGAAGTGGTTTGCCACTTTCTTTTCCAGTTCATTTTACAGACAAGGAAATTGAGGCAAACTGTCTTGCCAAGGGTCCCATAGCTAGTAAGTGTCTGAGGTTGGATTTGAACTCAGATCTTCCTGACTCCAGACCCAGCACTTTGTCCACTGCACCACCTAGCTGACCTATGTTCATATTTTATCCTAAAGTTAATAGGCAGTCATTAGAGAAACTTTAGTCACATTATTGTTTTTAAGAAACTATGCTTGTGTTTTTGTCATTTTAAATTACTAAGCTATTTAGGGTATATATTAACTCTTTGAGAAGTCTTTGGTGCTGTAGAAAGAGCAGTAGGCTAGGAGTCAGATGATCTGAGTCCTTGCTAGGAATCTGAATCTGCCCAGTAAACCATTGTGTTACCTGGCTGAGTATAAAGTATTTGCTAGGCAGGCTCAGGATTTCAAGAAAAAGAGACAGTTGTGAAAATGAATGTTGAAAACTAAAAATAAATATTTTTTTTTAAAAAAAGAAAGAAAAGGAACAGCTAGGTGGTGTAGTGAATAGAGCATGGGCCCGGGAGTCAAGAGGATCTGAGTTCAAATCTGACCTCTGTGTGACCTTGGGCAAGTCACTTAACCCCAAATGGCCTGCCTTCCCCCTCCAAAAAGGAAAAAAAATGTAAAATGAATAATAAAAAAGAAAAACATCTTCATACTCAATTGAACTATAAGATTTATTGATATGCAAAAATATAATTCATACAGGAAGTTTATAAGAAAGCATATGCATTCTGTTCCACTGGTCCCTGAGAGATCCCCGTTTTTTACCTGACTTGGGGAAATGGAGTCCCCCACATGAAAACAGTCCCCAGGAAATCATTTCTATCCATATATAACCAGACCTTCGAAAGGCCAAAGCTATTAGGGGCAGTGTGGCTTTATACTAAAGCGGAGAAAGAGAGGTATAGACTCTTACAAATGTATCTGTCTTAGGAACCATGCATACCCCATTCACAAGTAGGTCAGACGAGTCTAGGTACAGGTTTTGGTAGAATTACTTTGGTCTCAGGGGCTCTCCTCAGGTTTATTCATCAGTCACTTTCATGTGAGGTTTATCACTCTATAGTCCCCTTTCTTTCTGGGAGAAAGGTCCACTTCTAACCAGCATGCATTATTCTAACCTTTTATGATCAACCTATGTGCAAAGTCCTTGGAGGTAGAGTCCATTGGTTTTACTATAAGCAATCCTCATCCAAGGATAAACTCAACACTATCCCAACATAGGAATACCTTTTTTTTAAGTAATGATGTCATTGACAATAAATCATTAAGTATAGTAAATGTCCTATCTTTATCTCATCCCTGGGGGAATTCCCACATTATTATCTACTCCAAGGATTGCTATGTCATCTTGTTGATCCCACCCCTCCTTTTCTGCCACTTACAAATGGAATGTTGTCTCTAGGTGAGCGCTGATGTCATACAAAACAAAGGGATGCATTATAGGCCACCTCATTAGAGAAGAATATACAGTTACTCGGTGTTTTTATTCATTTGGGTTCTATGAAAAAAAAAAATCTAGTTCCTCTCTTCAAAAGATAGGGGAAAATTCAGCCCAAAGATAGACAGAGTCAGTGGGCAGCTATCTCCTGGTCAAGAGACAGCAACAAACAGTACTATTGCTCAGAGCACAAAGCCTATTCCATCTCCCTACATTAGGGCTATAGTTTTCCAATCTCTAGTCATGTTCCCTTGTGGGGACACACTCACCTTTAGGTAAGAAGGAGTAAGGAGGAGAAAATCCTCAAAGATACTGGGACCCAGATCTTTTCATTCCACTATGTGGACTATTACTCTCTGGTTCTTGGTTCCTACTTCTGTCACCAGGAGAGCAACGATTTGAAATTGGTTCCTATCCTAGAGTATCCAGAGGAGTGTCCAGAATCCAAATGAAAAGTCAGAGTGGCCACCAAACAATTCTTAGTATTAAACTTCATCTTTGATTATAAGTACCATAAGATAGCTGTGGCTTGGTTTAGTTAGAATCATAACTGAAAAATTCCATACCACAAATCTCATTTCAGGTTACGTGGCGGGAAGTACCTCTTTCAGTTAATGTGAAGTGAAATTGCCCTGTGGGAAAAAGAGACCCCAGAATACTTGATCCAGATCACCATTGGGTAGCTTCTTTTAATTAATTATTCTTGCTAACTGGTCATTCAGCTCTGTTGTTTCTATGCTGCTGAAGGATTTCAGAAGTTGTCAGTGGCATCAAAAGCCTGCATCAAGTCCCAGTTACCCCCAGTCTAGCTATGATTCTAGGTACAACAGAGTGTTTTATTTTGTAAAAGCAAACTCCAGGAGGTGGACCTGAACAATAAGGCACTGTGGGTATCATTAGTCCCTTTGCTGCAGGCACTATGCCAGATCCTTTGCCTAATCCAGGGATGGGGAATATGTGGCCTCGAGGTCACATGTGACCTTCTAGGTCCTTGGGTATGGTCTTTTGACTGAGTCCAAGTTTTACAGAACAAATCCTTTTATTAAGGGGATTTATTCTAGGAAGTTTGGATTCAAAGAGTTGCACTTGAGAACCTAGAGGGCCACATGTGGCTCGAGGCCATATTTTCCCCACTCCCGGTTAATCATTTAGGCCTTCATGATCATTGAGTCTGTCCATTCCTTTGCTTCTTCTCTATGTCCAGATGTTTGCTGGCCTTTTATGAAAAATCTGCTAAATCTTCACAAATATGGCAGGCCTTGTCTTATCTCCTCAGTTTGGAAAAATACACACAAACCAGTCCCAGTGAGCCCAAAACTACACTTGGATTGCCTAAGGTACCTGGCATAACCTATTATAATACAAGGGGTATTTTGGCCTGGTTGATATAAGGACACAGAATATCTAGTCAACCAGAATCTCTTTGCCCCCTAACTGCATTGCACATTGCAACCAGCCTTCCCAATCAGGGACTCACAAATCAGTATTCTTAATAGCAGATATGACCCTTCTCCTAGTCATGAATCAAATTGGGATTTTTATTTAAATGTCTTCATAGCCCAAAATATCACTGATGTATAGGACAAAGCAAAAATGTTCATGATTGCTGTCTGAATGTCCTCTGAGTTGTCCGTGCTCTTTCAGAAAATCCCAAATGAGGAATCCCCTCAAAGTTACATTTGGGAGAGATTTCCTTACTGTCACTCAAATGAGATACCCCCTAGACCAGGGATTTTTAACCAAGGGTCCACAGACCCCAAAGTTCCATGGAGAGGTTTCCAGTGGGTCTGAGAACCTAGATAAGAAAAAAGTTACATCTTGATTTTTACTAATCGTTGGTTTCCTTTGTAATCCTATGCACTTTATTTCATGTTATTATGAGAAGGGTCCTTAGAACTTACCAGACCGTCAAAAGCTAGGATTCCTCCTTCCACACCCAAGTCTCATAGAATCACTTCTCTCAGAGCTGACACCAGTGATTTTTCCCTAGGCGACGACTAGGCCAGGGCTTCTCCTAATCTGTAGGCAGTGCTCATCTGGTACTTATTTGAGAACATTTCCTTGATCTTAGGAGCCTCTTCTACAAGTTTTCTATTCCTAATTCTACATCAATTCCCACAGTAGGTAAAAATTTCAGAAAATTCCATTTATAGATTATGGTCCTCATTTCTCCCTATCTCTTCACTCATTCATTTACATCACAAGGGTCTAAAGTGAGGGTCAGATGCTAGCTGTTCAACTGTTAGAATGCTTTGGGACCATGGGTACAGGGACATGCATAGGAGAGTTTATTGTTAAATTTTCAGTGTGAGCATTTATACCTAAACACTATAAATTATAGCTTGATTGACTGATTTATTGATTGGACTTAAGTGATGGGGAAAATATTAATAATGCAAATGAAATTTTAAAATGTATCATGGGCACATTTTTTTTCAGAGACTCGGTTATTAAACATTTACCAGTACACCCCTCAGTGGGTGACTCAGTCTTTTAGAGAGATGGAAGACAGCAGTCAAAACTTCAAAATCTCATCCCACCCTTCTGAAGCCTGCCATTTCTGGGCGAAAGAGAATGTGATATTTCCCAACAATTGCCCAGGCCATGGGTTCAGTCTTGTAGAACCTAGGGTAGAAAGCAGAGTTCCCTGAAGGCACTCCTCCTTGGCATTCCACAAGAAAAAATAAATTTCTGTTGAAGACCCTCAGTGGTGGATGGTAGCTCAGATAAAGGCACAACTGACCTAAGTATTGACTCATAGAATGCATCTAACAACAACAGGAAATGAAGAGGTTATTTTAGTCAGTTTTCCATGAGGTGGCAAAGATGCATCCCTCCTCCCATCTCCAACACAGCCAGTAAATCCCCAGGGGGGTGTGAATGCCAGATGCTGCACTTGCTACCCTGGGATCCTCACCTTTGCCCGGAAGCATCCCCTGTTGTTGAGCCCTCCAACATCCCTTGGCTTAGGTCCACTTGTTAAATATACCCAAGTCCTTGGAATTTACTTAGACTGAAATATATTGCTTTTAATACAATTAGCAAATACAGAAATAGTTCTTGGAAGATAGAGATAGGAAAAAGCACAAAGAAAACAGTAACAAAAAGAGCTCACCGTAACCTCACTCTTCAAGGTGTACCAGGGGCAGTCCTCACAATACCCCCATGAAGCAGGCAATAGGGCAGTATTATCCTAATGACAGATGAGGGAGCCGAGGCCCGAGGAGGCAGTGGCCTGCCCACAGTCATGCTGAATGCTGACAGAGGAGGCAGAGAGATAAGCCCAGGTTTTCTGATTTGGAAGCCAACGTCCCTGGCATTATGCCACAGCTAACTTTGTTTTCATGCCCTCAGGATTCATCCCAGTACCTTTCAAATATTTACTCAAAGGAATGACAAGTATTATTTTATGTTATCTAAGCTCAGCTTATTACTACATAGCAATCCCTCCCTTTCTCTCTGATGGATTTCCCGTTTTCACTTAATGTGGTGGTTGTCCAAAGACAAGCTCAGGTTTCCCAAATATCCCAGTACAGTCCAGCAGTTTGGACACTTGGAATAGATTGTCCCAAAAGAGTCAAACAGGCCAGTAGTCAGTCAGGGAATAAACATGTATTAAGTATCTAACTTGTGCCAAGCACTCTGCTAAGGAGGAGGGGGATACCAAAAAAAAAAAAAAAAAGCAAAGAATAGTCCCTGCCCTCAAGGAGCTCATGCTCTAATGGGGGAATCAACATGAAAATAGTAATGTACAAACAAGATACAGACCGGATAAATTGGAGATAATCCAAAGAGGGGAGGCATTAACATACTAGGACTCATATAATGCATAAAGCAATGCGTTTTTATAATGATGTATTTTAATTCACAAAATAGAAGACCCAGAGCCTAACATGAGATTCTCCAAGGATAAGATGAGTGTAAAAACAATGAAAATATATATACCCAGGGAGGCCACCAGAACCTCAGGCATAGTGGTCTCCAGACCACAGTAAGAGAAAGTGGTTCTACAATGGCCCATGAGAGATTGTATACCTATTGTCTTCCCTCATAGAATGTAAGGTCCTGGGCATCTGGTACTGTTTCTTTTTTTTTACTTTATACCCAGGAACTCACAGAATGCCTGGAACATACTAGGTGCTTAATAAATACTTGTGAACTGATTAACTGATTGATAGGATGCAAACCTCTCCTGAACATATCCATGTAGGAAAGATATAGGAAGTTATAAAAACATCCTGTCTCACTATCACGTGCTGATATGCTGCTTTTGGCAAGTTTAGAGAAATGAAGCTACCCACATAACTGGTTCCAGAATGTCAAATCTATTAAGACATGAATGGATGAATGGATGAATGAATGAATGAATGAATGAATGAATGAATGAATGAATAGCACTTAATAAGCACCTACTACTGTCAGGTACTATTTTAAACACTAGGTATAAAGATAAAAAAATAATGTTACCACCCTTGCCTTCAAGGAACTGACATTCCAATAGAGCAGTGGTTCTCAACCTTCCTAATGCCACAACCCTTTAATACAGTTCCTCATGTTGTGGTGACCCCCAACCATAAAATTATTTTTGTTGCTACTTCATAACTGTAATTTTGCTACTGTTATGAATTGTAGTGTAAATATCTGATATGCAGGATATATTTTCATTGTTACAAATTGAACATAACCCACAGGTTGAGAACCACTGCAATAGAGGAAGACAACATACATAGGGAGGGATGTTTTGGAAAAGGGAAGTCACAGGGATAGCGAGTGGAGCCATATGGTAATTGATTGACAGGTTCTTTCTGGGAATAATAGCTTCAATGATTATTTTTTTCCAGAGGAGAGGGAAGTTGAGGAGGAAGGAGGTGTGTGTGGGGGGGCATAACATCAAGATGGACAAGGAGTAGCAGCATAGGTCTGAGTTGAGTTGAGCTAGTTATGGGGAGCACTTGCCAAAAAGAAGTCAGGGGCCCAGCATGGAGTTCAAGTGTCAGGTTAGACATAACCCAGCCCCAACCCCCAATAGCCCCAAAGCTCTTAGAGTTTGTGTCATTTGATTCTAACTCAGACAGAGTACTGGGTACTCTTCAATACTCCCAGTATATGTAGGTCACATAAGGACAAAAATAAGGGTGGGTAGAATTCCTTGAGCATAAGAAACTATATTCATGGATATTCATTTAGCTTAACCTATCAACATACCAGGTGCCCCCATTCTGGCAGAAAAGATCCAATCGAAACAGCGCACATCAGGCTCATCACCTGAGGACTGGAGGCTACATAATGATTTTTCTTGGCCAAAACAGTTCATGAAACGCTCAACTCAGTCACAGTCGGAATCAGTGAAAAGAGCACTCAAATTCATGCAACTGCACATATTTGAAATAAAAGTATGGTAAATGTGCATTGCCACTAGCTCAGTGTTTGGGAAGGTCAGAAGAAAAGTGTGAGAGAGAAGACGTATTAGACTGCCTACCAAAATGAAGGTCTACAGAGTCATTGTTGCATGCCTGTGCAACCTGGACAATCTGCCAAAGCGATGCCAGGAAACTGAATCACTTCCATTTGAATTGTCTTAGAAAGATTCCAAAGATCACCTGGCAAGACAAGGAACTAGATGCTGAGGTCCTTTCTCAAGCTGAACTGCCAAATACTCAAACTCTCCTGCAGAGAGCATAACTCCAATGCACTGGCCACATTGTTTGAATGGCAAGAGTATACTTGCCTAAAAGACTATTTTATGGAGAACTCATACATAGCAAGCACTCACATGGCGGTCAGAAGAAGCAATACAAGAAAGCAATACTTTTAAGTTTTCTCTGAAGGACTTCAGAATCGATTGTGAGACATGGAAGACTCTGGGACAGCACCACCTAGCATGGGGGGCCCACATCAAGAAGGGCATTGCACTCATATGAACAAAGTATAATTGCAGTAGCTCAAAAGAAACCTGAGATGTACAAATTTAGACATCACCACTGCAAACGTTCATATAGACTATTTTATCCAATCTGTGATAGAGTTTTCCAAACTCATATTGATCTGTTCAGCCACAGTCAGACACACTCTACCCTGACTCCATCATAGTGATGTCATTTTAACACATCTTCAAGAACAAAGGAAAACAAGTAACCAACCAGCCATGGTTAAGACTAAGCCTAATTTCATGCCCTCCCTTGTTGGAAAAGATGGAATTTGTTGCCAATTTTTTGGTTGAAAAGCTACCCTATATTGTACAAAAATGTATTATTATCTTTTGTTTTTTTGTTTTTTGGAGGGGGCAAGGTAGGGCATTTGGGGTTAAGTGACTTGCCCAAGGTCATCTGGCAAGTTTTTTTGTGTTAAGTGTCTGAGGCTAGATTTGAACTGAGGTCCTCCTGATTCCAGGGCTGGTGCTCTATTCACAGTGCCACCTAGCCGCCCCCAAAAATGTATATTATCTTTTGTTCTTCTATCATCTTTATCTATAAATATATCCCTTCCCACCCTGCCCAGAAACTAGCCCTTATAACCAAGAATTAAAAAAAAGATAAAAATCAGTTCAACAGAAATAACCACCCTCTCAAACAAACCAACAGCTTTTACAATAGTTCATACTCATAGCCTCCTGTCCACCACCACAAAGAATCCTTTTTTTCCCCTAAATTTGCATTTCATAATCTGATATGTCTTTAGCGTTCCTGAATTTAGGTATCTGACAAATAAAATTAAGTAATTAGGTTCTACAACTCTCTTAAAAGTAGGTTGGCTAGCAAAGATATGACAGGAGATTGTCTGTTACAGCTCTGGGTTCTTTGATCCTGTGAATGAATGAATGAAAAATTAAGAAAAAAAGAATTTATCGAGTACTTATTACGTGCAAAGCACTGGGCTAAGTACTAAGTATACCAACAGAAAAGTAAAACAGTCCCTGTTCTCAAGGAGCTCACTTTCAAATAAGGGGAACAAGTCATATAAAAGGTTTCAGCTACAAGGCAGATGGTAATACCCCATGGTCCTTAGAAGGTAGTAGTAAAGCACATAGTGATGCAGTAATGTTAGTGTCATTGCCACTAATAAAATCATCTCGATTTTTGATGATGTACCATTTGGTCATGGCAAGGATTTGGGTGACAAGAATATTGATCTTTAGCAGCTATGGCTGCAACACCCATGGATAGGTCACATCTTCACATGAGTTGCACCCCACCCAGATGATGTCTATAAGGAAATCAGGACCAGAGACCTAGAAGACACTCCTATTCCCAAAGTTCTTAGGTTGAGGGTCCTGGGCTAGCTCTATCAGTATCTGAAAGGAGGTGGTGGATAAAGTGGTGATAGTGATTTGACTTGCTTTCCACATACTACTTTCCCTCAAGTTGTCTTGCTGTTTCAGCTAGGTCTGCTTGTCTGGATGGCTGGGTCCTTCTTCATGAGCATTGTTTCCCTGAATGATGGCTTCTGGAGCTATACTGGAAGAGGGGGAAAGTGCTGCCACTTGAGGACTCTTGGGCAGTTGGTCAACATTTGGCATGGTGGTAAGAAAAGTATAACCTATCTCCACAGTGATATTTCTACTCAGTGATGACCATGGGGCTTGATCTAGAAGAAAAATGGCATGTCTAGTGGGGAGCTGCTATTCCAACACTCCTGGATACAGAGTCCATTAGGGAAGTGGTAGCAGTAGTGGTTTGACTTTCCTGGTACATGCTGCAGCCTGCATCCCCCTCAGGTTGAGGAAGAAAACCTGTAATCTAGGGAACAAGAAAAAAAGAAAGATAATAATTAGAGTTTACAACCCTTGGTTCTAGTACTTTCTCTTCTATTAACTATGTGATCTGGACAAGTCACTTATTCTCCCTAATCTTCCATTTCTTTATCTATAAAATGGAAATAATATGTACCCTACTTATCTCGTAAAGCTATGACTGCCCCAAATGAAAGAACTTTAGAGATCATGTAATCCAAAGCCTTCGTTTTAGAGATAACAGGTTCTAAAGTGCTTTGCAAACCTTACAACTCTACGTAAATGCTATCCATTCTATGAAAACACATGTGAAAGAAGTGAAGTTCCAATTGCATAATTCCCTCCCACTGTTGGTGTGAGGATCAAAGGAAATAATATTGTTAAAGTGCTTTGCACAATTCCTAGCACATAGTAGATGCTATATAAATGTTAGCTATTTTATTATTTGTTATTATTATTATTTTGGTAATATAATGATGTTCTCTGCTGGACATTTCTTGGTCTTCATTTAGCTTCTCATAGTATAGCCCCATCTCACAATCCTGAACCTTATGAGACATATTATCTCATCCTACAAGATATTTTTTCATGTCTTTCAATAAATCCTCCAAAAAATATCTACCTTATTCTACCATTTCACATGTAAAAGTTGTCAGCGATATGCTATAGCCTACATCATCCACTTTTCCAATGACCTGTGGGTCACCTATACTTATGATTCTTCTGGCATTGGTATATTCCGTGATTCTCAGAAACAATTTTACTGGGACAGTATAAATTTTACTGGAACTGCTTAAATAGCAGTCTTCGCATTATTATGTCTCAACCTCCTAGGAAATTCCTCAATTGCTGTTGCGATTATCAATATCTGTCCCACTGTGGTACTCTGAATAGAGTACTAGATTTATGTCAGGAAGACATGGGTCCAGATCCTGCTTCCAAAACTGTATGACTATGGAGTCACTTATCTTCACTAAGCCTCAATATTCTCATCTGTAACACGGGAGGAATAAAATCTCTGGGGCCCACTTCAAAAGTTTGTTGTAAGGCTCAAATGAGATGATGTGTGTACAGTGCTTGGCAAACTTTAAAGTACTATATAAACATGGGACCAAATTCTGTAATTGACATCAACACCCAGGAAACAAGGATGTCTTCCAACTGTTTTAATACCTGAGGCCCAAATTTTACACCTTCCTAACAGCAATATTTGATCTTCATGCCTTTCAGTTACAAGCAGGACCGCCTTAATGACACAGGTTTTGAATGACTTTTCATTGCTCACTCATGTGAAACTCACACCCCATATATAATATTCAGGCCCCTCCTCATTCAGAAGTCCCCCATGGAAATTTATATGCATCAAAAACTCAGCCATTCATGCTCTGTGACTCTTTACTGGCATATTTGGGCCATAAGCATTCAACTTCATCTTTATTCATGTCAGCTAGGCCTTTTTATTATGCCTGCATTGCTTTTATTAACAGTGAAATGGATGTATTTATTTATGCTTAGGCAGGAAATGAGCTGGAGTTTCAGGGTGGTATTGCCTCACTTCAAATCACCCACTATACTTACTCTTGTAATTAGACTGAGTAAAAAAAAAAATTTAAGTTTGTCTTTTTCCCTTTCAAAGGCAATTTCTGGAAAATGCTTGAATAGATTCCAGTGATTATATAAATATGATGAAGCTCTTGGCTTACTGATTTTTTTTTTCTTTTAAGAGAATATGTTTTAATGATTGACACATGAGATGTGTTGCAGTCAGAAACCACAATGGATAAAATGACTTTACTTTGAAGCATTTTATGATAAAGGGTAATTAAGAGTTCCAGTAAGTTAAAGAAACATGATTTTCTCCTACTTCAATAGTCTGATGGATTCATTCTTTCTTGAATCTATCCCTCCACCAGAGCAAACCATAATTCACATGTGTTGTCTCATCCTGTGAGAGACTTTTTTATGTTTTTCCATAAATCCCCCAGAAAGTATCTACCCTATAGTACCACCTCTCATGGGAAAGTTGTCAGTAATATGCTGTAGCCTACTTATCCCCATTTTACATCTTCCCAATGACTTATGAGTCACCTGTACTTGTTATTCTTTTGATCTTGTATTCCATGATTCTCAAAAAGAATTTTACTGTGATAATATTGGTGTTCAAAAAAGAAGATATGTTTTTGATTGGTGGAACTTTGGAGTCTTAGAAAGTGCTGATCAAGTTCCCAGATGCCATCCAGGCCACTTTCCTACCATTTAATTCTCAGTCTAACACATTTTCTTTGTAGTGTCAATCCAAGATATATGTACTGATGGACTAACTCAATGGGAGGCCCATCTAACTACACATCATAATCTAAACAATGCACATTGTTTGTCCACTTGGGCTTTCTGTATGCTTTTGAGTAGCCATAGACTTCATTAAGGAGGCATTATAGTATTTTAGAACATTGGCAAACCATCTGAAGACAAATAAGACAATATTGAAAAAACTCATTACCTAAGAGGAATTTTTCATATGCTTAAGGCATACTAGAAACTCCTCTGCTGAACATATACCTCCCTCCTTTCTGTCTTGTTTGACATTGCTATTCAAGAGTGCTAAATAAAATTATTTAACAAACTTTTGTTCTATGTCATCATGGAATATTATATGACATTAATACATTCATAGAAGACATTGAAAGAAAGCCTTTGACATGGTAGTTTACTCCACCAATTCTTTTTTTATTTTTTTAGTAGCCAACAAACAATAGACACAAGAGAAAATTATATTTATCACTTGTATGACCTTGAAGATGTGGTCTCCTATAGAAAACTATCTCAGAAAACCTGCCAACTCCTGCACCATATTTTAATCAAAGATCCTCTCAATAAGTATTTAAAATATTCTTATAAATATTATTATATTTATATATTATACATAATATATAATATATAAATATAATAATATATATAAATATAAAGTTAATGTTTATGTAACAACTTATTGTTCACAAAGCACTTAATATTCATTATTTTAGTCTCATAATAAGTCTATGAAGTAGGTTCTACAGTTATTATCCCCATGTGGTTTTTTTTCAGTTTACTTGTTTTTTGTGAGGCAATTGGAGTTAAGTGACTTACCCAAGGTCACACAGCTAGTAAGTATCAAATGTCTGAGGTCAAATATGAACTCAGGTTCTCCCAACTCCAGGGCTGGTGCTCTACCCGTGGTGCCACCTAGCTCCTAGCCCCATTTTTTGAGATGAGGAAATAAACTAAGAAAAATTAAATGATCACACAGGCAGTCTCAGAGGTGCAGTTTGAATGCAGGTCTTCCGGACACCAAGTTCAACATTCTTTTGATTATGTCACAACTGATCATTGCTGATGTCTTCTTCATTATTTTTTTAACAAATATTCTAATGCCATCCATGACTTTTCCCTTTTTTTTTTTTTGCTTTTTGGAGGGGGGAAGGCAGGACAATTGGGGTTAAGTGACTTGCCCAAGGTCACACATCTAGTAAGTGTTAAGTGTCTGAGGCCAGATTTGAACTCAGATCCTCTTGACTCCAGGGCCAGCGCTCTCTATTCACTGTACCACCTAGCCACCCCAATTTATGACTTTTCTATCCATTTGAAATAGCTCCATATTTTAAATTTCTCCAAAATTAAAACAAGTACATTTAAAGTTGTAGTGCCTGCAGCATGGATTTCTTTTAGGTGTACTTGGTCTGTTCTAGTTTCTCTTCCATACTTCATTTTCTTCATATAACATACTAGATCCTGAAATGTTAGAATTCAATTGTAGTAGCTCCTGTGTCATCAATGCTGAGAAGAGATTTCATAAAAAAAGAAAACCTAACAAATCCATTCTGTAGCACATCAATTTATTGCCCCCTTTCAATTTCATCTATAAATGTCTTGAGGATTACTTAATTTAGTTGGGTCTAAGGGTAAACTTTCTTCAGGATCCCTATAACTTCTATCACATTTCACTGCCTTCTGAAAGGCATGCTTTGTATTCTAAATACAAAATTTTATATTCTAAATACAAAATTCATGCTTATATTCTAAACTCACTTTTCCTTTGGGTTGCCTTGTTTCTCCACTTGACAAGGAGATCAAGCGTCTCCAGACTGACGTGGTTTCTGGAATCTATTTCCTTGTTAAACTTCTCTTTAAAAAAAACTAATCTGGGTCAATGTCTTTACTTTTCCCCTTTTCCTATTTCCAGAGTCTTCCTGATTATAGTTCTAGTGATACAATGTAGAAGAGACAGTCTCTCATGGAGACTCTTCCCTTGTGCCATTCAGGCTCCTCTGTACTTTTTTTTTTGCTAATTTGATTGTTTAAATAGGTCATGTTGGAGCTGTTATAACTTGTGAGAATGTTGATTTTTGCTTTTGCTATCTTTTGACAATGATCTGATGACCCACTGGCAAATGATTAAAAATCAGATGCACATTAGTAATCAGTCATTTCATGTCTGTTTAGATATGGTCAATTTCTTTTCTTTTTTCTGATTTTCTTCAGTGTCATCATGCCCATCACTTTCCAATTCCCTTTTTAAAAAAAAGTATTGGGGATTCCAATTAAGATGACTAAGTGAAGGATTACAAAGGAGTCCAGGTCTTTGCATATCCCATAAAAAACAACAGAGATACCCATTTGAGATAATGCAAAAGAAATAAAAAGAAAAATGGGTTAAGCCAAGAAGAAAATTAATATAATATTTTTTAACACTTTGGAGCAACTGAAAACAGATGAAGTACCAGAAGCAAGGCAGATGGAAATAACACAAGTCATCTCAAGATACATCCTCAAATAAATGAATGGCACAAATGAAACTTTTAAGCAAGAATGAACACTGGTAAGAAAATTATAAGAGCAAATAAAAGAAGAACTAATAAAAATTTTAGAAATCACAGAAGAGACTCAAGTTAGAATTAGAAAACTAAAAAGATCAGAAGGAAAGTAAATATAAGAGAAAACCTGAAAAGTTTTATAGAAAGGTAACCAACCTCCAGGGACTTATTCTCTGCCTTTCTATCTTCTGTCAACATAACTGATACTGGTAACAGTCTAAAGTGACTTGAATAACCCTCATCAGCGCCCTTCAAAAATTATTTAGGGCTTAAGAGATAATATGAGAGAAATTAAGGTGCTTTGTTAGTTCCTGAAAATATGAGGAATATTTACTTACAAATATTATTCTTCTCTTCCAGAGAGACTCTCTTCTACCTTCCAGAAGCTTCACTATGACCATCTCTTCCTCCCAAAGCCTCACCCCAGCCCTGGAATTCACACATTGGAAGTACCTTCCATTCATTCAGACTGATCTTATGATTGGATGGATCCTTTTGTAACTTTACATTCAAGGAGGACACTCAGGAAAGCCATGTCTCATTCCTCCCCAGGCTGCATTCTGGAATTCCTCTACCATGCCCCCATGCCAGGTACATTAGTCTTTCCTCACTCCCTTTTCAGCTTCCTTGTACATAAATGTCTTCCCCCATTTGAATATAAGGTTCTGGATGGCAAGGACTCTTTCTCTCTACTGTATTTGTATTCTCAAAATTTAGCACAGTACTTGGCACGTAGTCATTGTTTAATAAATGCCAGTTGATTGACTAATTGACTGAGGGAAAGCACTTCTCAAATGTCTAAGAAAGACCACTAAGATTTGGAGTCATTGTGTCTTAACCTTGTATATTGGCTGTTCATGGGATTCCTTCAGCTTGGATAAGATGTCCTGACGTCAGGATCAGCAAGAATAGTAGCACAAAGGAAGAGTCTTGGGGGAAGGGATCACTAGACCAACATTTCATCATTAGAACAGAGACATGTGAAAGATTGACCCCTGCCATATCAGAAACACTCGGGAAGCATTTACCTCTTTAATGGGTGGTAACTTATTGTGGGTGTTGTGTTTGTCCTTATTTTCAAAGAGGACCATGACATGAGGGAAATGATGACATGACTTGTAGTTGACTTTGATTTGAGTGAGATAGGCCTGTGCAAGGTCACCAGCCTCACTTTCTCCTCCAGAGCAATCTGGGTCCAGTGGCCAGATATTCATCAGGACAATGAGAGATGGCCCAGGGTGCCATGGGAGTCCTTGACCCTTTTAGGCTAAAGTCTTTTCAGGTTCTCACTTTGAGTGAAGTAACGCCCATTCAGTGAATAGATCTCTTTAAGAAGTGAGTGAAGGGATGGCACTTTTAATTTAAAAAGAAAACTGGGAGGGGAAGACCTCAGGGATGTTGGTCAAAAGAGAAACAATTAATATTGACATTAACTCTGAGTCAGGAGGGCCCAAAATATAGCCATTAAGTGGAGCTTGGGCAGGGACCTATTGTGGTCCAATCTGTGAGCTCCAGAGTAACATGGATTTAACATTTGGTTTTTGAGAAGAAAGGGGGAGGGGGGTGACAGAGGAAGGAAGGAAGGAAGGAGGGAGGGAGGAAGGGAGGAATCTAGCCAGTAAACCCCAAGTTAAGTGGGCAGCTTCCAACCAACAAAATTTACCTTCCTTTGGAAAGGGAAAGGATAAGCTGAATTACCCAACTGGCTGGGTCCCCATTCAGGCAGCTCGGACTACTTACAGGTTGTGTTTGTCCTTTGTTTTCGAAGAGAACCATGACATCAGGGAAGTGATGCCATGACATGCAAGTGAATTGGATTTAAGTGAGGAAGGACTGTGCAAGGTCACCAGCCTCATTTTCTCCTCCAGAATCATCAGAGTCCAGTGGCCAGATATTCATCAGAATGACTGGAGATGGCCCAGGATGTAATGGGAAACCCTGGCCCTTTTAGGTTAAGGCCTTTTCAGGTGGCAACTAGGAGCTATGCAAAATAGCAGGAAAAGACATGATAAGGATGGAACTAGGTCTGATAAACAAACATGGGACCTGCCTCGTTAGGTTTATGTAGGTCTTTGCTTTGCTATAGTTATATGAAACGGGTGTTTTGTATTTCTTTATCACTTCATTCATTACTTCCTTCCTTTTTCCCTATA
Organism: Pseudochirops corinnae; assembly: GCA_028646515.1. Taxonomy (NCBI): domain Eukaryota; kingdom Metazoa; phylum Chordata; class Mammalia; order Diprotodontia; family Pseudocheiridae; genus Pseudochirops; species Pseudochirops corinnae. Next base: position 117,451,327 of record CM053589.1, read on the forward strand.
CCACTTTTAAGTGGGTGAGGGAAGATAAGAGAGAGAAAGATAATTAAATATTTGAAAATTGAAAAATATGGAAAGAAGACCAGAAAGAATCACAGACAAGTAGGACAGCTTTGAAAGTTATATGTTCAATTTATTATATATTTAGAAGAAAGCAAGATATATATAATTAAAGATTAGCAATTTCACGTTTGAGCATCTTTCTAAATGAAATGTCCATTTATTTAATGCTTGTTAACTTCATAATAAAAATGCTTTTAATTTTAAAAGACTTCATGATGAAATAATCTCAGAGAACTATGATATTTTGGGTTTCCACTCAGCGTCTCTACTGCAGCACCGTCTATATTCCAGGACTAAAGAGGGCAGGCAAACTGAAAGGTTGTGACTCAGTCTCTGGTTATAGGAATCCCCCACTCTAATTGGGAATGACTCCCCTTCCTCCATCCAATAAGAGGCAGCAAACACTGATTATGGTCAATTAATTGAGGGAAAGGGACAGCAACTGGAGGCAAAGGGTTCCAAAAGATATGGACAGCATAGAAAACTCAGACCAGATTTTTGAACCTGAGAAAAATGAGACTAAAAATCCATCTGTGTCCGGTATTCCTTCTCTGATATTTACACAGGGCAGGCACCCAGGTCACACAACCTCCATATCCTCCATCTCAAAGAGGTAAAGAATGCCCAACAGCCCAGTTTTGGGAGTCTGTGAAGCAGAGGAAGGGGAAACACCCTAAGATTAAGGAAGTAATCCAAAGGCAAATTTTTAACACCGGATATAAAGAGAAAGATCAAAGTCAATCAGTCAATGAATAAAATGTTCACTAAATGCCTACTATGTACCAGTCGCTGCAAAAGGTGCTAGAGATTCAAAGACAAAAATTTGAAACAGTTCTTATCCTCAAGAATCTTTAATTTATTTAATTGAATCTATTAAAGAAGAAAAGACCAAAAGTTAAAGAGATAAATCCTAAATAAAAACCTAACTCACACAGAGATAAACCAACAAAGAGATTAACAAAACAGAAGAAAGAATGAGTAAAATCTTAAAGGAAAAACCAAAGCATGTTAAACAAAGAATATAAAATGAAGGAAAATGAACCAAAATTACCTACTGAAAGAAAGCCCTGCAGATTCCCCAGAGATCATGGTAAAGAACAGTAAAGAGTTCCAGAATGGTTTAAAAAGAAATGGAAATAGGGATTGGACCTGAGATTTCATTGATACAGGAAACTAGAAGGTTAAAAAAATCTCCCTCTACCAAATAGATTAGCATCTTCTCCACCACTTAGAAAGTTGCTTAGAGCACAAAGAAGTTAAGTAACTTGCCCAGGATCACACAGCTAGAATGAGTCAGAAATTGGATTTGACCTAGAAGCTGACCTTCCTGGGTCTGATACCAATTCTCTCTCCACTATATCACACTACCTATTAAGAAAGAAATAAAATTTTAGAAATAAAAAAATTGGGAACTAATTCAGGTCACCAATCAGGGATTTTAACATGTAATTTTAAAAGCACAAAGAGCAGAGAAGGAAAATTTTGGCAGGAAAGAAGCAAAAGACCTTAAAAGAAAACATTAATTCTACGCAAGCCAACAACTGACCCTGAAGATAGGAAGTGTAGAAATAAGTTAAAGAACATAGGCCTCCCAGAAGAACAAGGTCATTTTTTAAAATAGAATATCAAACTACAAGAAATAATGAAAGAAAATCACTTAGAGGATCTATATTCAGACAATAAAACACTGATGGAGAGAATCCACAGATCACTGCCAGGGAGTGAAGGTGGGAGGAAATTATGTTTCAAGATCCAAGACATGTAGTGGCTAAATTTAAAAATTTAAATAACACAAATTTTCCGAGTAGCCAGTTGAAATGCCTTCAAATATGAAAGGAATAATATAGAATTTTTCTTGCTTCATGAAAAATTAGAGGAGGGGACAGAGAAACAGTGAGCAAACTCAAGCTGCAAACCTGAGCCTAATTATCAATTAAAAGATATAAATTACCATGTGACAAAAAAAAAGTTATATAACCTCTCTATACCTGGTCGCTTTAGCTGTAAAATTAAGGCGCTGGACTGAATGATTCCTAAGATAACATCTTGCTCTGATAAACTAAATGGACCAATGTGCCTGAAAGCACTCTGGTTTGATTTTCGGGGAATATAAATATTTAGCTGGGATGAGTGTGTAGGGGATTGATTCAACTTAATGAGGGAGTGAGGGGTGGTGAGCCTTACGTGGGACTTTAGCTGTAAAAGGATGATCAGAGGAGTTAATTAACTTTTTTTAATTTACAGGGAACTGAATTTTGAAAATTTTGATTGTACCTCCTTATAGATGCTTCCTGGAGTATAAGTGAATGGAGTTTCAATGAGTTATTTGGACAGAATAAAATAGGTATAATGGAAAGGGGTATAAAGGAAAGTCCTATAGCCCCAAAGTGTGTTTTCCTTCTGAAGGAATCCAAACCTCAAGGTAGCATTACAAGTGTGGAGGTGGGGAAAGATGGTGTAGGACCACTTGGGGAAATAGGAAGAGAAGAGTCGTATTAGCAAGCACCCTAGCATACCCAGGATGGTCTGCTAGCACAGGTTCTTTGATATGCTTTGCTAAAGGAAAGACAACTTTTAAAGAGGTCAACAATCCTACTTTAATTACAGATAAGTAGAAAATACAAGCAGAGAAATTAGCACAGAAATTCAACAGATAGGGCTCCAACTGTCTGAACAAAGTAATACAACCACCTACATACACCTCCAGATCAGGAAAGCACAAACTTCTGAGTAGTCAAGGGGCTCTTAACAAATGGCTACTCAGAATTCCCTTGAGGAAATCAAAAGGTCCTTCACATAAGCAAACCCCCAAAGTAATCCCAGTATATATGGTTTTCAACTAATAGGCTCATAGCCAGAAAGCACCACAACCCTTGTGACTCAGTGCCTAATTAGCTTAGTACCAAAAGGTGTGAAAGCCTTCCTACAAGCAAGTCTTCCTCCTATGCAAGCTCCTCAGGCAAGTTCCTCCTCAAATGGGCTCTGTGTGACTCAGGATGTATCACAGCTGTAAAAGCAACAAGACATTTATGATTGAAACACCTGTGTACCTTCAGACCTAGGAACACAGCTCCTGTTGCAAGGGAAAAGGGGACACGTATGATCACATGGGCCTATTAATGGACAGGGAAGATCTTCCTATTCCATTAACATTACAGCAGTGTAGAATGTTTTAGAACTATTGTGAGATTATGTATCTATGTGTATACACATATACATATATAAAATATATGTATATATGTATGTGTACATATGTATTAACAATATTAAGATTTTATATATTACATATTTTTCCTATATTTATTAATGGATTCCTGTAAGTCATTTACATCTTCTGAATTTTTGGTGAGGTGAAATAAGGTTGTACTGTTCCTAACCTGCATCTGTTAGCTTGTGTGTGTATATACATATAAATATACATGTAAACATACATACATATATGTGTGTGTGTGTCACTTGTGTAGGAGCTAGGGACCATGCTATCCACATTTGTGAAAACCTGGATATGACATGGTGACAATTAATTTGTTAATTTCCTCATAGAAAATTTCAAATGGCAGCATTATGAGTCAGAGATGCTGATAGCAGAAGTTCCCAGGATTGGACCTGATCTGTGGGATCCTAGGGCTTGGGGGCCCTAGGCCATAGTTTGCATAGAGATTTGAGTACTCAACTATTGAAAAAAGGCAGACTACTCCTGATGTTTATTTCCTCCTTCAACTCCCACTTTTTCTACTCTGTTAGTAATGGTTTGCAGTTGCTTTCGACTAAGATCAATGGTGCAAATACAACACTGGAACTATCTGCTTAAGTGGATTTTATGCAGGTAAGTGATCAGAGGTTTGAAGTTTGCAATCTCATATTGGAACCACATGTGGCTTCTTCATCTCCCGTGATAGAGTTAGCCAATTTGGCCCAGGGATCAGGTCAGGATAGTGAACCGAATGAGGACTGAATTATGACTTGAGAGATCCTCAGTCTGCCACCAACTAAGTGTGATGTTGAGCAGATCACTTGACTTCTCTGGGCCATGTTTTTCTTATTCATAAAATAAAGAGATTGGACTAGATATATGTTTCCGAACTGCAGATCTACAACATTTTTTTTTTACTATTTCATAAAATTTTTACTACCCAAAGACCTTACTTCTTAAAACTCGTAAACATTTTTTAAATAGACTCCTCTTCCCCCCTAGTCTGTTCCTGTCACCTTTGGCTCCCTCCTGCTCCCTGGCTCCAGGTTCTCAGCCTCTGATCTGCCAAGAGGTATCATGTTAAGGTTTCAATTGGCAGGGCAAGCTACAGAAGAGAATTGAGATATTTTACAAGTCTGCACTATAGTTAGGAAATACCAGACTGGATGACCTCTAAAATCTTTTCCAGCTCTTCAAATTTTATGAATTCTATGATTTTGTCTTTTTTTTTTTTTATTTTAGAATTCCACTTATTTAAACAATGATCACTTCTTAGGTTTAAAACTTCTAGGCAAGTACCCAGAAAAGTTCTCCTAAGAAACATCTGAAGGTGGCCTTGATGTAATCAAAAAGATACAAAACAGATAATTAAAATTAATGTGTCAACAGCTATCACAGAGGATGAATAATAGCAAAATTGGATATGATGCTTCTCAGTGTAGCCTAAAATCAAATTAGCTTTTTGGACTGCCATATTGGCCTTACCCTTGCTTACTCCCTCCCTGTAACTCTGGATTTTTTTACCTCATTTCTTGGCAGGGACACAACTTCTGCCATTCAGTCCTGCAGCTGGAACACCCTGGCTATAGACCCTGGTTTCCAATTTAGACATCACTATAATGTGACTCTTTCAATTCCAAGACTTGACTAACTTCTACTTGCTCCTATCACAATTCTGACCCAACTTTCATCTCTTGTACTGTCCTGGAATCCCAGCTGGAACTTCTCCCTCACTTCCCAATGAGCAAAGGGTTTGAATAACACCATGGAGTTCTATGCTAGGTTCCAACTCTAACTCAAGGCATAAAAGCATCAATTTAGAGCTGAATGGCACCTCAAAGGTCATCTAGTCCAATTCCCTCATTTAACAAATTACTAAACTAAGACTCAAAGCCTGCAAGTGACTTTCTCAAGGTCACTCAAGTAAATAGCAAAAATGGATTCAAAGTCAGGTTTTCTGGTTCAAATCAAGCATACTTTGGACAACACAATGCAAAACTAGGGAACAATATACAATACAACTCTAACTCTCTCTGCCAGTCAGTCTTGCTGGTGTTATGATATAAACCTAGACAAAATGTTCCCAAAACATAGTATGCATATAGGGAGATAAATCCGAGTCATTGTTGATCAATCAGTATGAGTAAACCTCTCCCACACTGGAATATGAATATGTGCAATGTTACCTTGATGAGAGGTCACAGAAAATTCTGGATTGGTTTCCAGCTACTATGGCTACTACTCCTAAGAGGACAGATTAGCAGCAATATAAGAATCCAGACTCTTATCAAAATAGCCATTCCTCTTTGTAGCCCATAAAAGAAAGCGAAAGACCACTCTCAGCCATCTGGGCTTTCCACTTTTTTTTTCCCCAATTCAGAGAACAACAGAGCAGAGCAAAGCAGTCCTGTGTTCCTAAAGGTAGGAAAGGGTGACCTTGTATGTGCAACCCCTTAGGATGGCTGCCTTGGGGCAGACACACATGAGAGTTGAATGTGCTTGCCACATGGCCTGAGAGGAGACACCCTTAGGCCCTCCCAAGAAGGGGGGAAGAAACTGAAGCCCTGATAGAATACCCTGACAAAGCATGACTGGAGCAGACAAGAGAGAAGCCATTAATGCTATGATGGAAATTCATGAACAATGTTCATGAGCCCAACTCCTGAGTAGCACATAACGGATTTCAGATCCCAGAATGTAGACTTCTTCAGAGAAGGGAAGATTACCTGGGAAGTACAAGCCTTTGGGGCTGTCTCAGGAATGATACTAAATTCAAGAGTTCCCAAGTTTGGAAGTTGTTAAGAATAATAGTTCAGGAATCAGATCTAGAGAGAAAAAGAGATTTCCGGGACTATGTTGCCTCCTCAAGGAAAAAGAGGATCACTCCACATAGCTTCTACAGTTATAGAGCAAAGCCAGGATACATGGAAACAAGAGGGCTGGATCTTGCCACCCCAGCTACCATAGCTCTTCCAAAAGCATAGGTCCAATGAGAAGGGTTTTTGCTTGCCAAGTGGTCCCAATGTACAATTGCCCACCCACCGGTGAGAGTTTGTGGGCTATTTGAGTGCTTTATGTGTTTCCTGTATCTACTTATGGGATTTTATGAATCTTTTAAGAGCCTTATGTATCTTTTATTTCTGGTCTCCTATGAATCCTTTGCATCTTCTGCATCTTCTGTGGGATGAAATAAATGCTGTCCCACATTCAATATTTATTTATAACCTTGAGTGCTTGGGTGGGAGCTGAGAACTCCTTTTACCTCTATTTGGGGAATCCTAAATATGAGCCATATCTCAGCTCTACTTGGAGCTTAGGTGTACATAGACTGTAGACTGTGTGTGCCAGCACACCCTCAGGAAACATTGCCCTCAGTCTCCAGTGCTATTGTCATGAAAAAGATGGCTAGATAGGGACTAGAGGAAAGCACAGTTAGGTGAATTGGAACTGGTGGACTGGCTGAAAGTCAACTTAGAATGAAGATTCTTGGGGAGGGCATCCTTTCAGTGCAAGGGGGGAAAATGGTGACAACAGCTAATATTTATATAGAAATAATAAGCACACTCTGGCTCCACTCTATCAGGGCAGATTGACAGCAGCCTACATCTGCCCCTCTCCCAGGATTCTTGGGCACCCTGAGGGGTTTTTGGAATGACCCTTCTCTATTCTCCTGGGATAAAGTCTGTTTTCTCATTTTAAGAGTATTTAATCACTTAACACTTGGTGGTTTGTACAGAGGGATATTTACTTCAAAGATATAGTAAAAACAGACATACAAATGTTTTTCCCAATATCTGAGGGATAATCTACCCCTTCTCCCTGCTAAAAAAAAAAAAAAATGAATTAGGTCATCTCTTACCTAGCCTTCTTCCCACCAAATTCACATCCAGGATTATTGTTACCAAAGGAGTCCTGACACAAGGCTGAATCCTGATGGTCTTTCCCAAAGAGTGCTCCTAGCTCCCTGCTCCTTATGCCTTGTGTTATCAATGCAAGAAATATAAAAACCAGTCTGGATTTCATTTTCCAGATTCCTATTGTTTTTTTCTCTTGGACCCGGAATCTTCCAGCATCAGAGATTCTACTCTCAGCAACTAGAATGGAAAAAAAGCAAATGAAAAGTCCAAAGAAACTCTCTTTCCCCACAGTCATTGTCTTAGAGGGGGAAGGCCCGTGGCTCTTCCCCTTAAAATATAGTCTTTCACCGGATACCATCACACCACAAGAAAGCAGCTGAAGACAATGAGATAAAGATGAGCAATGTGGCCAGAGCTGACTCTTGTCCTCTGAAAATGCTGGTAGTTCCAGCTACATGGTCAGTAGTAAAAGGCTCCTCCCAACCATGTGATAGGCCAACCATGCCCAAATACAGAATCAAAGTAGATGCCCCCCAATTGCGGTATGGCTAAACAAATTGTAGTATATGAATGTAATGGAATATCACTATGCTGTAAGAAATTATGTGTGTGACAAATACATGGAAGCATCAAAAGATCTATATGAAATGATGCAGAATGAAGGCAGCAGAGTCAAGAAAACAATATATACAATAACTATAACTGTGTAAATAAAAGAATAAGTACACACAAAAAAATCAAAAGTGAATGCAACAAAATTAAAAAGATTAAACAGGACTCGAATGAAAAGAGCTAAGAACACACACCCAACTCCACAGATGTTATATAATGCACATGTTTTTGGACTTTTTCAATGTAGCAATCAGTTGTGATTTTTTTTCCTCTTTAAAAACTATTATTTGTTATAAGGGACAGCTCTCAGGGAAGGGGAGAAAAAAGAGATGTTTAGGATACCTATGATGATGTAAGAAACAGAAAACATCAGTAAAAACTTATTTGTAAAAATTTATTACCAAAAGTAGAGAATTTTCCTCTAAATTTCATTGCTTCAATTTTTCTAGGGAAAAAAAAGAAGAAAGAAAAAAGAAAGATATCCAAACATTCTGGTGATCTCCTAACCTTTTCCTCACCTACTAGTTCTGAGGAAGATGTCGAAATGGTTCATTTCAAAAAGATATCATATTGTACAGTCACACATCCTTTGATGAAAACAAAAACTAACAGGAGTGGTATTCAAAGAATTTTCCTAATAATAACTTTCTTTTAATTTTTTAAAAACTTTTATTCTGACCTTAATAAACACCAAATAAAATGTACATTTCCATATTCAGGGTAGAAAATAAAGAAAATTGTACATGAAACCTCAGATTTCCATCATAAGGAGCCCATTTTTTAAAAAAACATTTTAAGTTCAACCTGTGTCTTCCAAAACTGTCTTGCTTGTCAAATGTGCTTCTTTCTGACCTTTGTTCACTTTTCATCTCTGCATTTTTTTAAAAAAATGTTTCATTAACACTCTTTTTTTTTCTTGATACTCTATCCTTGCCACCTCAGGCCTCCCAAATTGGAGAAAAAAAAAAGAAAGGAAGGAAGGAAAAAAAGGAAATCCCTTGTAACAAATTTATGTAATGAATCAAAACAAATTACTGCCTTGTGTTAGAAAGTGTTAATTATTGCCTTCTAATTGGCCTCTCTGCCTCAGTATTTCCTTGTTTTGATCCCTAATTGACATGTAATTTTTCAGATACACAGGTTACCATCTTCCTCAAAAACCTTCAGTGATTCCCCATTACCTACTGAATAAAGTTCATAGTTCTTAGCCCGATATTTAATGCCCTCTATAATATGACCCCAAATTATCTTGCCTCATACCATCCTTCTAAGCCTATGACACTACTCCCTTTGTCCGTAATTCACTCTACCTCCATCTCTACCTGAAGAATTCCTTACCACGCTGGGAGACCCAGGTCAAATGCCAACTCCTCCATGAAGCCTTCCCTTAGCCTGTCAGTCAGAAGAGATCTGTTCCTCCTGGATGTCCCTCAATACTTAGTTTATAACTCGCCTGTGCACTTACCATAATCTAATGACATAGGATGTTGGAGGGCAATGCCTACTGGTGACACGTCCAGCATCCTGTTATACTAATCTGTATTAGAGTTGTAATCCTATCATATCTCAAATACTAGACCACATGCTCATCGTGGACAGGGACTATGAGTTGTTGATCATTGTTATTATCAAATACATGGTGTTGTTATTCAGTCATTTCAGCTGTGTCTCACTCTGTGGCTCCATTTGAGGTTTTCTTGGCAAAGATACTGCTGTGATTTGCCATTTCCTTCTCCAGCTCATTTTACAGATGAGGAAACTGAGGCAAACAGGGTTGTTAAGTGACTTGCCCAAGGTCACACAGCTAGTGAGTGTCTGGGGCTGGACCTAGCTGCCCTGATTAAATATATATTATACAGTAATATAGATACTCTATATTATAATTACCTATTTTAATTATATGGTACTTCAAAGTAAGACTTGCTAAGGGTTTTACACACCTTAGTTGATCTTAACAACTGTGTGAGGAAGGCACTGCTATTATCTTCATTTTATAGATCAGGAAACTGAGATTAAGAGGCACAGCAATTTGTATAGGGGCACAGATAGTATAATTACATAATTGCCATTATTATTAATAATTATTAATAATATTAGCATTTATATGCCTTTTGAATGTTTACAAAGCTCTCTGCAATTGTTATCTTATTTGATCCTCACAACAGCCCCGGGAGACAGGTGCTATAATTATACCCAGTTTACAGATGAGGAGACTGAGTCAGATGGGTTAAGTGACTTAACTAAGGTTACATCACTAATAGATATCTGAGGTTAAATTTGAATTCAGGGGTTCCTGACTCCAGATCCCATTACTCTATCCATCGCGCCACCTAGCTGCTCCTAATTATTTATCGTTTAGCTTTGTATCTACCCCAGCATTTAATTATAGTGAGCATTGATATGGTGTTTTAAAGGTTGCCAAGTGCTTTACCTATGTTTTCTCTGCTGATCTTCATAATAACTCTGTGTGGCTCCTGGGTCTTCCTGACCTTAAGACCAGAACTCTAGCCACCAAACTACCTAAATGTTCTATACATGATGAATTTTCGATAGACACTTTAAAAAAAAAACCCTCATTGAATTCTGAAAGTGAGTTCAGAAGCACATCTGTTTTGCGAGCAGACCAGGGTTAGTTTATATAATGGCAAAAAAAAAAATCGTCTTTCCAAGGATGATATGCTTTTCACTGTGGCAAATTTAATTCATGTGAATAGTCTCCATCTTGGTATAGAAGCAAAAAGGCTGATTCTGCATTCCAGGGGTCTTCCTGCAAACAGAACATTTGCTTTCAGAAACTCCTGCTTTCCCTGCCCTCCCCCCCCCCCCACAAAAAAAAAAAATAACTAAGCTCTACCCTGACTTGCTCATGACCTCTTAGCCTATCCCAGGTCTGGGCACAGAGTAGTCACTTAATAAACCAGTGTTGATGGATTGATTATCCCCTTCTGCCTATGATTCTAATGAAATGAGACTGCTTGTGTGAATTTTCACATACCTCTCTATATGACTGACAGAATCTCAGCAAAGGCCTCATAAAGAAGTCTCTCTGGGAATAAGCCTGCTGACCTCTGGGTTCCAACTACATCCTTTTTTCAACATGCCAAGTCTTAGGAACCATTGTCCCTTCACCAGTGAGCAGGAAAATGATTGCCCAGATGTCAAGACACCCCTGCAGAAAGTAGGCACATTCACCTTCCATCTCAGAGCCGAGACAGGGGAAAACAGGAGCCAGCTCAGCTACTAATGACCGTCCCAGGGAAACATTTCAGCAAGCACACCAATTGAAAAAGAGTTGACATAAAGTACATTTAGTGCTCCATGACCCTATCTGATGTTGTTTCTATCTAAAGCAAAGCCAATTAAAAGTTGAATTTCCCACAGCAACCGGCAGGAACCTCCTGGGAGCTGATATCAATTTTAAATGTGTTCTCTTCTTCCACACAAAGGGGAGGAAGAAAAAGAGAAATGAAAATTCCCAAGGAAACTTGAGCTCCTAAATGTTATGCTACATATCACCCAAGGGCTAGAACAGCAAATTGGGCCAGGTATGCCCTATATTGACTATAATTGCAAAAATAAATATAATCAGGCATTTTGTGTTGTTCAGCCACACCATGAAAATTGACAGGAGCCCCCATGAACAGTGTGCACTGAGCAGCACCTAATACTAATGCTCAGTGGGTGCTCCCTGAGAGTTAACTGACAAAGATGACTGGGTGCATCATTAATCTGCAAATGAAACACTGCCAGAGAGCTGTAACAGCTCCCTCTGTGCAAGCCTCCTCGTTTGGGCTGCAGCCGTCAGGGGAGGGAACTGCCCCACGTGACTCAACCCTGCCTTACTGTTTGCCACACTCTGGCAAATAAGCCACACGACTCGGATTTGATGTCATTTCCCAAAGTGAGGTCTGATAAACTCCAGTGCAATCCAGGATCACTGAATTAGAGAACACGAACTATGGCAGCAGATCCTTTGAGGTTGTCTTCTGACTGCCCCTGCTTACAGATGAAGAAAGAGAAGCCAGGAGAAATGAGGGGAACAAGCAAAGGGACCAGGACTAGGACTGACACCCCAAACTCCAATCCCAGGGCTTTTTCCCACTGTATCTCTTATTCCTTAATGAAACACATAACAGTACAAAAAGTTCAAGTGAGGATGAGGTCTATGGAGATGACCATCTATGCCTTTCCCAGGATTCAACTCATAACTCATCTACCATGATTCACATCAGGTCATAGATCTAAAATCAGAAGCGACTTTAGAAGTCAAAAGAGTCTAAACTTGTTTTCCAAATGAGGAATCTTAGGCATTTCACTCCAAAGTGTTCTTTCTAAAGCTTAGGCCTGAACCATGTCACCCCTCTACTCAATAAACTCCAGTGGCTCCCTAGTAACTCCAGGATCTAATATAAAATCCCCTATATGCTGCTGGTCAAAGCCCTTCATGACTGCCCCCCCCACCATCACCTTTCCAGTCTTCTTATACCCTACACCAGCATATCCTGGTTTTACTTTATATTGTCTTGTTTAACGTAAACACCAATACACACATTCTGCAATCCAGTGACTTGTCTTATTGCTGTTCCTCAAACAAGATGCTCTAATTCCTTATGTGGGGCATTCTCACTGGCTATCCCCCATACCCAAAATATTCTCCTTCCTCATTTCTTTCTCATGACTTCCCTGATTTCCTTCAAGTCCCTGGTAAAATTCCACCTCATACAGGAAACCTATTCCACATCTCCATTATTCTAGTGCCTTCCCTCTCTTGATGACCTCTGTAACAACTACTTCCCGGGCTCCCATTGCCTGAGGGCTAGATGTGTTACATTTCATGCCTCCCCCAAGGTTCTCTGGTGCCCTGAAGGGGCTTGGAGGTGTTTAGGCTCTCTGCCATCGACTGCAGCCCTCACAGATGGCATTGTCTCAATTATAAGGAGGGGGTCCCCTCGTACCCCAGTTCCATTTAACCATTCAACAGCTGGTTGACTTTTTTAAAAGGATATTTACTTCAAAAGTAAAATAAATATACAGACATATCCCTGAACATGTCAGGCATAATCTACCCCCCTGCACCATCTCATACTCTGGAGAGGAGGAAAGTATTAGGTTCCCATTTAAGCTCAGTCTCAACCTCCAAGTTCAAAGTCCCCCAATGAGTTCTAAGTCCCAGACACCCTGGTTTCTTGGGACTTCTCTACTGGGCTGGCTCCAAAGTCACTATGGCTTGCTTCCAAGTTTAGTGGGGATTCCACAACCTATGTTGAGACAAAATGAAACCAAACAGAATACCTCAACATTCCAAACCCATTTCTTAAAGCCACTAGATAAAATAGAATAAAATAAAAACAGGGAGGACAGGAAAGTAGCCCTTCTACCTACTCATCAGGTCAGTTTGCGGTGTCCACCCTGTAGACGATCCTTCTCCTCTCTGGATTGTCAATCAGGAAAGAGAACAAATGAATGAGAGTGAGCATGTGTCCCAAATTAGCCATTTTTATGAACTGTCTATTCTAGCTACACAGTCTATGGAAAGATACTGTTGCTACCCATGTGATGGGAAAATGCAGGATGTCTTCTCCCTGAAGCAGGGCACTTCCATGTTAGGTGATCTGGGCATTTCCAATTTATCCTGTATATAGCATTCTCATACTTATTTTTTCTATAGTGTCTCACTCATCAGACTTTGAGGTCTTAAAGAGAAAACACTGTCTTTTAGCTTCTTTTTTTTTTATTTCATCACAATGTCTTGAACATAGCAAACACTCGATAAATGTTGACTGATTGACTGACTAACCCTATAGAGAGGAAGTGACTTGCCAAAAATCACATGGGTAGTAAGAACCAGATTCTGCGAGAACTAGAATTTGAACCCAGGTCCTCTCAAGCTAAATTCAGTGTTCTTCCCTTTGCAGTACAGATTTGTTTTAGCAGACAATAGTCTTTGGAGCCAGAGAATTCATGTAAAACCTGCAAGAGTTCCATGAGGCATTTGGAAAACAGGATCTGGTCTAAGATGTATGTGGATAGATTTATGGAATTGTTTCATATTTTAATCCTGTGTAAAGGATTATTTTTAAAGCAAGACAGAGTTTAGTTGTTTTTCTGCTTTGTTAAAATGAACCTCAGATATATAAAATTTTTTTGAAAATGAAACAGTTAATAAGAATATGATGTGAACTTAAAACTTAAGAGAAAGAAGTGGAGAGCTAAACCAAGCCAGTGGGGCTAGTGAAAAACCAAACCTAGTTTGGGAAGAAAGGGAATAGCACTTCTAAGAAATTCTCAGAACTCATCTATAAATTCAGCAGTGCTTTGAGGGACTTGGAACAGTGGTACAGTGGACTCTTAAGAGCTTTATTTCAGAAAACAACACTATAACTAAGTCCCCTCTCCCAAACTCTAGGAACCATACCCCCATCCTTGTCTCTCCTACTCTCCAGATAAATCATGAAATTTGAGCAAGGTTTTAATTGAAGCCCCAAGGGAAAATTAAAATTCAGAATTACATGAAGTACTTGCTCAGGGGCAAGATTTTCCAAGGAAGTCCTATCCCAAAAGCTTGGTGTGGCACAGAGGTGACTTTCTGTTCTCAAAAACTCCCAGCAAAAGGAGAGAGAGGAATACAGAAAGACAGACAAAGGTGGAAAGGGTGTGAAAAGAAAAAGATGAGGGAAAAGAAAGAGAAGAAGGAGGGAGAGAAGCAGCAGGGAGAGAGGAGAAGAACAAGTAGGAGGAAGAAGAAGAAGTGGGAGTGGGGGAAGGGGAGAGAGAGAAGGAAGGAACAAGAGAGACACAAGGGAGAGAGACTGGGGAGGAAAAGGAGGGAAAGAAGAGAGGAAGGAAAGAGAGAGAAAGAGGAGGAAGAGAGAAGGAGAGCTAAAAAGGCTTTGAGTAAGATCCTAGTAAAGGACAGTATGTCTGTTGTCCCAAGATCTACATAGCTGAGTTTGGAGAGGTTCATCAACAGATTGACCATATCAATTCTCAAAAAGCATCCACTAAATCAAAGGGAGTTTACCATCTACACTGACAGAGGGTGTATCTATCTATACGAATGAAATCTCACCATCCTGAAGAGATACATTGGTTTCCAAGAACGACCAAGGTCCTGTACCAGGGAAAGAGTGGAACAAGTGTTATGTCACCTACAGGTAAAAAATTTAGATGCTTATATTACCAGACTCAGATAAGGAACAATACAACAAGAAAACATAGAATATTTGTTCATTGAATGAGTAGGCCATTGGATGAATGGTTGAATAGATGGATGAGATATTTTATTGCAACCTCCTAAAGTTCATCTCCAATCTTATTGCCTTAATATTTAATTATTGTCCTCTGAAATATAAATTGTCTTTATTTCATGACTGTAAAATATGTTCGAAAATAAAAACAAAAGAGGCCAAAGGCACAGGGTCAACTTCAGAAGCTTCATACATACAAATCATGAATTCTTTCTGCAGAAAGAAAATCATGAAGCACATCAAGCGTAACCAAAAAAATGAAGTTTTCTATATACTATTTCTGAACCAAATGGCTAGTATAGTTAGATCATCAACCAGTTGGAACAATAGTGAAAATTATCCACCAAAATAAAGAAAAGTGTAAAGATGAAAGGAAGGCGTCACATGCAATTTCAAAGCTCCAACTTGATTTATTCAAATAAATGTAACAGTAAAACAATGGAAAATGGATAAATGTAGAAACAATGACTGATTATAACCAATTCTAAGACAAATTTAACCAAGCTTCCACAATGAGAAGGGCAAAAGGGAAATTGCCTCAGCCAACAAGGGCTTTACCACCTTTCCAATCAAGAAGACATGGCAGACAAGGGTAATAGAAAATATAAATTCATTTGAAAAATATTATGGAGAAGGATGGCAGATTGTGAATAGTACTGACTCATAAAATAGTAAAAAAAAAAAAAAAAAAAAAAAAACACAGCAAAGAAGAAAATAAATGTGTAGAAAAAGTAACATGAGATTCAACTAAGCCAAATCATTCTAATGAAAAGAACAATGGATGGAAAATAGAAGTGGTTTATCAGTGTTTCTATAGGTTCTATTCTCAGTATCAATGTTACCTAGAGCTCTAGTCACCATATCAACATCACTAAAATCACTATATTTAGATTCTACCAACTCAGTACTGCAATGGCCTACAATTAGACAAAGTAAGAAAGAGTAGTTGCACCTGACCAAATAGAGAGGAAATCTGAGGTTTGGGAAAGTTTGGGAAGTTTGGAAAGCTTTAAGAAATCAATTTTCAAGATATCACAGCTGGGAAGATACCAAAGGAGTATGGAAAAAAAAACATAGGTGATGTTATTACTTAATTAAGTGATGAAACCTCAACAACTACCGACCTCCATTCCTACTTTTTTATCTCTATAAAATCTTTATGACAATGTTTTATGCACTTATAGAAAATATTCTTTATGAAAGCATGAGCTGGGAACTGATGGACAAATGCTAAGATCGTGAAAGATTCCTGGATAGTTGCAATCAGAGAAACTTTTGTTCAATGACTCTATGGTTATCAGTATCAAGTGAAGTCTAAAACAGGACAAGTCAAATAAACAAGTATTTATTTAGTTAGCACCTACAATGTACCAGGTACTGTGGTAAGTACTGAAGACATAAAGAAAGGCAAAAATATAGTCCCCACCTTCAAGGACTTTACGTTCTAATAGAGGAGACAACATGTAAACCACAAAGTAAATATAAGACATATTATAGAGTAGATTGAAGGCAAAAAATAGTCTTTAAACTTATTAATCCCTATCATGGAAATTATTCTGTAGAGCATCCAAATGAAAAAGAGATTACTTATAGAAACTCTCCAGAATACTCCAGAGTCTCTTCAGTGAGATCTATAGCCATCAAGAAAAAATCAGAATAATAATAAATACAGAGAAAAAAATGATGAAAAATGCCTAGACTATGACATACAATTAACTACCTGGTCCATTAAGTCAAACTATTAGTGAATAACGGGTTGAACAGGCCACGTGCAAAGCTGACCTTTATCTCCCAGCCAACCGCATGTGTCTCACTCTGTTTGGCGATTTGAGATAATGAGACAGTGTGCTTATTGGCTGCTGAGCAAGAATAATAAATGATTCAGCGTATCTTTAAAATAGAATTACCTCAGTGCCATCTTCCTGACTTTTACTACTATCAGGATTATTTTTGAGTCACTTTCTATGAACTGTAGGGGGAATAGTGGATTGCTTTATTCCCCGACCCTGACTGCCATGTGGTCATGAACACACATCAGATATATGTCCTACATGGATTTGAGCCTGAATATTTTACTTCCTCTTCTGTTTGTTCTTTCTTTATCTGAGATGACCAGGTATCTACTCTGAGACAGATGCATCCAGACTTGGAGACAACCTTGTGAATTCACCAGGTCCTGGGTCTTTTTGGCCAAAGCTGAATGGCAACAAGAAGAAACCCCAATAATAATTCCAGAGATCTTGGAGAAGATGACAAGATAATTCTAAACCTGGCCTCCATTCCTCACTGGAAGCCTCCTGGTTACATATATGAAGCTTAGCTATAGAGAACTACATAAAATGATGGCAATTATTGAGCAGAGGCAACCTGGCATAGTAGAGAAAATGCTGTAAGGGACCATTATCCATTAAGGGACAGATGGGTTATAGCCTATATCTATGGAGAGAATTCCCCCCATAAGTATTATTAGGCTTCTATCTCTAAGTGTTATCAATTTTTGATTCGCAAATAAATGAAAAATCAAGAAAACAAACATAACAGCATTCATTGCAAAAACTTCATTTTCTTTCTGACCCATGAATCAGTAGTTTTTCAGAGACCCAAAAGGAAATGTACAAAATTTTTAAAGACTATCTTAGGTAAGAATAAAATGAAAAACCAGCCTACCTTTCCAGGTTGATTTCTCATTATTTCTTTGCATACATTCTGTATTCCACCTGATCTGGTCTATTTTCTCTTCCCTTAAACTAAGCATTCCTTCTCTCATATCCATGTCTTTGCAGAGGCTAACCCCAGCCTAGAATTTTCTCTCACTCTTTCTGCCCTCCCCTTCCCGCTCCATCCACACTTCTTAGAATCCTCATATTCCCTTAAGGCCCAGCTCAGGTGCTACCTTCTACACACAGAGACTTACTTCATCCTTCTGGTTGTTAGTGTTCTCTTGCACCAAATCATCATTAGGAAAATAATAAGTATTACAGCTAACATTTATATAGCATTGTAAGGTTTACAAAGCTCGCTCTCGCTCTCTCTCTCCCTCCATACACACACACACACACACATATATGTGTGTGTGTGTGTGTGTGTGTGTGTGTGTGTGTGTATATATATATATATATATATATATGTTTCTCATTTGATCTTTATAACAACCTTGTGAGGTTGGTGCAATTATTATCCTCATTTTACACATGAGACTTCAAAAACTTCAGCGACCATATAGCTCATTAAGTAGTCAAGGTAGGATTTGAACTCAGATCTTGCTAACTCCAGTTCCAAAACTGTATCCACTATCACTGCCTCTATACACATATACCCTATTAAAATGTAAGCTCTTTGAGAGCAGAGATTGCTTTTCTTTTTGTGTTGGCGTTCCCAGTGCTTAGTGCCTTGCATGTAACAGATATCTAATAAATGTTTAAGGCATTTGGGCAGCTAGGTGGTGCAGTAGATAAAGCGCTAGACTTGAAATCAGAAAGACCTGAATTCAAATCTAGTCTCAGACACTTATTAACTGTGACTCTGGCCAAGAGACTTAACCCTACTTGCCTCAGTTTCCTCTTCTGTAAAATAAGCTGGAGAAGGAAATGGCAAACTATTCCAATATCTTTGCCAAAAAAAATCCTAAATGGAATCACAGAGGGTCAGACCTAATCGAACAGCAACAAATAAATGTTTGTTGAATTTAAATAAAAATTACTGACTCATTGTCCCCTGGGTAAGAGTATGGTACAGTGAAAAGATCACTGCAGGGTGGCTAGGTGGCTCAGTGAACAGAACACCAGCCCTGGAGTCAGAAGAACCTGAGTTCAAATTCAACCTCAGACACTTAACATTTACTAGCCACGTGACCTTGGGCAAGTCACTTAACCCCAATTGCTCTGCCTTCCTCCCCTCAGGAAGGAAGGAAGGAAGGAAGGAAGGAAGGAAGGAAGGAAGGAAGGAAAGAAGAAAGGAAAGAAGGAAGGAAATAAAGAAAAAAGCACTGGCCCTAGAGTTGGAAGATCTGGATTCAAATCCCCCCCTGCCTCTGACACTCACTACCTTTGTAACCTTGGGGAAACTACTTAACCTCCCTGGACCTCAGTTTCTTCATATTAAATGAAGGGGTCAGAGTAGATGGCCTCCCTTCCAATTCCAAATTTACAATCTTACCTGCAAGTCAATGTGCTAGGGAGTGCAAAGATGTATAATACATAGAGCCCTCCTAGGTCATATATTATAGACTTTAGAGTCAGAGAGGAACCTTAGGGATCACTCATATATCCTTCTCCTTTTAGAGATCGGGAAACAGAGGGAAATGACTTACTCAAAAGGACACAGGCTGTAAGTAACAGTCAGGCGTGCAATCCAAATCCCCTGTCCTCAAATACAGAGCTATAATTGCTAGTGCTATAATCTTTTAAAAGAAAAAAACAGCAACAATATATCATGCTTATATACAGTTACTAACATGGGCAGCATTTGGTAAAAATGTTTAGAATTATGAGTTGACGTTTAGAAATCAAATAGAATCCTTCCTCATTTTTCCCACATGTGCACTGAGAGGTTTAGGATGAGTATGGCTGGAGCACACTCCTGCCCAAGAATCCTACTAAGTGACTTTTGTCTTATGAGAAGAGAGCGAGGTTGACGACCTCTGCCTCACTTAAATCCAACTCACAAGCAAGTCAAGACATCACCCTCATGATGTCATTGGTCCTCTTTGAAAACAAAGGATGAACAACAAGAAAAAGAGAGTATGAAGGGGAAAGAGAAGGAAGGAAGGAAGGAAGGAAGGAAGAAAGGAAGGAAGGAAAGAGAAGGAAGGAAGGAAGGAAGGAAGGAAGGAAGGGGAAGGAGAGAAGGAAGGAAGGAAAGAGAAGGAAGGAAAGAGAAGGAAGGAAGGGGAAAGAAGGAAGGAAGGGGAAGGAAGGAAGGAAGGATTGAGATACATGCAAACATTTTTCTACATAGGACTTTGAATGCAAAAACTTGGTTTTATCATAGCAGATCACATGTAGATCTTGGTCCCGCACTCCCCCTACACATTCTATGTTCTCTTGGCAATACAGGGCCCCATGATAGGCCACTGGCTACAGTAGAGTTAGCCAGGGCTGCAAGTAAGCTTTTCTTTTGATGTCCTCAGGAAGAGGATCTGAGCCCAGAAGGACTTTTCATGTTTCCAGCAATAGGGCTTGTCTAGGGAAAAGCTAGTTTTGAGCCATGAAATAAAGACATCTAAATTTTGTTCTGTTTTGTTGTTTTTTTCTTAGGTGAATTAGACTTGAGCTACTTTCTTTCTCCTCTGTCACTACTACTGAGAAAAGTCTCTGAACAATTAGGCTGTCTCAGGCTACTTCCCAAATTGGATTCACTCTTCATCCCAGTCCTGAGGGAGGGGGTACACTGGGGACCATGACTCCGCAAGTTCAGTAAATTGGTTGGCTGGCTTATTGGGAGCTCAGAAGCAAAAATCACTTTCAAAATCACAGCCTCATGCTATCACTTCCTCATAATAGCAGGGAGTTCGAGTTCTCTCCTCCTCCTGATGGGCACTCTCTCTAGGAAAGGTCTCTTTGATTCCTGCTTTTAGAAAGAAAAAACAAAACATACAACAGCAATAAAATCCTCTTCAGTAATAAGAACCTGTACTACCTAATTCATTCAAAACAAAGAGATCTCCAATGTAAACAGCTGAATGAATTAAGCCTTTAGTCTTTTTTTCACATGTTTACAAAATATTAATTTGGGATCACAGATTTTCAGTTAGAAGGGATCTCAAAAATCATCTAATATGCTTCCCCAGTCCCATTTTAACAGGTGAAAATTTGAAGTTAAGTAATTTGTCCACGAGTCACACAGGTGTTAGAGGATTTGTACCCAAATCATTTATATTTATATTATCTGAACCTATATCATCTAACTCCCATCCCAACACACATTCTACTGTACCATATGATATAAGGATTTTCTTGCATAGTCAGCTCTCACAATGATGTAAGTCATGTTTATACAGCACATTATAGTTTACAAAATGCTTGGCTCACACGTACTCTATAAGGTAGGTGGGGTGGGTGCTCTTATCCCCATTTAAAAAGGAACAAGGGGGTGGCGAGGTGGCACAGTGAATACAGCACCGACCCTGGAGTCAGGAGGACTTGAGTTCAAATCCAGCCTCAGATGCTTAACACAAAACTAGCCATGTGACCTTGGGCAAGTCACTTAACCTCAATTGGCCTGTCTTCCCCCCTCCAAAAAGCAAAAAATAAAAAAATAAAAAGGAAGAAACTGAGGCTCAGGAAGAGTAAGTGTTCAACAATTACATAGCTAAGAAACAGCACCCATGCATCTCCAGTCCTGATATTCTGAGTAACATAACATAACATAGCATAACATAACATAATTAATATAATTTGACATAATATAAAATTAATATAACATAATAATAAATATAAGTAATTGTTAAATCCCTATTTGACTTTCTAAAGTCCCCATGCTTTGTAATCTTTTCCTTGAATCTAGAGCCATAATTTCTACTGCCTTTCACTCCTCCCCCAACTCTGTAACTACTAACTGCCCTACTAATAAAGGTTCATATTTGACTTTGAGAGATATTTTGTATTTGAATTCTCATATGGGTATTTCTAATTAAAAAGACCAGCTATGGAGCCTCACCCTGGCTCAAAAGGTGTTGCCAAGTCATCTTAAAACCCATAGAGCAGATAAGTCCCTGAATGATCCCTTAACCCAATCTCCTGATTTTACAGATGAAGAAATTGAGTTTCAGAGAGGCTAAATGACTCCAGTTTTCCAACTCCATTCCAATTTTCTATAATAAAGTTCCCTATTTATTACTTGGAGAAATGTATACTTTTATACTGGCCAATGGAAGTGTTGGATTTTTTTAAAAAGCCTGCTGGGCAAACTACTTAGAAAGAGTCGTCATGTTGACCCTTACCACAATTTAGAATTAAAAGGGACTTCAGAGACAACTTAATCACACTTCTCCCACCTTACCGAGAAAGAAAATGAGTCCCAGAGAGGTGACTGCTTCAAGCAGAGAGGACAGGCTGACTTCTAAGAACTGTTCCAGCTCTGAGAGCCTCTGTTTCCATGAATTAGCATGCCCAGTGTTATTATAATCGGTGATATTTACTAGCTATGTGACTATGAATAAGTCACTTAACCTCTCTAAGACTATATGTGGTTATAAGTGTGTTAGTAGAGGACAATACGAATGGGAAATTCCAACACTGGCCAATCACAAGGCATCGATGCACATATAACTAGTTAGTAAAGGAAGACAGACTAAACCCCAGGTCTCCTTCCTCCCTGTTCGTTATACTTTCCACTGCACCAGATTGACTGTCTATTTAACTCTTCTCTATTCCCTAGAAAGAGAACTAGAATTTGGAGTACAAAGACCTAGGTTCAAATCTAGCCTCTTTCATATAGTATGTGGCCTTGAGAAAATCAGAGTCTCAGTTTACCTGTGGTAAAATGAGGGGTATTAGACTAGAAGTCCTCTGAGGTCCCAGCACTTATTTTTGATCCCCTCATTACCTTTCACGCTGTAGCAAACCTTTTTGGTATTTCAGTCAATCAGTTAGAAGGTAAAGGAGAAGGTGGAGCGGGGGAGAAAAGGGATAATGCTAAGCAAATTGTTTGTTTACCTTTGTACAAACTAAACTAGATGATTGGATTTGGGGGGGATTTTTGTGTTTTGGTTTTTTTCCCATTTTTCTGGTGCTTGTGGTGACTTCTTGCAGACCAACATACAGGCACAACCCCTCACCACCAGGATTGAGAGGTGGGAAACACATCGAATTCTGTGTTTCACTTTTAAAAACCTTTCACAGATTGACCAGCCCTAGGTTACAAGAGAGATAACCTGTGGTTTGGGTTCTAGAGGGACTCCAAAGAACCGGCAAGTGAAGAAGCCAAAGATGGAGTAAACGTTGGCTGCCAGATAATAGCATTCTCAGGTATCCCCCCTCATGTTGTGCCTGGCTGAGTCTGGTTTTCCTTATTTGAATCCATCTCAGTTTTTTCTGAAGAAGCAAGTAATGATTTTGGCCTGTTCTACTCGGCTCCAGATCCCCAGTCACGTGGCGTGAAGTTACACAGACAGCAGCACTTTTATTCTGTAGAGTTGCCAAGGCAACACCAGCTGCTTATGACATCATGGGAGTGAGGGGACACAGAATGATTTTAGAAGCCTAAAATTATCACTCAATCTGCTCAGCCAGATTCTAAAGCAGGGTGGGCAGCACCACCCACAAGTAAGAGCTTAATAAATAGGTTTTTTATGATAAAGATGGTGGTGATGAATTAGAGGCTTTCTTTCAGTTCTACAAACAATATTCATTGCTTATAACTGCCAAGTTCAAATACTCACCCAATGTTTGTGTAACTCTGAGAATATCCTTGCTTCAGACACAAGTTTACATGGAATCTGTTTTCTTCTAAGATTTTCCAAAATGCCAAATTAGGTGGAAACTCTTTTTAATTTTTAGAATCACTTTAATATTTTTCTTGAAGATGTTTAATGACAAAGCTTTTAAAGTTGCTTGTTGTGGAATTTAGTGACTTGCTTATCATCACATGACTTGTAAATGGTGAAACGAGGACTCAGACCCAGGACATCTGATCACAAGACCCCTCACTTTCCTTTGTGAAATTAACAAAAAGCTTCTACAAAGATAATTTTCATTTATATTATGGAGCTATGGTCTCCATTCATGGAGCTCAATTATATCATCATAGAACAGGGATAAATATTCATACAACCTTTTTAAAAAAAAAAAGAAAGAAAGAAAATTTACGAATGTCACAACAGCACAAGAGACCATGGAATAATCTTTTGATATTTCTACGATTGAATATTTAGAAAGGTGTTAGAAAAATGTTCTCTATTCTGCATCGAGAAATCATTTGGAAGCTAAACATTCAGGAAGGTTTGTCTCTGTTTTCCAGTCTATGAATAAATAGAAAGTAGATGAAGGTTGACAGAAAAATATTTCTAATCTACTTTATCTTATTGACTAGGCTGTTTCTTTTTAATTTTACATTTAAATCAAAAGAATCAATTTGAACCCTGGCTTTGCCACTAATAAGTGTTGCTGTTTTTCCCTCCCCTGGGTGGATCACTTACTTCCATTCACTGGGCCACTATCATTCATCTGTAAAGAAGGGGTTGAACTAGGTGACCCCTACATTCCCTTTGGGGTCTATCAACCCATTATGATTCCAAATAATTTTTAAATATATATTAACTTTATTTAAAAATAAGCATACATGTTTGTTGCTGAGGAACATTATCAAAAATGTGCTCACTGTATTAAGAGTCAAAAAAAGCATTGCTTGTTTTTGGTAGTCATCTCAGGAAAAGAATCCCATTCATAAGAGACATAGTGAAGTGGAGAGTTCGTTCATGACCTAACATGATATAATGGAAAAAATACTGAATGTGTCTTCAGAAGAACTGCGTTTTTTGTATAATCTTGGCCTGAGTCATTTTCTATCCAGCTTCTGGTCATTTTGATAAATAAAAAACAAAGTATCATGAAGTTTTCTAGCAACAAAATTTATCTGAAAAACATTTTTGCTTTAAAAGAAGCTGTATCTTCAGAAAAATTAAATTCACTTCTATCTCTGAACAGTATTGAATCCACATGGAAATGATAGCGTTGCCTCCCACCTCTCAGAAGAGAGGTGATAGAACATAGGTGCAGAGTAAGTCATAAGTTTTCAGATGTAGCCAATGTGGATAAATTTACTGTGTTTGACGCCCTTATTTATAACAAGGGAGGATTCTTTGGGAGGTGGAGGAGTCATTGGAAAGTGAGAAAGAAGTTTAAAAAAGAACACCATAAAAATTTTTCAAAAAGGAAAGCTATACTCTGATTTCATCAGACTGGAAATTTATTTTCTGACATAGACAAACCCCAGACCTTCCATTGTGAGTTGAAATGGCCAAAAAAATTCATTATTTAGTAACTAGCCTTTTGGTGATTCACCTTTGAACTGGTACTCTGATAACTGATGATGATGATGATGAAAGTTATGATAGCAGCTAAGAGTTGCAGGTTTGCAAGGCATTATACATATAAATATATTACATACATATATATGCATATATACACACAGAGAGAGATATACAGATATATATATATATACAGATACAAATATATGTGAAGTCTTACATTATCTCATTTAATATTTATATTACCATATATAAACACACTCATATGTAAAATCTTACATTATCTCATATATGTCTGTGTGTATATAAACACATACACACATATGCGTGCATGTGTTTATAATCTTACATTATCTCATTGGACCTTCATAATGCCTCTGATAAGTAAATGACATTATTATACCCATTTTACAGGTAAGCAAACTGAGTGGGAGAGCTGAAAATTTCTCAGACTATATCTTAAAATGTAGTAAGTTTTTTTTTCTTTACTACTGTCAATCAGCCTTAGGCCCTTCAGGAATTTTAGGAATCTCTTAGGATCCTTTCCTCTCCTTCCCTTGCCATCAATCAGCATTAAGCTCTTAGGAATCTCTTAGAGCCCTTCCCCCTTCTTCACTTTGGTGTTTGCCAAATAAGGATAGGCACACTTGTATTGGCTATGCCCTGTTTCTGTGTTCTTTGTCCTTTTTTGCTCCCAGATTGTAAGCCTGCCTCCCAGCCAATGGGAGAAGGGACATCGAATGGGAGGGGGCTTGACTATATTAGGGTATAAATTCTTGTTGTGTCTTCTGTAACACACCTCATTCCACTGGTTCATACTGGTGGAAGGGATGCCCTCTTTTTCCAAGAACTGAATAAAACTTCCTATTCTTTCCTCAAGGCACCTCTGACTTTTAATTTTGCAGGGTAGGGGATTTTTGGGGTCCTCGTACCCCACACAAAACTGATATTCAGTTTAAATTATTTGCCCAGTGTCACATTGCTAATAAGAATCTGAGGTAGGATTTGAAAGCCTAGTCTATTTCCAGGTCCTTTCGTCCTAGCTCAGTAAATTCTACTAAGGCTTGGTCAAAGCCTTTGACAGCAAAACCTTGATAATTCCAGGAATTGAAGCCATAATGAGTTATTAGAGAACTTTAGCAAAGAACAAAAAGTATATCCTATAAATTACAGGAATGTACTCTTTAGGGTAGAAGTGAAAGATATTGATTACTTGAGTTCTTTTTTAACTAGAAACAAATAAAAACGTGACATAAATTCACTCTTCTTGAGATATAAATATAATATTTTTCATTTATCATTTTCTCCTACTAGTAGTGCTTTGTGTTTTTTTACAGAATCACAGGATCCCAGACTTGGAAGTGGCTAGTTCTTAGTAAACTGGCAATATCTTTCTCCCACATGGCTCAAACTTTTGTGGGTAAGGTCTGTTTAAGTATTTCTTGAGTTATGCTCTGAGATGCATAACTACAGCTTACAATCAAAAAGCAGTTTTGTTTAGATTTCAGTGTCAATGATGGTTACTAAGGGACCGTTTGATGCCATTCAGTCAGTAAATTAGTCTTTCTGAGTCATTAATAATAGCAAAGTACCTGAGAAGGAGGTGGTAGAGCAAAAATGAGTAAAAAGGAGAAAAATGTTCTAACTGGAAAACCAAACCACAGGCTTTCCTCGAATTGCTTGATGGTTTTTCTTTTTTTTTTTTCTTTTTTTTTTTTTTAGTTTCTGCCACCTGAGAGGTAGCAAGGACTAAAAGAGGGGCACTTGGAAAGGCAAAATGGGGCCTTTCCTCTGATCAGCATAAACAGACAGCTGGATATGGGAGTTCTCTCATTAGGGAGCAGATCAGAAGCTTGAGTGAAGATGTCAGCAAGGGCTTTTGCCGTAAAGCCAGCTGTAGAGGTCCAAAGCTATGGATAAGCCTTAGGAACTCTAATCCAGAAAGAATATCAGAGAAACAGAGAATTTCAGAGATGGAAGGGAACTTAGAAAGCTAATTCCATTTGTTCAGGTGCCAAACCAACACCTAGAACAGTGCCAAATAGCTAGCATGTATTAAGCATTTTAAGGTTTGCGAAAGCACTTTATAGATATATCTCATTTTATCCTCACACTCTGGGAGGTAGGTGCTATTTTTTGTCCTTAATTAACAGATGAAGAAACAGAAGCAGACAGAGCTTAAGTGACTTGTCCAGGGTCACAGCATCTGAGGCCAGATTTAAACTGACTCCAGGTCTAGTGTTCTATTCACGGTGCTACCCAGCTGCCTATGATTGAACTGAATGTTATAGATGAGGCCCTGGACAATTAAATGAGTTGTCCAAAGTCTCACAGCAAGTTAATCGATACTGTGAGGACTAGAGTTCAAATGTCCTGATTCTCAGTCCAAAACACTTTCTAGCACATCCTACTCTTCCTGGTTGAAAATACATTTTGCTGTTGTTCAGTTGTTTTCAGTCGTGGCCGACTCTTCATGACCCCATTTGAGGTTTCTTGGCAAAGATATTGGAGTGGTTTGCCATTTTCTTCTCCAGTTCATTTCACAAATGAGAAAACTGAAACAGGGTAAAGTGACTTGTCTAGGGTCACACAGCTGGTAAGTGTCTGAGGCCAGATTTAAATTCAGGTCTTCCTGACTCCAGGCCCATATTCACTGAGTCGCCTAGCTTGCCCCATCTTATAGCTTGCTTTATACGTATTTGTTTGAATTTTGTATCCCCCAGTAGATGGTGACATTCTTGGGGACAAAGCTTTTCTTTTGCCTCTTTTCATATCCCTAGAACTTAGCACAGTAACTGGCATATAATAGGCATTTGATAAATGTTTATTGAATTGAATAATATTTATGCTTTTTTTATTAAAAAGAATTCCATATTTTTTAATTTTATAATTGAGTCATAAGCATGAGGGGCAGCTACATGGCCCAGTAGATAGAGTACTATACTTCTGTATCAACAATGCAGTATTCATAATGCCCACAGTAACTATAAGTATGCTGATATGATTATTAATCACAAAATGTAACAAGCTCTCTACATGAGAAATATAGCTAGAACATTTATTTAAATACCAGAAAACTGAGTCCCAAAACCAGAAAGTCAAAGCCAACACAGTAGTTATGAAGTTGGCACATGTAGTTAATGTAGTAAACACCCACATTCTCAATTCTTCAAAGCAGGACAGGGTACCTCAGGCAAAGATCCTCCTCTCCTCACTCACAACAACTGCTCAGCATCCAGGCAGCTTGCTCCCAGCAGCTCCGGCCCCTCCACAGTTCTTGTCCCTGGAAGTCCTCAGCAGGAGTCCTTAGCAGAGATACTGGCTGGCTCAACAAGAAAGAAGTTTGTACTGCAACCACAGCCACTCCTGCTGCTTCCAGTTACCACAGCACAGACTCTAGCTTGGCTCTGACTTTCTCTCTTGCTCCACCCCTTCCTGCTACATCAGCAAGTTCAAGGGGCATGGAAGATCTTCCAATCCCATTATCATTACAACTTCAAGTCAGGAAGACCTGAGTTCAAATTCTGCCTAACATTCTCATTAACTATATGACCCTGAGCAAGACACTTAACCTTATATTCTACAATTTCCCCAAATGTAAAATGAAAATAATAATAATATCCATCCCCCAGGGTTGTTGTAAGGATCAAATGAGATATTTGCAATGTGCTTAGCACAGTGCCTAGCACAGGGTAGGCAATTAATATTCTTTTTTTTTCCACTTCCTTCTTACCCTCTTAATCTGTTAAACACACCTTTGAGAAGCTTGTTAGATGAGACCATAATAAAGGACTCCATGACCTATCTGACAATAGTACATGCCAGTGGTGTCCCAACTCAAATAGAACTGATCGGGAGACCCTGTGGGTAGTAAGACTTAGAAAACCACAAATTATCATTATCTATGTTGTATGATATGTGTATTTATTTTGGTAATCATATCCCAATTACATCTGAATCTAATTCTGGCTCCCCTGGGTAGTTTTGCAGCCCACTTGTGGACTGTGGGAGAATTTGGCACTTCTGATGTGCACTAATTATAGACAAATTTCCTAAAAGAATGTTAGGCGCTAGCTGTGAATAATGAGCTTTCTCCCTGTTCTCCCATTCACCTGGCCAGGTGTTTCCACTTGGAAGGTCCCAGGTTTGGCATACTTGGAGACTGACGATTGTCCTCAAAAAAAGCATACAGACTTTTCCTAGTTGAATGACCAACTGTATCTTGCTATGTGTGCCTTGTATCTGTCCTTGCTTCAGTCACCTAGTTCTCAATTGCTCACCAGAACTTTCAAGGCCCCACACACACACCTTGCTCTGCCCTACAATTCTGCATCCTGGTTCTCAGAGGACTTCATTCCACCTTCATTTTTCATGCTTGCCCTTCACTCTGGTCTCTCTATTGGATTCTAAATCACAGCTCCAGTTACTGACCTGTTGTCACACCCACCTAATATGAAAAAGGAAATGCTCATTTCCCTGAGCACTGGTCTTACAAATCCATAGTTGCAAGGGACATTAGGGGAACTAACCCAATTCCCTCATTTTACAGATGAGGAAACTGAGGCTCAGATGAGTGAAGGCACTTACCCAAGGTTATATAGCGAGTTAAGTAGCAGAGTGGGATTTGAACACAAGCCTTTTGATTCCAAATCCAGTGTTCATTCCACTATACTCAGCTGACTTTTAAATAGGAATGTCATATTTTTATAGGTGGCTGCCTTCCTAATCAACGGTCTGATTTGCAACTCTAAAAAGAAACTGCCACTATTACTTTACGTAATAAACTAGTTAATGAACCATAAATAATGACAGTAATTGCTAGCATTTCCGTAGAGCTTTAAGGTTTGTGAAGTACTTTACAAATGTTGGCACAGTGGATAGAACACCAGACCTAGAGTCTGGAAGACTCATCTTCCTGAGTTCAAATCCAGTCTCAGACACTTACTAGCTGTATGACCCTGGGCAAGTCACTTCATCCTGTTTGCCCCAGTTTCCTCATCTGTAAAATGAGCTGGAGAAGGAAATGGCAAACCATTCCAGTATCTTTGCCAAGATAATCTCAGATGGGATCATGAAGAGTCAGCCAGGACTGAAAAGACTAAATAACAACAAAAGACAAATGTTATCTCATTTAATCTGAACAAGAGTCTTGAGAGTTAACAGGCAATCATTATCCCCATGGTAAAAAGGAAGAAACTAAGGCAGGTCAAGGTTCAGAGACTTGCCCAGGGTTACACAGATTTGAGCTCAGGTCTTTCTGACCCCAGTCACTCTAGTCACCGTGCCACCCAGCTGCCTCAACACACAGAACTATACACCAGTGCACCACATATCGTAAAGTTTTCTAAAAGGTATATAATCTGATTAATCTATCAACTCATTGAGGGGGGAAACTGTCATTCATCATATCTTGCTTAGTGCCTAGTACACAGTGTTGTGCACACAGAAGATGTTTGAGAAATGTTAATGATTTAATCCATCCTGGTAATGCAGTAACAAATCACCTAAGATATACAAGAGAGAGAGACAGAGAGGGAGACAGAGAGACAGAGAAAGACAGAGAGAGACAGAGAGACAGAGACAGAGAGAGACAGAGACAGAGAAAGAGACAGAGAGAGACACACACACACACACACAGAGACAGAGACAGAGACAGAAAGAGAAAGAGAGAGAGAGAGGCAGGGGGGGAGAGAGGAGAGAGAGAGACACAGAGAGACAGAGAGAGAAAGACAGAGAGACAGAGAGAGAGAATGTTCTTGTGTAATTAAATATTAAATCTCTGCAGATACAGAATGGGGAGGGGTAAGGACTATGAAGCCTTGAGGAAAAAGCTAGAGAATTCCTCCATCCCTAGAAGACAAGGACTTTGCCTGAAGCTATGAACTAGAGATACCCCTAAAAAAAAGGAGGAGTGCCTGGCTGGAATAAGTATCCTTAGACCAGATAAGGCCTAACTTGTTCCAGGATATGAGCGCTCAGACTGACTGGGCCACATACTTCGCAAGCTGCCTTTTGAAGATAATAAGATGGGTATTATAAGCTCCTCAAGCATGAGTGCTGTTGTTTCAGTTCCCCACATCCCTCCAGTTCCTCACACAGAGCATTGAACATAGAGGGCACTTGGTAAATGTTTACTGAACAAATTGACCAAGCGCCATAACTGTGAATTGCTGTAGAGAGCATGAATACCCCCAAGGTCACTAGTGCTTGCCAACTTTAGATTTTACAAAAAGCAACCCGAGCGCAGAGTTCTTACAAGATGACAGTCTCCATTTCTCTTCCTGCTCATTTACCCCTCCAACTATTCCACTTACCTCACCTCCTTACAATAGGCCCATGCTGGAGGAAAGGGTTTATAATAAGCCCATACAGTACAGAAGGCAGCACATTGTCTATTCCATGAAGGGTGCATGCTTTAGATTAAGATTGCGTCCACATGCCAAAACATCCATTCAATTTAGTTTTTTTTTTAAATGGGGGAAAAAAATGAAGTTAAACCAGATGTTAGGCATCATGTAGCCAAAACATCTGGATGATTGGATTTTTGACTGAATGGACTGGATGTTCTTGTGTCATATAGACAGAGAAATTCATTTACATTTAAATACAAGATTGGAGATAAAGCAATTTGAGAGTCTGAGCTTGAGCACTGAAAGCAAAGACAGTTAATGAATTAGGCAGTGAGTTAATATTCAAAAGCCAGGTTGCAGATCTCATTAACTGGAAATAAATGTCTTGTTTCTTCATGAAATCAGGATATAAATAATACCATGACATGGATAAAATTATGTTTCAATAACGCTCCTGTCTTTTAACTGAATTTTCCTTAGGAGACAAGTTTGGAAAGTTTTGGTTTTTTTTTCCTCCTTGCAATTGCTTCGCAGAATATTATCTACTGCATTACAACTATTTTCTTAGTTTAGAAACCAAAGCTCATAAGTTATACATCACATAAACAGACTGTGAGTCAGAACTTCACTAGTGATCACTGGT
Organism: Pseudochirops corinnae; assembly: GCA_028646515.1. Lineage (NCBI taxonomy): Eukaryota > Metazoa > Chordata > Mammalia > Diprotodontia > Pseudocheiridae > Pseudochirops > Pseudochirops corinnae. The sequence continues at coordinate 117,483,256 of CM053589.1, forward strand.
GGGTTAATTACAAAGCTCTATTTACAAAGAGGTTTACAATATAACTTTAAATTTCAATGTAATGTAGAAAATGCCATCTTCAAAGCGTCTTTCTTATTAAGATTTTCTAGAGTTGGAGATTGGGAGTAAAGAATCAAGATTTGGAGTCTGTCGTCCTAACAGCCCGTGTCTACCCCACTTCCTACCATGCTTCTAGACTAGGGTCATTGCTACCAATTATTTCACTAAGAGTCACCTAGGTGGATAGACACGAGTTCAAATCTGGCCTCTAATACTTATTGTGTGATCCAGGGCAAACCTCAACTTCCTCATCTACAAAGCAGGGATAATAATCGTGTCTACCTCCCAGGGTTATTGTCAGGATAAAAAGAGACCATATTTGTAAAGTGCTTTGAAAACCTTGGAGTATTTTCTAATTCTAATTCTAGTTACCATTATCATGACGATAAAAGCGATCACGGTTTTCCAGGCCTGAAAGCCTGTGTTCATCCCAATTCTCTATCATCTGCAATGACATGATCGTATCATGATAGTTTGAGATGGCATAAAAATACACGTAAAGCAAATGTAAACATATGATAAAAATTCAATAATCTCAACGCCCTCCTGAAAAGCAGAGAAAGAAATGTGAACAAGCACCCCAACGGTTCCCAGACGAGCACGAAATTTACCTGATATGCCCTGCCAGCTAAAACAAGGAGAAAGAGAAAAAAGGCGATTGGTTCTTCAGTTCTCTCTGTCAGATAAAAGACAGCAGACAAGTTCATGTTGGAAAGACAATTTTTGCCCAGTATAGTTGATATGAAGGGGAATTTATCCCATGGATTGCCATATGAAGGGTTGAGAAGTGAGGAAAGTCTGGGTGACAAATCCCAACCTTGTCAACTACCTCACCTTCTCTCCGTCTCAGATTTCAAGGAAACTTTATAATACTTTTAATATACTCCTGATATTGGAGAAGCACTTTTTATTATTATTATTATTATTTTACTAAACTCTAAGGTTTGTTGGGGTCTTTTTGCACTCTTTTGATCCCTCCTTGAAAAGAGGTTGTGGGAATGTTGCTGACATTCACCCTTAATTCACACCCACATTGTTGCACCATGGATAGAAAAAAATTCAAGGCCATAATCTGTTAATATAGATGCTCATAAAGAGAGAAGATCTCAAACAATACTAAAAATAAATGTACCTTAAAAAGACCCCTTAAAAACAGCTGTCGATGTTGGAGATTTAATTAAACCGTAATTAGTTATACATCCTACTTTGAAATGAACAAGCCCATTATGGCTCTTCCACAACAGTGAATTCTCCTTTATATTCATACCTTGTCTTTGCCTCTAAAAAGCATACTTTGCCACAATGCTATGGAGATAGAATTTTTATAATCCAGATAAACTTAAAGCACTTCTTTTAAGTAGAGCACAATCCCTAGTCATTGTACTTAAGAGTGTTTCTCATTTGGTTTGAAGTTATTGTCAACAGTTTGAGAGGCGTTTGTTTCAAGATGCTCGCTCATACTTGCAGAATAATGGACAGAGAGAAATAGGCCCTCAGATGATTACCCAGTCAATGGAAAATGATGGCGGGATAGGGCTGAGGGATCCTAAAACAGCTCTACATGACTAAGAATATGCAATCGACTACAAACATATCCTAGGAGGCCTGGTAAATCTTCATGAGAAGCAATACAATGTCAATGCTGGAGGGCTAAGACTCAGAGTCAGACCTGGATTTAAACCCTGACTCTAGAACTAATTAGACTTTGTCACCATGGATAAGCCATTTATCTTCTCAAAGGTTTAGTTTCCTCATCTGTCAAGTGGGGATAATACCTGGAGTAAGAGGCAGTGTAGGATTGTGGAAAGAGGGTGACCTTGGAGGCAGAAACACCAAAGATCAAATTTTACTTCTAACACATCACAGCTGCATGACCAGGGGTAAGTCATTTAATCTCTCAGTGGCCCCAGGCAATAATATGACTGAAACTTAAAAGAGAAGTAATTTCATCTGAGGGACAGTGAGGTGGTGCAGTGGATAGAGTGTTGGGCCTAGAGCAGTGGTTCTCAACCTTCTAATGCCATGACCTTCTAATATTCGTATAGGGGCATATCTGCATGTGGGTGGACCCACCTGGAGACGGATAGAGGAGCAGTTTCTCAGTTCCTAAGACCATCGGAAATATGTGTTTTCTGATGGTCTTAGGAGACTCCTGTGAAAGGGTTGTTCAGCCCCCAAAGGGGTTGTGACCCACAGGTCTGGTCTAGAGTCAAGAAGATCTGAGTTCAAATTTGACCTCAGATACTTACTAGCTCTGTGACCCTGGGCAAGTCATTTAATCCTGTTTGCCTCAGGTTCCTCATTTGTAAAATGAGCTGGAGAAAGAAATGGCAAAACACTCCAGTATCTTTGCCCAAAAAACCCCAAACTGGGTCATGAAGAGCCAGACACAACTGAACAGATTGAACAACAACAATCTGAACCATTACTGGGGAATTTCATACTAGGAATTACTTACACAAATGAAATTCAGGTCCTCATTTAGAACAAAATAACAATAATTATAACTGCTAGAGTGCCTGTGACACAGGGCTGTTGTGAAGATCAAAAGAGATAGCATATAAAGGCTAGGTCCAAAGAGTTAATGATACTTAAACAGTTTCAAGGTTACCCTGTGGGTTCAAATTCCTACTACTATAGCTCTTGAGCCCCTATCAATGTACTTTCCATTTATAATCAGCCAGTTGACAAAATTAGCTCAAAGCTATATAGCATTTACTTTAGATAGCATAGTAAGACTGGTAGCTACAAAACATTCCTCTTATACCTAAACTGCCTTCTCTCACAAATAACCTCAACATACAAGGTAAAAATGGGCAGAAACTCAAGGTATAAGGACAGTGAGGTATACACATAGAGTACATACTTGGCAGAGGCAACTCATACCTTTTGTACTGTAGGATACTGACATTTCTTCTCTCTTACCATTACACAACTCCCCCTGGGCACAGCGTCTCTGCTGGTTGGGTCACCCAGCTAGGCTCCCAGGTTCTGCTTTTCTCTTCAGCTTGACTCTCCATTGTCAAGCATCACTTACTTTTGAGTCAGGTATGTGTTGTGAATTTAGGTCCTGCTCCTTAAAGCAGTTGCTTGAAGGATGCCTCTTTATAATTATGACTGACCAGAGAATGTATGTCTTCTACTGGTTGAATAGCTTCACTCAAAGTACTATGGCCTTTAGGGAAGAGGGAGAAGCTGGGGAGTGGAGCAGAGACAGAAACACAGAAAAAGAGACAGAGAAACAAAGATTCCCTTCTCCATCATAGGAGCCCAATTCTTCCTTAATCAGCAGATTCTTCCTCAATTGGCACCTCCTGCCTAAGCTGTTTCCTGGGTTAGGGAACTCAATTTTTTTAGGGATCTTCTGGGAGTATGGTCAATTGTTAGCTACCCAATCCCAAGTTATCTATCCAATTTCATTATAGAATAGTGTTCACAGTTCATAAAAGGCAAGACATTAATATCTGGTTGATACACTAATCCCTCATCATCTGGGATTATATTCTGTCTGGGAAAACCAGTTGGTCAGGGACTGACTTCCACTCTTATATTCTCCCCCAGTTAAAGACTTGCTTTCCCTAGCTAATCAACCAGGGTTTCTTTGGGCATATTTATCCATAGTTCCAATTATGGATAGCTCTCACAACAACCTTGTTAAGTAAGTAGTGTAGCAATCATTGTTCTCATTTTACAAATAAAAAAACTTTGACACAAAGAATAAGTGACTTAATTAGGTAAGTGTCAGAGATAAGTCTTGAATTCAGGTCTTCTGCCTCTAAGAAGTAGAACCTTTATATTATATCACATGGTCAAAGTTTGTCTTTAAAGGGGAAAACTCTAAATTACTGCAGAAATGCTGCTCTCCAAAGTGGTTTAATCCCAAACGGCTCCAGATGGCTAAATTTTTCTGTGCTTCTGTTCTGTACTCCATTCAGAACAAATATCCCTCTTTTTGCCTCCTTTTATCTTGCCTTCTTCTGTACGCTCTTTAGGGTGTTTAGGGTGTACATGAAACCAATTAATTCCTGTTTTCCACCAAGCAAGGAATTTAACTCACCTATTTCAAGACCCTTAAAATTCATCTCCTCAATGAGTTATTTCTTTGGGCCACCAATATTCATGTCCAGAAATTACTGGAAAAAAAAAAAAAAGATGGCCTATGACTTAGAAAGATATTGATACAATCCTAAACCGAATCTCTCCTAACTCTAAACCTATAATTTTATATTCAGTTCAGATTTTTAAAACCTGCTTACCATTTTACTGGCAAGGAATATTTTATTCTTATTCCTATTGCTAAAGATAATTTCTAATTATGAAAGATAGCATGGTCTAATGGAAAGAATTCTCAACCTGGAGTCAGAGAACTAAATTTGCCCTTTCCAGGTTGCATAACATTAGGCAAGTCAGTAAATTCATTTAAATGCAAATAACATTTATTAAATGCCTTCTTCGCAGCAAGCACTGGGATACAACAACAAAGAAGGAAACTTCTTAAGCTTCAGTTTCTTTATATGTAAAGTGGAAACAATAATATTTGCTTTGCCTAACTCACAGGGTTGTTATAACAATCAAGTGAGATATGTGTATGAGAAAGTACTTTGTAAGCTGCAAAGCTCTAGGTAAATTATTACTATTATTATCATTCAACCAACTGAGCTTCTAAACTGAGATGAATTGGAAGGTGCTGCAAGGAAAAATGGAAAACAACATGACTAATACGGAAAAAATGTTTTACATGATTGTATGTGTGTGTGTGTGTGTGTGTGTGTGTGTGTGTGTTTGTGTGTGTGTAACCTATATCAAATTGCTTACCATTTTAGGGAGGGAGAAAAATTTGGAACTCAAAAAAAATTTAGATAAATGTTAAAATTATCTTTACATGTCATTGGAAAAAACAAAATGCTAATAAAAAGAAAAATCAAAGGATAAACACATTCAAATTTTAATTAATTGAATGCACTCACCCCCTCTCTTGTTCATATTGTCTCATTCCCATACATGCAAAATTTTTACTACATGTCATATTAATTCAAATGTGAACTTCAATAAAGAAAAAAAAAAGCAATTCCAATGACAAAATACCTACATTAAATAGTAAACATAGACTACCCCAAACATTGTCGCAAACTTTTCTTGCTTCAGCAATAGGAATATTAGCATCTTAGAATATTAGCATCATAGATATTTACCATAGTAGAAGACCTCCATTTTCCATTATGGATTTCATCCTATGAATCAATACTCTGAAGCAAAGCTCAACATAGACAGCACTGGTCAAGAGTAAACATATTTACCTTCATATTCATTTTTATCTCATCATTAATCTTGATTCTATATCCTGTGGATACAGCTAAAGCTATGGATAGATGAATAGATGGATAAATGGATGGATGGATGAATGAGTGAATGAAGGAACAGATGAATATGTGATATATCTAATTCTATATTATAAATCAATATGAAGAAGCATACACATGAAATTATACTAAATTATTTATTCATAATCTCATCCTTGGGGATCAGAGAAGAAATTACTTAAAATTGCTGATGTTGAAAGTGACTATGAGAATACATTGATATTTTAGTAGTATTGAGTAAAATCAATAGAAGAACCTCAAGATTTAAAAAAAACTCAGTGACCTGCTATTCATTTTTGGTCCTTATGAAATATTAAGTGCTCCATTCTCATCTTCATATTAAAAACAATACTAACTGTACACTTTCCTAGACACAGAGGAGAAGGGAAGAAACACCTTTAATCTTCCAGAGTATTCTACTCTGTCCAAGATTATGTCTTGATGGTTGGATAATAGCATGGAAGTTGAAGTAGTCTGAATATTCACAGCTCAGGCTACAGTGATGCAGGTAAGCCTACCCTAAAGTGGAATAACCTTAAAAATAAATATCCCCAGAGGAAGGTCTCCAGGTGGCAGCATGCCCCCTCTCCACAATTACTAGAAAAATGAAAAAAAAATATTGGTTACAGGTGACCATGAGGAAAAGGTCCAAGCACCTTCTGGGGTAGTCTAACATTGATTAATAACTGACTACAGTTTACTAATTTGAGAAGATCACTTGATTTTTTAAGATTGCAAGTTTTCCATTGCAAAATAAGGTAGTTTGATCAGATAATTTCTTAACAATATTATTGTTTTGTTTTATTTGTAAAAAAAAAAACAATTTATAACATTTGGATTTTTTAAAGTTTTGCATTCCATATTCTATCCCTCCCTCTTCACTGAGACGGTATGCAATATGATATAGGCTATACATTAGCAATCATGTAAAACAGTTCCATATTAGTCATTTTGTGGAAGAAAATGTGAACCAAAAAAAGTGAAAATAGTATTTTCCAGTCCGTAGTCAGATGCCATCAATTCTTTCTCTGGAGGCGTATAGCATTTTTCATCATGAGTCCTTTGAGATTGTCTTGGATCATTGTATTGCTGAGAATAGCTAAGTTATTCACAGTTGTTCATCACACAGTGTTGCTGTTACTGTGTACAATGTTCTCCTGGTTTTGCTCATTTCACTCTGTATCAGTTCACGTAAGTCTTTCCAGGTTTTTCTGAAATCACCTGCCCGTAATTTCTTATAGCACAATAATGTTCCATTAAATCATATACCACAACTTATTTGACCTTTCCCCAATTGTTGGGCATCCCCCCAATTTCCAATTCTTAGCCACCACAAAAAGAGCTGCTATATGTATTTCTGTCAAATAGCATACTAGATAATTTCTAAGGACTTCTCTAGCTCTGACATTCTCAGCCTATGATCCCTCATAAAGCCAATGCCTCTACTAACCCCACCTATCTGCATCAGTTCTACCAAGCAGAGTCCTGGGACAATTATAATGGGACAATTGCACTTTCCTCCAGCCCTGCAAGGTACATAAGTAACCAATGTACTTAAGTCTCCCACTATCTTCTCACCAGATTCCTTGCCATCTTGCTGCCATATGCCTAGCCTGAACACCCTCCCTCTTTCCAATTTCTAAATTTGGAAACATAATCATATTAATATTGCCACTATTCTGGAATGGACGTGTCAAAGTATTCCCTATAGCTCTATTCATCATCCCTACAATTTTCCAGACCAAAATAGCACACACACCCCTTGACTATCAATCTCCCTATTAGAATGTAAGCTCCTTGAGAGCAGAAACAATCTCATTTTTGTTTTCATATCTCTAGCATTCAGCAAAGGACATAGTAAATGCTTAATAAACTTCTTTTCTTTCATTCATATGGTCCATTGTTAGGGACTGGGCTACCTCCAAGTTATCCTGATCTATATCTGGCCACTGGACCCAGATAGCTCTGGAGGCAAAAGTGAGGCTGGTAACTTTGCACAGCTCTCTTTCACTCAAATCCACTCACTTGCAAGTCATGGTATCCTCTTCCTGATGTCGTGGTCCTCTTCAAGAATCAAGGACAAACCACACAACTATGACTAGGGTTAATACAACAAATGAGTAGAAACAGCAGTCATTGATAAATTATGATTTCAGGAGAAAGTTTTCACCAGTCACCAATAATTCATCTTCAAAGTAGCCAATTAACTCCTGAAATTCCACAATTAGAACTTCATTACTTTGTCTTAAGACAAAAAGGAACATTTTTCCCAAAACTGTAATTAATGCTTAATTCATTGATTAGACTTGTGAAATCAGACTATTAGAGATGAAAAGTACCTGAGAGATCAGCTAGTCTATCACCCTAATTTTACAGATTAGCAAACTGAGCCCTATAGAGATAAAATGACCAAGTTTAACAATTAGTGGCAGAACTCAGGCTCTTAGAACTCAGGTATCTTGAATAGAACTCAAGTATTTACATTTGTCATCATCCCTTTATTATTTGTTGGGTGTGTGTGTGTATGTGTGTTATGTTGTTGTTGTTGTTGTTGTTTGTTGTTGTTCTCCATGTAGGTTATGTGCATCCACATGAGCTGGTCTATATACGACTTGCAGGAAGGTATAAAGATAACTCTAGAGCCTCTTCTACCCATCCTTCTACAAGGGAAACTTTGATTCCTTCCAGGTGGAGAAGTAAGAGGTTGGGGCCAAAAATTAGACATTCTGCTCTCTGTAGATAAAGGGTACTAGGCTAGAATCACACCTATCCCCCTAAATATTGTTAGTCTATGAGAAATAATTTTTTAAATTCAAGCTGTGCTCCTGATCCCTTAGTAGTAAAGGAGTGCCCTTTGCTATGCACCAAATTGTGTAGTGGGTAAATACTGAATTTGGGACTCCCTTCCAACCAAATACCCCCTACACAAAAAAAGTATGTAGTGAACAGTAAAGAAACCAATTTAATGAAGCTGATGGTAAGAAATCAGAAGAGGTAAGAATATACCAGATAGTACACAAAGTGAATGAGCTCTCCTACTGGAATTGAAATGTCTCAGCTTAACTAATAAAGAAAAAATCCAAAATCTCATGCAAGGGGAAATTCCCTGAAGTCTCGAGTGAAACAAGTTCAAGATAGAGATGTGATTGAAATGCTAGCTGCCTTCTATATGTTGACTTCTTCCCAGAGTTTTTGTCTCCCTTCATGGACATCTCTCTAAAGAGAATATGGAACCATGTGTTTTCTTATTTAAAGCTGGAACTCCGAAAAATTACCTCTCTTCTCTCAAACTCTTGACAATTCCAACCCTCATACAGACATAGCAAAAAGCCATCTCTATCAATGAGGAGAATAATGCAAAGGGCTTTGAGCCTCATGTTACATTATTTTCATGTTAAATCAATCTTGTTTCTTTTTGTATCACTTATATACTATGACAGGACATACTATCACTTTTCTTGGCAAGACTATAATTCTTAATTGCTAGGGTTTTTTTTCTTGCTTTCTTCAACGGCTACAAATGAAACATGTAGCCTGTATCATCAATGGAGGTTATAAAGGATAGCCAGAAACCTTCTCTAGAACCTACCCCAACCCACCAATGGATGACTTGACAATACCACCATCAGCTACCATCCCAGTCCCCATCACTAAATTCCCACCAGGCTATGGGTGTTTATTCTTGGCTAGATACTAACCCTCCAATCCCTACCTCTTTTTGAGGTAACCCAGGGTTCCACTCCACTCCAACACTTGGACCCAGTACCCTCTGCCCAATGATCATTGATTCAGGACCATCTGCCCTGCCATCATTCCCCAAGGTGATCAGAGCTTGACATCTGTTCTACTACATTGTCTGCCAAACCTTAAGAACCACCTGACCTTCCCATCTGCCACGAAACTGAATCCTCCTTTATGTGTTGTCTCAACCAATCAGAATGTGAACTCCTTGAGATCAGATTCTGTCTGGTTTTTCTGTTTGTATTCCTATCACTACCCAGTGTTTAGTACATAGTAAGTAAGTACATTTCTTTCTTAGAGTAGGGACTGGCCACCTCCTGTTTCTTTACTTTATCCTCTCCTCAGAGTGGTTTATGATATGGGGAAAGAGAGAAGCGTGGAGATACAGGGAATGGGGTGGGGGTGAGGTAAAAGGATTGGAGAAGAGAGAATCATTGCAGGAGAAAAGGAAGAAAGGGAAAGGAGAGAGAACAAGCCATAAAGGTCATTCCTCCCCAAATTCACTATGTACCCACCACACAATTTGAGCTAGGACTGGCCCTATTTATCATCTACTATTACTTGGCCCTGACTATCATCTACTATTGCTTAGGAAATAATCTTGGGACTTTGGAGTAGGAAGGGACCCTAAAGATCATATAGTGGAGTTTCAGAATTTTCATATTAAAAAACTGATCCACAGAGAGGTGATATGTTCACATAGCCACATAGCTAGTGACAGAATTGAGCCTAGATCTGAGGTCTCTTGTTTTAAAATTCAGTGTTCTTTTTTTTTAAGCTTTTTTATTAACAAAAAATGAATTTCTCTTCTTCCATCTCTCTCCACTTGGAAAATCAAAAACAAAGCACTTGTGACAGATATTAAGAAAAACAAATTCTGCCCATGTCCAAAAAATTTGTCTCATTCTGCATCTTGAGTCATGCTACCCATCCACTTCCTGACATAAAGTTGATTCCTCTGGAATCATGGTTAGTCATTATGCTGATCAGAATTCTTAAGCCTTTCAAAGTTGTATGTCTTTACAATATTGTTGTTACTGTGTAAATTATTCTCTTGGTCTGCTTGCATCCATTCATACAGGTCTTTGGAAGTATCTCTGAAATCATGTCCATTATCATTTCTTAGAACATAATAATTTTCCATTACATTCACATATAAGAAAGAATTCCAAACAAGGAGGAAGATAAAAAAAAATCAACAAAACCAATCAACACATAAAAAATCTGATGTTATATGCCATATTCCATATCTGTTGCCCAAACATCTACAAAAGCAGTGTCTTCTTTATGGCCAACTTTGGCACTTTTTTTTACTACAATATGCCATCTTTCTAGCTTAGAAGTAACATAGACCAGAAATCTGATAGATATTGGTATAGATTCTGTCAAATCTTCATTCTCCTGGAGAATATTAGATGCAAGGACGATCTACCCTTTCCCATGAACCAAACCAAGCTGAAGATCTCTGTCTGATACTTGGGAAACATAAGATTTTACGTCATCGCTGCCCATATTTTAAGATTATATTTTTTGAAAAGGTCTTCCGGTTGTCCTCTCTATCACAAGAAGGAAGAAGATAGATATGAATAATTTTTATCTTCCATTTTGGGGATTTTCTATGTACTCAAAAATAATTCCTCTCATGGCTAAACAAGTTGTGGTATATGAATGTACTGGAATACTATTGTGCAATAAGAAATGAGGAGTAGATGGACTTCATAACAAACTGGAGAGACTTACATAAACTGAAGCTGAGTGAAGAGAGCAGAACCAGGAGAACTTTGTACACAATTACAGACACATTGTATCTGTGTGTATTTGATAGGCTGGGGTCCTCTCAGCAATGCAAGGTTATAAGACAACTCCAAAAGACTCATGATGGAAAGGGATATCCATATCCACAAAAAAGAACTACAGAATCTGAATGCAGATTGAAGCAAACTACTTGTTCTCTCTCTTTTGTGTTTTGTTATGCTTTGTTCCTTCTTTCTCTTTCACTACATTGGTTATAATTCTGCTTTACAACTTGACTAATGTTTAATGCAAAGGTATTTGTAGAACCTATATCGGATTGCATGACACCATGGGGAGAGGAGAGAGAGGGGAAGAAAATTTGGAACTCAAGGGATTGTGGAACTGAATGTTGTAAACTAAAAGTAAATAAATAAATTTTAAAAAATAAAATAATTCCTCTCCATCAGCCTAGGGGCATGGGCACATCACCACACCCATGTATGTTCAAAAGTAAACATTGCTACTTGGTAGTTTGATGGCTCAGACAAGAAAGTGAAAAGCGTTTTCTTGTGTCTTGAAGTTTTCTTTCAAGAAAAGTGTGATATCTAATGGTAATACTTCTCAAATTCAGTTTTAATCATGCAATTAATTCCTCTAAGCAGAAGATAATACTGTTTGGTAGTATTTTTGTTTCTAAGCAGTGTCAACTTAATTGTTCTCTCTCAAAATTAACAGCAAGCCAGAGCTGTCTAACAGGACATTATCTTAAAGTCCAAAATGACTTGTCCAAAAAAAATTAAGGGATATAACAACCCAGTTGGAAAAAGAACAATTATACTGATGGGGAGACCTCAAAGTTTTCAGATTATAATCAACCAAGTATATATAAATGCTATCGAACAAAGCACACCTTATCAATAACAGTCAAATTCCTTTGAGGAAATGCCTCAAAAACTGTTTTCAATCAGATACATTCATTCAAATGGATTTTAAATAGTCAGAAAGCAGATAAAGATGGCAAGAGAGGCATAGCTCCTTTAAGAAACAGTTTGCCACTGAAAAAGAAAATTTGAAATCAGAGTTTAGTTAAAGAAGTATTCAATGCAAACTCAGCATCAGTAACGGGAGAAAAACAGCTAGGAGCTTGAACCATTCCGTCTTTGTTTCTCAAGTAACTGGGAAAATTGTTCTGATCATGAAATAGGTATAGTTACAGTAACATGTGAACTGCCAAGAACTAGAAAGGAAAGAAGGAAGGAAGGATGGAAGGAAGGAAGGAAGGAAGGAAGGAAGGAAGGAAGGAAGGAGGGAGGGAGGGAGGAATTTTCCTGAACACACAATAATAGCAGAGAGACAAAAACACATGAGGATCTATTTAAGTTAGGTAGTTAGTCAAACTAAGTAAAGATGATTAAACAGCAGTAGGGGGCTCATCACCAGAAGAATTTTGTAGTCCAGCCAACTACAGAAACTTTCACTAGGGGCAGAAGTTTCAAAGAGGCAAATTTAGCCCTGAAGTAAAAGGGGAAAAAAATCCTAACAATTAGAGCTATCCTAAAGTGGAACAGGTTGCCTTTGGAGGCAGTGGGTTCCCCTTTATTGGAGATCTTCCAGAAAAGAATGGATGACAAGTCACTTGTGGGGCATAGCATAGTAGGAATTTTATTAAAGTATGAATTGGACCAGATAGCCACTGGCTTTCATTCCAGCTCTGAAACCTGGTAATTCTGTAAAGTCACCACCTAGACCTGTATCAACAGAAACAGTAGCCATGCCACAAAATCTTGGATCTATAAAATACTAAAGACCTTAGTTACAGGAAAACGTAGCTAGGGAGGCTTTTTAACCCAGACTTGCCAAGCTAGGCAGTATGCGAAATGAGCAAAGTCTGGAGGTCTCTCTTGACCCTAAGAAAAAGCCCAAATACGATAGAAACCTAGATTTGAAAAATACTAGAGGTTGGATAAGCAATGATTGGTAATAATTGAGAATAAAGAGAAGGTACTAATTTGTGTTTATCTGGTTGTATTTCTATAGGTCTTACTCCATATTTTATATCTCATATCTTATACTTTTCTTTTATAGTTAAACCAGTATTTATACTTTCAAAATACTATCTCATTTATCCACACCATTAATGTGTCAAACCATACCCTAGATACGCACCTCTCCCTAACCTGGTGGCGGCTATCCAAATTGTATCAATAATTCCTAAGAGGAATTCATACTTTGAAAATTCAACCCAACCAAGTGACAAAAAGTCATAAACCTTCCAAAAAACAAAAACTAGAAGTTGATTTTTAGGGAAATTCTGAACAATGATAATTGATGTTCCAGGCTATAGATATTCCCAAGACAAGTCTTTAATTGTGCCTAACTATTAGCAAGGTTAACAAAGTTAAATAATGTTGCCTTTTCTCTGTTATTAAAAGTGTCTCCCTTGATAAGGCTGTTTGTATGAGGATTATGAATTAACACCAAGTTCAAAATTACTTGTTGCCCTATTGACATACAATTGCTGATGAAATTCACATTAGAGGGGGCAGCTAGATGTCAAAGCGGATAGAGTACTGGCCCTGGAGTGAAGAGAACCTGAGTTCACATCAGGCCTCAGACAGTTGACTCTTACTAGCTGTGTGACCTTGGACAAGTCACTTAACCCCAACTCCCTTGCAAAAAAAAGGAAAAAAAAGAAAGTCATACTAGATTCTAGTCCTTGGACTTAGCCTTTAAAAGGAGAGCTTCTAGAGATAAAAGCAGAGGAAATGTGGACTTCACACAGAATAGAACTGGTCCCCAAAGGAGGGAAAAGATGAGTGTTCCATCAAAGGAGTATGCATGGAAGATTAGCAAAATGGTCATTGGAGCCAAAGAACAGAGAGGAGTCATAACAGAGCAATAGTACTGAGAATTATGTGAGTAATGGCAGTCAAGGAGGGGAGGGTCAACTCTCTATCAGATATAAGTTTTTTCCCTTAACCAGGGTCCATAAATCTGGAGAACTGTATGTCTTTAAGAAGAAGGAACTCAGCTTAAGGAAAAGTTGCCCTGAATGCTTTCCCCAAATAGGAATGCCTCAAATAGAGTAGTATTTTAAATCTGAAGGTGATTATATAAATCCCTGGAACATAGGAGTCACTCAAAGGAAAGGTCACTTGATGTTCTAACAACACTAAGTGTTTTTCCATACTGAAAGGATCAAACACAGCTACATTCCCTTTTATACAGAATCTAGAAAAGAACTAGAAAGTTGATTTTTTTTTTGCAATCATGAAGGATAGTAATTGATGTTCTGAATAGCTGATAATACTAATTTTATCAAATAGTATATATTTATTAATATAAATATCAATTATTTTGTGTTAAGATATGCATTGTACATATATGTGTTAACATATGCACATATATGGTATTATGTGCGTATACCTAGGAAAGTCAAGGCATCAGCCAATGATAGATGACAGCTGAAAAGCTCCCAGAACGAACATGGTACGTGTAAGTCCATAGCAATAGTTCTGGGTCATAGGCAACATATACAGGGCATTCCAAAATGGCCATTCTAAGCTTTAATAGTTCATAATAGTATCATGATGATCCATAAGTGCTTTCTAAATCACCAAAAGCAAGATTAAATGACGTGCAATGTAATTTTTAATGGAAAGTATACTTTCTATACTTTAATTATTAGAAAATATGAAAATTAATTTGTTTATAATAATGTCAAACTAATCAGGTATTAAGTAAACTCAATTAATAAGCTAATAGGCAAGTAGAAATCAATGCATAGTTTATCATCTGCACACAATGTGATCTAGTGGGAAAAGGCACAAATTAGGAAACCTAGGTTCTAGTCTCAACTTCATCCATTGACTTTCCATGCCCATTTAAAGTTGGATTAGTTTTGTTATACCTATCTTACCAGAATTTACTTGTCCATCTCCTAGAATTATTGCAGGAACCAAACAAGAAACTATGTCAAAAGGAAATGCTTTGGAAAATATATGTGTAAGCAGATACTATTTTAATTAGCATTATTATAGTTTGTTTACTTAATGCAGTCATAAACTTTTGAAAGTTCATTTATTCATTTGACAAATATTTATGGAGTGTTTATTACATGCAAAGGACTATGGCAGTCACTACTTGGCCTAGAAAAAAATATTTTTTATCTATTCTGAAAGGTTCGTCTTGGTGCAGTTTTAACTTATCAGTGTCACCCACATGCTTCTCCCTCCTTTAAAATGACCTCTTCACTGTTCTTGCCACTAAACTTAAAAAAGTAAATTTCTTGTTAAGGCAAGTATACTCAGTTTCTCCCAAACTATAGTCTGTAGGACAATGGAAAAGCAGTTCCGGATCACAGAGACCATGTTCATTTTGAGGACCTCTGACAAATCTTTTCAATGACTCATTTTGCCCCACCAAGGCTTTTCCCTGGGAACTTCAGAATTTGGCTCACATTTAAACTTCTACCAAAAAAGAAAAAGCCCTCAATTCCCATGCAAATACTACTTTGGTTAACAAAATACTGATATAGGGCAGCTTTTATTTAGACTGGAAAAAGAGGCAAAAGACTCCTGCTCAACCTTCTAAATTATGAACCTAACTCACCTCCTTTTAGGTAGGTCCTCTACTTACCTGATATGGCTCCAGAGGAGAGAATGAGGTTGATGACTTTGCACAGCCCTCCCTCACCTAAATCCAATTCACTTGCAAGTCATGGCATCACCTTCCTGATGTCATGGTCCTCTTCAAGAACAAAGGACAAGGGACAACAACTATCTGCTCAATGCTCTATGCAGTACTGCTGTAAGTACTATGGGGCAGGTAAGTGGTGCAGTGAATAGAGCACCAGCCCTGGAGTCAGGAAGACCTGAGTTCAAATTCGCCCTCACACACTTGACACAAAAACTAGCCATGTGACCTTGGGCAAGTCACTTAACCCCAACTGCCCTCCAAAAATAGAAAAAACAAACCAAAACAAAGAACTTAGGGCTATGAGAAAGTTAAGCAATCCCTCATTCCTCACTTCTTGTCCTAATTGGTCTTTGCATCATAATTTCCCATACCCCCCCATCCTACACTCAGTAGTGGAAATGATTTTCCTAAAACATGTCTGACTGTCTCCAACTCAGTGAATTCTGGTGACTGTCTATTCCTTCCAGGATAAAATATTAAGTCTCCTGATGGGCATTGGAAGCTCTATGAAACCGGGCCTTTTTTATTTCCAGTATTCTTCCACTCACTCTATGATTCAACTATACCAATCTTTTTGCTTTTCCTCACCCAGGACTCTTCATCTTCCAACTCTTGCACTGATTATCCTCCAGGCCTGGAGTGCTCTCCCTCCTGACCTCTGCTTCCTGGCTTCTTTTGAGACTCAGCTCAAATCCTACCTTCTGCAGGAGGCCTTTCCCAGTCAGCCCTAAGGCTGCCACCTCCTCCCTCAGATAAATTCCACTTGTACTGTACATATTTTGCATGTAAATAGTTATTTCCATATTGCCTTCCTCATTCTAATGTGGTCAGGGATCATATTTTGACCTTTCTTTGTATCCCCAGTGCTAAGCACATGACTTGGTGTAGCAAGAGCTTAATAAATGCTTGCTGACTGATTGATTAGAGGGCTATATGCCAGTATTGACCTTCCTCTAGAGCAGTGCTTCTTAAATTGTGGGTCAGGACCCCTGAATGCTCAATAACCAAAAATGAATTCAAAATCAAACGAGTAATGAATCGGGATGTTTCTGGCAGCCCTTGCTTATGTTGCATCACACAACTTAACTGCAACCTTGGTTCTGAATGCAAAGCATGCTCACTTTGCACTTTGCAAGCCCTCAGGCCATGCAATGCTAATGAAGGCTGCCAAAAAAGAGAAAGAGAGAGAGAGAGAGAGAGACAGAGTGAGAGACCGAGAGAAAAAGAGAAAGAAAGAGACAGAGAGACAGAGAGACAGAGAGAGAGACAGAGAGACAGAGAGACAGAGAGAAAGAGAGAAACAGAGAGACAGAGAGAGAGAGAGAGAGAAAGAAAGGGGGTCTTCAGTGGAAAAAGTTTAAGAAACCCTGCTCTACAGTTCTGGTTTTTAACACCCCTCCCATACAAACTAAAGTTGAGATGTTTTAATGATCAGAATTGATGGAACTTTCAGTAAGACTACCATGTATAGTATTTCATCATTACCCTTATAGTTTCAATCATAGCTATAGTGAATGTTTGCACCCAAGTCAGAATAAGAATTAAAGAACTGGATTAACTGGAAATCAAACTTCAATTACAGTTGAGCCCACTACCTATGTATAATACCATCCCCCTCAAGCTAGTATTTAATATCCCTTCTTTTTTTAGTCAAACTCCTGGAAAGTCACCTCTATATTAGAAGTATCAAATACTCACTGTACTCCCTAGTATTCCAAACACATTAAAATGTAATTAGGAAATATTTATGAATGAAATGAAATAAATAAATGAAATAAATGAAAATACAACAGAACAAAGATAATGTTAATATGTGGTTTTCCAAGTCAACATGTAGCATGCAAGGATCCTTACCTATGATTTGTCTTGTTGTTGTTCAGTCACGTCTGACTCTTCATGAGTTTGTGGATCATGCCATACATGGGATTTTCTTGGCAAAGATCCTGGAGTGATTTGTCATTTCCTTCTCCCATGGATTAAGGCAAAGAGAAGTTAAATAACTTACCCAGGATCACACAGTTAGTAAGCTTCTGAGATCAAATTTGAACTCAGGTCTCCCTGACTCCAAGCCCAGTGCTCTATCCACTGTGCCATCTAGCTGCCTCTACAATTTGTTTTGTGGTCCCTGTTTCTATTTGAATTTGACTCCACTGATCTACACTCATTACCTCCATTTCTTAACCAGCAGTTCATTTCTAGACCCCTTGAAATCCGGTGTTGGCCCCAGAATTCTGAAATTCTGGCATCTTTTTACATGAAACTACTCTCTCTAAGTCTATCATCATTCTTCTAATTGCTAAATTTGATGTTCTCTCCTCAGGCTCCATCATTGTTGAAAGCTCTACAGCTTTTGATACCACTGATCTCTCCCTTCTTCCTCCATAAAATGTCATAACATTGCTGTCCTATCTTCTTATTTCTTAGTCGACTTTGCTGGATCATCATCCCTGTCCCTTCAGATAGCCATGAATGTCTCCCAAGGCTCAATCTTGGACTCTCTTTTCTTTCTCTACGCCATCTCTCTCAATCATCCCATCAGCTCTTCTGGGTTCAATTATACCTCCATACAAATGACAACCAAAACTCTATATCTAGCCCTCATCTTTCTCTCAAACTCTTGCCTCAAATTACCATCAGACTATTGGACATCTCCTGGATTTCATACAGGCAGATCAAATTCAACATATGCAAAACAAAACTAATTATTTTTTTCCTTACACCTGCCCTTCCTCTGAAACTCTCTATTCTGTTACAGTACCATCTGAAAAAGACCTGAGTTCAAATCTTCCCTCTGTCATTATCTGTGTGACCTTGAGCGAGACAGCCTCTATGGACTTCAGTTGTAAAATGACTGGCTTGAAGTAGATGGCCTTTAAGGGCCTTTTTTTTTTCTTTTTTTTTCTTAAATCTATGAACCTGTGGTCTTGATGAGGTGCAGGCTCTGGGAGCCCCCTTGAGCTCTCCTTGAATCTTTGAGGTACAGACTCTGGGAAACCCCTAGAAGTCTGATTAAATCTTCCCACTTGATGAGGCATTTGCAGAGGCCATAAGTTTCTCATTGTGGCTGGGCCCAAACCTCTGTTACTAGCCTAGCTCTCCATGGTCCATCTACTTCCCATCCTTGAGCCTATCCAAATATCAATCCACCCTTGTATTGACCTCATTAACTCCTCCTAAAGACCCTCCCCAAACTCTTCCTCTAGACCACCCCTAGATTCTTCTGTACACAAGACCCCATCTTCTCTCCATGTGGTGTTAGAGCGCCGTAAAATGACCTAGCACAGATTTACTCTGTGTCAGATAATTCTGACCTGCTTGCCCATTGCAAGCCTTACAGATACCTAGGCTCCTTAAAAGTCTATCTAATATGGTGAACTTTTAATAAACCTTACTTTTGTTTGGCTGAGAGAAGACTTAAGTCAAATTCATTCGACAGGACCTGGTGTGTTGAACCACATCAGTCTTAGGATCCTTCCAGACACCTAGGTTCAGAACACTAGGGTCACCGTTGACTCTTCCTATATTCAATTCCTTGCTAAATCTCAGAGATTACAAAGGCATGCTTGTATGTACACACACACACACACACACACACACACACACACACACCCCTCTGTCACTCATACCCTTCTCTCCACTCATATGGTCACCATCCTAGATCAGATCTTCATTACCTTTCATGGAGCCTCCTGAGTAGAGTCTCTACCTCAAGGTTGTCTCCTCTCTAGTCTATCCTCCACACAATTGTCAAGTGATATTCCTAAAGCACAAGTCTGACCGTACCATTTCCCTGACCAAAAAAACTCCAGTGGCACCTAATTTCTTCTAGGATTAAATATAAGCTCCTCTCTGTAACTCCTAAAGCATTTTGACACCTGACTCCAACTTATCCTTCCTGATTGATTTCTTTTGACTCTCTCTCAGATATGAGACCCAGTCAAATTGCCCTCCTTGTTCTTCCCTGTAAATAGCATTCTATTTTCCTACTTCTATTATTTTTTGTAGACTGTCTTTTAATATATATGTATATATATACATATATATACAATTATTATTACTATTATTATTAACTACATCCAACTGGAACTTAAGATACATAGGCACTGTGGAAGGGAGATTCATCCTGCCCTATTGGAAAGTTAGAGGAGTGATGGGGAGGACATAGGAGAGATTAGATTGGGGGAGGGGTCATACAAGGGGATGGCTGTTTTGAGGGGGGGGTAAGGGAAAGATGGGGAGAAAATTTATAACTCAAAATCTCATGAAAATGAATGATGTAAACTAAAATAAATAAAATTTTTATAAAATAGACTGTCTTTTAGGCCCAGAATGTCCTTCCTTCTCATCTCTACCTCTTGGAACTTCTATTCTTTTGAAGGTTCAATTTATATACCACATTCCTACAGGAAACCTTGTCTCACCTGCCTGGTTATTAGTGCTCACTCCCTTCTCAAATTATCTTTCCTCCACTTATCTGAATATGTGCTATATTTCCCATTCAATTCTCCTTCCCGTGGTAGAAATTAAGTTCCTTAAAGGCAGAAACTGATTTTCATTTTTATATGCATCCCCAAGGTCTAGACCAATACCTAGCACATAGCAGGTCCTTAATAAATACTTATCGAGTTGAACCGAATTGATAATTCTTTTCTAGTTGTTCCATCAAAAGTCAATCAGGAGAAAAGGAAGTCTTCAATTAAACCATTGATTGCTCAATTCTGTTTGCCTTTTGATATAGTGTAGGTCAGATATTTGACTTAATTCATATTCCAAGTAATTTTGTCATCTTCTAGACCCAAACTAAATCAGTCCAGAATTTACTATAAAATGGGGCCCAAAAATGCCACTAAAAGTCACTTCATCATCACCAATAGGGAAATGAGGAAGAGACACTAAAAAATGTGTCATTAGATCCAACTCTGAGCATGAACTGAAAAAGTAACTCTCTCCATTTGGGGTTTTTCTTTGATAGTATGGGTACAAACAACAGAGTTTCCCTAGCAGTTGTAAACTCCTCAGTTTTTAATTACCCTTGACAGGAGAAAAATTAGCATATTACCAATAACTAACTGTTTTATATGAAATCTAGTTGAGTTTAGAGAAATAGGAATAAAGTCTTCAATTTTTCTTTTATTCCCTCTTGTGAATTTTGTCTGAAGCAAACATTTGAACATTTCAGGATTCTTTTACTGCTTCTTTTAAGGAAAAATCCTTCACGCCTCTTTTTCCACATTTAATAGAAAGCAACACAGGCCTGGTGGGCAGACAATGGCCTACAAAGGGGTAATATTTCAGGGGTACAGGGAAGAACTACTTCCTTCAAAATGACTCCTTCCTGCCCCCACCCCCACCTGCTGTTTGAAGATTCAAATTCCAGTGACACTCCTTTTTGCTTTAGGCTTTAATTCCTATTAAAATGTGATGAGAACAGAATTTAAATATTGTCTGGAGAGCAGTTTTTAATTAGGAAGGGGGATGCAGGGACTGGGCATGAAGGGCAGGTGGGGATGGGGAAAGCCACCTAGTGGGAAAATAGGAACAACAAAAGAGAAAAGCTGGGGGTACCAAAGATAATTGGCCAGCCAGCCTGAAACGAGCTCTGAAGAAAACAAATTCTGGCCACTATATGGATAAAATGCCAGAAGTTCCTTTAGCTGGAGATAACTAGCTTTTTAATCCACAAACAGAGATTTAGAATGCAAATACCCTGGGGGAAAGAACAAAAGGACTGAAATTCCCACCACTGTGCAAAGGATTGATTGGGTGTGGGTCAAATCCCAAACCTGTTACTAACTTGTACATGTCAACACTGGGTCAGTGACTTCATTTTTTTGGACACCCAAAGGGATCTAGTCCAAGATTATCACTAAGGTCTAGCTCCATAT
Organism: Pseudochirops corinnae; assembly: GCA_028646515.1. NCBI lineage: Eukaryota > Metazoa > Chordata > Mammalia > Diprotodontia > Pseudocheiridae > Pseudochirops > Pseudochirops corinnae. The sequence continues at coordinate 117,504,734 of CM053589.1, forward strand.
GCAAAGCTCCTATGATATCAGATTCCCTAGGAGCACCCCCTGATGCCCCTCACACACTATATTCCAGCCAAAATGAATTCCTAGATGTCTGCTTCCCAGGGCTCCCATATACTTGCAATGCACTGAAATCCTCTTCCTTCAAAGCTCAGCTCAAGTGAAACCTTTATGAGGTCTTGCCAGAACCTCTCCCCAACAAATGAAAAGTATCTCTCAAGGTTTCCTTGAACATTTTGTCATCTTTCCTTTGCCCATCACATGCTACCTTGTTTTGGAATTATTTATGCTCCTCTTCTAAGTATTCTACACCTAAGAATTTGTGTTCCCCAGAAGTAGGTAGGCTCCTTCTAAGGGCTTGCTGAAGGAATTTCTGGCATTTCACCCACAACCTTGCTAGAATTCACTTTTCTTGGAGCTCCTTTCCACCAGGGCTGGACAATTCTTTATCTTCTTATCCTCAACACACAGCACCTCACAAAAGGCTCTGTACATAGCACATACTACTACTATTGGTTGATTGAAATTGATTAGAGGAGGGAGACTCATAAGTGGAATATAAATATAGAAGGGGCAGTCTAGAAAGAGTACAGGATTCAAAGACAGGATTCAAAGGAAGAGTTGCCTTTGGAATTCAAATCTCACCTGTGATGTTACCTATAACCTTGATGAAGTTAGCTTTCTTCCCTGGGGCTTCAGTTTCTTCATCTGTAAAATTAGGGTGTTAGACTACATGGCCTCTGAGACTCTAGATCTACAACTGTCAGTTCAGATAAGGTGGAGGGAAGAATCATGGAGAGACCACTAATAACAGTTAGTCTTTTATGGCCCTTTAAGGTTTGCAAAGCCTTGTACATAACTCATTTGATCTTCATATAATCTTTGGGAGGTACAGGCTATAATTATTCCCCCCCCCCCACTTTACAGATGAGGAAAATAAGGTTAAGTAGTTAAGTGACTTGTCAGGGGACAAATAAGTGTACCAAAGTAAGATTCCAGCTCAGTCTTAAGTCCAGCACTCTTACCCACAGTACAAACTAGTTGTCTCTTAAGGGGTAAAAGGGAAAAAGGTATAGAAAAGAGAAATGGGGGGAGGGGAGGGAGAAGGACACTGACCTACTTTTCAATTTTGGAACAGGAATTACTCTGGCACTACACAAATCAACTGTATAGTAAGTCTATATTAATCTACTTATAATTGTTTGGTTAGAAAGAAAATGCTTCCTTTGTAGATTTGTTCTCTTCTACATTTAGGACTTGAGAGATTTTGGTTCCTTCCCCAACATCCCTGACCACAAAAGTTAGAAGGTCCCAGAGATGTTCCAAGGATAGAAGCATGCAGTAAGGCAGATACAGTTAGCATACAGTAGATACTTAAGTGCTTAAGTGAGACATGCTGCAAGAGTCAGAGAGCAGGGGTTTCATTCAAATCCTCCTTCCCCTGCGCCCCACCAGCTGTGAAAACCTCTTTTCTTTGTTTACTTACACACACACACACACACACACACACACAGATGAAGGACTGTTTTCAAGGTATTTTGCTGCAGAGACAGCCTCCAGCAGTGGGGAATGGATTGGGGAACTGCTGCAGACACAATCTCTTGTTACTGCCAAAGCCTGATACTGAGAAGTTGCTTCCTTCCTTCCACAGCCCCCTGCTACCAGCTAGTGCACACCCTTGGGAGATGGGACAAAAGCCATCCTCTGGATGCCTTCTACCAAATGGGGATCATCCATCTCAACACTCTTAAGTAAGAGAGGGCCGTCGTTCTCAAGAAATATGACTCACTGGACAGTCCGACAGTTGTCCCCAAATCAAACCTTTTTCTCACCCCCTAAAATAGCCTATGAGCTACGATCACTTACCACAAAAAATCCTAAGAGAAGCCTTTAGAAATTCAATCAGGACTTGTGAATTTTTGTTTGGTTGTTTGTTATTCAGAGCCCTTTTCTTAAACAATTAAAAGTACACCAGTAGGGAAAGCTGATTATGCAAAAAGGGATCTTGGTCATGGCCAAAGCAATTAAAAACAGCTACAAGAGGGGCAAAAACTTATTCTTGGAACACCATGAACCACAAGAGGAAGTATATGTTAAGTTAAAAGGTGCCTTAAGTTAAAAGGACATGTTAGGTAATGTCAGAAAGCTTTCCGTATTTAAACAAAAAAAACTAAAACTTGCCAAAATAGGTTGGGTTATTGTTTTAAACATTATTTTCTCACCCTTATTGACTAGTATCTACAAGAGCCTTACCCATCACAGAGTCATAAAAAGCAGACAAGCCAAACAATGGCGACAGCCACACAAAGACAGTTTGTTCAATTCATAGATTTGAACTGGCTTCAGGGACCCTGATAAAGTGGGAAGAAGAAACAGGTAGAATATACTCTATTTTTGGACTTCCCTGTGGAGACACTGACGTTATCTGCCCTTCATTAGAAAAGTCTGTGTTTGGGTTTCCTTTTCTCCAGGGTAGCAGCTCAAAGTAAGTGTGCTCAAAGAGCATTTGAACAATCTAGGGGAATCCTAAGAACAACACAGTTCTGGAGGCATCGTTGATGTCAAATACAGAAACACTCAGCTCCAAACCCAAAGCCATCCAGCCCAGCCTGCAGGTGTACAGTCAAAAAGCAAACAAAATCTCCCTGAAACAACAAACAGTTAACACCCCAGGTTTGTCAAAGCCAATTAGCCTGCCCCTCAACCAGACACCTATCAGGAAACAAGCTTCATAATTTATCAAGATTAAATGACAGCCCCTCCCAATTTGTATTAAGGCAATAGAACTGAACAGTCTCTACTTATCACAAAGAAACCACTCTTTAACATGAGATCAGCTGCTATGCACATTTTATTGAAAACACCTTTACCTAAAGGCAGAGCTACACAGAGCCAAATATAACTCTTATCTCTCAAGTTAATTACTTCTAATAAAGTGCATAAATTAGACAATGAAAGTCAACGTATATTGAACTTACCTGCTGTTTTAGCCTACATCAAACACTTAAAAAGTAGGAGACAATTCCCTATAGAATATTACACTCCCTGGTTCTTAAAAAAAAAAAAAGTCAAATCACCACAAGAGACTGATATTCTGTAATATTTTACTTTATTTATATAGAAATACTTAAAAAATGAAGTAGCACCATTACTTAAGTTTTACCTTTATTATGTAGAACTTTAAATGTCAGAAAAATAAAACTCTTGATACAATTTCAAATCTTGTCTCAGCAAATATAATATTAGTATTTGACCATGAGGTTAAAGGCCCTTTATCATAAAATAAAATATACTTTGTTTTTTAAACTTTGCTCAGTAAAGTACATTTAAGCTCAAGTAACATCACCTACATATACATAAACAAGTGGTAAACAAATGTATTAAAATAGAAATACTAAAACTAGTGGTGCAACAGAATTTTTGTAACTTCCACTGAATTCTATTTATACAAATGTTAGAAAGCGTCAACGGTTCCTTTTGACATGTTTAAACATTTCCATTTTTTGTAATAATATAGAAGAAAATATGTCTTATATCACTGAATAGAAAATATGCTGGGTGAAGTAGATTTAAAAGATTTTTCTGAACCTATAAAATCTCCATCCCAACAGAATACTGTTCAAAGCATTACACATTTTATGGTTTGTAATTCTGTCACAATTGTGTGATATTAAAATAATACAGTGTTCTGTGCCATAAGGCCATACTAAAATAAAAAGATTTAACCCAGCTACAAAAAAGTTCACTGAACTTAAATTAAAATACTTGTAAACATCTTTGCAATATGAAATATAATTTTTCAAGTCAAAAAAGAATAAAATACTTCAATCTGTATTAATGCAATTTCTCTTTTAAAACCTTTAAACGTTTTTTTTAATATATATAAGAGATATGTTACAGTTTCTTTAAGTTTAATAAAGCTGCAGTATCATGGTTTCACAGGCATTCCTTGCCTTTCAAGAACATTCCAAAAGTATCCACTGTATTTCTGGAATATGCATTTCTAGGGGACGCACCAGCAAGAGGGACACACTTACTAAAAGTCCACACGTGATATAGGCATTATTATCATTATCAATATTATTATTAATTTTTCCTACTTTAAAGAAAGAAAAAAACTTTGGGGGATATTCTTTTGGAGGTTTCCTATTTTAAAGTACAGTGTAAAAAGATTACTAATAGAATGTCCTTGCTCCTATTATTTTTATAGCATGCATTTTAGATGGTATAGAGATTTCCCCAGGCTACAGTACACTTGATGCAAATATCCTGGCAAGTCCCTTAAAAAATTTGTTTTAAATTTTAAAAAAAATGTGCAGATACTACAGCTTTAAAAGCTCATTTTGGATCTCGGGAGTGTGTAAGGTTGGGAGAGAGAAGAGGGTGTGTTTGCAGGGGCAGAGGAGAGTGTGTGGGTGTGTTTGCCTTTATGAAAATATACGAATGGCCTGAGTAACTGCCGTGTGGCAGACTGGGCACTCGGGCTCGCTCTTCTCGCAGATGCGGTTGGCACACTCCATGCAGAAGAGGTTGTGCCCACAGGGCACCAGAGCCGCAATCACCTCGCTCTCAAAGCAGATGGAGCAATCGCGGCTGCCCTTTCGCCGCAGTCCGGAGGAGGAGGACGAGGAGCTGGACGAGGAGCTGGACGAGGAAGACGACGCAGACGAGTCCGACGGCGGCAGGCCGGGCAGGTGAGCACCCAGCCCGTTGGCGTAGGCGGGGTACCCCAGGCCCCCGCCGCCAGGGTCGCTGCGGACCCGGCGCGCCAGATGGTGCTCGCCCCCCACGCCGTGCAGAGGCGGGGACAGGCGGGGGCAGCTGACGCCGGGGTGCAGCCGGCGGTGCACCAGCAGCCCCAGGTTGGCATTGGGGGACGCGCCCCCGCCACCCCCAGGGAAGACCACGGAGGAGGATGAGGCGGACGAGGACGCGGAGGAAGAGGAGCAGGAGGAGGACACTGGAGCCGCTGGGCCCCCGCCAGGGGACCGCTCGAACTGGGACCAGATGAGTTGGGCACCAGGCGGCGGGGCTGGCGCTGGATCGAAGCCTGGCAGCTCAGCGCAGCAGTCCGGAGAGGGAGCCGCCTCGCCTCCGGGGTACGCGTAGCCGTTGCCGTTGTTATTGTTCCCGTTGTGGGCGAAGCTGAGCGCAGGGCTGGGTGGGCTGTAGTCCGTCAGGCGCGGGGTGGCTGCAGCGCTGGTGCTGCCGCCGGTCCCCCCGCCAAAGTAAGAGTCCGTGGAGGCGCTGCCCAGAGAGCTGGAACTGTCGTTGCGATAGCTGGAGAAGGGTTTGCGACCCGGGGTGGGCGTGATACTGGGGGTGGGCTTGCTCCAGAGGCTCCCGGGGCCGGGCCCGCCGCCCCCGTGGTGCAGGTCAAAGCCCACGTCTGTGCCATTGGCATGGAAGTCGTTCTCGTCTGTGAGCTCGATGATGCCCCCGGTGCGCAGGGCAATGTGCGCCTCGATCTCCTCCCGAGCCCGGTCCACGTTCTCGGGCATGCCGGTCACCTCGAACACGGGCTCCTTATCCCGGCTGGGCGTGACGATGTAGGTGTGTGTCTGCTGCTGGATCCGCTTGATAGTGGCCCCTTTGGGTCCCACCACTAGCCCCACCACGCGGTAGGGCACCCGCACCTGGATGGTGGTCTGGCCAGGAAGGTTGGGCGGCCCGGGCACCGTGCCATTGAGAGCGGTGTTTTTATTCCGGGAGGCGCGGATCATCGAGAAATGCTCCGCAGCCGAGATGATCTCCCTCCGGGCCATGGCTACGTCCTCCTTCCTGCCAGTCACAACAAAGACAGGCTCCTCCCCGCGAACCGGGGTCTTGATGTAAGTGTTGGTCTTTGCCCGTAGCGCTTTGATTTTACAACCTGGGAGCCGGGATGCAGGGAAAGAGAGAAAGAAACACACCGATTATCCGGGCATAACCGCGGAGGTGGGGGGTCAGCGGCTGCAGACCCGGGAAGCGGGGCGGGATGGGGGGCGACTTGGCGTTTCCTCCCTCATGCATACACTCTGGAGCGGGGGCACTCGCTGGGAGGACGGATTTGCTTGGAGCTCGAGGAAAAGCTCCATCCGATCCCCAGCCCTCCGAAAAGACGGCAGTTGCCAAGAGCTCAAAAGCAAAATCGAATACAAGTCAGCTGGGGGGAAAAAATGCTGATCAACACTTAATGCCCAACACATTCCTTCAGAGCAAATCAGTTGAGGGGGAAAGGAGAGTGGCTGCAAGATCACTCCCTCCCAATGCGGATGGTCTTGATTCCCGTGCCCATTGTTCCTCTTCTATGCTCCATTTCGGTTTCTAGAAATCCTGACTTCTCTTCCTCTCCCTGATTCTCCCCCTCCCCCCACACTCTTAAAAAGGAGGGACCGCATTTTCACGCTGAATGCATTTCCCATTAAATTAAATTTCCCGGGGCGAAGGAGGGGAAAGGTGGGCGAGATAGGATGTGATTTTAGTAGGTGAAAGTGCATCTTGGCATTGGTGCAGCAAGGCTCCAGGAATACCCACATCTGCACTTTCTTTGTCTGGGGGGACTGCCCATAATAGCATCGCCAGTTCACTTCAGCTTTTAGTGTCGCATATCTCACACACATACATACACATACACACACACACACACACAGCCCACACCACATCACATCACACATGTCCACTCAGCATGGAAAGCACCCCCCCCCCTTTAATTCCTTCCACTCTTTCTGCCTCTTTCGCCCACCCAACTTCCCCCAAATACCCACCTTGCCTTCCCACTATCTCCGCGACATGTTCCGAGCTGGGGACCGGCACGCACTCAGTCATGTTCACGCTCTTCTTCCGGGGCTCATTGTCGTACAGGGAGCCGGTCTCGTCATTGTCCAGCCCCAAGAGCGAGAGCTGATCCAGCGCGATCTGCAAGGCTCTCTGGTCATCCAGGGTTTCTCCACCTCCGCCGCCACCACCACCGCCGCCGCCGCCGCCGCCTCCTCCTCCTCCACCACCACCACCACCACCACCACCGCCGCCACCGCCGCTCCCGTTCCTCTCCAGGTCTGCAAAGAGCGAACTGGGCATAGTTCCCCTGTGTGTGCTGCACCCTCCTTCTCCTCCTCCTCCTCCTCCTGCACTCGGTTCAGTAGTAAAAGATCAGACACAAAGAAATACCCAAGGCAGATGGCCAGGAGGAGAGAGGAGGGAGGGCGGCTGCTTGGAGATGGCTCAGCTGCCGTTTTTTGCCTTTATTATCTATTCTTTCAGTGCAATCCGGTTTATAAAATGCTTGCAGAATCCCCCCACCTGGTTCCCCACCCCAAATTTTCTGAAGGGGTGGGGTAGGGGTAATAATGGAGAGGATGAGATTTCCCCCGGAGTTCCTGCCTGGCCACAATGCCAAGCGATGGTAGCGTTTCTTTAAGGAACCCCTCCCTGGCTCCACTCACTCACTCAGCGTTTTTTCCTCTTCTCCCCTCCTCTAGTCTGAGCCACTGCAGCCAGACGGCACTAGAGGGGGATAAGGGAACCGCAACGTCACGGGCAGGAGCTGACACTACAATGCTACTGACACTATCGCTGTGTGAGGCGATTGGACAGGCGGGAAGCGGAGAGGGCGGGAGGAGGATGTCTTAACAGTCTCCCTTCCTCGGCACCCCCCCCCCCCCGCCCTCGTTCTCCCTTCCTTCTCCCCTCCCGTCCCTCGCCCCTCCCCCCCCCGGCAAACGCCTCTCTTTGTTGTCTAATGCAGAACAATAAAGACTCCAGACACTTGTTTGTATCTATCAACTAGGGATAAATCATTGTTTCCATATGTCCCCTTGCCGTTCCTTATTTTAAAGGGGTAAACGTGCTGAACTTTTTTTTTTTAAGTAATTGTATAAAGGGGCCCGAGTCTAATGGACCGTCTCCCGTAAACTACTTTTTCCAGCTCCTCGTAAATCACTTTCAAAGCGGAAAGGTGCGTCTTGGAGGAAGGCCTATTGTCTGTCTAACCCGGCGTTACACTCCTCTCAGAAGCCTTGACAAAGAAAACTTGAGTGGGGGCAGACTTATTCTGGCCAAGTGTTAAGAGATGAAAGGAAAAGGGTAATCGGAAACGCCGCCTGGAAAGCTGCCTACCTTCACAAAAAAATGCACATGACAATAGAAGCAGCTTGCAACGGAACTCGTGCGCGCCCACACATACACATACATACACACACACACACACAACTCGCAACGGTGATCATTATTTCATTTCAACCCATTTTGATTCCGCTTAGACAATACTGGGCGTGCACTTAAGGTCAGAAAGAGCACCTGCCTGCTCGAAGGATAACGATCAGTTTCTGAAACTGATCGGTTTCATTCCGGACTCCCGCAGAACAGACCATCACCCAGCTAGCACAGACAAATGCAAAGCTGCCCTAGTGCAATTCGGGTGAATGGGGCATGCGCGCCGGGTCGCCTGGAGCAAGCGAGGCATGCGCGGTGTGCCGCCCCCCCCCCCCCCCCCGGGTTTAAGTAGAAGGAGGAAGGCTGTCACTTTAAGACTGGGGCTGCATACTCGGAAAGAAGGCTGGACTCGGGAGCCGTCCTCAGCCGCCCCAGGCTCCTCCCCGGCGGGAGCAGCAGCTCTGCTCTCTGGGGTGTGCGTGCGCTCGCCTGCCCTCCTGCCTGCTTTGCCCTCCTCCCACCCCCAGTTCACAGCTACAAGCCGCGTCCTCCCAGGGCAGAGCTTGTGTGCTCAGTCTTTGTACCGTCTGCGGAATTGAGTATGGGGATAAGGAGGATAATGGGACGGGCAGGCTGACCGCCGCGTGAATGCACTCGGGGTCTGGTGGGGTGTGCAGTCCTCTTCCCCTGAAGAGACACTGGAGGCCACCCCGGGGAGTAGGGGACCTGGGCCCCCGGAGGCAGCTGGGGGGCGGGGCGAAGGGGGACCCGTCTCCTCGCTGGGGTTTTAGGAAAGGCAAAGAGAAGGAAGGAGCCAACCCTTTCGAGGCAAGGAAGCTGTCCCCATGCCTGGTTCAGATGCTGGACGGCAGTCCACAAAACCTGCTAGCCCCCAAGCAACGGCTGACGGAGCGTGACCGGAGTAAGGGTGAGAGGGAGGGCAGGCAGGGAGTCCAGTGATGCCCGCCTCCCTTGCTCTGTTCCTCCCTCAGTCTGTCCTTCCATCCCTCCCGCCCCCTGACAGCTCTCTAAGCCTTTCGTGGGGCCGTGGCTGGGGCAGGCTGGGAAGGAAGGCGTGACCGCTTATCTGGACCGCTTTTCTGGGGCGGTTGGACGAGGACTTGCAGACCCATTGGCTGTGGGAGGGCAAAGGAGGAGGGACGCGAACTCTCAAGTAGCCTCGTGTCACTCTCACGCGGGCTGGAACTCGGACGTCTCCCTCCCCCACTCGCGTCCTCCCTGGCTTCTGACCTGGGAGCCAGACATCCGTTTCCACACACGCGCTTTTCTGCATTTCTCTTTCCCTTTGTTTAGTCCTTCGATGTTTAATATCCTGGCTCCTTTCCTCCCACCAGGGTCAATCCCTCACTTCACAATTGCCTCTTCGCCTCCAGGGTTCAGACTTTTTCTCTCTGAACGATCCATCTTTCATTGGTGTGTGATGACAAGGGTTTTACATATCTCTAAGATCGCAAATATGTAAGCGAATTGAAAAGTACCAAGCAATCCACTAGTTGCAAGGTACATTAGTAGTAGAGATGATAATCATAGGAATTCGAATTCTGTTACTTTCTCTAACCGTACAGTGGAGGGATAAAGTGCTTAATTTCTATTCATCACTTTCATTTCGTGGAGTAGAGAGATAGGATCTCGAAGGGGAGTCCACTCGAGTTCGGATTTAAAGGGTAGGGTGCTCACAAGGCCCCTGAGGGAATTAAGTGGAACAAGTCACAGGTAATTATTTATTGTTGCCATTTCCTCAGGATGTTTACATCTGTTTCAATGGGCTCTTTTTGTTTATTTGTTTTTCTCTGAAGGAGCTGCTTGCCGCTCCTGGGCTCTTAGGAAAATGTTACCCTATGCCCCATTTTAAATCACAGCCAAAAAAAATCTACTAGGGAAACGTTTATCCCTTTGCCCCACCTTAGAGGAAAGAATCCAAATGTAGAAAACTGATTATCAGCTTGAGGGAATGAGGCCAAGGCAGTTATCTCTAGGCTCCTGCTGAGATGAATGGGTTCTGACTGCCCAATGTAGGGTTCTGGCAGGATAGAATAAAGATATCATCACTAGTGTTACTCCTGGGCTGTAAAAGACAATATGCAACAGCGACAACGAAAGTGTGTTGGAAGAGAGAAATTTAATAAGTTTTTTCAAATTTTAATTTTTTAAAGGTTTGCAGATTTAACTCCTGGGAACAAATAACGTAGCAAATTCTATTAGGAAGTGCTTGGTTCCTGAATGGATCCTATTTGATCACTTTTTCTTATTCATACACATCTTTTTTAATCTTCAAGGTGAAAAAGTTTTACCTAGGTTCACACAAAGGTAATAAAATTCACTTAAACTCCCGGGCCCTCAGTTTACTCACCTGTAAAAAGAAGGGATTGGACTAATAGTCCTCCTTGGTTGCTTGCAACTTTAAATCTATTGTTCTATGCAAATTCAAGATAAAGAGGGCAAGGACTCTTTCCATAGGGGAGGATTAAGGAGTCCTTTTACATAGCTTTTCACTCCCGGATGTAAAGGGCAGGGTGGAAAAGGGAGGAATAACCTCTTCCTTATAGACCGTAGTAATCAGATAGGAAGAATGTTAGTTCTGGCTAAACCTGAAGAATCCTAGATATAAAAAGTTGAGAATCTATACCTAAAAGAATACCACTTGTGGGAGTAAGAGAGTTAAGTGTACAACTGAAATTGTGTATGACTGCAACCAGGGAGGAAATGGCCTGGGGCCAGAGAAGGGGAGCTGAGAGGAGAGAGGGGGAAAAAAACAAAGGCGGAAGGAAGATCAGGAGGCAGGGAGATGTGGGTCAATGAGTGACATTAAGGGGACCATATTATCAGAAAGACAGAAAGTTGCAATTTCCAAAACTGCTTTCCTCATTATAAATGTGATCAAATTAAATAATATATGTGGAAACACTTGGTAAACAGTAAAGTAGTCATTATAAGTGCCTAAGACTTGCCCAGCCTCCAAAATCTTCATTAAAACTTAAGTCTGCAGAGAAATTTCGCCTTGGGCATCTCAATTCTCTCAATGCTCCTGCCCCCTAGGAAACTGACTTGGACACTAACACCTAATGATTTGGGGTATGGTTGTGCATTGGTCAGGGCCTCATCTAATCCTGTTAATATTCAGCACTTTCATTTCTGAAGTACCAATGTCAAAGATACTGCCCAGTTCTGTAATTTATAAATTTGTCCCAGATGCTTAATTCAGTTTAATTGATACATGTTTATTAAATTGCATTGATGCTCTTTAGTTGTGTTATATTTTCTTTTTTTCTTAATATTAAAGGTGATGATGCATCGTACCTCATTAGTTCAGGTACTATCCTTCCCAGAGTTCTGCAGGACTCCAGAGACAAGGCTTCTCCTGGTTATAAACACACATACATACAATTTTCCAAATGTGGAATTTTAGATGTGCTGCAGTTTTTCATTTGACATGTAATCTCTCAAGGAAAAGCTAATTTTTTCACAAAAGGAAACAGATCCAATAAAGAGAATAATAATGATACTTTGTCTTTGTGTAGTTTCTAGTCCTGAGGAGCTCTGATTTACATTCTGCTTGTTTTTGCTTTTAAATCTCCACAAATCTCTTCAAAACAGGTAGCAGAGAGCCTCACTTTGTAAACAGAAGAATAACCACAACTTATTCATCTCTTCAAGGTAAATTATGATGTGTGGATTACTAGACTAAACAACTAATATTATAAACTGGGATAACTTTTAAGTAGTTATATTATTCAAAAAGGAGGCAAAAGGTATCAATAGGCTTTTCCCTATGCCTAGTATGTCCTCCCTCTTCCTTTCCCTCCCTTCTACCATTCTTTTTCAAATTCTCCTAATTCTTTTAAAGGATAATTGGACCTGTGATTTCATCAGTCTAGGGAACTCCTATAATTAAAGAAATTGCTTCTACCAGTGTAGGTCAACGTTTCTATAACTTACAGACTTAGACAGTTCTCCAGATCCAAGATGTAAAACCCTACTCCAGCAACACTCCATAGGGCAGCCAAACCAGCTTAAAATGTAATTGGGGAATAGTTAACAAAATAAATAAAAATACAATAGAACATAGATAATGTTACTATGTAGTTTTCCAAGTCAGTATGCAGCCCACAAGGATATTTATGTACAACTTAGTGGTTTCATTAATCTTTGAGTTTGAAGCCACTGGTCTAGCATACTGAAAAGGTTAAGTGATTTGCCTGGAGTAACTCAGCCAGTACATTTCAAAGGTTGGACTCGACTGAACCTTGGTCTTTCTGGCTTAGAGGTCCACAATCTACTATACCATCCTGTCTCTCACATTCCTTTAAAGACCAATTCAAGTGCTACCTCCTCCATGTAGCCTTCCCAACTCTTGCTAATAGTGAATGACCTCTTACTTCATGCATTATATCATGGCTATGTGGCAGTTATATTAGAATGTGTGGCATTTCTATTAAAATGAAAGCTCACAATGACAGAGACCTTGGGTATCTATCTAGACCTATCTTCCTAGAGCCTAAATGGTACAATATTCTGCATCTTAAAATTCTGAAAATTCAGTCCTACCTAGGGAATAAGTGCTTCAATGTATATTGAATTATATTGTTGTATCTCCCCTGCTGATTTTGTCTGTATCTGAAGCCAAAGCTATATATGTGTGTGTATACACACACACACACACACATTTATATCATCTATACACAAAGTATGTGTGTATATATGTGAATGTGTCTTTGTGTTTGTATGCATACACACATAGCTATATATACAACCTGTATGTTACTTGCTACTTCGTTTTTCTCACTCTTTCTTCTTCCCTACTCACTTCTCTAAAATCTGGCTTCTTTCCCTGACCACTCTTAAAATTGCTCTCTCCAGTCACTAATGACCTCTTAATTGCCAAATCCAATGGCTTTTTCTCAGCATTTAGCTTCCTTTGCTTTTCTGCAGCCTTTGACACTATGGATCAGCTCCTTGTAATTGATGTTTTCTTCTCCCTTGATTTCTGTGATACTTACCTGCTTCAACTATTACTTTGCCTGATTAGTGCTTTATATTGGATTTCCTGCTGCTACTGCCTATGTGTGAGTGTCTCCCAACATTCTGTCTTCATCTCTCCTCTTTCTCTGAACACCCTCCTACTCCTGTGGTCTCAATTATCATCCCTATGCAGGTTAACATCTCTATGCAGGTTAACATGCAGAAACAAACACCAAGCTTTGGTTTCTTTCCTGGGCCAGTCCCGCATTTCCAAATGCCTATTGGACATGTCCACCTGGATTCAATTCCATTCAGTTTAACAAACATTTATTAAGTACTTACCTTGCACAGAGAGCACTTCTGCTAGGTTCTGAGGGACAAATTTAGATAAGATACTTTCCTTACACAAATGGAGCCTATAGTCAAATATGCTTTTGAATGGGAGAGTACAATTCTCAGACCTGCTTATTAGGAAGATTATTTTGGCAGTTGTGTAAAGGATAGATTGAAGAACTGAGAAATGGAAGGCAAGTTCAGTAGTTCAGGGCTGAGATGAGGAGGTTATATAGTCATCACATTAAGATGGTATCTATCTATATGAAGAGGGATTTGGGAATGGATACATGACATATGTCCAGGATAGACTAAATGGGCTTGACAATACTCTATGGCTAGCAGTATGGTACAGTGGCAAGAGTACTGGATCTGGAGTCAGAGGTCCTGGGTTCAAATTCTGACTATCAATTACTATCTGTGTGACTTTGGGAACATCATTTCAAGTCTCTGAGCTTCAGTTTTTTTCTATAAAATGAGAGAGTGGGACTAGATAACATCTAAGGTCCCTTCCAACATTGAATCTAACATCCCAGAACTTAACAGTTCACTATTTAGGGGGTAGGGAGGTAAGGTGATTAGGAGTATGGTGGTACTATTAACCTAAATTGGAAGTATGTCCCTCTGGAATTCAGTATGTACAAAACTAAACTCATCAAGTTCCCTCAAAGACCTTTCTACTTATTTTCCTAGTTCTGGGTTTTTTGTTTTTTGAGGTTTTTGTTTTTGTTTTTGTTTTTTTTTGCTTTTTCGAGAGGGAAGGCAGGGCAATTGGGGTTAAGTGACTTGCTCAAGGTCACATGGCTAGTTTTTGCTTTTAGTGTCCGAGGTCAGATTTGAACTCAGGTCCTCCTGACTCTAGGGCCTATGCTCTATTCACCTAGTTCTGTAGATAGCCTCGCTGACTGACTGCCCTCTTCAGTGACCCAAGTCTCAAAATCTCAATCATCTTGAACTTTTCTCTCTCCATTACCTTACTGCACCCCCTCATTTGTCAAATCCTATAGGCTCTTTGTTTATGTGATGGCTCTCATTGGTGTGATTCACTTCTATCTGACTACAACTCCTCTACACCTTCTCATTCCCAAATCTCAATTTCTTAGTCTTGACAGAGTATATGCGAACACATAAATGTATGCATACGTGTATGCATATGCATGCCTTATATGGGCATATACAGTGACATGCATGCACGCTGTGGAGTCCCATTAATTCATCTCTTTATAACTCCAGGACAACTTTACAAACAACTTAAAGAATAAAAATGGCACTGCTACTTTTTCCAGGTATGAAACCTAGGGTTTTCATTCCAATATCTGTCAAGCAGATTTGCATGGAAATGAATGTCAGGAGATCTCCAAGCACTTTTCAAAAAGTGTGCCATTTTCTTCCTCACAATACCTCTCGATCAGTTATACTAGAGAAAAAGTCATAATTACAAAAGACAGTCTCCTATCTCATTAGCTTTCTTACATCTTTGTTGGACTGGATTATTTCTTCAAATGAAGGCAGAGCTCTGAGCAGTTTTTTCCCCCCAAAGTAGCTTTCGAAATAGCTTAAGGTGTGGGGGATGGGTAGTGGGCACATCAATACAGAAGCTCAGTTGGGAATCACTTTTGGTGAAAAGTAAGGGTTTTGTCCCTGGGCTCCTTACTCCCATAGATATGTTAATGAAAACTTTTAAAGTTGTTAACCCTCTTCAAGTGGTTTCTTCAGAACTGACAGAGATGCATTCCTTTAAAATAGCAATATATCTGTGAGGGGAAATCCTAGAAAGTACACTGGACAACTCATATTAGTAGTATGGGTCTCTAAATGCCATGGGAGTCTCTATCATTTTTCTTAATATTATCAGGGTTCTTGGGGAGGTAGTCAAATACCCATGAGATTCGCCCCCTAGAGAGCACTGAAATACCTTTTCTGCGCTTGAGTGCCGTGTTTATGCACAGTCAGCAAATCCGTTCTAAAAGTGCCTTTCGTTGAAAAAAACAAAAGACAGACGGAATACAGAAACACACACACTAAGGCAGAAGGAAAGAAAAAAGACACAGAAAAGACAAAGAATTCCCTGCATCTTTGTTTTTAAGCTTACTTCTCTAAAATTGATGGCTTGAAGTGTGAGTTACACAAAATTTATTCAAGTGTCCCTCACCGAAAAAGCCACAAAAGGCAAGAAATAATAATGATTCCATTAGAATTGGCCCATTGTTCTTTTTAAGGTTGGCTCTGAGCCCACTTTAACTAGAATATCCTCTGTGATCTAGCAGACTGAGTACACCCTCCTGGAAGCTATAAATTGGGAGAGCTTCTTTTGAATTGTGAATATTTCTTATAGAGTCATTTTACACTCCACTACATTGTAATTGATTACCTCTCAATGCTGCATCATTTCTCTCCAACAGAAAATTTATCTATGATTTAAATAACTACCTACTTTTTTTATGGGTTGATTTTGTTTGAATGTTCACTCAGAAATCAGTCAGGAAGAATTATATGATCACAGACTTAGAGCTAAAAGGGCCCTTAGAGATCATCTAATCCAAACTTCCCATTTTATAGATGAGAAAGTTGAGAACTTTCAAGGTTAAGTGACTTGCTCAAGGTCATATGGGTAGTACAAGGCAGAGCTGGAGCCTGAATTCAGATCCTCAAACTATAAAGTTAGCATGTTCTCCATTTTGCGGGCTGCTTTTTCCGGCAATAAATATCTAGCTCAAGACTAGCATAAAATTTCTTTTTATACAGAAATTACTATCTTGGAAAAGACTACAAGCAGTAGGTGCAGTGCAAGGTTCTAAACTCCTCAGTCTTCTGTTTTAGCTACGGCATAAATAAAATTTGGAGTTCCCCCTTCAAAATCTGATAAAAGTTTTCAAAGTTTAGAGATGTAGAGGGGGCGGAGCCAAGATGGCGGCGTAGCAGCAGCAATATATCGCAGCTCTCACATAGCCACCCCCAAATACCCATGGAATAGGACTCTGGACCAACCTAGAACTTCAAAAACGCACACAGATACTTCCCACTAA
>CM053589.1:117521699-117546087 GCA_028646515.1 Pseudochirops corinnae
TTCAAGGAGATATTTCACACTGCCTTCTATTTTTTCATTTGTTTGGATCTGTTTAATAGGACCTTGATTTCTCATAAAGTCATTAGCTTCCATTTGCTCCACTCTATTTCTGAAGGAATTATTCTCTTCAGTGAGCTTTTGAGATTCTTTTTCCATCTAGCAAATTCAGCTTTTTAAAGCATTCTTCTCCTCATTGGCTTTTTGGGCCTCTTTTGCCATTTGAGTTAGTCTATTTTTTAAGGTGTTATTTTCTTCAGTCAGGTTGTTGACTCTCTTTTCATGATTTTCTTGCATCATTCTCATTTCTCATTCCCATTTTTCCTCAACTCCTCTTATTTGTTTTTCAAAATCCTTCTTAAGCCCCTCTGTGGCCTGTAACCAATTCATATTTTTCTTGGAAGCTTTTGGTGTGGGAGTTCTGACTGTGTTGTCTTCCTCCCATTCCATGCTTTGATCCTTTTTGTCCCCAAAAAAGGAATCTAAAGTTGGATTGCTGAGTTTGCTTTGCTTCCTTTGCCTGCTCATGTTGCCAGTCTTGGCCAGCCACTTGACTTTTTGGCTCTGTGGAACTCTGCTTCCAGAGGGGAGCACTTTGTCCCAAATCACTGGGGGTTTTGTAGCTGCTGGAGCTATTAGGAGGCTGCCTTCTCTACAGTTCCAACCAGCTTTGGCTCACTGGTCACACACCTCAGGACCACCACCCAAGATGGTGATCCTGATCCAGGCAAGTTAAGGCAAGAGCACTTAGCCTCTGAATGGTCGCTTGGCCCCCTTGCAATCTGCAGGCTGGGAGCTCTGAAGCAGCCATGTGGAGGCAGTTGCAGGGCTGCTGCTTCTGCCACTTCTGGCTCTGGGGGCAGAGCTGAACCTGCTCCTCCATACCCCCCCCAAATTCAGCCAAGTTCTACTGACCTTTCACTTTGTCTTTGGCATTTATAGGTTGATAGTTCTGGAAACTGCCACAGCTGCTGGTGATCCACTCTCCTGAATGCTCCAGCTGTGGCTCGTCCTGGCTGCTCTGGGGCTAAAAGATGACTCTAAATAAAATTTAGTGCTCCAGAATTTTGAGGTGGTTGTGGGGGGTGCCACAGATTTCCTGCTTCTGCACTGCCATCTTGACTCCACCCTGCCTTGGCTTCCACACCCCTTTTAACTTGATGGAACAAATGCTCCAGGTGATGGAATCCCCTAGCTACATTTCTATTCCTGGTAGGCTGGTACCCATTACAAGTTTTCACATTATGCCAGGTGCCACACTCCAATTTGAACATTTCTGTACAGATTTTTCATTTCTTTTTTCTGTTTATTTATTGTGTTTTAGGATGAAAATTCATAAAACTTAGAGCTGGATAAAATCCTAGAAATGAAATCATTACATCAGTTTTATGATGCATTGTACATTGACATATTACTATCCTAAGTGTTTATACTAGATTTCAATTCCAGAAACAATGTATTAGAGTTTTCCCATAACTATGCCAATGTTGAAGTTTTATCTCTTTTGGGACTATATTTGCCATTCTAGTGGCTATAAGGTGGCATCTAATTTCTGCCTTGACTATTAGGGAATTTGATATTTTTTATATGGCTGTTAGGCAGCCTATCTATATATTTTGAAAATGGTTGTGTGCTTTGCTTAATTGGACATTGTGTATTATGCTAATTGATATATACCAATTCCTCCTCTATTCTGAATGTTATACCTTTATTTGATATATTTACTGTGAATATTTTCCTAGTCTAATCTTTTTATTTTAGAGATGTTGTTTTTTGTTGTGAAAAGATTTTTATCTAAAAAATCTAGTCCATTATTTTAGCTCAAATAATTTCTTTCATTTGTTTGTCCAATAAATGTGAAGTTAGATTCTTTTCCCTTCTAGTCTTTTATGTTTTAAAAAATATTTAAGCCAGTAATCCATTTAGAGTTTTTGTGGTATATGGTATGAGGCGTGGATACAAACTCATTTTTCTCCACACCGTTATCCAATTTTCCTGACAGGCTTTTTTTTTTTATTGAATTGTGATTTTTCTCTTCATCATTTTTTACAATATAAACTATATTTTTATTTCCAGGTATTTAAACATGAATAGAAGCATAAAAGCACTTCTTTAAAGTCCTGTCTGAATTTTCTGTCAGAGACTGGGCTATTTGAGGTTGTCATCTTCTGATATTATTAATTTTAGTTTTCTGTAGATAATCATTAACATCTTCCAGGTTCTCAAAATAATGAACATAGAGCAATTTTCTTGATTTCTTTTGTCCATATTATGCTCTTTGCTTTCTCATTTCTAATTCTGGTGATCTAGTTTTTGTCTCATCTTTTTTTAAAAAAAGAGTTTTGTTCATTATTTATCAATTTTGTTGGTTTTTAAAAACAGCTCATGGCTTTATTTATCATTTTGATTGTTCTCTTATATTTTCAATTGTATCAAGCTCTGCTCTAATCTTGGTTATTTTCCCTTTTCCATTTTCGGTGGGTGTATTGTTTGGTTGCTATTCAAAGTGCTTTAGTTGCAGACCCAATTTCTTAATCTCCTTTTCTCTTTTTTGTTACTGGCATAAGCATCCAGCTTTATAAACTTACCACAGAGTATTGATGTGATTACATCTCATAGATTCTGAAATGTAATAATTGAAAAACACCATCTTAAAATGTACCTTTAAAAAAATTTCCTGGGGGTGGGTAGGTGGCACAGTGAATAGAGCACCAGCCCTGGAGTCAGGAGGACCTGAATTCAAATTTGACCTCAGACACTTAACACTTACTAGCTGTGTGACCTTGGGCAAATCACTTAATTCCAATTGCCCTGCCCTCCAAAAAGAAAAAAAAAATTCCTCTTAACCAGGCATTCTTATATGATTTCTATATGACATAACATGGAAAATTTTTAGGTTGGTAGGAACAGAACTTCAGGAGACAATACTTCAAAAGATAAGGCTAGAGGTGCGTGACCACCAGCCAATTGAGTATAGTGAACTGAGATAACTCTACACAAGGAACTTCTGGTGATTGGCTGAGAGGATAAATCACTCCTCCCATGGGTGGGTGGGTGAATGGGAGCCCAGACTACAGAAATGAAACCAGCCAGTTCTAAGATATGGAGCTCTGGTGATTGAGAAGACAGCTTGATATGGAAGAAGAATCTGAGATAGCTCTTCTCCTTTCCCTTGCTGTTTCTTTTGGAGTGTAGCAAATCAGGGGAGGAGATTTCTCTCTTCCCCCAACCTCATCAGCAATGACGTCTTGCATGTAGTCCGAAAGAAGAATTCAAGGACATTATTACCTAATCTTCCTAACCCGTAACCTTTTCTGTTTTGGTTGGGGGATTCTGAATTGTAGTACTCTAATGTGTCTTATTAAAAAGTCACTTTGAGTAGTTAGAGAAAGAAGTTGAGAGTTCAGTGACTGGAGCTGGGATTGTAGCAGGCTGTAGGGCTGAGATGTTTCTTGGTCCCAGGTGTGGGCTCTGGTTCTTTCCAAAAGTGCACAGTGGTACTGCCTCAGGCCAGATGAGTCCAAAACTGAGGTTCTGGTGCATAGCCAGGCAGTAAAGTAGCATCTAACACAGCTTATAAGATCAAGGTCAGAGGGAGCAGTCAGGATGATATCAGTAGCCCTGAAGCATTGCAGGTATGACTTGCCCTCCTCATGCACACAGTAGATGTATGTGTTCCTTCTGTATGTGCCTCTCTACTAGTGTACTCTGTGTGTGTATCCACTCTTCCCACTGACTCTGTGGGCATTTATAGGTAAATGTGCCCCGGGCTTGGGGGGCAGAATATAGTACAACTTCACTTTTTTCAATTGGCCTGTCCATAATGACTCAAGAAGAAAAGAATAATAATTGAATTCCTTTATCGCTCTAAGTTTCATTCCTAATATAGAAGGCTCTACCAACCCCCCATATGAGAAGTCTTCTCTCATTCCTTGCTGCCAGGCTGATTTCCTGCCATTGGAATACTGCTCCCTTACTATATACCACTCAGGGAAAGACGGAAAATGATTGCTAAGCACTGGGGTTGAGGAGGGGCAATTGTTACCTATGGAACACAAATGCGGTCTAAATCATTATCTAAACAAGGGTTAATGAAAAACCTAAAGCATGTTTGTCCCAAGACTTCTTTAGAGTGCTAAAAGAACTAAGAAAAGAATGGAAAACCAGCTCCAGGAGCAGTTTCAGGCCAGGAGGTCAGTGACAGATCAGAATGCATTATACAGATGGAATTGGAATGGGAGAAGTTGACCATCAGATTTTATTCATCTCCCTAAAACTCTGGCCTTCAGTGGTGGCTGAATGCATTTCTTGCCCCTTCCATGTTGCCATGTTCTACCACGTCTCCTCCTAAAGTATATGAGCCAGTAAGACTATGAACATAGACACCCTGAAGTCCTGAGTCAGGTGAGTTGGGTCATCATATCTTAAATAGTCATGGGTCATCCTAACACATCCTACAGAATAGATGACTAAGGATTCCTGTTGGCTCCCAGATGCACCAACGTAGGACTCTTTTGCTCTTCTTTGCATGCATTTTGGACCCTTTTTACAAAATTCTAACTCCTCTGTTCCTCCAATCTGCCACTAAGCTAAGCCATCTGGACGATTAGCCCTTCTAAATCTTTGGGTCCCACATGCCTTGCTAACTGATCCTTGAGGTCATCACATAAACTTCTGAAAATCTCAAAAAGATTGACTCCTCCTGCACCCAAATAAATTGATAGCACTGAAATTAATTCATATATCCAATTCATGGTTTAGAAGTCTGCCGTAGGCCCAACAGTAATGTTGCTGCATCTGTCTTTCTCTGCATGAACCCCCAAATCACAATGATCTAATTTTTGAAATATGGATAGTTCCCTAGTAAGGGCTTTTGCCCATCCATCAGTGGTATTGCTTAATCAAACACCCTCCTTTCCTTGCAGGTATAAGGATAATTGTCCCTTGGTAGAGGGATATCCAATGATTTTCCCTTCCTTCCCAGCAAAATGTTAGTGGAAGCCTAGAGGAAGGATGAAATACATAGGAATAACTCCTGAGATGTACTTAATACTTTTTCAAAGTTCTCTATCAATAGAGTTCACTGACAAGGTCAGAGATGGAAGATGACAATGGAAAGAAAGGTGTCATTGCTCAGGCAGGGCCCTTCAATATTAGACAAAATATGCAGCTTGATGTCATTGGGTTAGGACATAGCAAGGGACTTTGGGACAAAGTGCTCAATGTATACTGTCCAAAATACAGCATCCCTTATTATTTGGTCATGGGCAACTTCAGAGAGAGCTAGGGAGTATATATTTCCCTCAGTTTCAACAAACAGGCAAGAGGGTCTTAAGAACTGCTCAGGTCAGAGTTATCTCGAAAGAGATCTCAACCACAGCATCCTCTATCCCCCACTTTGATAGCAATAAGTATATTGTGTGATCACTGGCAAAGGTACAGGGTTAAGTTTTAAAGGCTATGTGATACTGGGCAAGAAAACCAATGTCTTTTTACTATACCCCATTAAAACTGACTGTGAAACTATTGTGAATACCTACTGTTATTTGGGGAAAGTGTAAGACTCTAGGGGCCATTACTATAGAATCACCATACAGGGAGCTTACAGCCTCTATAAACACTACTATCATCTGTTTATCACGTAGTCCAAAGTGATAAGGAGATGGGGAGAGGGCTTCTACTAGGACAGGTATATTTGTCACATTCATTGCCTGCTATTGGGCACACTTTCCAAGAATAGAGGAATTGAGCTCAGTCTAGTGGCCCCAGATTGAATGTGAAGGACTTGTCAGTATGATACAGATTTCCTCTTTTTCTTCCTCTATATCCTGGCCCCTAGAACTACATGTGACCTGACTATGAACCTACATATAGACACCTGGGGAAATATAGACATCATGCTGGCTCCTGGATGTCTCTCACAGAGGGTCAGTATCCTGAAACAAACAAAAAGTTATTAGAGGGAAAGGGGAAGATTTAACACCGCAGTGCAGCCTAGTTTCTGCAAGCCCCCTAGGGCAGGGTTTTTAGCCTTTTTTTTGGTCACAGATCTCTATGGCAATCTGGTGAAACCTATAGGCCCCTTTTCCCGATGTTTTTGAATAATTGAAGCGAATGCTAAATTTCAGCTAGAGATTAGTGAAAATAAAGATGTAATTTTTCCTATCCAAATTAATAAACCCTATAAGGATCTGTGTATTCCAAGTAAAGAACTCTTGTCACAGGGCCTTACTTGTCTGCTCCCATGCTCTCTCACAAAAATTTTAAAATATTATATAATTATCAGCTATCATTATTATTATCCTATATAAAAACTTCACACCTTCCTGTCTCCCTGTGGTGGTAGATTCTGCTTTCAAACAAAGTCTGAATCAGTTCTCTCAGGAACATTGTCAATGCTATTCCTGTTCAGCTGCAGATTGGACTTGAGGGTCTCCGAGGTACCTTCCAATTATGACATTTTATAAACTTGGAGTGTGAATTTAGAAATGGATGAATTACTTAACCCAAGGATTAATGGATTGCTCTCAGTATAGAAGAATATCTTAAGTGGAGTACCATAAGGTTCTCTCCTTGCCATGTTCTGTTCAACATTTTTTTTTATCATTGACTTTGAAAAGATATATTTGATGAACATATCAGCCTTGTGGATTCCAGAGGCAGAAAGAGATAGCTAACATGTTAAATAAATCATAATCCAAAATATTTTTAACAGGATATAACAATGAGTTTAATCCAACAGTATAAAACATAATAGGGATAAATGTAAAGTCATACATTTAGGTTCCAAAAAATCAAATGGAATCAATAGGAAGGGGGAAGGCCTGGCTCAGCAACAGTTTGTATGAAAAAAATATAGTAATTTTTGTGAACTGGCTCACCGTGTAAAATGAGGGGATTGGACTAGATTATGCCGAATGTCTTTTCCAGTTCTGAGTCCTATGATCCTATGACCAGTGTGATGGTAGTTCAAAGATGATTGTGACAATGATACTATGTTGCATTAAGAAACACAGTAGCTAGAATTATGAGGTAACAGCGCCATTGTACTATGCCCTGTCTAGACCACACCTGAAACATTTTTATCAGTTCTTGGTGCCCTTATTCCAGGAAGAAGTTTGACAAACCAGAATTACATATGGTAGAGGATGATCAAGATAAAGGGTCTTGAGCTCATGTTATATAAGAGTGGGTTGAAAGAGCTAGGATTCCCTGTTCTGGAGAAGAAAAGATTCAAAGAGGATCCATGATTCCTGTCTTTAAGTCCCTGAAGGACAGAGCTTTGTTCTACTCGATTCTAGAGGATAAAACTAGAAGCAAAGAGATAAAAGTTTCAGGGAGACAAAAACTAGGCTTAATCAAAGGAAAAACTCCCTGAAACTAGAGCTACCCAAAAGTGGAATAGGTGTCTCTGTGTGTAATTAGTTTCCCCTCATTTGAGGACTGAAAACAAAGGCTAGATGACCACTTGGCATATATGGTTTAAAGAGGATTCCTGGTCATGTAGGCCTGGAGGTCACAGGTTCCCCACTCCTGGATGAAATGGATAGTGAAGTGCTTTCAAGAAATGAGAGTCAATCTATGCCGTTTTGTTTTACTGCTCATGCTAATTTGCTAATTCTGCAGGATTTGGGACAGAACTGAGAAAGTACCCGGAATTGAAGAGGAAGCTGGGATTATACCAAATGCAGAATCATAAATATGAACGTTTAGCCAAATGATAAAGTGGAAGGCACAGAGCAGTCCTAGTAGATGCTAATCAGGAATAACCAATCAATCAATAAGACATTTTGTAATCACGTGGAGAGTACAAGTAGTCATGGACATTTACCAAGACTGGATGGCGGGGGGGGGGGGGGGGCATTCCAAGTGCTGACTCTACTATTTACTGGCTGTGTGACCTTAGGCAAGTCATCACTTAAACACTCTGGCTCAGTTTCCTCATCTGTAAAATAGGAACATAAATAGGAAAAAAAAAACCAGGAAAATAAAATACCTTCCTCCCCTGCCTCAGAGAAGTTGATTGTGAGGATCAAACGGAATAAACATATTTTCAAAGCACCATCCAAATGTTGAGTAACAAGGTCATGAGGGCTGGGAGTCAGTAAGTGGAAGAATTTCATTTTTTAGATATGATTTGCCTACTCTCCTTACTGTCTGAATGCACAGGATTCATCAT
This sequence comes from Pseudochirops corinnae, assembly GCA_028646515.1. Lineage (NCBI taxonomy): Eukaryota > Metazoa > Chordata > Mammalia > Diprotodontia > Pseudocheiridae > Pseudochirops > Pseudochirops corinnae. The sequence goes on from CM053589.1 coordinate 117,529,876, forward strand.
TTCTGTAGCATAAAGTTGACAACATTTTGGTTCATGTTTCTTCTGTAGCATAAAGTTGACAACATTTTGGTTCATGTTTCTTCTTTTTAATGTTTTCTAAAGACATTTTGATGTTCATCTTGTTTACTTCTGTTCCCTTTCTTTCTTCTCCCTTTGTCCTCCTCTTCCTCCTCATCCTTATGTATAAATTATATTTTCTTATAATGATATGTTACAAAGAGTGGAGCATGACTGCTGTGATCTCCAATATGAAACAAACACTTGGAGTGTGATTGCTGATGTAAATGCTTTGTGCCCAATTAGAAACCATGTGATAATTTTGTTAATTCTGTGCTTTTTGGAGATGAAGAAAGCTCATTCTTTTTTTCTGTGGGAGACAATGAGTCAAGTAGCCAAGTGAAAATGGGAACGCTAAAGCAGAATCATTTACAAGATTTTCATCCTAAAGAATCTTTGTGCCAAATGGAATGAAGGCAACAAGAGTTAAACTCAACCTCCTTAGGTCCAGGTAAGAGCTTGCCCAACACAAAGGCAAATGGAGAAGCTATGCTTGGTTGCCCACGATTTAGACCTTGTAAGCGTTAGAGGAAACTGATCTTGATCAGAATGCAAGGGAACCCCTCATGGTAGGAAAGAGATAAACATGACAAAAGACGTAATAGTCAATGTTGAAATGGATGTAGAAAGATAGGCACACAAATACCCTGCTGATGGAGCAATACATTAATCCAATCATTCTGGAAAACAGTTTGGAATTATTATAAAGAAAAGTGACTAAAATGCTCATATTCTTTGACCCTGAGATTTTATTGCTAGGCACTGCTTGGCCTCCAAGGAGGTCAGTGTCAAAAAGGTCCCATATATACCAAAACATTTTTAGGAATAGTAACTTTTCATAGTAATAAAAACTGGAAACAAAGATACCATGAGTTGGGGGACAGCTAAACAAATTGTCATATAGAAATATAATAGAATATTATTGTACTGTAAGAAATGATGACTATGAAGAATAAAGAGAAGCATCAGAAAATCTTTATGAAATGATGCAAAGTAAAGTAAGCAGAGCAAGAAAAACTATACAAAATGACCATAATATAGAAATAGAAATAACAACAATAAACCAATAATATCTCTTAATAACTTCAGCAAAGTTGCACAATATAACATATACCCACATAAATCATCAGCATTTTTATATATTACCAACATAGTCCAGAAGCAAGAGAAACAGATTTTATATATATATAATAGAGATAATATAAATACTTGAAAGTTTACCTGCCAAGACAAACCCAGGAACCATATGAACACAATCACAAAACACTTTTCACACCAATAAAGTCAGATATTAGCAATTGGAAAAATATTAATTGCTCATGTTTGCCATTGACAAATGGCTCATGTAAAATGACACATCTACCTAAACTAATTTACTTATTCACTTCCATACCAATCAAACCACCAAAAATTATTTTATAGAGCTAAAAAAAATAATAACAAAATTCATCTGGAAGAATAAAAGGTAAAAAATACTAAGGGAATTAATGGAAAAAAATGTGAAGGAAGGTGGCCTAGCCATACCAGATCTCAAAGTGGTAATCATCAAAACAATCTGGTACTAACTAAGAAACAGAATGGTGGGTCAGTGAAAGAAATTAAGTACACCATATGCTGTAGTGAATGACCATAGTAATCCATTGTTTGATAAGTGCAAAGACCCCAGCTTTTGGGAGAAGAACTTACTATTTGACAAAAAATATTGGGAAAACTGGAAAGCAGTTTGACAGAAACTGGGTACAGATCAACATCTCACATGGTCTACCAAGATAAGGTCAAAATATGTACATGATTTAGACATAAAGGGTGACACCAAAAGCAAATCAGGGGAGCATGGAATAGTTTACATGTCACATCTATGGATAAGGAAAGAATTTCTGACCAAACAAGAGATAAAGCACATTATGGGATGTAAAAAAAAATTTGCATAAAAAACATCCAATGCAGCCAAGATGAGAAAGAAAGCAGAACTGGGAAAAAATATTTTATAGCAAGATTCTCTGATAAAGGCCTCATTTCTCAAATATGTAGAGAACTGAGTCAAATATATAAGAACACAAATCATTATGAATAGGCAGCTTACAGATAAAGAAATCAAAGCTATCTATAGTTATATGGCAAAAATGTTCTAAATCACTTCTGGTTACAGAAATGCAAATTAAAACAACTCTGAGGTACCACCTCACACCTATCAGACTGGTTCACATGATAGAAAAGGAAAATGACAGATGTTGGAGGGGATGTGGGAAAATAAGGCATTGTTGGTGGAGTTGTGAACTGCACCAACCATTTTGGAGAGCAGTTTGGAACTATGCCCAAAGGGCTATAAAGTTGTATACATCCTTTGACCCAGCAATACCACTATTAGGTTTAAAAAGCAAAAAGATAAAGGACTACATGCGCAAAATATTTATAGCAGCTCTTTTTGTGCTGGCAAAGAATTGGAAATTGAAGAGTAGCCCGTTGATTGTGGAATGATTGAACAAGTTGAGGTAAATGATTGTGACGGATTACTATTGTGCTATAAGAAATATTAAGCAGGATGCTTTCAGAAAAACCTGAAAAGACTTAACCTTAACTGATGCCAAGTGAAGTAAGCAGAACCAGGAAAACAATGTTCACAGTTACAACAGTATTGTATAATAATCAACTGTGAATGACTTAGCTATTCTGAGCAAGACAACGGTCTAAGACAGCTCTGAAGGACTTATGATCAAAATGCTATTCACCTCCAGAGAAAGAACTAATGGAGTCTGAATGCAGACAAAAGCAAACTTATTTTTCCTGGGTTTTTTTTGGTCTATGTTTTCTTTCTTAACATGATTAATATCAAAATGTGTTTTGTATGATTTTATATGTATAACTTATACTTTTTATATATAACCTATACTAACTATTGCTTTCCATCTTAGGGAGGGAAAGAGATGGGAAGGAGGGAAAGAATTTGGAACTCAAAAAACAAATGTTTAAAATTGTTTTTACCTGTTATTGGAAAAAATATTAAAATTAAATAATAATAACAGCAAACATTATATACTGCCAACAACTGTGGCAAGAGCTTCACAATGATCTCATTGGTCCTCACAACAACACTGTGAGCTAGATGCTATTACCATTCCCCATTTCACAGAAGAGGAAACTGAAATGACTTATCTAGGGTCACATAGCTACTGTCTAAAAGTGGCTGACTCCAGGCCTGGTGCTCTATCCACTGCACCACCTAGATCAGCGGTTCTCAACCTGTGGGTCGTGACCCCTTTGGGGGTCAGACGACCCTTTCACAGTAGTCACAGGGGTCACCTAAGACAATCGAAAAACACATACTTCTGATGGTCTTAGGAACTGAGACACCACTCCTCTATCTGTCTCCAGGCGGGTCTGCCCACATGCAGATATGCCCACATATGAGTATTAAAGGGTCATGGCATTAGGAAGGCTGAGAACCACTGACCTAGATGCTCCCGTTCAACTGAAACCGAATGCTTCAAAATTCTAATGATAAAGCATGATCCCAAAGAAGAGATATTTTATTTATTTTTTTCAGGTGGGGGATTATAGGTATGGAACAATGTATATGTCAAACTTTTTCAATATATTGGTTAGTTTTGTCGAACTGTTTTTTGTCCTCTTTTTTATTTCTTTGTCATACAGGATTGATCTCTGGGAGGGAAGAAGAGGCTACATTAGGAAATGCAGGCCATGTAACAACAAAATATATCAATAAAAATTTATCCAACAAAAATACACAGAATCTTCTTAATAGGAGACAGTTGGAGCTGATCTGAGCAAGTTACCAGTGGCTAGAGATTCTCACAGGGAGCTGAAAAGGTGGTTCAAAAGTCGACATACAGAAATGTGACTATGAAAACAGGGAACTTCTGAGAAAAACAGCACAATTACTGACTCAAATAGCCCACAGCACACGAATCTGTTTGCTCTATTAGCCTCCTACTGGACATTTTTATCTTCCTCCCTCCATGTCTTCACTAAAATCACAAAAGCAGCTGAAGACACATCTTGGCACCAGCAACAGCTCTAGGCCCATCTTCTGCAGGAAGAGTTCATTTGCAGGCATGTTTGATTCATTCAATTTGAGAAAAATGTATCACGAATCATTAATGATATCTATCATTAATCACACCCTATGTGTTTCTTTAGTATTAGTTTGGAATGAAAGTTTTGGTTGGTGAGGAGAGAAAATGAGGAAGGGCCTTCTGAGGTCAATTAAAAATAATCTCAGCAGGGTGAACCCAGGCCCTTAGAATCCTAACTGTAGAAGAAAGTGTTCCTTGGGTTTGTGTGATGGGAAGAAAATGCAGCGGAGTCATCCCGGCTACAGCTGGCCAGTATGGTATGTGTGTCGCCCTGGCGAGGGGCAGGGTGGGACCAGCCGGTACACAGGGGAGCCCTTAGTAGCTATTCAGAATGCATAGGGAGCTGCTTGTTAGCAGAGGCTGCTGGCTCCTGCTGCGTGATTCTCTGTTTAAACTGTGCTGTCATCCCTTTAAGCAGACACACTGAGAGAGATGGGGGAAGGGTTTTACTCTTCTAAATGGTGTGTTATTGTGTCCTACAGAGCCAGAAGAGGAGAATCAATGAGAATGCATCGCTTTCTTTCTTCAATTCATACCCAAGGTGATGGAGCCCTCTCCTCTGGCAGCACCTTTCATTAAAAGGGGTGGGACAAAACTGCTTTTTTTTTTTTTTGAAGGCTTAAATGACAGGGAAAAATTGAGAAGAACATAAAAGTATAAAGACAACTTAATTGAGATTTTTTTTTCCTTGGAGACATAAAAAACATCCTTTTCCTCTAGGCTCATTAAATGTGGGCACTCTTGAAATTCAGGCCTGGCTCCTTTCCTCTCTATACTCTCACTCCCTTGTCATTGTATATCGACTATATGATAGAGGTGATAGGGAGTCAGATGTGGGATAAAAATATGGGTTCAGATCATGCTCAGATTCCTCATCTGGAAGAGGGGACATAATAGGTCCTACCTTACAGGGTGATTCTGATGATCAAGTCAGATAATGAAGGTGTTAACAGACCTTAAGGTACCGTATAAATGTGAGCTATTCTGTCATCTCAGGGCTTCAACACTTCTATGTGGATGGCCCCCAACCCTCTCTATATTGCCACAACCTTTTTCTGAGCCCTAGTTCCACTGTCAAATGCTTGTGGAAGTTTTCCTCTTGGATACCATCTTTTTACTTTAAACTCAACATAGCTAAAACTAAATTCTTTCTCCACCTACCCCTTTTCACATGTCCAAATCAGTAACCAAATCCTGCTAATTATTTCACTGGACAAGTATTTAAGTGCTTACTATATGAAAAATGCTGTGCAAAGCACCATAAATACAAAGGCAGAAGTAAGAAAACCAAACATTTCTTGCCCTCAAGGAACTTATATTCTCCTGGGGAAGTACAGCTTTGACATAGACAAGAAAATACAGAATAATGGAAGATGGAGAGAGAGAGTGAACTAATAACAAGGGGGATCAAGAAACGGTTCTCAGCTGGGCTGAGTCTTGAAAGATTCTAAGAGGTAGAGATAAAGACAAGTGTGTGCTAGACATGGGGAATACCTGTGCAAAGGGATAGAGTTTTCCATTCATTCTTTTGTATTCAACCCCCTTACCACCATTCTGCATACCACTGCCAGATTAATCCTGTTTCGTTCATGCCTTCTCATTTTGTGCAGTTCTTACCTGTGTTCTTCCATAAATACCAGGACTCATACAAGGCCTATATCAATTCTCTCACCAGTCTCTCTATCACTCATCTGTCTTCCCTCCTTCAATCCACTCGGCTGCACACAGTTGCCATACTGATCTTTCCAAAACAATATTTTAATCATGCCACTCTCCTATCAAAAAACTTTCTCCAGATTCCTGATTCCTATAAAATTAAGTCAGGACTCCTCAACTGAATGTGACTCCAACCTGTATTTCCAGTCATATATCTTGATGTTTCCCTTTCTAGAGCCCTGGGCTCATACAATAGACTTTTGTACTTTCCCAACTCTGTGACTTTGCTAATGCCATTCCTCCCCCCACGGAATGCCCTATCCCTCTTTTTTTTTTTTTTGGCCCATTCAGATATTTCAAGGCTCATCTCAGATCCCATCTCCTTCCAGGAGCTTTCCCTTATTACCCATAATGGAAGTGAGCTTATTCTCTCAAATAGGGTGCAGTATAATACATTGTCTGGTTTAAATGTGGCCCTGATACTTCACTGCCTTGTTCTGTTAGTTGTCTTTCTCATGTGTATGAGGCTTGTTTCTGCAAGCTCTTTGAGGGCAGGTGACATGTCTTAAGCTTGCCTTTCTCTCAGTACATAGTAGTTGTGGGTTTAACAGCTATTAAATCCCTTCAACTTCCTTGTTCTTAAAATAAGGAATAAATAGCATAAAAGGCTATTTACTAAATAAAACATTAAAAAGGCTACTTTAGTTCAGCTTTTTCTTTTTTTTAGTTTTCTTTCACAAAATGACTAATATGGAGATATGCTTTACATGACTACACATGTATAACCTGTATCAGATTGCATACCATCTCAGGGAGGGGGGAAGGGAGAGAGGAAGGGACAGAACATGGAACTCAAAACTTAAAAAAGAAAAGAATGTTAAAAATAGTTTTTATGTGCAATTTGAGGGAAAATAAAATATTAATTTTTTAAAAGAAGGCTATTTTAGTTCCAGCAACAGGAAAAGTTTGGGGAGAGAAGAGATGAAAGGAAGTGTGTGCATGTTTGTACATGTGTGCATATGTATGGGGAGGAGAAGATAGAGAGTGAGAATTAGTGTGTGTGGGGGGAGAGAAATGAACATAAGAGAAAAAACACAGAAAAAAGGAAAATAAATCACAGAATCATGGAATAGAGTTGGTAGGGACTTCAGAGATCATTGAAACCAACTCTCATTTTACAGGGTAGGTAAATGAGGTTTTTCATTAATTCATTTAAAAAATGGAAGAAGCTAATATCCATCTAGTAAAGTAATAGAGATATAAAATGCTAGAGATGACACGGGAACCCAGTTTTTCTAACTCCATATCCAGTTCTTTCTCTACTGCAGCACACTAGAAAAATTTCAGAGAAATTATTTCCTAAACTGCAACACAAGAGCTTGCATCATGCAAACTTCTTGACGAAATCAAGCAGAGGACTGAATTTGGCCCTAGGACCCAGGTTCCTGCTCCCATCCATTAGAAAGGTATGCACTGATGTCTTTTTGTTATTCAGTCCGTTCTATTACTCTTCAGCTCTGATTGTTAGCAAATAGCAAGTTCCTTTTGGTGTACCTAGGTTTAGCACAGGTCTGGCACAAACTAATCAATTAATAAATTCTGGTTGATTGATTCATTGTCTGAAGCCCCATGAACTCAGCAGTTTCCTTGGTGGAGGGGGGTAGGATAGAACCCCAGGAGTAGCTAGGAGCTGTCCATAGCTGAAGCACTTACATCGATAAGGCTTGAAAGGGCAGGATGATGACAGCTTTTATGCCCAGTGAATCAGATTAAAAAAAAGAAAACATAAAGTACTTGTATGACTTCAGATCCATTTGGATACTTAGCACCTTCGATTCTTGTCTGCTCTTTGACCAATCTGTTGCTTTATCCTCTGGATCCCAAGTTGCTAGCCACTCTTTTCTAGCCTCCTACCTCTCGCTGCTCACTTTCTTCCTTGAGATCCTGATCTTTTGAGAAAATTAACACCTTGGCTTCCAAAATAGCTTCTAGTTTCTGATTTGTGAGAGCTTATCATACATATCTAGCTGGTTCTAGATTCCAATAAACTATTTCTGGACATCTTGCCGAGCAGCCTGGCTCGGTCTTCCTTAACCCACCCTCCCCTCTTTCACCGTCATTTTCACCTCTTGCTGTGGGAATAATAATGAAATGGTACTACCAGTCCTAGAAAGGATATGCTTGTCAATTGTCCTATGACTTCACTCACCAACCCTACGACTTGTCAGATCAAAACATGCCCCCTTCCCCTACTCCCACCACTTCCCTAAATGTGTTTGTTATTCCCCCTGTTAGAATGGGAGATCCTTGAGAACAAAATATTTTCTATTTGTATCTCTAAGGCTTAGCACATTGTCTAGAATATAGTAAGTATTTTAAGAAATGGCTTTTGCCAATTTATTTATTCATTCATTCATCTTACCCTCTTGTTGTTGTTTGTCCTTCATTCCTGAAAAGGATCATGATATCAGGAAGATGTCTTGACTTGAAAGCAAATTGGATTTAAGTGAGAGAGGGCTGTGCAAAGTCACCAGCCTCACTTTCTCCCATGGGTCTAGGGGCCAGATACACATCAGGATGACTGGAGATGGCCCCAGATGCAGTGGGAGAGGCCTTGGTCTTTTTGAGCTAAGGTCTTTACTAGGTCTCAGTTTGACTCAGGCAACACCCATTCAGTGATTAAGGCTAGATAAAAATGAGGTAAAGAATGGCTTCTTTTACCTAATCAAAAAAATAAAATCAATCTGGGAGGGGAAGACCCTCAGGGTTTCTGGCCAAAACAGAAACAATTGCAATTTACACTCACTCTGAGCCAAGTGTGAGCAACCTGTGGCCTTGAGACTACATGCAGCTGGCTCTCTAGGTCCTCAAGTGCAGTCCTTTGACTGAATTCAAACTTGATTGAACAAAACCTCTTAATAAAAGGATTTGTTCTATAAAACTTGGACTCAGTCAAAAGGCTACACCCAAGGACCTAGAAGGCCGCATGTGGTCTTAAGGTGGAAGCTTCCCCCCATCCCTTTGAGTGATAAGAATCCAAGCAATGACCAAGTGAGGCTTGGGTTGGTTCCTATTATTGGTCAATCAATGAGAGCCAGAGTGATTTGGGTGTAAGGCATGGTTCATAAAAAAGAAATCTAGCCCATAAACCCCAAGATATCTTGCTAGGTTCAGCAATCAAAATTTATATTCCTTTGGGCAGAGTATCCACAAGTAAGGATATGATTCCCTATGTGAACAGAAAGAGAGGAGGGAGAGAAAGGAAGGAAGGGAGGAAGAATGGAAGGAAGGAAGGAAAGAAAAAAAGGAAGGAAGGAAGAAAGGAGCTATATTGTCCAACTGGAACTGGCCATCTGAGTCCCAAGTTGGAGCAGCTACTACTACTCACAGGTTGTTTTATTTATTTAAAATTTTAAATTACAATTAATTACAAAATTAAAATTTCTAATTTATTTATTCATTCACTCATCTTGCCCCCTTACTATTCGAACTGATGAACTGATGTACCTAGCTTTGTACCTACTTTTTATTAAAACAAACAAACAGTTAGAGATTCTGTTCTGAATGGAAAAAGCACAATAATTCAACAAGTAGGGAGCATATTCTTTGGGACCCAGGTGGCCACAATAAAATCACCTAGTTGTATTTCAAATAAAATCAAGCTGAAGCCTGGATCTTCCTGAGAGCATGCAGTTCTCTACCCTTCAATTAAAATAGTATAAATAAAGCTTTCCTTCCTTCTTTTTTCTAAGTTTCATCTGAACAACAAATAACATTTTCTCCCTTTACATCTTTCTAAACTTTGAATTTCATTAGATGATGATCTCATCCAAACCTTCAGGGGCCAGTTGTTGATGACCAACCCACCTTCTTTTCTGCTCCCCCATCTTCTGGAAGATACCTTTTATACATGTCCTTATTGATATTTGCTACAGTTTCCTCATGCTAATGATATGTCTGTCCTTTGCTCTTTGATTCACCCACATTGTGGATACTTTGGAGACTCTGATTTTCCATGATTCTCAGATACGGAGCATCATAGAAAGGATATTGTTGCTAAAAGACTATTTTATGTCAGGGAACAGCTTGAAATCACTGAATGCATTGTACGGCTTCCAAAATAGCATCCAAGATGCTCTTTCTCATATTCAATTCTGGGCCCATATCATTGTCCATCTATAGAACTTGTCTAAGACATATGTACGATAAATTAACTCAATGGGCTGATTGTCCAACTCTAAGTCAGAGTTTGGAAATTAAGTATTCTTTATTCATTCATTTTTTCCCAATATGGATTGTTAGGTTAACTTCCTTTGAATTGTTATAAAGTACATTAAGCAGATTCATGTATGTGTGTGTAACAATTTATATAAAATATCTAAGTTAGGGGTTGGAAAATGACGGCTCAAGGGCCAAATCCAGCTTGCCTCCTGTTTTTGCAGTCTGCAAGCTAAGGATGGTTTTTACATTTTAAAATACATTAAAAATTCATTTATATGGCTTTAAATAAAGCTTTTATTTTATATGGCCTAGATTCTAAGCCATCTGGAAACAGCATGGCTTAGGGAAAAAGAGCATCAGGTCTTGGGTTTGAATCCCAGCTTTGCCACACACTAGGTGATATTGAGCAAGATCTCAGCTTCCCCTGTCAGAAAGGAATTCAACAATTTAACTGAACAAATATTAAAATCCTGTAACGTTCAAGGTATCATGATTGCTGATACAAGGATGAACCTTATATAGTCGCAGCCCTTGGGAAACTTACAATCTAACATGTGCATTGCTTGCCTTATGGGGCTATTTTAAGGATGGGACTCTATAAATTGTAAAAGAACAGTGCAGAAACTCCTCTACTTTCTTGGATAATGATGGAAAGTGGAAGGCACAGTTTCCCATCACCTAAGTGAATTATACCTTTCCCTGTCTTTCATCTGACTCACATGATATATTAAAATAACAAACTGGGTAATAATGTTTCTGTTATCTGTATAAGCTTAGAATTCAATTGTGTCACTGTGAGTTTTTGTGATATTACTGTCAATTTTGAGAGGAACCAGGGAGTCTCTTATGGGTAATATGAACTACACAGAGGACATCATGGTGTATATTAGACTATCCTCACTTTCTATGTGTACTACAAAAGGTACAGTCAATGAATCAGCCATATTATAAAATATACTGGGACGGCTAGGTGGCGCAGTGAATAGAGCACCAGCCCTGGAGTCAGGAGGATCTGAGTTCAAATGCGGCCTCAGACACTAAACACTTACTAGCCCTGTGACATTGGGCACGTCACGTAACCCCAACTGCCCTCCAAAAACCCAAAAACTACATAGATAGATAGGTAGGTAGATAGATAGATAGATAGATAGATAGATAGATAGATAGAAAGACAGATAGAATTGAAGGCATGGATAGTCTCACTTTTTGTGTTCTCAATACCTAGCTCAGTGCCAGGCTCATAGTAGGCATTTAATAAATGCTTGTTGGTTGATTTATTTGTTTCTACCATAGGGTCAGTGGTTATCATGGATAACAGGTTTTTTCTTTATTAGAGGGACTATAACAAATCTGTGTTAGGCTATTGATTTCAAGCTTCTCCCCGTGTCCTTTACAACACACTCAGTCAGTGGTTATCTTACCTCTGTGTGAATACATATGATGGGAAGCTCACTACCTCACAATGAAGTTCTTTCTTCCATTGTTACCACTAGCTCAATGGGAAATGGGTACAACTGATTGAGGCCTATAGCTTAGTGACCTTCACCTCTCTCAATATTCATAACAAGGAGAATTTCTAATGTATGATATGTGTAGGCTGTGGTCAAAGCTAATGATTACTGGTTTGTGGTCCAGGAATATCTGAGTCTGAAAACCACGTCAGCTACAATGAGAACTTACTTCAATACTAGAAATTCAGGTAAAATACTTGAAATCCCCAGAGAATAAGTCAGTGGATTCAAGTACACCAAAATATTTATATCAGAAGTTGCCGTGGTAGCAAAACACTGGAAACAAAGTAGACACCCATCTATAGTACTAGGGAATGGCTAAACAAATTGTGGCATGTAAATATAATAAAATATTATTGTAATAAAATGTAAAAAAAAATTCAAACACAATAAAATACTACAAAATAACATATATGATAAATACAGAGAAAACACAGAAAGGCTTATATGAGCTAAATGAAATGAAGTAAGCAGAGTTAAGAAAACAGCATGCACAATGACTATAACAATATAAAAGGAAAGAATCACAACCACTGGGGGAAAAAAGAAATTAAATTTTACAGACTTACGAAGACCAAGCATGGCCTCAAAAATGCTATGAGAAGAAACCTTCCCCTACCCCTCCTCCATTCCTTTGCAAAGGTGAGAGGTTCACAAATGTGGAAGGAACATCACACATTTTCAGACTTTTTGGAAGTATTGATCAGTTTTGTTGATTTCCCCACTTTTTCTTTTAAAAAATTATTTTTTATATGGGGTGGCTCACTAGGACGGTGGAAATGGAGGGATACTCGGTGAAATTTAGGAGATGTAAAAACAAAAGCTATCAATGAAACTTTCCTCTTTTTTTTTTTTTTTTAAATCAGTGGTTTCAGAAGACATTTAGTTACAGAGTTTTGAGCTGCAGCCCTGGCCCTTTGGGAAAATGGCAGCAGTGATAGCAGTGCCTACAGTAAGGCCAATATTAGTGTATCAGAGACATATACAGGAGTCACTCTAGCCCATCAAGGACACAAGAGTGGAAGGAATATTTCCTGGTACTTTTCAGGGGTTTCCCAATGCCTCTAGGACTAAATACAAAATCCTAAATCAGGCATTCCAAACTCTTCAAAATCTTACTCCCACCTGTTCTTTCAACCTTCATATTGCTCTCCTTCATGTATTTCCAATTGAATTGGCCCATTAGCTGTTCCTTGTACAGGATGTTCAGTCTCTCGCCTTCGTCCCCTCCTGTAAGTGCCCCTCCATTCCCTCATGCTTTTCCCTCATCTATACCCCTGAGGATCCCTTGTTTCTTTCAAGGATCATCTCAAGTGCCACCTTCTACATAAAGTTTTTCCTGATTCCTGCAGTTGTTTATGCTCTCACAAAATTATTTTGTATTTCCTGTGTGTGAGTATAATTGATTTATATATAATTCATTTATCTATGTGCATGCTGTGTACCTCAAGTAGAATGTAAGTTGCTTGAGGGCAGGGACTATTTCATCTTTGTCTTTGCATTCCCAAGGGCCTCCCACAAAACCTGACACAAAAAAATGACCCTTAATAAATGGTTTAGAATTGGATGGTTGCCTTAGGAGAATTTGCACTTTAGAGCAACTCAGGATAATGAGGAAATTTCTTCGCTGGGAGAGAGGCCGGCTGGATGGCCTCTAAGGGAATCTTCTAATTCTGCCATTCTATGGCTTTATGTGAACACCACCATCATGAAAACTTGAGCTTCTAAATGGGAAGTTCCTAGGAAATACACACACACATACAGCTACACACAGGCAAATACACATTTAGACACCCTAAATGAAGATCTTCAATCCCAAATAAATAGCATCAATTTAGGAAGGGAATTTGGAAATTTAGGATTCTCGAATCAGTTAAGAGGCTAACTGCTTCTGCCATTAGACAGCCTTTAGAAGGCTGTCATTCCCAGGATTCCTGGGGTGGGGGTGTGGTGGTACAATAAATACCCACAACAGATTTCTGCAAGTAATAGTGATTTGTACACACTGACTTACAGAACCAAATCATGGTACTTTCACTCATTTATAGATAAGGGGAGAGGAAAGGAGATCACTTGAAGCACTATAAATTAATATTCATAAATTTAATTAACTCAATGTGACTGATACTTTGGATGGGTTAGATGTAAAAGAGTCTCACCTGTAATGTAAGCCCTTAAGGGGAGGGGGCACAATGTCTGACATGCTTAGTCAAAATGTTTTGTGGGATACCCATAAGCCTAACAAACACACCAAGGTCTTGTTATAACACAGTCCACAATCCACTAATAGACAGGATTTCTTGAACATTAGACCTAAACTCAAAAGAATCCTAGGTCAACAGGAAGTTTTAAAAGGCTGAAATTGCCACTCCACTCACCGTGTGTGTGTGTGTGTGTGTGTGTGTGTGTGTGTGTGTGGGCTTGTACCTCATGGATTCCCAATAAAATAGTTCCTTGAAATGAGTTCAGTACATTTGGCCTAAGTCTCTCTGGATTTGGCATCCGTGTTCCTGAATTCTCTTACTATCAGGATCTTACTATTTCTGTGACCTTGGGCAAGTTACTCAGTTTCTTTTGACCTCAGTTTCCTCAACTATAAAATTAGGGGTTTGACAAGATCATCTCCAAAGATTTTTCCATCCCTAAATCCTATGATTCTGCTTTGGACTCAAGTCAGGGTATTTTATTAGCCTGTGTATAGGGAGGGCAATATGGTGGTAGTGAGGACACTAGTTCTAGTACCAAAAGATCTGGGTTTGAGTCTTGGTTTTACTACTTAACTATTTATGTGACCTTGGGCACCTTCTGCTCTCTAGGCCTCAGTTTCCATATCTGCAAAAATGAATCATAGATTTGGAGCTAAAGTGACTTTACTGGTGATCTCGTCAAAACAATAAGCTCATTTACTGAAAACTTCTATTTGCTAATCTCCAGGGACCCCTGTAGAAAGGCGAACAAATCAGCAAAAAAATTTCAGTCGAGACAGGGAGAGACTGAGTGACTTGTCCAAAACCAGGTTAGGTAGAGTCAGAGTCAGCATTCAAACCCATTCCTTCCGACTCCAGCTCTAGTATTTCTACTGCATCAGGGATTGTCCCAGATCAGCAGTTCTTAGAGGAAGGCCTCCCTCAGGGACCTCTAGGCATCCCTGAAATGTGTGTGTGGCCTTCAAAGTTAAAACTATTTTCACAATAATAATAAGATACTATTAATCTGGTAAATATCACTAGAGAGAACCAACATAAACAAAAGCTCTCTGGATGGTCCTTGATAATTTTTAAGAATGTAAAGGAGTCTGGAGACTAAGAAGTTTGAGAACCATTGACCAAAATGATCTTTAAGGTGCCTTCCAGCTCTAAAATCCTATTATTATTCAAGCACATTTTTGTAGCATGGGCTCTAAGGCCAGTGTTAGCATTTATTTGGTGAATCAATAAAATGAAATTAGAGCTAGTTTTTTTTTTTTAAGACACTTGAAGACCATAGGATTAAAGTTCTAGTTAGTTCAAACCATGAAGTGGATTTTAATCTTTTTACCTTTCTGAGAAGAAATGCTGACCTAGGAAAAACAGGTTCTCACAGAGAAGCTATAATGAATGTTCTTTGAAATGAAGTGAGCACCAGAGCTGATGATTTTTATGAATGTCTGATGATTGAAGGCTGTTTCCTTTAGAGTGACTTTCAGTAGGTTCTTCTTCTTTTTTTTTTTTTTTTTTTTTTTACCTATTTGTGTATTTTGAATATGCCTAAGGTTCAGCTGGCACAGTAATGTTAAGGCAATTTAATTTCCTGCAGATGTGGCTCTGGGAGGACAGTACTGCCTCTGGTGCTTGAAGCCACCCAACATCTGCCAGGGCCACAGCACATATGGTATACTAACTCCAGCCGCAGATGCAGCTAACGCAGGAACAGTGGTGTCTGTGGTACGGAGATTCCCCCCCTTCAGAAATACACAACTGTGCAGACAGTAGTATCTGTGTTACTTAAAACTTGCCCAGTATCTGTTGGAACAGTTATGTTTATCTATGGCCATTGCATCTGCTGGGTCTATTTTTCAGGGTCCTTGTGCTAGAAGGGATAGGACTGAGGGGTTTGGGTTGACTAGATCTGGGCTGAGGGAGGCTAGTTCCCCTATAGAAAGGGGGAATAGTGAAGGAAGGGTTGTTAGGTCTCATGGATCATATACTTAGAGTTAGAAAGGACCTCAGAATTCACCTAATCCAACCCCTTCATTTTACAGATTAGGGAACAGGTCTAAAGAATAAAGTGGTTTACCTAAGGTCACATGGGATGTGAGCATCAGAGTAGCAATCTTCCCAGACTGGGATTCTTTTTTATCTGGGGTGGGGCCAGGGGAGGAGGAAAAAGGTAGATTTCTCCTCTTTCCTCTTCAGTGTCTCTGCTTTCTGTATTATTCCTCTTCCTCCTTTTCCCTTAGGTTCTGCTATTCTCAATTTTCCCTACATCTCTAAACTTTTTTTTTTATTTTTTTTTATTTTTTATTTTTTTCTTTTATAGTTTGCATCATTCATTTCCACAAGATTTTGAGTTACATATTTTCTCCCCCTCTTCCCCCTACCCACCGCCCCAAAACAGCCAACCCAGTGTGTCCCCCCTCCCCCAGGCTATTCTCTCCTATGTCACTTCTCAGTAGGGCAGGATGGATCTCCCGA
>CM053589.1:117546587-117561874 GCA_028646515.1 Pseudochirops corinnae
ATTCCATTACATTCATATACCATAGCTTGTTCAGCCATTCCCTAATTGATGGGTAACCCCTATATTTCCAGTTTTTTGCAACCACAAAGAGAGCTGCAATAAATATTTTTGTACATATGGGACCTTTTCCCATTTCTGTGATCTCTTTGGGATATAATCCCAACAGTGGTATTGCTGGGTCAAAGGTAAATGTGTGCTTTTTTAAACTATGTAACAGAAGTTCAAGCTATAATATATAATCCTTTTTCCTAGTTTATCAAAACATTTCCTAGTTTATCAAAACATCAATCATTGTTGATGATTGTTCATAATAAAAGAAATTTTAAAAGTTCACATAATACCAACGTAATAATAGTTACCACTGATATAGTGCTTTAACATTTACAGAGTGCTCTAGGAAGCCAAAGGTGATACAGCTAATAAGTGTCTGAGACAAGATGCAAACTCAAGTCTTCCCAACTCCAAGCCCCATTGGGTTTGCCATTGTACCACCCAGTTAAGCCTTAATCCACACAGTTAAGTAGAAATGGCTTACTAAGAGATACAGACAGTTCCAAGGCAATGTCATCCAGGCCTGCAATGTAACTAGGCACTGTGTCTTTCCAGTCAAATTTTCTACAATGAAATAGAATGCATTCGATGCCTAGGGTACCCCCATTCTAGGCTGTATATTGTCCAAACCCAGGCTTTCAAATGCAGCTGAATAAGGAGAGGTTATGACCATGCTCACATGCCAGTGCAGATCAGTCAAGAGGGCTGTAGCAGATCCATCCTAAGACCATTCTCATAGACCAGTGTCATAGAGGAATAGGAATGCATGCAGGATAACGTATAAAGCTGAAGCTACAGGCAAACAGGTTGAGTCATACAGTCATCTCAAGGACAGTCCCAGTAACCTGTCATCTGGGCTTGTACTCACCTGCCCACTTTTATCTCTACTTTTGCACCTGACATCCTAATTAATCTCAACCCTAGCATTTCAGCTCTCCTAAAACAGTTTGAACCCCTTGAACCCCATATCATAAATTCCTATATATTTATTCTGTTTATGAGTCATTTTTCAGTCATGTTGGATTCTTTTGTGACCCCATT
The DNA here is from genome assembly GCA_028646515.1 of Pseudochirops corinnae. NCBI lineage: Eukaryota > Metazoa > Chordata > Mammalia > Diprotodontia > Pseudocheiridae > Pseudochirops > Pseudochirops corinnae. The sequence goes on from CM053589.1 coordinate 117,547,680, forward strand.
TGGAGTTTTCTTGGCCAAGACACTGAAGTGGTTTGCCATTTCCTTCTCCAACTTAGTGTACAGATGAAGAAATTGAGGCAAACAGGGTCAAGTGATTTGTCCAGGGTCACACAGCTACTAAGTATCTGAGGCCATATTTGAACTCACAAAGAGAAGTCTTCCAGACTCCAGGCCCAGTACTCTATCTACTGCACCACTTAGCTGCCCATGGTAGTCTAGGGAAGCCTATAAATTCCTTCTCAGAATAAAGTTTTTAAATGCATACAATAAAATAAATAAAATTGCAAAGTTATTGAGCCTAAATATCCTAATCAACGTTTATGGACTTCTGACTATGTGCTAGGTGCTGAGGTTACAAAGACAAAACAAATTAAGCAGTCCCTACACCTCAAAGAGTATAAAGGGCCCTGAAAGGAAATGACATGTGTACGGGTAAGTATATACACAATGTTCTTATAGTTGTTCAGTTGTTTCACTCATATCTGACTCTTCATAACCCCATTTGGGATTTTCTTGGCAAAGATATTGGAGTGGTTTGCCATTTCCTTCTCCAGATCATTTTACAGATGAGGAAACTGAGGCAAACAGGGCTAAGTGACTTGTCCAGGATCACACAGATAATAAATGTCTGAGGCTGGATTTGAACTCCAGTCTTCCCAACTCCAGGCCTGACACTCTATCCACTGTGCCACCCAGCTGCCCATATACACAATAGAGAGAGCAGAAATAAAGTCATTTAGTTGAAGCGAGAATCAGCAAAGACCTTCTTTAGGAGATGGCTCTTGGTCGGTACTCTGAAAAATGCCCAGGAATCTTTTAAGCAGAGGCGGGGAGGGAGAGTATCCCAGGCTGAGGGGATGTGAGGATATGTAGAGGTAAGAGATGGGATGAAGTAGTGCTTCTTCTGGTGCTGCAGATTACTTGACTCAGGATGTCAAATTCAGCCACTTTGTGCATCTCAGGGAAGGTGACCTTCTCGTCTGAGTCCCACCAGATGCATTACCTAGAAGAGATGGAGGGTTGTCTCCTCCATACCAAGAATATCAGGATTTATTGAGCTGGATCTACTTGCTAAGCCGACCAGAGACAGCAGTCCTGTGGGAGTTCTTGGAAAAGAACCAAAAGAAGGATTTCATCCAGCCCTCTGCCTCCCTTGTTGGAGTCCTCATGCTATTCCATAAAAAAGAATAAGACTGGCTCCCATTTATCTAGTACCTGAAGGATTACACAGTACTTTCTTCATAACAACATGACACAGTATATTATTATCCCCATTTCAGAGATATTAGATGTTCTACTCATGATCATACGACCAGTAAGTACCAGAGCCGGGATCTGAACCCATGCAGTTTGCCCCACCCCAAAACCCCTGCCCAGTGCAGCAACCTTTTCACTACCCTATTCTGTGAGGCAGAAGATTATGATCACCATCACTTTAGAGCCCCTCCCATGATACCTGGGACCAGTAACCTGTGTGATGAATTGGGTTATCAGGGGTGAAGACAGCTAGGTATCACAGTGGGTAGAGCATTGGGCCTAGAGTCGGGAAGACTGGCTTTCAAATCCAGCTTCACACATTTACTAGTCAGGTGACCCTGGGAAAGTCATTTCAGTTCTGGTTGTCACGGTTTTCTCAACTGTAAAAGGACGATAATTATAGCACTGACCTCCCAGGGTTCTTGGGAAGATCAAACAAAATAATAATTGTAAAGCACCTGTTCCAAAATAAGTGACATATAAATGTTAGTTGTTATTATTATCCCTCTGGGAGTCACAAAACCTGAAAGAGATACAGAGGCACAAAAATGGAAAGAAATGTTTTCAGTCCATTGTAACCTAAATGACTACCACATTATGCCATTTGGTTTGCGAAATAACCTCACATTCTTTCAAAGGCAGATGAGGCACAGTGTATACAGCACTAGGCCTAGAGTCAGGAAAGTTTGAGTTCAAAGCCTGCCTCAAACACTTACTAGCTGTGTGACCCTGGGCAAGTCCCTTAACCTTTGTTTGACTCAGTTTCCTCAACTGTAAAGTGAAGATAATAATAGCATCTGCCTCCCAGGGTTATTGTGAAGATAAAATGAGATCATATTTGTAAAAAAACATCTAACACAGTTGCCTGGCTCAGAGTAGGCACCATATAAATGCTTATTTCCTTATTCTCTTCAAAGGCTCATGAATTCAAGGTTTTAAGCCTTGTGTAAGAAGCTGCACTTTATTTTAAGGACCTTCTCATCTACATCTCGGATCCTGCCCAGCATTCCAGATTGGTTCAAGCTGTCCTCCAGTGCCATCAACTACTGGTGACTACTTAAGAAGGAAATGGGGCTCTTGGAGCAGATAAAGTGGTGGGGACTCCATATGAGTACAGGCAAAGCAAACACCATAGTGCAGTCAGGAATGCATAATCCTGTGAATGACCTAAGGCCATGTATTGGCTTGAAGAAGAAAACTCCCAGATTTTCTAGATCTTTTTTATAATCTACTAAAGTACCACCAATGCTTTCTAGTCAACACCAGTGAGAAATGTTCTTAATGACCCAAAGAACTGAGTCACTTTAGCCCCAAACCTCAGTTGCATCTGCAAAAACATTTCATCATAGAAGCCGACTGATCCAACTTCTCCATGGATCGTATCCACATTGCCATCATCCATAGCCCAGCCCTGCATATACAAATTAGAAAGTTGTTCCTAAACAATAAGGCAGACGTGGATATAACCGAATATTGCTGTACTGAAAGAAATAGCAAATACAAAGAATTCCAAGCAGCATGGAAAACTTACGTGAACTGATGCAAGGTCATTTTAAGCAGAACCAGGAAAACAAAATAAACACCAAGGACAGTAAAACCAATTGAATTCTATTTCATTATAATGACCACCATTCCAGAGAACCAATGATGAAGCATGTCATCTGCTTCCTGACAGAGACATGATGGACTCAAGATGTACAAGATAAATATTTTCAGATATGATCAATGCAAGATTTACTGTGCTTGACTATATATATTTGCTTTAAGAATTGTTTTCCCCACCGAGGGAGGTAGGACAAAAGATTTGAGTTCCACAAAAAAAGAAAGAAAAAAGGAAGAAAAGAAAGAAAAAAAAGAGGGCTATTAAAGCATTTTTAAAATGTACAGAACTACAGAAGGAAAGCCAGAAGAAAGCATGGAAAACTGGGGCAGTTTTGAAAGTTATATGACAGATTTATTATATATTTTAAAAGAAAAGCAAGTTCTATATAATATTCACAGTTTCAAGAACAATCTTCTTTTATTCCACTATGTATGTGAAAATGCATATTTTCATTGATGTTTGGCAAATTCAGAATACAACAAAATAAAAAATTTAAAAATTGTAATGATTGAATTCAAAGAAGTGTTGAAAAAAATTTACCTTGTCCCTTTCTTTGCATATGCAGGGGAACTTGGGACAAGGGATATTACATACACTGTCCAATGCGGTTGATGTGTTGGTTGGTTTTACTAAACTAATCTTGTTCTCTTTCTTTTTTATTTGTTACAAAGAATGGCTCACTGGGTAGGGAAAGGAGAAGGCTATGAACTTGAACATTATGTAAAAACAAGTTGTACTAACAGTACTTTTGTTTTTGCTTTTTTAAAGAAGGCTAGTCATTTATTATTACACTTCCAGAACACTCTGGAGAATAAAACCTGTCTATTCTCACATAACCTTAGCCCCCTAGTCCCTCCCTACAACTACCAAAAGGGTGTGAGCCTCCTTACCCATCACTCATCTGGCAAATCCTACAGTCTACTATCTAGTTACCCTCATCGCTCCCTATTTAGCCCGTTCCACAGATTTTGATGATGATGCTCTAACTTCAAACTCAAACAGCACTTTTCCGAACTTTATCCACCCAAACTAATTGTGGATAAGAAGCAGGAAAAATTGACTTCAGAAGCAATGTGGTCCACTGGAAAGGGGGTGGACTTTGGGGTTTCAAGGCATAGGCTCTGAACCTGGCTCTACTATTTATAGCCTGTGGGACCTCCTCAAGTCATTTAACCTTTTGGAGCCTCAGTTTCCTCTTTTGAAGAGTTCAGGAGTTACAAGATGACCTCTGAGATCCCTTTCCCCTCTTCTTTTCTGATCCTATGAACATATACTCAACAGCCATCTTTGGTACCTAGCCAGGAGTACAACCCAACAAGAAGATATACGAGTCAGCCAGCCGACAACAGGTACAACCCCAAACTGGTAGATATCTTCCATCAAAGATATCTTATCAAGGCATTATGGGTGGGAGGGATTGTTTTTAATCAATAAATTAAGTTTCTAATCTATGTCAGGTACTGTGATAAGGCCTAGAGACACAAAGACAAAAAGGAAATAGTCCCTGCCTTCAATGGAGCTTCTATTCTATCAGGAGAGAGAACATGCACATATATAAGAATATGCAAAATAAATACAAGGTAATTTACATGAGAAGGAACTAGCAGATGGAGAAGGAAAGGTTTTATATAGAAGGTGGTATTTGAACTGAATTTTGTAAGAAACAAAAGATCCTAAGGGCAAAAGTAAGGAAATGAATTTTGGTCATAGAACACATAAAAACTGGAATTTATCAAGTAAGGGAGTGACATAGTAAGACTTGCCCTCTAAAAATATAATTTTGGCAGCAGTTTGGACGATGGATTGGAGGAGAGAGAGACTAGAGGCAAGGAGACCAATTAGGTTATAACAATAGGAAACCACTCCAGTATCTTTGCCAAGAAAACCCCAAAATGGGGTCATAAAGAGGCAGACATGACTGAAATGACTGAACAACAACAACAACAAACATAGTCTAGGTGAGAGATGCTGAGAGTCTGAAATAAGGTACATGTGAGCAGACAGAAGGGAATCAATAGGAGAAATATGGAGGTAAAAGTGACAAGATTTGGCAACTGATTGAATATGTGGGATAAAGGAGAAAATAAGGAGGCAAGAAGGATATCGAAGTTGAAAATCTGGAAGACTAGAAGGACAGCAGTGATGGAAATAGCCCTGCATGAGCCAAACCCACAGTCTTACTGGTGTGATTGAGTCGGGGGCAGTGTAGCAGACCCACTCCATGACCACACCAACAGGTCAACACTGAGTGGATCCAGAGAATGCACATATTGACCATAAAAAGCCAAAAAGGAATCTGGTTGATAAGACAAATGATCAGGTCGCAGATGCCCCTAAACTAATTACCAACCTCCTGGCTTGCAAGTCTATCCCTGCACTTGATGTCTCATTCACCCTAATCCTTTGGATTTCGGTTCCAAAGAGAAACTCGGGTACTTGATCTGATCTCATTTTTTCCCTCATATTCAAATTCAGAACCTGCTCCTCATTTCTCAGAATGACATTCTTGCCCTTGTCCCAGGGATCTGCTAATTCCCGACACATATTGGACCCTGCAGGGGACACAATACCTCTGGGGATACCTTGCATCCTTAACTAGTAGATGTTTCAAATATTCAGCGACTACCAGGATAGAATAAGCATTTCAGAAAAGACCCCTGGCTAGATAGGTCCAATCACAGCAGTGTACAGGATAGAAGGGAAACAAGCTGACTGGATTCTCCCAGGCTAAAGCAAAGAGGCTGGGTCCTTATACTTACTCACAAAGGTAGGGCCACTAGGTGGCATCAGGTCTGGAGTCAGGAAGACCTGAGTTTGAATGTGACCTCAGATGCTTACATATCTGTGCGACCTCGGGCAAATCACTTGACCTTATTTCCTTCAGTTCTCACCTCTGTAAAAGGAGCTGGAGAAGGAAATGGCAAACCATTCCAGTATCTCTGCCAAGAAAACCCCAAATGGGATCACAAAGAGTTGGACATGAGTGAACAACTACGATTTATCCATACAAAGATCCTCTTGGCACTTCCTGAGTATGACTTGGAGCTCTTAACCATCACTCCAGTATCTTTGCTAAGAAAACCCCTAATGGGGTCATGAAGAGTTAGACATGACTAAAATGACTGAACAACAGCAGAAGGAGAGAGAGAGATCATGATCAAATGACCCTGAGGAAGAGGCTGGGGAGGGACCTTAGGAGATAGGAAAATGGTAACAGGAGAAGGATAGAGGGTGAAAGGAAGAGGGCTGGGACCATGGCCAGGGATGAGCTCATGAGTACCAACCACACCTGGGACACAGAAGAGAAAGGAAGGAGCTAGGGCTGCAATGGGCCCTGATACTCAATTGTCTTGGAGCTTCATTGAGCATCACCTGGGAGAGTGGAGGCTTGAACAGCTCTGGAAAGTGAGCCTGCAGTGGCTATGGGGCCATCATCTGCTGTTCCTTTGCATTTACTTCTCTGTTCTCTGTGGTCCTGGCTGCTGATCCTCAAGGAGAGGCTGCCAGAGAGGAGCTTGTGGTATATTGGTATTTCCCAGGGTATCAGTGTAATGCAAGTGTTTGCAATTGGGTCCTAAGCTAGGGACATAGCACATGAAAGAGAGATCACAGGAGAATTGGGCAAGAACATGGCCTCAGAGGTTATGATTCTAATCTGGTTCTTTCATTTTACATATTAATAAAATGTGGTCCCAGGGGCATCAAGTGACTTGCCTAAGTGGTAGATATGAGAAGTAGCATTTGAACTCAGATCCCTTGACTACAGAGCAAGTGCTCTTTTATTCTACCATATTGCTTTCCGAGGTATCTTACAGATTGTACCAACAGACACATTTGTGACCAGGCTTAATTGCCGTCTCCCCAGAAATGGACCCTGTGACGAGATATGTGTAGCACTGTTGACTTACTAGGATTATAGAATTCCATTAGCTGGAAGGGACCTTGGAAACCACACAGTCCAATGTCTTATACTGGACCAGACTTAGACATGGGGGCTGAGATCTGGCTCTGCTTCCTACCAGTCGTAGGACCTCAGGCTCTCTGAGCCTCAGGCTCCTCATCAGCAAACTTAATATATAATATTTGCACAGTCTCCATTGCAGGGTGGAGTGAAAGCCATTTGTAGCCTTTAAGTGTTTTGTAGGTGTGAACACTTATTAATGAGGAGGAAACTCAGGCTCAGTAAGTAGGGTTAAATGCTTTGTCCAAAGTCACTATGACCAGCTGGTGGCAGAACCAGAACTGGAATCTGCATTCTCTAATTTCCCAGCCCAGCATTTTTGTGAAGGTATCCTGACTGCTGCATGAGGATTTCTAAGTATTCTGTTTTGACTAAAATCCTTCATAACCTCTACCTTGCGACCCTTCCCTCATCCCTTCTTCATTTCAGATAAGGACGTTTATTTCTCTGAGGTTCCTTCTGGCTTGATGTTTGAGCCTGCTCTCTGACACAGCACATCAAATAAAGTCTACAAGAGCAAAAGGGAATTAGATCTTCATTTCCTAATATGGCCTATGGACTGAAATTTTAGACTTAGTGGCTTGAGCTCCCCAAGACATGTTCACATGAATATTATTAATTTTAATGGGAATTAACCACAGCAGAGGGAGAAATAAGATCATTGCCTACAATTAGAATGCTAAAAGTCAGATAAACCCTTTAAAGTGGAAATGTATTTGGTCTCACTCTTCTCTTTGAATCAGGCCCCTTCCAGCACTAACATTCTGGAGATCAGACAGCTAAGGCCCAATGGAAGGTCAGCTCCTTGAGAGCAGAGTTCATTTTGGCCTTTGTATGCCCAGCAGCTAACCCAGGTCTGCCAGGGAAGAAGCACTTAATAAATGTGTTGCATTGAATTGATAGGAATGATCTGCCCAAATTTCACAGCTAGCTCATTCTAGAGCCCGGATAAGAAGTCAGGTCCCCAAACTCCCAGGACAGCATTCTGTCCTATGGTACTTACTTTAGTTTGTTTTAGTTTGTTGTTGTTCAGTCATTTTTCAGACATGTCTGATTCTTCATGATCCCATATGGTGTTTTCTGGGCAAAGGTATTAGAGCAGTTTGCCATTTCCTTCTCCAGCTCATTTTACAGATGAGGAAACTGAGGCAAACAGGGTTAAGTGATTTAGTCAGGGTCACACAGCTAGTAAGTAAGTATCTGAAGCCAGACTTAAACTCAGGCTTTCTTGATCTAGGCCTAGCACTTTATCCACTTTACCACCTAGCACTTAGTTTTAGTCTGACTTTAGTCTAAATAGGGTATCTTCAACAGTCTTATTCTTTAGGGTCTTTGCTAACTGTTGTTCTCTGGCATGAAGGAGGGATTAGAGCAAAAACAAAAAAAACAAAAAAACCATAACCTTCTGCCTTTGACCTCACTTAGGACTTTGTTTTCCAACTGTCTAGTGTATCTACACAAAAATTTGTTATTGCAGTTATCTGTAGGTGTTTCTTATTCTTCTACTAACTTGTAAGGGTCATGAATTAATGGTTGAATAAAGCATTTATTAAACACTCATTACCCTCAAAGACAGAAGCATTCTTCTACCTTCTTTGTATCACCAGAGCCAAGCACACTGCATGGCACATAATAGGTATTTAATAAATGCTTATTAATGATTTGAAAAACACTGTGCTAACTAACTTATTACACTATGTATACTAAGCACTGAAAATTCAAATAGAAAAATTGGTAGTCCTTTTCACCAGGGCAGGGACAGTTACTTAAATAGCATCTCATGATTTGTTCAGAACATAGTAAGCCCCTGACAATGTTTGCTGAATAAAACTGTGGATAGGGTTGTACTGTATGTACTTGTGGGGGACACGATAAATGTCCATTATATGACAGCCATAGAGCTTAAGGCACCTTAGAGGTTATTTAAATGATAGTGATTTAATAGATATAGAACTGGAAGGAACATAATAAATCATCTTAAAGTTCTATGTCCCTCAATTATACAGATGAGGCCCAGGTAGGGAGGGTGAGTAGTGGCTTACTGGAGGTCACGAAGGGAATAAGGATCAGAGGTAGGACTTGAAACCAGTACTTCTTATTTTAGGGCAACTAGGTAATGCAGGAAATCTCTGGTCCTGGAATCAGGAGGACCTGAGTTCAAATCTACCCTCAGACCCTTACTAGCTGTGTAACCCTGAGTAAGTCACTTAACCCTGTTTGCCTTAGTTTCCTCACTATAAAATGAACTGGAGAAGGAAATACTCCAGTATCTTTGCCAAGAAAGCCCCAAACGGGGTCATAGAGAGTTGGACACAATTGAAACATCCAAATAACAGCTTCTTGCTTCAGAGCTAGAATTCATTCCACTATACCCCACCCAACCCCCTCATTTTATTAATGAAGGAACTGAAGTCTAGAAAGGTTAATATATATATATACATATATATGCATATATACATACAGATACATACACACATATACACATATATATGGAGAGAGAAAGAGAGAGAGAGAGGAAGGATAAGGATTTGAATTCATGGCCTCTGGTGCTAAATCTCCAAATGCCTCTGAAGCCCACTGACATAGGAGACTGAGGAGTCAGGATTTGGCTTTTGGCCCTGTCATTGACTTATCAGGCAAATTAGCCCTCTTTGGTTAAAGAAAAAGAAAAGGAGAGAGGAAAAGAAAAAAGGAAACAGAAAGACAAGGACAGGATAGACTCTGCTCACATTTTAAAGTCATCCTGGAAAACTTAAGTCTGGCGCAGGCTTTGACTGGGGGCTCTCAGCATGTACATGCGCCCCTTTGATAACATAATACCAGAGGAGTAGCCAATACTCACTCAAAACCACCCTAGCAGGACTCAACACTCCCAGGCTGGAGACACCAGCAGGTCCCTCCTCCCCTCCCCCTGTCGACAAAGCTGCTGACGGTGCTCTTGGAGGAACAACAGCACAAAAATTAAAGAGTACACCACAAGGTTTAGAGGACAACATAATAATACTCAGCAGGCTGTCTCTCCTTGCCTAACCTTCATTTCCTCATGCCTGAGCAGACTACAGAATAATAAGAGCTGACATTTATGTAGCATTTTCAGGTTTTGCAAAGTGCTCTACATAGATCATCTCATTTGTTCCTTCAACAACCCCACGATGATCAGCTGGTATTACTCTCCCATTTTATAGGTGAAGAAATTGAGGCTGAGGAAGATTAAGAAGGACTTGCTTGGAGATGTCACATGGTTAGTAGGTGAATCAGAAACAAGAGGCAAACCGAGGCTTTCCTAAGCTAAAGTCCAGCACTTTATTTTCTGCACCACCTTGATTCCCCATGGAAGGTACCTCGGGCACTCTGAAGCTTGGCATAGTGGCAAGAACACTGGACTGAAATGAGGAGGCCTGAGTTTTAGTTCTATGTCTTCCAAGAACTAGGTATAGGGCCTTAAAACAAGTCATCTTGAGGAGGAAATTTGTACCAACCTTTTCCAGACAAGGTTCATTGAAACTATGCCCAAGTCTTGTGCAGGAATTGTATACTAATGGAGCTCCAGAAATAATAAGGGGGTGCATGAATATAGGAGTGGGGGCACAGTGAGGGGAGAAGGAGGGGCTTGGGAAGATTTCCAGCTGGACCTAGGCATTGCCAAATGGGGAAATATCCCCAAATGCCATAGTGTGGTTACAGCCCTGAATGTTCCACCATAAGAGGCTGACAGAGAAAGAATGCCAGCCTTGATGAGTCAACGGTCAGGGCCAGTCTGGCCAAGCCCTTGTGCCTTGGGTATCAACTTCGGGTAAGTCTCGAATTTTGGACTGTTTTGCAAAGGCAAACTGGGTTTCTATTTTGGCCCTGATTGGTGAAAGCTACATCTGACCTCTTTAGATGCCATTCCAGGCCACACATTGGTGGGAATAGTATCATAAATGACTCATTCTCCCTTACTGGAAAATGGCAGGACCATCTGCAGCATGCAAATATGTTTACTTATATAACGGGATCTCTTCAACACACAAGTAGTGTCTTGCCAGATGCTGACCAACATCTGGAAGCCCAGAGAGATTTCTCCCACCCCTTACCAGCTTCAAATCCTTCCAGGGAGGCAGAGGAGAGAATTGAGAATGTAATTCACAGAATTCAAAGGACGCTTTGGGACCCAATGACAAAGACTTTTCACTATTCTTTCTTAATACTTTTCAGTGGAATGCAAGCTCATTGAGGGCAGGGACCATTTCCTTTTCATGTTTATATCCCCAGCTAACTCTCCATGATAACAAAGGAGCACAGTTTAGAAAAACCAGTCAATATGGCAATATTTGATGACACATGCAACACTGAGGAGAGAAATACGGTTCACAAGCAATCCTCTGAAACCAAGATTGGTCATTATATTTAAACTGAGTTGAGTTAGTGTGTTACCATTTACATTATTGGAGTTCTCATCAGGTCAGAGAAATACGAATTTAGAGCTATAAATGACCTCAGGAGACATCTAGTCCAAACCTTTCATTTTTCATTAAAGCCCAGTAAAATGACTTACCTAAGGTCATCCAGGTAGTACATGTTAAAGGTAGGGTTTGAATGCAGATCCTCTGACTCCAGAGCCAGTCCCATTTCTACCACACAATGTTGCTTCCTTTCATTATCCTAGTGTTTCCTCTTGCTCTCCCGTTTCTGCTTTTTGATCAGTTCTAAAAGAAGCATCAGGGCATGGTAAATAGACTACTGGAACTGAATTCAGGAAAATCTAGGTTCAAATTATATCACTGACATTCACTTGCTGTGTGATCATGGCGAAATAAAAAAAAAATTGTGCCTCAACTTTCTTAGCTGTAAAATGGGAATAATAAAAATATCAAAGTATTGAGGCACTTAAATGAGAAAGTAAATGTAAAGTGTTTTGCAATTTTAAAATGCTATGTCAAGGTCTATTATTATATATACTAGGGGGCACAATGGTTAGAGCACCAGGGCTGTAGTCAGGAAGGCATGAGTTCAAATCCAGCCTCAGACATTTACTAATTGTGTGACTCTGAGCAAGTCTTTTAACCCTATTTATCCCAGTTTCCTCATCTGTAAAATAATCTGGAGAAGGAAATGGCAAACCACTCCAGCATCTTTGACAAGAAAACCCCAAATGAAGTCATGAAGAGTCAGACACAACTGAAACATCTTGACAACTTTCTGTGTCTCTGGTTTCCTTGATTTCTCATATCTGTGAATCTGGTTCCCATCTTTAGCTTCTGTCGCATTCCTGTATCACCAATAGTCCATTGCTCATTGCAAACTGGATGTCCTAGACATATCTCACACTTAAGAGGTCCTAAATTTCTCCCCAAAACCTACTCCTCTCCCAAAATTACCCATTTCTGTCAAAAATACTACCGTTCCTCCAGGTACATAACATCCAGTTAGCCTAGCTTCCTCATTCTCCCTCACCCCACACTTAGTTGCTAAATCTTGTCATTTTGTCTTCCACGATATCTCTCATAACCCACCCCTTCTATCTACTTACTTGGCTTATCTCATCATCTCTCATCTAGACCAGAGAGATCAAAAAGCTGCCAGAGACCCACAGCACTCCTGAGTGAGGCCAGAATCAGATTAAAATGTAATACTTAACAAAATAAATAGAAATACAATAAAACATAGATAACATTTTAAAACTAAGTCAATATGTGCCCTACAGGCTTCCTTATGTATGGTTTATTGATGCAGATTATTATGGAAGACCTATTTGGTCTTCCTGACTCATTTTCCCCTACTCTAGTCTACCTTCCATGTAGCTGCCAAAGATAGGACCATGTCACTTTCCTACTCAAGAACCTCCTATTGCCTCTATAATCCTCCTCTGTTTAGCTTGTACAACTTTACCCCAACCTCTATTTCCAGCTTCACCAAACCTTCCTCAACCTCCCACACTCGATAATCCAGACAACCTGACTATCTCTTTGTTCCCCATGCTTGTACTCCATCTCCCATTTCCATGCTGTAGCATTGGCTGTCTGTCATGTCTAGAATGCAGTCCTTCCCAGTCTCCAACTTAAGAGAAGAATCCCTCTGTTCCTTCAAAACTCAGCTCAAGCATTGTCTTCTTTGTGAATTCTTTCTTGTTCCCATCAACTGCTAGTACCCTCTCTCTCTCTCTCAAACTACCTTGTATTTATTTATTTTATATTTATTTGCATTTTCTATGTTAAATTTATAGTAAATATTTGTGTCCTTGTTGTCTCCCTCCATTAGCCTGTAAGCTCCTTGATAACAGGAATTGTTTCATTTATTCTATGCGTATCCCCAGTATCAGGCTCATAGTGGGGACTTCAATGTTTGTTGATTGATTTCCTCATATTTGTCATCTCTTATGACACAACAATATTCCATAGTATTCCCATTCTACCTCTTGTCCTCCATTCCCAAAGTGATTAGCACTCAATTTGTTTCCAGGTTTTTTTTACTACTACCAAAAGTATTACAATAAATAATTTAGTATGTATAATGTATTATAGATAGATAGATAGATAGATAGATAGATAGATAGATAGATAGATAGATAGATAGATAGATGGATAGATAGATGGATAGATAGATAGATGGATAGATGGATAGATAGATAGATAGATGGATAGATAGATAGATGGATGGATAGATAGATGATAGATAGATAGATGATAGATAGATAGATACACAAACACATATATGGACATTTCTTTCTGTTATTGTCAAAACCATACTAAGGGAGGATAACCTGGGGTTCATCCTAGAGCATTGACTTCAAAAGACCCTGACGTACTTTGGTCTTTTGGTGTGCTGGGGTGGTCTCCACTACTCCACCCTCTGCTTCCTGGATCCTGGATTTTTCCAGTGAAGAGTTGTATTTGGTGCTCCCCTCAACTGAGGGTGCCTTTGATATCAATTACCATTTTGAGCAAATAGTACTTATATCAAAGAGTTCAGAGGATGCTTTCCCTAAGAACAAAAATTCCTATTAGTAACTCTAATCATTGACCTCTTAAGATAAAATATGCCCAAGAGTTGGGTCACCAGGTCAAGGGATATAAGTAATTGAATGATTTTTCTCACTTAATTCCAAATTCTTTTCCAATAGCACTGGACCAGTTCATAGCACCATCAACAATATATGTGCCTGACTTTCTATTGTCCTTCGGCATTAATTATTTTTTTCCTTTATTATCTTTGCAAATTTGATAAACACAAGATGAAACTCTGAAGTTTTTCTAATTTACATTGCTCTTATTATTGATGATTTTGAGCATATTTGGGCATTTAATTTTTTTTTAATTCTGAGTATAACATCCCCCAAAAGGACATTTCTATATACAATATAGAACAAAAAAAAGAAGGTTGTATGTAAAAATA
>CM053589.1:117570879-117603715 GCA_028646515.1 Pseudochirops corinnae
CTAAATATCATTAATCACAAATACAGTCATTAGAAAACCACACAAACCCTCCACCCCTCAGTGTCCAAAAAACCTCAGTTTCATCCAAGGGGAGGCCTTTTCTTCATCTTGATTCTGGGTGGTCTCTCTGATTCCCTGGATTCCCTTCCATGGTCACAGCTCCCTCCTGAATTCACCAGTCACCTGGATTCAGAAGCAGACAGCTCCAAGGTCCTTGTCTAATCCTCAGAGGTAGACAGCTCCCAGGTCTTTGTGCAGTCCTCAGGGCAGTCCCTGGCACACACTGAAGTTCACAGGGTCCAGCACATCTCAAACTCTACACCACTTCTCTTGCCTGGAACTCAAGGATCAGCCAGACCACAAACAAACAAAGTCTTATCCTGGTCATGCTTCTTCAGTCCTCTAGCATTTCAGCTGGCCCTAGGACCCAGAAGGAATATTGGCCTTCCAGGCAGCCTTCTCAAGTCTTCCTCTAGCCTATAGAAGGTGACACTTAAGCTAAATCCTCTCTTGGTCCCCCCAGTTGTTAGTGTCAGTCCTTCTATAACTACCCCCTTGTAGTAATTTTGTATAGGATAAGTTTATACTTATACGTATACAATTTGTTATCCCATTAGATGTAAGCTTCTTGAGGGTGGGGAACTGTATCACTTTTGTCATTATATCCCTAGTACTTAGCTCAGTGCCTGGCACATAGTAAGGGCTCTGCGATACATAATGAGAATACAAAAACAAAAAGAAAAAAGGAGTCTGCCTGCAAGGAGCTTACACACTACTTGAAAGATTTAGGCACTCAAATAAATGTCAAGGTGGCATCCCAACTAGTACTCTCCTTGACTCAAGCATTGCCTTTATCTCAAGTTTCACTAAAGCTCTCTGCAAGAGACATGTCCCTGGGCCACCTGGGTCAATTCAGAAGAATTGGGATCCAGTATTACTGGCACTTTGGCAACCATTTCTACCTCCCTAAAATTACCTCTTCTCTATAGACTCCTACTGACCTGTATAGATTAATGATAGGCACATGTTTGGAGTGATAAGTAAAATATCATCATACCAAGAGAAGAACTTGGTGCTACCCTGCTTCTGCCCTGCCCCGTGCAAAGAGAGACTGATACCCATCCTTGGCACTGGTGGGCAGAGGACATTATCAAGCTTGATGGATGTGAATTGCCTATGTGGGAGAGGTAGAGAGCCTGTTTTCAAGACAGTCATGATTACATGTAATGGAAGTGACTTAGAAAGAACTTCTAGTATATGTAGACATTCTTTCTTTACTGGTTCTGGTCTACTAACTAGGGGGTTAGGAGAAGAAGCTTTTTTTGATTGGCTGCATGGCTAGACTTGGCAGGGCCTTCATTAAGGCACTAAAGACCAAAGCATCCTTAGTTATTCCCTCTTTAGCTGCCTACTTATAGTTTGACTCCTTCCCAGATGGCATCTAACAAGTGAGTACTGTGAAGGGAGCCAGGACTTCATGGCCCTTCTCCCCACTGAGGCCAATAAGTGGCCCCAGGAAATGGTCTTCCATGCTTTACCTCTACATTGTGTTTTAGGTGGGTTTTTTTTCTATTTAAGATGAAAGGATTGGTTGCTCCAACCCTGTGAGTTTTGAAAGGACAGGGGAGCATATCATAGCATCTGGGTTGTGCAAGCAGCTCAGCATCAATGTCCTGAGAAGCAAAGACTGACATTTAGGAGTGAACTTCACAACCAGCCTAGCAATGGCTGAGACAAGGATTTAGCTGCCAGCTATGCTGCCTCTGGACATGAACTAGGTGGGACCAATGCCATGTAGAAACTATGCTAAGTCTAAACCACTATTCTCCAGAAACTAAGGTGATATAGGAGAGAGCATGCCCTGAGGTATTGAGGGAGAAATGTTTGTACCTCTGTTCTTGTTATATCTTTGAAATAAGTGTCATTTTAAAATGCTACTCAGTGTTAACTGGAACTAGGGGGAATAGTCCCTGAAACTTAAGTGGAGGGGACACAACTGATGGGAGATTGAACTAATGGAATTAAAGAAGAAACATCCCAGCCCTTCAGGGTACCCCCCCTAGAACCTCAAGATGGAAAGTGTAGCAGCCTTTCTCTGGAATAGTAAGCCAACTAGTACTTGCTACACCAGTATTAACTGTGCCAAATCCTCCTGAACATCAGCTATGGATAGGACACTTAATTGTATGCTGTGAGAGAATCAAAATTATGAAGGAGGTAGAATAGCAGGTCTATTCCCTCCAAAACCCTTTGCTTCACCCCTTCTCTGATAGTTATAATTCTCTAAACACTCTCAGGGGATGTTCTCCAGGGCGCTCTTCTCCCTTGTGAAATATCACTCCTATCTGAGTCAATAAACCTACATTTCATGCAATTAGCCTGCACTTCAGAGTGATGAAGAGAAATCCCCCATCTCTTACACAATGAGTCATCTGTGTTTACTCTGCTATTGGAAAGTGGCCAAGAGTTGAATGTCAACAAGCAGCATGTGATAACCCTAGTAGCCTATACTGTCCTCACTGTCCCATCACAAATGTTTCATTTTCTCAAATGTTTTCCAAATGTGCTCTTCAGGGAACAATCTCAAACCTCTTAGGTGACCACTCTGCCCCGGTTATTAGAAGCATCGTTTGTTCCAAGTTGCTATGAAACTTGGACCTTAGAAAGTCATTCCCCAGCATAGGGGCCTGAAATATGTGTTAGAGGCCTGAGATTCAGAGAGAAGCATGGAACAAGGAAAAGAAAAAAGAAACTTGTGCATTGTTAGTATGGGTGATGTGGTATAAAAGAACAAGGAATGGTACTTGGAGTTAGAAAACCTGGATTAAAATCTCACCTCAGAAGTTTACTACTTTGTGTGACGTCAGGCAAGCCACAGCCTCTGCCTCTGTTTCCTTATCTGTAAAAATGTGAATAATAATAGTACCTACGTCCCAGGGTTGTGATGGGGAGAACATGAGATAATATTTGTAAAGTGCTGTGCAAACTATAAAGCCGTGATGACGATGATGATGATGATGAAGATGATGATGATGACGACGATGACAATAGCGATGATGCTTTTTTCCCCCAAATTTAATTCTTGGGGAAGTTTTTTCACTTTCCTCTCTTCAACATCTACCCATTACTATTCCTAGTTCTGTTCTACGGGGAAAGGTCAAGTAAGTGTAATCCTTCTCCCATATTGTTAGGTTTTGAATACTTTAAGATACCTATCAGGACCACTGACCCTCTGATTTTGATTTTTTTAATTTAAAATTTTTTTTGATATATTCTCTTTTCACATCACATTTATTTTCAAACATACCTTCTCTCCTCTAACCAGAGAAGTATGCTTGGAAGGGAAACTTGAGAGAGAGAGAGAGAGAGAGAGAGAGAGAGAGAGAGAGAGAGAGAGAGAGAGAAACAGACAGAGAGAGAAACAGAGAGAGAGAGAGAGAGAAACAGAAAGAGAGAGAAACAGAGAGAGAAAGACAGAAAAACAGAGAAACAGAGAGAGAGAGAGAGAAACAGAGAGAGAGAGAGAAACCAACAGAGAGAGAAACAGAGAGAAACAGAGAAACAGAGAGAGAAACAGAGAGAGAGAGAGAGAGAGAGAGAAACAGACAGAGAGAGAAACAGAGAGAGAGAGAGAAAAACAGAGAGAGAAAGACAGAGAGAGAAACAGAGAGAGAGAGAGAGAGAAACAGAGAAAGAGAGAGAGAAATCGACAGAGAGAGAAACAGAGAGAGAAAGACAGAGAGAGAAACAGAGAAACAGAGAGAGAGAAACAGAGAGAGAAAGAGAGAGAGAAACCGACAGAGAGAGAGAGAAACAGAGAAACAGAGAGAGAAACAGAGAGAGAGAGAGAGAGAGAGAGAGAGAGAGAGAGAGGAAAGTAGTTTGATAAAATTGATCAGCACATCAACTGAGTCTGGCAGTATATGCAATGTTATATACCAGAATTGATTTATAAAAAAAAAACATCATTATAGGACTTTGCATTAAGGTCTATTACATTTCATTTTAGTAGATTTGGCCCATTAATCTAATCTCTTAAGATATTTTTGGACCCCCTTTCCCTCATCCAACATAATATCCATCT
The DNA here is from genome assembly GCA_028646515.1 of Pseudochirops corinnae. Taxonomy (NCBI): domain Eukaryota; kingdom Metazoa; phylum Chordata; class Mammalia; order Diprotodontia; family Pseudocheiridae; genus Pseudochirops; species Pseudochirops corinnae. Next base: position 117,574,964 of record CM053589.1, read on the forward strand.
ACCCACCCGTAGCTAGTTCCATGCCCCCCTGAAATCCGATAACTATACAATCTATGTCTTCTGATGACATATATTATGGCCTTGATAAACTTAAGAATAAGTATAGTAAAAGTTTAATTGTAGCATAATTATAAATATTGGAGTATAATAATGCTCCAATAGAGATTTCCCTCTTTCAGGAATTTTTTACCTTTTATGTATCATGATCCCCTCTGGAAGTCTGGTAAAGCCCATGGAGCCCTTCTCAGAATAATGTTTTGAAATACATAAAATGAAATAAATAGGATCACAAAGAAAACCAGTTAGGTTGTTGTTGTTGTATCTGACTCTTTGTGACCCCATTTGGGGTTTTCTTGGCAAAGATAGTGGAGTGGTTTGTCATTTCCTACTCCAACTCATTTTACAGATGAAGAAAACGCAGGTTAAGTGACTTGCCTGAGGTTAAGTGTCTCTGAGGCCAGATTTGAACTCATGAAGCTGTCTTCTGACTCCAGGCCCAGCACCACCACCACCTAGGATTACAAAGGAAACCAATTATGTTGAAATACAGTTTAAAAAACAACAACAAACATTTACAACAAGTTCATGTCTTTGTAGGTTTTTCCTAGATTGATATCAAACCATTAGCCATTATTGTTTCAACCCAATGTGTGGCTATCTTCCCTTCCTTCTCCCTTAGTAATACTATTCACAGACACCAACCCAAGTACCACTTTTGTGCAGGTACCTCTTCAGTCCATACATGCAGCCTTGTATATGTTGTATATCAGCTCCAGATTTACACCCCTGATTGTCCATAAGACATCTCCACCTAGATGTTTCATGGGCACCTCAAATTCAGTGTATCCAAATCTTTATTGCCCTCCCTTCTAGACCAACTCCTCTTCCTGCTTTACCTATTTCTGTCAATGGCACCACCATTCATCTAGTTTCTTTCAATATTCAAAACCTCAGTGCCATTTTTGATTCTTCCCTCTCCCTCACTTCTTTTACCCTATCAATACTCCCTCCACAGCATTTCCTAAATCTGATCCTTGTTATCTTCACGCTATCACCTTCTAAAACTACCTACCTAGACTATAGCAAAAACTTTCTACCAGGTCTCTGTGTTAATGGGATTTAAGATCTTCCTGGCCCTTGGGGTGACTAGGTGGTACAGTGAATAGAGCACCAGTCCTGGAGTCAGGAGGACCTGAGTCCAAATCTGGCCTCAGACACTTAATACTTACTAGTCAGGTGACCTTGGGCAAGTCACTTAACCCCAATTACCCTGCCTTTCCCCCTCCAAAAAGAAAAAGATCTTCCTGGCCCATTAATAGGCCTCAAGTGGATCCCTCCTTAAGAGAAGCTTGCTTAGGGGAAGCTTACTTGTCAAAAGGTTTCATACCTTTTGCTAATTTCTAACTAAGCACTGAGCCATGAGGATTGTTATGCCTTCTGCCTCTGAGAAGTGTATATATACTCTAGTTGGAATTTTGCTTTGGGGACTTGCTTATGAGAAGGATCTTGTGATTCCCTGATCAAGATTCTGAGTGGCCATATGTTCAGAGCTCCCCAACTACTCAAATGTAAAGGCTCTCTCAATCCTGGCATTTACCTAAAGTGTATAGTTGATTCAGGCAGTCAGAGCCCTATCTGTTGGTCTCTGTTTTTCTGCTTATATTTTCTCTGAAGTTCAGGGTGCTGACTTTTCCCCTGAACTAGTGAATATAATTTTAAAAGATTGTTGACCCCTTAAACAGCTATCTTTCCTAAGAAAGCAGATCTAAGAACCTGTGTTAGCAGCCATTGGGTATGCCAATATGGTTGCAGCTACAGTCTCTCATACCCTCTTTCCCTCCTTAGATCCATGCATGCTTCATGCTCTTGCCAAAATAATGCTCTTAATATCTAGATTTAATATTGTCAAGTCTCTCCCACACCATACACTCTACCCTACAGTCAAAATGGACCACCCACTGCCCCTAAGCATGCTCCAGGTATTCTTGTCTCCAGGCCTTTTTTCATGTTGTTCCCTAAGGTTAAAATGTGCCATCCCTCTCATTTAAGGGTTGAACTTTGGCCCACCCGATAAGCCTCAACTTGACTAATCAATGTCTTCAGAAAGCACTTCCTGATCTGCCCACAGCTGGTAATAACTCCTTCCCCTTCAAGAACTCTCTTTGTTTTGCAACTCTCTAATGAACTTGTCTTGTAAGATTTGTCTTACAGTTTTCTGGGTTTATGTCTTATCTTACTACTAGACTGAACTTCTTGTATTCTTCCCCACTATAATGTAAGCTAATTGAGGGAAGGAGTTACTTTATCTTTGCATTTATATCCCCAGCCTTTAACACAATGCCAGGAACATGGTAGGCACTTAAGAAATGCTACTTAAATGACTGATGAAGGCAGAGACAATGTCTTATCTTAACTCAGCATCCAGCTACCCAGGATGGTTTTCTAGACAGTAGGCACACTTCACAAAGCTTATTGAACTGAGCAAAATAATTACTGATAATAGGAGCTAGAAATTCTTTCTAGAATACCTGGAATGCTAAATTACATCTCCAAGATGTCCAGGAATTTTGGGACAGTTTGTCTAAATTCAATGGGATGGTCGTATTCCATGTTGTGATATGGAATTGGTCAAGTGAAAAAGACCTAGAGTTTTTACTGTCTCTCAAGTTAGTGAACTTCCTATGACTGGTTCCCTACATTCAAAAGAAAAGACTGTAAGGGATGTGGTATAGGCATTTCCTACCCTGGGGAAACAATGAGATGAGATGACCCTTAAGGTAACTTGCTGCTTTAAGGTTCTATGATTTTGTCACTCTAATACTAAGGAGGGGAGGAGGGGGAGAAGTGGGGGTAAGAAGAAGAAGGAAATGAGATGAGTGGCCATTGTTTCATTCTTCCATCTACATTATTACACATGAAGATTACCCAGGTCTCTCAGGTTCCCTCTTGCTTTGTTCCTTTAACCCTAATAATAGAACCTGTTTACCTTTTCTATGAAGACTCAGCCTTATCCAATATTTTTTGACCCATTCCTGGGCAGGAAATACGTAGATAGCATGCCCTATCTCAGTAGTTACCTAGTTTGACATCCGGGAAATCTTGCTGCTGATTCTGTTGTGGCGTAGGCTTTCACCATCTGGGAGTTCAACTCTGGTGACCCAATCCATGTGACATGGCTTCCTATTGTCAGGTCCCTTAGACCTGGCTACTGTTGGATCCCCTAGACACCAGCATGCCTTCCCAGTTGGACTCTAGCCAACACCATTTGTGTTGGCACTTTGGCAATCTGCCTATCCACACAGACTTTCAGCAGCAGCCAGCCTACAGTCACAGACGCTCAACTCTGAACCTAGAGGCTATCTCTCCCAGCTTACTCCTTTACTTCCCATCTGTCCCACCCCTGATTACATAGACTAAACCCCGAACTCTGCTATGAACTCAGCTGACAATTCTTGCATCTCATCTGTTCTTTCATCTCAGACGATCTGCTCCACCATCTGCCCTTATGTTCCCCTGTGCCCGTCTAGAGAGTAACAGATGCTCTGGCCATACTTCCATGTTCAGACTTCTAGATTCTGCTTCACCCTTCAGGGAAATATGAAGACCACTAAGATCAGAGCCAGGAGTCCATATAGATTCCAAAGAATAGGAGACATAGCAGAAATATGAATGGAGTGCCTCCTGCTTTGTCAGCCTGCCCTACTGTCTGAGCCAGCCATGGCCACTTGGCCAACCTCACCTTTTGGCCCTATCCATGTTTTACCACAGCATCATAGACAACAGAGCTAGAAGGGCCACTGAGTTAATTTTGTCTAATCCTTCAATTGTACAAATAATTAAACCAAGGCCAAGAGAGGTCAACTATTTTGACCAAGGTAGTAAGTTGAGGAAACTGAAACAGCTGACCTGAAGTAAGATCTATCACAACCCAAAACCTTTCCTCAGGCTTAGCAGAGCTACATAGTTATTTGTATACACAGAATTTTAGCATATAAAGCAAGAAGACCCTTAAATACCATTTATTATTTCTCTCACGAGACAGGAACTGGATCTTACTCATGTTTTTATTTCTTTCCTACTATGCCCTGCACAGTGTTTTTCAAGTAGTGGGTTCTCACTAGGTGTTTGCTGCATTGGGGTGGGGGAGAATCATTGAGAGTAGTGGCAGAGGCAACTGACAATGCACAGAGAAGGACCTGGAGTCAAGAAGACTAGAGTTCAGATTTGACCTTAAACACTCGTTACGCATATGATCTTGGGCAAGTCATTTAACCACGGTCTTCCTCAGTTTCCTCAACTGTAAAGTAGACATAATAACAGCACCTACCTCAGAAAGTTTTTGTGAGGATCAAATGAGATCATTTTTTTAAACTGCTTAGCATAGTGTTCAGCACATAGTAGGCACTTAATGCTTATTCCCTTCCCCCTCTCCCCTAGTGTGATATAGAAGAAGAGCACTAGGTCAGGAATCAGAAGACCTGGATTTTAATTCTTGCTTTGTCACTACCTTGTTCAAGATCACATAATAGTTATAATCCCTCTGGGCTGCAAAGTGCTCATCTTTAGAGTGATGGAATAATTCAATGGTCTCCAAGATGCAGTGAAATGCATTGTGTCAGAGGGAAAAAAAAAGTTTGTTAAGAAGAATATTTCTGAATTGAGAACCATTTGTTACCTTTCCCAGTTTCAGTGGGTGACAGTTGGAATAACTAATTTTTCAAATACATATCAGCACAACGCTCTTCAAAAATTGCCATAAATAAATCCAATAGCAAATCATTGAAAACATTAAAAACATAAATAAATTAGAATATTATCAAATCTATTAAAGCATAAATGAAAATATAAATAAATTTAAATATATATATATAAATAAGGAGAAATAATCAGACAATACAATCATTCTTTGCCTACCCTATAAAGAAATGCTTGTAGCCCCTACACTTCCTAATACATTGCATAAGAAAAAAAAAGTCTTCTGGAGAAAACTTAAATGGAGGTTCAGAAACTATCCCTCATCTCTAAGTCATTTCGTTGTCTCTTCTCAGGAGGTTCAGCATGGCTGCCATGTAAATGTAAATGTAAAATCCATGGCACCTCCACTCTAAGTCTGGGTTTGGCACTAGCTGCCTTCATGTGAAGTTGATCTCCTGGGTTACTGTTCTTTATAGTCTCCAGAGTGAGCCCAAACACAACAGTGGAGGCTGCAACACCAACATCTCTTGCTGCTTTCATATCCGTTTTTAAAAATCATTATTTGAAACATCTCATTATTTCCTGGCATCCAGAAGGGAGTACACATTCCTGTCCCTTGACCATCTCTCCTGCCATGGTGGTTAATATATTTCATGCTCAAGGTTTAGCCTCAAAATTCCTTTGAAAAGTTTCACTGCATTTGTGAAATTCAATTCAAGCCCAGAACCATTTATTAAGCCCCTGTGCACAATTAATTTTCCTGTGATTATTGCAGGATCAGAAAATGTAACATTTATTATCATCCTTTGTCAGTTCTTGATTCAATCACTCAGAATTAGTAAATGTGGGGCATTATACTAGGTACTCTGAGAAATAAGCTAGCTAGGTACTGGGCCTTCAATTTCATTGATACAGAGAGCTTCCAGGTGAGACAACTCCCTCTACCAGTGCAGGTAGACACCTTGTCTTAGAGAATTGCCTAGAGCAGTAGTATCAAACCCAAATAGAAAAAATATATATGGTAAATATATGGTATGTGTGTATATATGTGTGTGTACATATAGCTGATATAGCTGTATATGACATAGCATACAAAAACAATTCCTGATGGCTGTACGTTGACTTAGAAAACAACATATTATCTATGTTTTATTGGCTTTTTATTAATTTTGCTAAATATTTCCCAATTATATTTTAATCTGGTTCAGGCTATACACAGGAGTAGTATGGGCTTCATCTGGCTGCATATCTGACAACTCTGTCCTAGACAACTGAGCAGTTAAGTCCCCATCCGTTCTGTATCCAAGGCAAGGCTTGAACCCACAACGTCATCCTGCCTCTCTAGGGAGATTCAAAGATAAATGATATATATTTCTTGCCTTCAAGGAGCTAACAACCTAGTAATAGAGATGACACAAATAATCACTACCTGAAAGAGAATCTGTTAAGTGTATAAGAGAGGAACAAAGAAGGTGCTAAGAAAGACCATTCACGGAAATATCACTTCTTGCTTGGAGGAAGAACCAGAAATCAGAAAAGAAAAAAAATTTCTTGAAATAAGTGACATTTTGAACTCCATCTTAGCAGATTTTAACAGGAAAAGAGATGGAAGAGGAGGATATTTCTGGCATCAGCAAAGACAAAAAATATGGGATATGTTAAAGGAAAGAGAAAAGAGTCCAGTTTGACCAAAGTGTAGGTATACGGGGGAATACAGCATGAGATGAGCCTAGAAAAGTGAGACAAAGTCAGACTGTAGATCTTCAGTGCTAAGCTGGGGATTTGTTGTGGTCAAATCCAGAATGACATGGAGAGGCATTATGTGTAGAAAATGGCTCAATTGAGAGAAAAGCGTGAAGAGAAAAATCTTGGGGTAGGGGGAAGGGGGGATAGAACAATAACTAGAGGTTTTTGCGCCCTGGGCAAGCATCACAACCCACTGCCATGGCAGATGGAACCAAATGGGAGGGGAGGGGATGACCAGAGACTATGAGAAACTGCTGCTGATGGAGCAGAAAGAAAGGGAGCGAATGTGAATTCGTTAAGCACTGACTACATGCCAGGCATTGCACTTTTTGCTGTTCATTTGTTTCCAGCTCTTTGTGATTCCTTTTGGGGTTTTCTTGGCAAAGATACTGGAATAATTTGTCATTTCCTTCTCCAGCTCATTTTACAAAAGAGGAAACTGAGGCAAATCAGGTAAAATGACTTGCTCAGGGTCACACAACTAGTAGGTTTCTGAGGCCATATTTGAACTTAATTCTTCCTGAATCCAGGCCCAGAGGTCTAACCATGGTGCCACCTAGTTTCCAGGTGCTGTGCTAGGGAAAAAAAATAAGGAAAAAGAAAAACAGACCCTGATTTCTCATGGGGTAAAAGAACATACAACAAGAAGCTGAAAAATGGGAGTGGGGAGGAAGGGGTTGGAGATGAAGGTATCCAATATGGGGGCATGGTTAAGTCCATACATACATCAGGAATAGTGCCAGGAAGGAGATGAAGGCTGGCTTGGGTACTTCTACAAAATGGAGGCCCTGGGAGGAACTAACCGGGGGGAGATAGGGGCAGACCTTGCAGAGGGATAGTCCAGGTTGAAAGAGGGCCTCTGGATAACTGGCTGGTCTAGTACAAGGAGCCTCCAAGAGCTGAGAGAATTTTAGATGAGATAACAGCAAAGGCATGATTTTGAAGTCTAGAAGTAGGAACAGGGCCAGTGAGAAAATGAAGAAAAGTTCATCCCAAGCCCACCAGCTGTTAACTTCCTATTTTGATGATTCTTCCTTACTAGGTGCTAAATGCTGTTGTTTTTATGCCACTGATGGTTTGTAAGTACTGTTAGCATTCTCTAAATCTGACACCCTGAGGCAAAGCCCTAGTCACCCCCGCCTGGTTAGGGCTCTAGGAAGTGAATCACGGTTGGTTAGCATCTAAAAGCAAGAGGATAATGATGATAGACTTAAAGGCATAGGAAAACATCTGAAATGTTGAAATCAATGTGGCATGGATGATTAGGACCAGTTCCAAAGGATGAGGCAGCCAGTGAATCTGTACCAAAGGTAATGGACGTGGTAGGAAAAGAGGAATGAAAGAGAGAAATGGTGAAGATTTCAGTTTGTAAAGGAAACTGTGTTTACTCAGGAAAATGATGCTTACAAAGGAAATGGTTATTCGTAGAAGAATTTGATACCTGAGAATGACTTTGTATGAAAAGTGATCTTCCAGCAACAAAGATTGGCGATAAGCAATATATGTTAAAACTATCATAAGCAGATTTTGGATATAAATGCCTAATGCAAGAAAATAATCTTCTGGAACCTCCTCCATGGGACATCTGAGAGCAGCAGAGTTACAGTTCTGGTTAGAGGAAGAGAATGATGAAATGACTGCACAGTTCCATTCATACTTACTGATCAAAGGAGAAAATACTTCAAATGATCAAGACTCATCATGTCTAACAATCAGACCAGACAATTTTTTTGTATCATATATTTTCAAAATATTTCATAGTATAGAGTGGAAAAGAACACTGGGATTGACCTAGGTTCAAGTCTGGCTCTGCCTGTGGGAAATGAAACAAGCCTCTTCTCCTCAATGAGCCTCATTTTCCTTACCTGTAAAATAGAGGGGTTGGAACATAGGAGAGAGGGGCCTGCAATGGATAACACACAATCTCTGGTCTCAAATCTCAGCTATCTCTGAGGCTCATTACCTGTTTCACCTTGGATATCTCCTTGAACCTAAGTTTCTTGATCTGTAAAATGGGACAATTGTACCATGTGGCTTCTGAGGTCCCTTCCAACTCTACAATGACTTGGTGGTATCTAAGATCCCTTCTAGCCCTGGACTAAAGAAAAAAGTTTACTAATAAGACAGAATCTGCCTCCAAAGCAAAGGTTTTGGCTTAGCAGCAATGGTATCCCAGACAAATGGGGGGGTGGGGAAGAGGGAGGAAGAAGAAGAGAAGAAAGAAGGAAAAGGAGGAAGAGTCAGGGAAGACACCAAACAGAGAATGAGTTGATCAGTCTTTGGGGCATATTTACCTCTCAGGGGCTTCATTGCTTTGTAACCTAACAGAGATTCTTGGTACGTTGGATCACTTTAATGTAAGAAGGGTTATATTGTAAAGGTGACAGTGATTTATATCCAGAGACATGTAGGTCAAACATGTGTTGGGTTTTTTTTTAAGTGAAAGGCAAAGGGTACAAGTTCCTGCTTTTTGCTGGAGACACTGACTTGAAAGCCCCAATTTTTGGGTGACAAGGGAGAACATTTCCCAAGGACCCTACTGGAATGGTGGACTGAGGGGAAAGGGAAGGCAAAGGGGAAGGGAATAAGCAATTATAAAGCACCTGCTGTATGTGCCAGGCACTGTGCTAAGCACTTTACAAATACTATCAGAGAATCAAATGAGATAATAATTGTAAAGTGCTTAGTACAATACCTGGCACATAGTAAGCACTATATAAGTATTAGTTATAACAATAGTTGTTCATTATTATTATTACCTCATTTGATTCCCCCAAAACAACCCTGGTATGTAGATGTCATTATTATTCACGTTTTACTGCCGAGGAAACTGAGACCAAGGTTAAATGACTCGCCCAGGGTCACCCAAGCAGGAGGCTTGATGATGTTGCATTTGGACTCTGGTCTTCCTCACTCCAGGCCCAGAGCTCTATCTACTGCACCACCAAACTGCCTCAAATCATGAAAGAGTTTCATGTCAGGAACGCTCTCCCTTCTCCCTCCCTCTGCCTCTGGGAACCTCTACTTCCCTTCAAGGTTTAGCTCAAGTGCAGGACTGCGACAAGAGGCCTTCCCTCAATTAATATTGCTCCCCCATCACTCTATTGTTTGTGTATCTATCTCCTATGCCTATATACATATTATATAGGTATATAAACACAAACATAATGTGTACATAGGTATAGATAGATTATACACACATACATACACACACACACGAGCAGCTAGGTGGTGCAGTGGATAGAGTGCCGGGCCTACCTGGAGTCAGGAAGACTCTTCTTCCTGAGTTCAAATTCAGCCTCAAACACTTACTAGCTATGTGACCCTGGGCAACTCACTTAATCCTGTTTGCCTCAGTGTGCTCATCTGTAAAATGAGCTGGAGAAGGAAATGGTGAACCTGGCTAGTATCTTTGCCAAGATAATCCCAGATGGAGTCACCAAGAGTCAGATGTGACTGAAATGGCTGAACAGCAACAACACACAGACATGGGTGTATGTGTATAGAAATAGAAAAAATAGAGAGGAGCGAGGTGTAAATGAGATCTAGGCACAGATGATATTGATGCTGATGCAAACATGTGTCCTCTCATCATTAAAGCTTCTTGAGGGCAAGATCAACCTCATTTCTATAATTGTATCTCCAGTGTCTATCACAGAACCTAGAATATAGAGGGTCCTAGAGATGATCTAATCCAACTCCCTGATGAAGAAAGTAAGACCCAGAAAGGTTATTTGGCTCAAGGTCATACAGGTATTAAGAGAAATCATTTTTCTATTATATTAACAAACACTTATTAAATTAGGATCCAGGTTTTTTTCTCTTCTGTTCCTTCATTAAGGCCCAGCTCTTGTGGAAGGTCAACCTCTTAAGGACATAGTGGATTGAGATTAGCCCTAACCTATTTTGATCTTGGACCAGACCCCACCCAACTAGGAGACCTTATTTCTGTTTAGAGTATAAATAGAATCCAGTTTGAGTTCTTGGCCTGAGAAAATGAGCCCCTGTCCCTGTACCCCTCCATTAGAGTTTAGGGTGACCCAGCTCATGAAGGAGAAAACCCATCAGAGTGGTCTGGATGAAGATGGATTCCCCTGTCCAGATTGCTGGAGGCAGCTGAGTCTCATGATCAAGCCATATTCTCAGCAGGAAGAGCTGAAGGCTCCTAGCCTACCTCCTTAAATATTCAACAATCAGGGTTGATTTTTCAGTTGTCAATGGAATTCCCTTTCAAGGATTATTTAAAACTTTCAGAATCTCTATGTCTTTTGTCTTTGGTTGCAGAGAGAAACCAGTGACCGTAAGTTTACTGATTATTACCTAGCTTAATTCATAAATTGATTATTAATTACCCAGAAACTCTCATTTTTTTTTCATTCATTACAGTACTAAGTAGCCCTAGCTTTCTGTATCCAAAGTCACTATTATTCCATTATTCTCTATGGCCTGCACAATGAGCATCTTGATCATACATTGCTGAATTAGGGTAGACAAACTACTAATGAAATCCTCTAACTAAACTGTTGCTATTTCTTTGGAGTCAAGCAAACTTGCTGCTCATCATGGCCAGTGGCATTTCCTTTCAGCCATTTTTATATTTGGAAACATAGTTAAAGTAGTCTTTCTGCATGAGATGATGAAAGCATTGACTGTGGTGTGAATGTGGTGTGAATTAGTAGAAAAAGCATGAGTCTCACCAACTCACCTTAAGCAAGTTACTGAACTTCTCACGTCTCACTTTCCTCTGCTGTAAAAAGGAAAAGGTTGGAATATATGATCCCTAAGAACTCTTCTGAGACAACTATACGGCTCAATGAATAGAGAGCTGGGCTTGGAGTCAGGAAAACATGAGTTTAAATCTAGCCTCAAACACTTAACTAGTTGTGTGACCCTGAATAAGTCACTTAACTTCTACCCCTCCACACACTGGAGAATGAAATAGCAAACCATTCCAGTATCTTTGCCAAGAAAACTCCATAGACAGTATGGTCCACTGGGTCACAAAGTGTCAGATACAACTCAACAACAACCACAAGGTCCCTTTTACCACTAAATCTCTGAGTCCCAGTTCTTCCATTTACTAATATGTGTGACCATGGGCTAGTCCAATCTCTTAGCCCCAGTTTTCTCAACTATTAAATGGGGATGATAATATTCAAACTATCTGCCTTGCAGGGTTATGAGGAAAAGGCTTTCAAAACTATATGGAGAAAGAGTTATGTAAAGGTCAGCTGTAGTCACTGTGAAGAAAGACCCTTTTGCCCTGCTTCATCATTATCAAAGCTGCCCAGCTAATGGGCATATCAGAAAACACAGGTGTGCTTCTTCATGCCTCCCGTAAGGGGTAGGTAGGGCGCAAATGGAAAGCTATACTCTTCAAAGCTTTCTTTTCCAGCTCTCAGTCTAACAATGCTGTCACCTCAGAGTCCTTCCTGGTCCCCTCAATTGTGACTGTGGACATGGATTCATGAACTAGAGATCCATCTGAACTGCAGAATTGTCTCAATCATCGCAAGGAAGGAAAGATGCTCTTGGAATGTAGCTTTCTCCTTCCGATTGGAATTGGTAATTCTTTTATTTTACTAGAAGTGCCTAGCTGGAGCTACTATGCATCTGGGAGTGGTGGGATAACTAGTTCGGGAGTATGGCTTGGAGATGAAGGAATGGTGATAGGGAGGTGCTCTATCCTCCTTGCAGGATTCAGGGACCCCCAGTGCTCCAGAAATCAGGAGGATTAATAAGCCTAGTAATCAACAAATACTTATTAAGTATCTACTATGTGCTAGGGAGAGATTCAAAGACAAAAAAAAAAAAACCAAACAGCTCTGGCTTTCAAAGGGTACTTAATCAAGTGAAAAGGATGACTTAGTGAAAGTCTTATTTTCACTTAAAAAAATAGTAACATACCTTTCCACCACCTTGTACTGTCTGTCATTCCCTATATAAGCCCTGCATTTTTATACTTCTACATTTTGGCTGATGCTCTTTCCTCTACCTGGAATGCTGTCTTCTTACTCTCCCCACCCCCCCAATCAAAGCCCCATTTAATCTTTGGCATCTAGCTGAAATTCTTCTTCCTCCAAGAAGCCTTCCCTTACCTACTCAACCAGAAAGCAACACTACCACCTACAAGGATAATCACATACAAATGGATTTTGAGCCAAGGGTTTCAGGCATGAGAACCAATCGTTCCACCTAGGGTAAGAATAGTGAAGGCAGCAGAGGCACAGAGAACAGCGTAAGGTGGGAGAAGATCAGGAGCAGCGCAGAAGATAATCCATCCCCTTTACCTATCTTTCTGTCCACCAGCAGCCTATAGCTCCATTCCATTGCTTTGTCCCAGAGCATGCCTTCCTCCCCCTTAGGGCTGTAGGTCAATGGCAGATTATAAGTCACTAGATACAGAGACAGAAGTCTTTGAACCACCATAGGGAGGAAGCATGCTGCCCTGGATATTGGCACCTAGATCAAAGTTCTGGATGTGCCACCCTAATTACAGCTCAGCTGGCACTTACTAGCTATTTCATAAATTTGATTGTTGAATGAATGAATGAATGAATGAATGAATAAATGAATGAATGGGCATACATCTATCTTTGGATAAAGTGAGAATTTGGAAGAAGAATGGGTCCTTTAGATGAGTCATACCAATGTTTGTTTGTTTTTTCAAAGCAGGTCTAGGTTAAGCTCCAAAATACAGCCAAGGCATGTCACTGAACAGCTAGCTCCCTTATTTGTTTTGTTTCGTGTGGGCACACTACAGACGTCTTCTTTTGGCTCTGCTGTATTAGCGTCCAAAGGGTTTGTGTTTATACTCTCACTAGAGATATTTATAAGCCATGACTTACTAAGAAGTCCTCTGAGCTAGTGTTCTGAAATATCCTCAAAAGTACTTTGGTCCTCCTAATTAAAATAACAAGAGAGTAATATAGCAATCCAACATTAAGGCTGATAACAGTCATGAAACGATAGACAGGTCAGTGAAGACCAGTCTAAAGAATCATATCATAAAAAAAAATCTCATTGCCTCAAGTTTTCACTGACTTTTCCTACAGTGAACTATACCACTGAGATGGGAACAGAGTTATTCATCCTTCGTTTTCCAAGAGGACCAGTGACATCAGAGGGTGATCTCTTAACTTTTCAGTGAACTGCATTTAAGTGAGGCAGAGCTGCACAAAGTCATCAGCCTCACTCTCTCTTCCAAAGTCATTGAAGTTGAGTGGAAAGACAAAAGTTAAGATGGCTGGTGATGACCTTGGCATTGTCAATGTCTGTCCAGCTCTAAGTACTCCATAGTGCCTGCTTTATCTGCCTTCACAGTCATTGGAACAAATTGTTTTCATCTGCCCATTCCATCAGGGGAAATATTCACGTGATTGGGGTAGACATTCCCCTAACTGACCAATGGATTTGAGGCCTGTCAGTTACCCTCAGCATGGTTTAGCCTATATGCCAAGACAGTTCTACCAAGGTGTGGCCACTGCCCATGCTATAGTTTTGTGGAGCCACCAGTGAGAGTTGGGTGAAAGGTGGCCACCAAAGGTGGATGAGCAGCCCTGGAAAGGGCTCAGCAAGCCCTCAGACCAGAGGTGCTAGTCCTCCCAAACATCCCATACATCCCTGGGAAAAGAGTAGTTAGTTCAGTAGAAAACTGCTGAATGCATCCATTGCTGAATGCAGTTAGAATCCTGGCCCTTCAACTGTGTGACAGTAGCAAGTCCCTTCATTTCTCTTGGTGTCAGCTTCTTCATCTACAGAATGAAGGGATTAGACCAGATGACCTCTAAGGGTCCCTTCCAGTTATAAATCTATGATCTGATGAGATGAAAGAATGTTAGAACAGAAAGGAAATTTAGACATTAATTCATTCAACTCCATCTATTTTAAAATACAGCAGAAAACCCAAGAATCAGAACCCCGTTTCCTGATTCCCAGGCCAATGCTCTCCCACCTCCCCAAGGTGCTTCCCACATCAAATGTCCTATTTCTGTCACTAGTGCCAACATTCTTCCTGTTTCTCAAGTTTAAAAGCCTTAAAGTAATTTGTCTCCACCCACTCCTTCTATTCCTATATTGTCTGTGCCCAAAGCTTCTTGTTTCTCCCTTTGAAATGTCTCTCAGATTCACCCACTCCTCTCTGTCACCACTTCCAACACTTAAGTCCAAAGCGAGGTTTAAAAGATCTGGACCCGTAATTTCCTCAGTATGAGGAATTCCTAGGGTGAAAACTCTTGGCATTGACAGACCAATAGCTCTCATGGCTTATGGTCTTAGAGATTTGTCTGGTGCTCTTAAAGGTTAAGTGGCTTCTCCATGGCCACACAATGGGAATACAATAATACAAGGGGAGAGAGAATTCTAAGCATGGGGAACAGCCAATTGGAAGAACAACAAAGAGATGAGTGTCACTGGATCTTAGAGCACATAGAAAAGGAGGAAAGCGTAAGAAGACTGGAAAGGTAGCAAGGGGTCAGATTATGAAGAGCTGTATATTTGATCCTGGAATAATAGGGATCCAGTGGAGTTTAATGAATGGCAGGAAGGAGGGAAGAGAGAATATGGTCAGAACCTCACTTTAGGAAGATCCAATTTGATGGTTTAGTGGAGGATGGACTGAAGTGGAGAGGGACTTTTAACAGAGACAAACCAATGGACTATTGCAATAGTCCAGGAATCAGGTGATAAAGGCCTAGACTAAGGTGATGACAGTGTCAAAGCAAAGAAGGGAGTATATATGAGAAATGTTACAAAGGTAGGAACAATCACACTTGACAGCTGATGGATCTGGAGATAGGAGTGAGGAGTCAATATTGATATCAAGACTGTGAGCTGAAAATTTGAAACTCAAGGGACTGTGGGACTGAATCTTGTAAACTAAGAGTAAATAAACAAATCAATTAAATAAAAAAAATCTAATTTAATTTAAAAAGATTGTGAGCTGGGGAGACTGGGAGGATGGCAGTACCCTCAGGAGCAACAGGTAAGTAAGATAGAGAGGAGAATTTTGGGGAAAAGATAACAAATTCTGTTTTTGACATGTTGAGCATAAGATGTCTATGGGACGTAGAGTTCAAGATGTCCAATAGGTAGTTGGATATGCAAGGCTAGAGGTCTGGAGAGACTTTAGAGATGGATAAGTAGATCTGTAGGGGGGTAACAAGGTAGTGCCAACTGAATAGAATGCCAGGCCTGGAGTCAAGAAGAGTCATCTTCCTGAGTTCAAATCTTGCCTTGGATACTTACTAGCTAGGCAAGCCACTTAACCCTGTGTGCCTCAGTTTCCTCACCTGTAAAATGGACTAGAGAAGGAAATTGCAAACCAAATCAACCTTTGCCAAGAAAACCAAAAAAAGGGGACATAAAGAGTTGAATACAACTGAAAATGACTGAATAACAATGACAAGGATAACAAAGAGACTTGAGAATCATCTGCAGAGGGATGATCATTGAAACTACGGGAGCCAATGAGATGACCAAGCAAAACAGTATACAGGGAACAGGGAGAAGTGGCAAAGATGGAGTCATGGGTGACACCCACCTTTAGTGAGTACAACCTGGGTGATGACCTAGCAAAGGAGACAGACAAGAAGACGTCAGACAGGTAGAGAACCAGGATGGAGTGGTGTTATGAAAACCCAGAGAGAAAAGCAGGTCTAGGAAAAGAGGGTGATCAGTAGTGTTGAAGGCTACAAAGAGGTCAAGGTAGGGTGGGGGTGTGTGTGAAGGTTTGGAAAAGACTATTAGAATTGACCGTTCAGAGATTATTAATAATTTTGGAAAGAGCACTTTGGGTTGAATTTGGGTTGGCTTTGGGTGAGAAGCAGAGCTACCAAGAGTTAAGAGGAGAGTGAGATAAAAGAAAGCAGAGGCATCTATTTTAGATGGTCTTCTCAAGGAATCGTAGTTAGTGGGATAGATGAACCACATGCAGTGTTATTGTGGATGAGGGAGATATGGGCAGGTTTGTAGACAGCAGATAGAGAGGGCTTAAAAATAAGTGAGAGAGTGGGGATCAGAGAGAGGGCAAGATGCTGGAGGAGATGGGATGGGATGTGATCACTTGTGCATGTAGAAGGCTTTCTACACCACCTTGTCATGTGAAACAGCGATGGAAGAGGAGACAGTGGGAGAAGGCTTCTGGACCATGTGGAAATGAGGAGAGGAAAAAAGGGAGCTCTAAGGAAATGGCCTTCATTATTTTTCAGTAAAATATGAGGCAAGGTTCTCAGCTAAGAGGCAGAGAGGTACTGAGAGTGGTGGGAGGTTTGAGAAGCATAAAAAGTTCTGGAAGAGCTAAAGTGAGTGGGATAGTGAGATAATTAAGGAGGTGTGAAAGGACTGCTTTGCTGTAAGGAAGGCCAAGTTGTGATTTTGCTCTGTAGTTTGCCCAGAATCATGTTTCAGTATATTTCAGAAGTAGGATTTGAACTCAGATCTTTGTGGCTTTAAGGTCAGCTTTCTATTCACTATGGCATCTCCAATCCTGGCGTCACATTTTAAGAAGGAACCAATCTCTATTCCTATGGCATACCTAGGGTGAGGGAATGGGTGGAGGAAGGGGTTTGAAAGATATGGAAGCCATTTCATAGAAGAAATGATTAAAGGAATGAGGATGTTCCTTTTAGATTTAAAAAAAAAAACAACCAAAATTTTCTACAATTTAAAGCACTGTTATGTAGAAGAAGAATTTTGTGTTATTCCATTCAGATCAAGGGGCAAAACTAGACTCAACAGGTAGAAGTTAGACCTTGGGATGGGGAACCTGTGGTCTTGGGGCCACATGGGGCCCTCTAGGTCCTCAAGGGCAGCCCTTTGACTGAATTCAAACTTCACAGAACAAATCCCCTTAATAAAAGGATTTGTTCTGTAAACCTTGGACTCAGTCAGAAGGCCACACCCAGAGATCTAGAAGGTCACATATATGTCTCCCCACCCTTGACTTTTAGAGAGAGGCAAATATCTGGATATCAGAAACAACTTTCTAACAACTAGAGCAAGCTGCTAAGAGAAGAGAAGAGCATTTCTTCTCATCAAGGTTCTTTATCAAGCAAAAGATAGACAACCACCTGTCAGGGATGTTGTAGAGAGAATTTCTACGTGTATTGAGAGACTGAAAGGAAGGACTTCTAATGTACTTTTGGCAGAAATCTATTGCTCGATGTCCATAGATGCTGTCACCTCAAATTCATTGCCTAAAAGGAAGGAAACAAGCATTTATTAAGTACTTATTTTGTGCCAGGCTCTGCACTAAGCATGAAAAAGGAACTCATCATTTCCCCCACCAAATCAGCCAGTCTTCCTCACTTTCAGTTAATGGCATAAACATTCTCCCAGTCACCCAGGCTTGATATCTCTTAGGCCAGGGGTGGGGAACTTGTGGCCTAGAAGCCACATGTGGTCCTCTAGGTCCTTATAACAATAGCGTCAATACTTCAAGGAATCCAAGTTTGCCCTTTGACTAAATTCCAAGGATTTGTTCTGTGAAGTTTGGAGTCAGTCAAAGGCCTGCACTTGAGGACCTGGGGGGCCATACTGTTCTGTGAAGGTTGGATTCAGTCAAAGGTCTGCACTTGAAGACCTAGAGGACCACATATGGCCTCCAGGCCACAGGTTACCCACCCCTGTCTTGGGCTCTTCTTTGTTCTCTACCTTTCCATCTAGTCTCTAAGACCTATTTTTCCCCTCTCTTGAATACAGGTGTCAAACCTAAGGAAGAAGCCCCTGACTCCTCATGTGCTAACTTCTATATTTAGGTGACCAGAAGCTATGTCAAAGCTTTGAACCTTTGATCCCTGGACCAATTAAGTGTCCATGGTGGTTTGATTACTTTTTAAGGATAAACTAGCCAAGCCTACATGGGATAGATGTGGCTCCTACAACACCTTTGGCACCCCCCACCCCTAATTTATGCCTATCAAAATCCTAATCCTTTTCTAAGGGCCACCTCAACCTTCTACATGAAGGCTTTGCTAATTACCCCTAACAGAAGGTAATCTGCTCCAACCTCCTGACTCCCATCACACTCATTGTCAGTTATAATAATAGTTTCAATACTTCAAGGAATCCAAGTTTGCATTGATATCATCATTCCTTCTAATAACAAAATCAAAATCCACACATGCCTTCTCCTATTGAGCAATTCTTGTCCAGACCCTCCCACGGCTCTTTCATAGAAGATTTTCCCAACACAATGGAGAATTTCTTCTAGGTCAGCAGTTCTCAACCTGTGGGTTATGTTCAGTTTGTAACAATGAAAATACATCCTGCATATCAGATATTTACATTATGATTCATAACAGCAGCAAAACTACAGTTATGAAGTAGCAACGAAAATAATTTTATGGTTGGGGGTCACCACAACATGAGGAACTGCATTAAAGGGTCATGGCATTAGGAAGGTTGAGAACCACTGCTCTAGGTGCTTAATCTTCTATGGATACTTGGGTAGCACTGTCCATCTACTATTCCTCACTCTCACTACATGACCAGCCCACCTCCTTTCCCTATCATGCATTTCCTGGATAATGTTTTTTTTACGCAATTTCTTGCATATGTAGCAGGGATGATCAGGAGAATTCTTGCTCAATTTAATGACTCCACCAATTAATTTCATGGGATCACATAGTGTGGATCTTGGTTAGAAGGGTATATCTCCTATAAAATTAGACATTCACTCATGCCCCTTGCTGAAATTCCTCTGACTGGCCCCTAACAACTAGAGCTGCCTTGGAAATCACTGAGGGATGAGAGTTGGGAGAAAAGAAAACCCTTTCAGGTCAGGCTTCCAGGATAAAATCTAACCAGGGCAGGTTTCCAATCAATCTCAAATTCTCTTTTTTGGGGAACTTCACAGATCTTTGGGGTTTATCTGAATTTGTTTTATTTCTTTTTGATATAGTCTGCTTGTTCCATCATGAGTAAGCTCAGATCTCCATCTGGACACCCTACTTTTTATAGGAATCCACTGGAGAAATTTGGGGTATTCTAAGTGATTCAGGGACCCACTGGAGAATTTCATCCAGGCTTCCATTTGGATTGCCCTAAGGGTTGCAGAGATCCATTGGAGAAACTTATAGATTGTCCTCTGTTTTATAGGCACCCACAGGAAAAATTTTTACCCTGGACAGTTTGGTTTCTCACACAGGATGAGGGGGTGACTTTTAGTTACCTCCACATCCTAAGTCCCTGGTGCCTTATTGTGAGGATCACAAAATATGTGCAAGATTGCAAGTGGTGATGTCGAGGCACAGGGATGTGCGAGGCCCAGGAATTAGTTGGGTCACGTGGAAGTCAGAGCATATTGCACCATCCCTGGCCGGGGGATATTGCATTGCTCAAGATTCTCTTATGTGGGATACCTGAGGTTCCTGACTAGTGTCTCCACACCCTGGGGCCTTCATGCCCTTGTAATTGCACTTCCCCCTCTCACAATTCTGCTCAGCCGGGCTGTGTCACATGTGGAGTGTGGATCTGGGGTGGATAAAAGGACCCAAGCTTTGGAGGGAGGGGGAAGCCTGCCTTAAGAGCTGGCTGTAAGGCTTCCCGAAGGAGACCTCAATCAACCTTCTTTGCATACCTTCCAGCCGTGACTTCTCTGTTCTGAAGAAAACATCAGCGCCTTCTCCACTGAGGTAAGTAACGGGCTGCCCCTTCAGGCAGGTTGGGTGAACCCTGACAAAGAACCCCGACATCTTAGGAGCTCTTCTGAGGCTAGACATTACTTCTAAGGAGAAAAAGCCTATGCTGCTTCTCAATGTATTTGTTGCTATTAGTTATTTGGTTTATTTCCATTTTTATGTTTCCTAATTTTTTTTAACTTAGGAACAGCAAGACAGGTGGTACGTCTCTGCCCTCGCAAGAGACTGTTAATATGGGGTGTGACTGATTACTGTACCTCCCAGTTTTGGTTACCTCCTTCAGCTTTTCTGTTTCCTTTTCTGAGCAAGAAACTGTCTTGAGAAATGCACCTTTCCAGCCTCTGGAGTTACAGTTCCTGAGTTGGGAACTTGGGCACCAGCTCCCCAGATGGAGCGTTCTTTTCAGAGGAGGAGACGATTGGCAATGGAAGGATGCTATAACTAATGGACTAAAGTCACGCCATGGCTGGCTAGGAGTTCTGGATTTGGCTAACTTTACATGGCCATTGTTGTGAATTAATCTGAGTAGATCTAAGTAGTGTGAAAAATATCGGTTCAGCTTCATGATCTGTTCAGCCTTCAATTTCCAGAATAGCCTAATAAGCAATTTGAGTCCTTTATTAGCTGGTTGGTTTGTTTTTTAATTTATTTTTTATTTTATTTTTTGCTTTTTGGAGGGGGGAAGGCAGGGCAATTGGGGTTAAGTGACTTGCCCGAGGTCACATGTTTAGTAAGTGTTAAGTGTCTGAGGCTGGATTTGAACTCAGGTCCTGCTGACTCCAGGGCTGGTGCTCTATTCACTGCACCACCTAGCTGCCCCTGGTTGGTTTGTTTTTAATAATAATAGCTGGCATGTATATAATACTTTAAGATTTGAAAAGCATTTTACAAATATTATCTCATTTTATCCTCAAAACAACCCTGGTAGACAGGGGCTATTTTTATCCCCAGTGAAAATTACATTAAAGAAGAGGCATGAACGTCTACTTTGTCACCGTACCCTTAGGATCATGGGACTTTTCCATCTGACTTACAGCTGAAACTTTCCATACGTTGTCTCCCCCGTTTGAGTGTGAACTCCTTGAGAGCAGGGACTATCAGACTTTTCTGTCTGAATCACCAGCACTTGGCACAGTACTTTGCACATAGTTACTTAGCACTTAAATATTTTCTTCATTCATCCATCCATTCATTCATTCATTCATTCATTCATTCATTCTGTCATGGAAGAAATAAAACGCATCCTGTATTTGATAACGAAAGATTAAGTGCCTTTGTTCACCCATAGGAAAACCCTATACATGACCTATAGCCAAACTTTGTTTTAGAGCAATGGTTCTCAAAGTAAGGTACTGCTAAGGGTCCCCAAGATCATTTCAGGAGGTCTTCAATGTCAAAATTATTTTCATAATAATGCTAAGATATTTTTATTTTTAATATGATAAATATTGGTAGCTATAACTCCCATATATGAAATCTCTTAGAATAGGGTCTTCAAAACTTGAAGAGTATAAAAAATTCCTAATAAACCAGAAAAGTTGAGAACTGCTATTTTAGACCAAAGGCTATAAACTTTTGTGGAACCCTTCTCTGAATAGCATTTATAAGTAATTAAAGGAAATGTTAAATTTCAGTTGGAAGTTAGTCAAAATAAAAATGTATCTTTTTTCATCCCAGTTCATAAACTCCCGATATATATCCATACATCCTTTGGAGGTCTGTGGACCTAAGGCTAAGAACCTCATTTTAGAGATTCTTTAAAGATTTTCTTCAGTCAAAGAAAATCTGACCCTCTTGGGGATCCAGATAGCAAGATAGAACCCAGGCCTGTATGAGCCTAGAGTTCCTTATGAGGGGCCATTAGGCCACGGAGTACGCACAGAAATCATTGGTAATATACTGTAGCTTATCTATGCCTACTATATGTTCCTCTGTTTCCCTTTGGATTATCCTAAATGTTTGTTTTTAAGAGATTGTGGAGTCCCACGAATCTTTGGCAATGAGAACACATGTACCACTCATAAAACATTTACATATTGCCTTATGGTACAGTTGTCTGTGCCTAACAATGCCTTGCACATGCTTGACAAATATTTGTTAAATGAGTAAATGAACTGATTTTTTTTCTTAACCACATTACTAGAAATCTTTCTATACCATACAACTTAGAGCTGAATTACATACAGTCTTGAGAGTATATAATCCACTAATTGTTTCATGGGTATTTAGCTCTCTTTCAATGGAGACTACATAGTTCATGCATACCCCACAGAGCCTGGCATAATTCTGGACACGTGGTAGATGCTATAATGCTTGTTTTTTGAGCTTCTGGGGATTTACTTATTATCTCTACACAGATGACTCCTGTATCCATATATCCAGTCATTCTCTCCTAAACTTCAAGTATTCATCAATGGTGTCCCATGGGTATTCTTAAACTCAACATGTCAAAAACAGCACTCATTAAATTTTCCCTAAAACCCATCCCTTTTTCTAGTTTACCTGTTTCTGTTGTGGGTAACACCACCATTCTAATCACTAGGCAGCCAGATGGTAGAGTGCAAGATTGGGGAACCTATGGCCTTGAGGCCACATGTGGCCCTCTAGGTCCTCAAGGGCAGCCCTTTGACTGAATCCAAACTTCACAGGACAAATCCCCTTAATAAAATGGATTTGTTCTGTAAAACTTGGACTCAGTCAAAAGGCCATACCCCAAAAAACCACAAAAACAAAAGGGTGGCTAGGTGACGCAGTGAATAGAGCACCAGCCCTGGAGTCAGGAAGACTTGAATTCAAATCTAGCCTTAGATATGTAATAGCAACAGCTGTGTGACCCTGGGCAAGTCACTTAACCTTGTTTGCCTCAGTTTTTCCTCTGTAAAATGAGCTGGAGAAGGAAATGGCAAATCACTCTACTATCTTTGCCAAGAAAAACCCAAAAGGTCACAAAGACATAACTGAACAACAATATACCACATTGTGGAGAGAGGGGTTCTCCATAAAAAAAGAAAAAAGTTGGTGAAAGCTAGAAAGAAAATTCATGCACCTCATCTCTAAGCTTTAGCTCCTGTCAGATTTCACCAACTTAATCTCACTAGTCCTGTCAGTTACTGCATGAAGTGACCCTCAGAGTTTGATTTGAAATTATGCAAATGATAGGATATTCAAAGAGCAAAAAACAATTCAAATGAGAATCCAACAAGGATAATTGAGAACACAGACACTAGGACAGTGGTTTATGAAATCTCCAGAGACGGCTTGCTCACTAGTCTCCAGCCTCTTCTGTGGACTTGGGGTCCATCTGTTAAGCCCAACTCTCTGGTATTGGCTGAGTACCCATATGCTTACAACCAATGAACAGAGCCACCTTGGCTACAGTGAATGAATCAATCAAGTAACCAATCATTCTATCAAACTTCTCTGTAGATGTCTACAAATGCCTCATCCCGACTTGCCTGGAAGCAAATAACTTTTGAAGAAAGAAAAAAAAAAAACCTGCTTCTGGGATACCAGCTCTGAAAATCCAAACCTACAAATGTCACAAGGCAGAGCTATGTTCCTGTCATGACCAAGTCGACTTCTTTTACCTAATACCATTAGAATGAATTAATTTACTATAAATAAGTCTGGCAGGGTACAAGGTACTTCCCTATATACCACTTTTAAACATCTGCCCCACTTTCCCTAATTAATCTCATCTGCCTTATGGGATGCCTTACTTTAAGCTAGCTATGTTTGTACCTCACTTTATACAATAGATAAGCTCTTGCAAAGTCTTATATAAATCAAATTCTTTTGAACTGTGTATTATAAGTGCTTCAGTGGGTTGGTGGAGGGGACTTGCTTATTTATGTTGAATTTTCTGGTAGGTGGAGACAAATTGAGACATGGGAAAGACTAATTTAAAAGGCCAAGGTTGTCCACTGCATCCCAGTTCATCACCAGTTGTCTTGACTTTGGTCTTGACACTGCACTTCAATGTCTCTGGAAGACAGGGTGAGGCTGATGAATTTGTCCAGCTCTGCCCCACTCAAATACAATGTACAAGTCATCACCCCTGTGATATCATTAGTCCTCATTGAGAACGAAGGGTGAACAACAACAAGGGGAACTTAGGGTCAAGTCTAGCCCACCCTACACAGTGGCTGTATGACCCTGGTCAAGTCACTTATCCTCATAGTACCCCCAGGCAATTCTCTAGGACCAGTAGCTCTCAAAGTGTGTCCCAGGCAACCCCTAGAAATCCCTGAGACTCTTTCAGGGGATCTAAGATGTCAAAATTATTTTCATAATAATACTAAGATGTTTTAGTTTCTAATATAGTATATATCATTAGATATAACCCAAATAAACAAAAGCTCTTTAGGGGATGTCCTGAATAATTTTTAAGAGTATAAAGGGGCCCTGAGACCAAAAAGGTTGGGAATCACTACTCTAAGACAACAAACTGCAGAGGAATAGGAGTTTTGTCATTGGGAATTCAATTCTGTGAAGGCTGAGGCACCTCCCTACACTGATGAGATTATAGTTGATAGCAACACATACAAATAAATCATCCCCTAGTTAATTTGCTTTGTAAATGTGGGGGGTTTTGCTTGCCTTATTAAAGTGGGGACCATTTGGGCAGTATTTTCTCTTAAGTTTGTAAGTATGTATCTATGTATATAAAAGCAGCTGGAGTGCTGGACCTGGAGTCAGGAAGACTCATCTTCCTAAGTTCAAATCTGGCCTCAGACACTTACTAGCCTCAGTTCCTCACCTGTAAAATGAGCTGGAGAAGGAAATGGAAGACCACTCCAATATCTTTGCCAAGAAAACCCCAAATGAGGTCACAATGGGTTCAACACGACTGAAAAACAACTGGACAACAACATGCTGTTGAAGAAGTGTTCTTAAAGTCATCTTCTCGAAAGTAAGCTACTTAGGAGCTGAACTATGGAGGGAAGGAAAGGGGGGAAGGGAAAAGGAAGAGGACGGGGAAAGGTAAGGGAAAAGGAAATGGAGTTAATTAGGATAACAGAAGTCAGGAAGATCTAAGTTCAAATATTACTTTACCTCTCTTAGCTTTAGCTTCCCTACCTGTAAAATAAGAGAGGTGGATTCCGTGTCTACTGAGTCTAAATCCATGATAGGAATTTGTCAAAAGTCAGTAAGTTTTCTTCTTCCCTACCCTACCCCTAATAATCCACTAGACAACACTTTTTAAGGAAAAAGGTGAGGATCAGAGAGCCTAATGACTAGAACCTGGGGTGGAGTGGAAACTGTCCCGGTAGAAAGTGGATTCCCATTCTTACTCTAGCTATGTTCAGCTTTGGATTCCTTGGATATTGGGAAGGATGTACCATAGACACATTATTGGAGAGACCTTGGCTCAATTTTGGATTGAGTAAAGAGGCCTACCCACCTCACAGTATTGTTCCTGACAAAAGCAGTCCCAAATGTTAAAATTCTATAGGAATATGCTGGAGTCCTGGCTGAATGAACCAGCTCCCTCAGTGCGAACAGCAGTGGCTTTTTAGGGACCACCTATTAGGTAATCCCACCTGGGGAAAGGGTGCAACACTGAGACCTTTTCTCTACTTCTCAACTCCATTTGGACCAGAAAAGGAGGAAGGCAAACCCTTTAGGCAAAGATAGGCCTTGAAGAGAACTGGTACCAAATTTTCCCATAGGTGTATGAGAGTGAAATATGGTGGGTTAGAGGTACTGGACCCACTCCTTGTTCTATACCCAGATATATGGTTTGATTGGGTTCAACCCTGAGGAACCCTTTACTCTATTGAAGTGGTTAGGCTCCCCATTCTCCTGCTCTTCAATTCATCCAGTTCCCCACTGGCAGTGCCTCAGGAATGATTTTGTTTCATTTCTAGGGCCCCCCAAAAAATAAAAGGTGAGGAATTAAAGGAGCACTCAATGGTCAAGACGAATCAAGAAAGGGACAGGTGATGTGTTCCTATACATGCAAGAAAGACCTAAACATAGAAAACTCACGACTATCTCAACAGAACAATATTCAGTGACACCTTGTAACTACTCTTAAAATAAAGCCCAGAATAAGACAGATTTTTTTTTTTTTTAAATCTACTGGGAAGCTAATATTTAACCTTATCACAGTGGCATGGTGGTCAATATTTAACAATCAGCCCTGAGGGGAAAAATGTATTTCTGACACATTTTGAAGTTTATTCTGCATTATTAACCATTTCTCCATCATTTTCTTAAGTCAGATAAACAAGTCCAGATTTACATCATTAGTCCATTTCCAAAATGTAAACGTTCATGCTGAAAATTTAACTTTAAGAACTGGTAATAGCTGACTCCAACACATCTCTGCGCTATCAGACAATAAAGAAGTCTGCAGGATTGCTAATTAGGCACTTTACATTTCACCTCAGCTCTGCACTGTCCACAAGACTCCTGGTACATATCTTCTGGTAAAATGGCCAGACTTAGACCAGTCTTCCTATAAGTGGCCAGCCTCTTGACAACCTATCCTGCTATTGCCACAACCAACCCCTCTTCCCACTGGATTCATGACCTTCAGAACCCTAGGTTATCTTCAAACTTGTACATATCCACCTCGAGAACCATATTTGGTCACCTTCTCAGGAAAGGTAACACAAAGTATAGACATCTGACAAACACCTAGGCATAAGTTCAATGCTAGTTAAGCCCATGCTCCAAAGAGGAGGGGTATTTGGGTACAGGAAAGAGCCTGACCTATTCCCCCCCCTTCTTATATAAGGAAAGTCAAAAACAGAGAAGTGAAGAAGGGGAGGGCAGCTTCCTTTTATACACCCACTGAATCATCAGCTTTTCTAACTCTAGGCAACAAGGGGACTCATCATCATCTCACAATGCAAGACTCTCAGTAATAATAAATCAGATTCTCCCTATCACCACCACCACACAGCTTCCATGTGGTTACCTGGAACTAGGAATGGTGACCTTAGATGGGGACTGGCCATGCTACACTGCAGACCTAAGTGAGTCCACACATGTGTGGGTAACCAACATAGACCCCAGGAGTTCCAGTTACTCTTTGAGGGAAAACTTGAATCATTTACATGACTGTTCTCAGTTCATGTTAATACTCACAAGATCAAAGCAGTGCTTTCTAACCAGTGACCTGAATCTTCCAAATAATTCATCCTTGGATGCTGGCCTGGATGAAATCTGAGTCACATACACTGTGGTATTTTCTAATTTTTGAAATATTCTATGGACATGTTGTCAACCAGGGAGGCCCTTAAAAAAAGTTACCTGATTGGTTCACTGAAATCTTTATTGTAAAGAAAGGGTCTCAGATAATACCTCAAACAGGCACCTCAGTGACATCCCATGTAACAAACCCAATTAAAACCATGTTTCAATTTGCCGCTAAAATTTCTTCAAATTGATCACTTCCATTGGGTCCCTTTAAATGAAAACAGTTTTAGTTAAAATTATTGCTAGTAGCAACCAAAAGACAACGAAAGAAGTATTTTAATAAAGACTCGAGATACTTCCAACTCCAGCTAAAGAAGTCAATTAACAGATGGGAGGGGGGAGTGATTTTCTGGGAAAGGAAAAAAAAAGGAAAGGAGAAAATAATTTTTTCATTGGAGAAAAAGGCAAAATGCCTTGTGTGGGTGGTTTTTTTTTCTTTTCTTTTTCCTCATGGGAAAAAAAGAGCTCTTGAGATCAGGAAGCAGTAGAAAGGCAAACTAAGGCCTTCCCTTTGATTATCAAGGTAAACAAAGTGAACAGATTGTCATGGCTAAGGCTGAAATAAGTCATTGATGGCAGTGAAAGAAAAGAGATTTAACAATAAGCAGGACTAAAGGTTGAGTATAAATGTCTGAGAAGATTTGGGACTCTAAGCTAAGAAGGGTGAATCATTAAAAAAAAGTATTCTGTGTATAAAGTCAGAGTTGTGATCAACAAAATAAAAGTTGAGGCAATGAGAAAAGGTACCTTGTTTCAACTCATGCCCAACAAAATAAATGAATCAATATTTATTAAGCATCTTCTGTATACCAGGCACTGTGCTAAGCTCTGGGAATACAAAAAGAGGCAAAAGACAGTCCCTGCCTTCAGGGAGCTTATATTCTAACAGGGAAGACAACATGGAAACAAATATATACAAAGCAAGCTATATAAAAGATAAGTAGTATAATAATAATGAACAGAGAGAAGGCACTAGAAGAGGGATTGGGCAAGACTTCCTGTAGAAGGTGGGATTTTAAATGAGGCTTAAAAGAAGCCAGGGAAGCCAATTGGTAGAATTGAAGAAAAAGAGCATTCCAGGCATAGATGTCAATCAGAAAAAACACTGAGAGCAGAGATGCAAAGAAAACCAAAAACTGAAACTATAAACTTTGGAGATGCTGTAGGAAGCCTTGAATATTTTCAAGTGAAATCTGTGATCTCATACATTGCCATTATGTATGTACCACACATATCATTACCCATCCATACTGTCCATCCTGTGGGACTCTAGATGCAAAAGTCATGCCATCCTTGCTTTCACCTGATACTGCAAAAAGACAGGCACATTAACATATTGTTGTTGGAGCTGCTGGTTTTGGAAAGCTATCTGACCAAAACTAGCAATTATGGAGAAAATATCCATATCCTTTGACCCAGCAATCCCACTCTGCAGGACACACAAAGAAAGTAAAGGCAGGGG
>CM053589.1:117604215-117615606 GCA_028646515.1 Pseudochirops corinnae
TTTGTATAATAAAAAATTATGAACAAGAGAAATTGAAAAATATATCTGATGACTTGTGTGAACTGATGCTGAATCAAATAATTAGAAACTGAACAATATACAAAGTGACTACAGTAAGTGAAAAGAGGATTAGAAGGAAAAGAAATTCTGAATAGCTAAAAAACCACTGAAGGTTTTTCCCAGGGAACAGACAGAAAATATACTTCTCTCTTTCTTCTCTGCAGAGGCAAGGCACTATAGAGAGAGTGTCACACATGGTCTGCTGATTTCACATATGTAGAAATGAATATGTAATAAAAACAAAACACATCAACAAACCTGGAAGAAAGGATGGAATTAATCAACAAGCATTTATTAAGGCCTACTATGTGTCAAGTACCAGTGATACAAAGACAAAAATTAAATAGCCCCTAATCTCAAGAAGCTTACATTTAATCTGAAGGGAGGAAGTATTGAACTTCTTTAAACAAAAAACAAAAACCTTTGACCTGCCTATGATTTCATTGTTATAAGGAATTCTAAGAGAGAAAATTTCCTCTGATAAAAAAACAAAATTTATCAGATTAGCAATTTATTCCATGAGCAGTCCTGAAATTCATAGTCTTAGAGAGTTGTCTAATGGCAATGAGAAATTAAGTGATTTTGGTCATTGTTTCTATGATTTTTTTCCTTGACCTCCTCATTATTTAGGATTTTATTGCTAAATTTCCATTTGTGTTTGTATCTTTTGTCTGTGATCCCTGAACCAATTATGGTCTATAAAGGATAGATTTACTTTTTCTGCCTTTCTACATTTGTTTGCAATATTTCCATGCTCTAGTACATGATCGATTTTTGTAAAATTTCCATGTGGTACAGAGAATGATGTATGTTCTTTTGCTGCAGATCCATTTAGAAAAAGCTGGAAGTCTTAACTCTGGTTTCTCCAACAATTTGTTCAGTCCCATATTTTCCTTTTTTGTTTATCTTATCCAAAACTGAGAAAGTGATATTGAAGTCTCCTGTCTCTATGGTATTACTATGTCTTCTTGTAGTTCAAATAATATTTCCCTTATGAATTTGGATGCTCAGGGATTTGGGGTATATAAGTTTATTGCTGCTGTTGGTTTGTTGTCTATGATTCCTTTTGGCATAATGTAGTTTCCTCGTTTATCCTTTTTTATTTTTTTAATGTTTATTTTTGCTTCATCAGATAATATGATTGCACTTCTGCTTTTTAGATTCAATTGATACATAGTAAGTTTTTTTTTCATCTCTTCAGTTTTATTTTGTATGTGTTTTTGTTTTTAAAACTTATTTCTTGTAAGCAACAGATTATAGAGTTTGGGTTTTTTTATCCAAACTGTCGCTCTTTTTTTTCATTTTATTGGATTGTTTAATCCATTCATATTTAACGTTATGACAGGTTTACATTTTCCTCCATGTCTTTAATATTGGAGGGGGTTAAAATTATGATTTTTCCCCTCTTCTTCTGTAAACACAATATTGTGTTCCTCCAGTTACTTTATCTTAATTTTTTAAAGGTGATTCTATTCCCATTGAATCTCTTCCTCTCACTCCTGATCCTCTCCTTTTATTTATTATGCTTTTCTCCTTGAGATTCTGCTTATTTAGTACCTTTTTCTCTCCTTCTTTTATCTGGTTTTAATTCTTCTCTTCTCTGTTTTCTCTGTTAGTCAAGTAGTTTCCCCCTTCCTCTTTTCCCCTTCAACTAGTCCTGTTCCTTTATTTTTTGAATTTCAATTTTGTGCCCCTTCCCAAAAAGGGTTTTTCTTACTTTCTTCATCCATCTTCTCTTTCTGTCTGCTCTAGACTCTCATTTTCTGCTTCATAACCCCTATAATTATCTAGTCTTTCCCCATTCTCTGTGTTCCTCATATAATCAAAACTTCTAAGGTTTCCATTTTAGGTTCTCCCCTCTAAGTAGTTTCTGCAACTACCTTGTAGAACTTGCCCCTATACATTCCCCTTTTCCACTGTGCTTCACTCTCAGAACAATGCCAGTTCTTTCAGGTTTCAGAAAGGACAATACCTCGTGGCTGGGCTCCTACCTCACCACTTCCTTGATTATGATCACCCTTGATCTATCTTTGTTGTTTATACTACTCTACTCTACTCTTTCTTGTTTATAATTTTTTTATCCATTTTCCTCAAAATCTCCTTCCTGGGTCCATGTCCTCCCATCTACTCCACCAGGTGCCAATGGCCCTCAGGAATTCCAATTCCTGCCCTGCCAAGGTAGAATGTTAAGACTTTTAGAGTGCCAAGTCCCTCAGACCACACCCAATGCAAAGTCCCCATCTTCCATCACAGACCATCTCTTTTTACTTAAGAGCATTCATCAGTGGAACTCCCCACCACCACCAAAGCAAGGCCTCCCACCTTTCCCCCTACTTTTCACGATTTACTCTCTCCTCCTCACCCACTATTTTGTAGGTTCTTCTCTTACTGAGACCACAGGGGACATCATCCCCTCATTGCTAGCCCTTGATTTGACCCTGGAACATCGCATGTTACTCTCTATCCTCTTGTTTCCCTTCCCCCACTTTCACATACCCTTCCATGTTGTAATGTAGCTGAAAACAAAACAAACCCCTGCCAAAAAAATTATTCACCTGTAGCAAGGTGTCACCAGTTTCTATCCAGAATATTCCAGGTCAGCTTCTTCCCTGTTGCATCTGCCATATTCCCACCTTTACCCTCATCTCCATGTATACATTTAGAAAGAAGTCCCTTACCAATCTCTCTGCTGTTGCTGTCCTTGGCTGCTACATATATTCATTCCTCCTGCATTTCTGTTATTTAGTGTGCTCAAGGAGCAAGTAATCTCTTCAGTTCTGGTTTCCTTTATGAAACTGTTTCAAATGACTCTTTATTATTGAATGCCCATCTTTTTACCCTTATGTTTAAGCTCACATTTATAGGGTTAGTCAACCTGACTTGCATCCTGAGCTCTATTACTCTTTGGAACACATTATTCCATTTACTCCTACATTTGTTGGTAGATGGAGAATAGTCTTGCATTGGATTTCCTTTCTTCTGAATTTGAAGGTTTTTCTCCTGATCACTTGCAGAACTTGTTTCTGAATTGTTCAGTTTAATCGTTATGTGTCTTGGAGTTTGAAGCCTTCGGTCCTTTTCTGTTAGCAATCTTTCAATGGTAATTTATTTTTTTATATTCAAAAGTTCTGGGCAATTCTCTTCTATTATTTCCTGTCTTATGGTGTTAAAGTTTTGTGTCCAGTCATGTTCTTCCAGGAGAACTACAATTGTCTCTACTCAATCTATCTTGAAAATCAGTAGGTTTTGCTTGCTTTGGTGAGCATATTTTATTTTCATCGTAACCAGAATCCCAAAGTCTATTGGCATGGGATTCTCTTCTCATTAAGCAAAAGCAATGTCTTGCCCCTGCATGAGGGCAGGGCAGGTTTGGCAAGAATAGGAGAAGGGAGAGTGCCAGGTTCTTCAGGTCTTTTTAAGTCTCTTCGGGCTTTGCTGTCACTTTGGGCATTTTTAGCTTCCAGCTTCAGGGGAGAAAATTAAAGATGCCAACCTCCATTCTGGTTGCTGGGAAAAAAAGTCTGTGGAAAGAAGATAACATGAGAGGAGCTGGCAGTCTGTATCATGTCCCTATCCCCAGACTGCATACTATAGCCTTTGGGGTACTTCCCCTTGGTAGAGATCTGGGACTATCTTAGTTGACCTGAGTTATCTTGCTCCCAATGGGAGTGTTCCTTCATTCTCTATTATCTGGTATATATTCTCCTATGTATACCTCCTCTAATCCTACTTTTTATATTCTGTTCATTATTTTTGCTCTGCAGGTTATAAATTATATTTTTATAATCTTTGTTTTTCTTTTGAACCACTCAGGACCTGGGTGTTGTGGTTCCACGTCCTCCTCACATTCCACAGGGTCTTCTTTCTCATCAAGTGTTAGATTATTTAATTCTGTTTTGCAATATTTATTCCTAGATTCCTGAACTCATTTACTAGATCTGGAGTCCATATTTACTGTTGTTGTTAATGTTTTCCTTGTTGACTTATCTGCTTATATTCAAAGTCTTTGAGTTTTCTTCTTCCTGAAATTTTTGGTAATTTCAGTCTTCCTCCTCCCCCCTCCAGAATTTCCCCTATTGCTCTTGCTTTTAGAGTCTGTCCTCTTTGAAAGTAATTTTCTCAAGGGTTGGATCTCAAAGCATCTCAGTTTTCTCACATACTAGGCAATTTATGGTTCACCAGCCTAGGTTTCTGCCCCAAGTGACTTTTGACTAGACAGAATTATTCCCAACCAGATACTGAGCTCTCTCAGCCTTAGTGGGGCACTGCATAGCCTCACTTCTCTCCTAACACACACACACACACACACACACACACACACACAGAATGTCCTGTCCAGGTGTACTGTTCCACCTCCTCTGTTCCTCAGTTCTCTGGCCCATCACCAAGGAGAGCTGCAACACTGGTGCTATGGGGCTGTTCACCCTAGCACCAGCAGTTCAGAGGTTTGGTGTGCTGGTACTACCAAGTTGTCTTGCTGCTGTGCTGGCTGACTGTCAGTGATGGAGGAGACTTCCACAACCTGGAGCCAGAATCTCCATAGCACTGGAAAGGTGAGGATACTGGGGTATAGAGTTAAGTTTTATTGTGGCTGTGGGTCATCTTGCAAAGCCTCATTGTCGGTAGTGTAGGGTGTGGAGGAGGGGTGCAGAGTGAGTACATTGTGGACATCATTTTGTGGCTTTTTTATTTTTAACCTCTTCAATTCCAGCTGTCCTAAATCATGCCTTTATCTTTGGTGCATAATTTTTGTTTTGGAGATGTTTGAGAGGTTGAATGATCAGAGAAAATACCTAGTGCTCTATCTTTTTTATCTCATGACCCAAAATTCCATTTTCAAAAACTATATGTACATATACATATGTAGATTGTAGTGATATGAACTCGTCTCCCTGTTTGAATGTAAGCTCATTACAATCATCACAAAGATATTTCAGTCTTTGTGCTCCTATCTCCAGCACCCAGCACAGATGTTTAATAAATACTTTTTGGTTGATTGTTTAAATGAATCAATTAAACTTCAAATATCTGGACAAGTCAGGTTCAGCATCCACAGTCAGGGATGGGGACAGGAGCAAGCTGGAGGTGCTGAAGCATTTTCTACCCCAGAGCAGAAGATCCTTCTGGTTAGTTTTCTTTTGTACTCCCTACTCTGTATTGATAGGACTGGGTTTGTCAGGATGTGCTTATAGTGACAGTTTTCTCATAAATAAGGCAAAGGCAGCATGTTAGGCCCCCTTGGGAGGTTCTCAGAAGCTTAGACAGTGGTCTAAGGTGAAGGAGAGGTGAAGAGGGAAGCAATTCAGAGGTTAAAGAAGCATGTTGATCCACCACTCCATCACCTTTCAGAGGTAAAGGGGGCCTGTGGGTTATCTCCTCCCATCTGATTAGCTGAGAACCAACAAAAGCCATAGCTGATCCTTGTAGCTGATCATAAGCAGAATGGGATGGGGATAATTGGGGAAGGATGGGTGGGATAGATGATGCTTCTTTCTTTCTCTTACAAGAGGATGCTTGGCCTTGTTCACAGAGAGTAGCATGGGGATGTAGTGCAAAGGAAGAGAAAAGGGAAGAGAGTTCTTTTAAGTATTTCTAATCAGTTCCAGCCTCATATGGTGAACCATTTTAGAATAAGAATAAGAGCTCTGAGACTATCTAACCCAACTACTTTTTCTGGGGGGCGGGGAGGGGGGGAAGGCAAGGCAATTGGAGTTAAGTGACTTGCCCAAGGTTAAGTGTCAAGCTAGTTAAGTGTCAAGTGTCTGAGAATGGATTTGAACTCAGGTCCTCCTGATTTCAGGGCCAGTGCTCCATTCACTGTGCTACCTAGCTGCTCCCCCCAACTCCCTTTTTTTTTTTTGCAGATGAGAAAACTGAGGTCAGAAGTTGTGACATATCAGACATCATTCAATAAATGATAGAAGAAAGAGACTAAGATTCCTTACCTTAATTTCAATGTTCTTTCCATCACATCAACCTGCCTCTCCAAGCTTTAATGACCAAGATCAGTGTCTGGAAAAGTTACTTTCTCCTTTTCTGAAAATGTAAATTGATAAATCTGTGTGTTCAAAATCTTGCCAACTGGGGGCTATTCTGAATGTTTTCAGTTTGAAGTTTGTCCATGAGCTTCAACAGGAAAAATCAATTGAATCTGCTTTTCAGCTGTGGGAAATAGTAAAAAAAACCAAAACATCAGAATACTAGGAATTGTCCCTCCCCTGAATCTGACTTGTGGACTGGTTGGTTCTCACCAGCCCACAGAGTAGACAGGTTCTCACTGGCCCACAGAATAGGATTCCTTGAATCAGAGTTTCAAAATTAGAAGGGCTGAAGAAACTGAGGTCTATGAAAGTTAAGTGATTTATCCAAAGCTATGTAACTAATCACTCAAAAAGTTAGAACTAGAACCCAGGTCTCCTGACTTCTAGATCAATGTTCTTTCTGCCATTCCACACCAAACTAAAAATGTTAATAGGCTGCTTTATATCCAAATATTCCTTATACTTAGTGCCAATTCCAAATGTCTGATAATTATATGCCTTTCACACTCATATGTAGTATTTTAAGATTTATAAAACATCCTCCCAACAACCCTGTAAATTATTTATATAAATATTTTATTGATGAGGAAACTTAGGTTCAAAAAGTTATTTGTTCAAGGTCATAAATGATATAGCAGTAGTAGTAGTAATAGTAGTAGTAGTGGTGGTGTTGGTGGCACTGTAGTAGCGGTAGAAGTGATTGGTGGTGGTAGTAGTGGTGGTGGTGGTGGTGGTACTATAGTCGTGGTAGAAGTGATTGGTGGTAGTAGTAGTGGTGGTAGTAGTGCTCACATGTGAGGTAAGCACTATTATTACACTCATTTTTTCAGGTAAGAAAACTGAAGCACAGAGAGGTTAAGTGACTTACTCAGGATCATGAAGTTACTAAGTATTTCAGGATTTGGTAGATTCAAATTCAGACCTTCATAACTCCAAATCTTGTGTTCTGTCCACTACGACAAGAAGATTTGAACTCAGGCCGCGGGACTCCAGGTCCCCAGCTCTTTCTGCTATACCACATTGAGCCCTAGGTATCAGGCCTAAACTATTTAGGGACCAGAGATTTAGCTTTCATTAATTCTACAAATACAGCATCACCTTATCTATCTGTACTTAAGCTATCCAGTAACCTCATCTATCTGGAATACAGCTGAGAATCAAGAAACAAGTCCCCCAAAGCCCTCTGAGCTGCCACAATGACTGAATATCAAAGAGCATGCATTAAAGTTCATGGGCTTCACCTAGGGTAGAGATCCTAAGGCTTCAAAGTTTATTGATTAATTTTACACACAATGTTAAAGCTTGGTTACCTACAGTTTCTTCTCACCCCACAGCAGGTTAGATAAAACAAACCAGAGGAGGACCAGAGGCTGCCACAGGTGGGCCTTCTGAACAGCAATGAAAAGTGAGAGAGGAAAGAAAGCAAAGGAAGATGGGGGGAGCGGGGAATTTCATAATGGCCCAAGAACTTCAGAAACTTAGAAGTCTGAGGCCATTTAGTGTAGAAGTAAAAAGCCCTATTTACCTCTGGGGGACCCCCAGTGCAATAATTAGCATTCAGAGTTAAGATATTAAGTCATCAACAAAAGGTCCCAGTGATTCTGCTTTAGGCAAGTAGGGGCACGATACATTTTAAAAAGCTTGTCATCTAAAATGACTGGTAAAGTTTTGATGTTCATGTACCAGGGTCCAACAAGAAGTGTCTATTTCCCAGTGGGTCCTATGACAGGCACATTTCCCAATATCATGAGAAATGATGCCTCAAGATACAAATCTGAAGGTTGAGGGTTGAGACTTCGAATTTCCATGGGAAACAGTGCTGGCAGTGAGAAATCATCATGGCAAAGAAATAGCTAGGAGTCACACACATGCGCGTGCGCACACACACACACTCACACACACACAGCAGAGCCTGCAAGAGGTCCTAAGTTACAGAGTCAAACAGGAATGTGAATTGTGAATGGGCTGGAGGATCAGGCTGCTGGCCAAGCTATGAGAGGTGAGCCAGCTCTGTCAGCCAAGGTCTGTCAGTGCCATGGGGAGGCTTTGAAGATCTGCATCCAGGAGAGGGAGCAAAGTTGGAGAGATGTGAACCATGAGTTCTCAAGGCTACTGATAAGTTGTCCTGTTTTCCTCAGTTTGTGGGTGGAGGATCTTGGGGAGATGGAGGTCAGGTGGGAAAGGAAAAGGAAAGTGTGTTTGAGGAATGGTTGTCGAGACTGTTTCTAATGTTTTGTCTATTTTTTTCATTTATTTTCTGTTCCAATTACATGCTTTTGCTAATTCTATACTATTGATAGCATGGAATTAGCAAAAGCATTTTAATTGGAACAGAAAAAAAAGAAAAAAATTAGACAAACTATTAGAAACAGTCTTGACAACCATTCCTCAAACAAATACATTTTCCTTTTCTTTTCCTACCCCTTCATTCCCCCCACCATCACCAACAAATTGGGGAAAACGGGATATCTAATTCAACAACATGCTAATTCTGTACTATTGATATCAGGATCTATGGGATGTTGGAGGAGGACCAGCGCCTCTGGGGGGAGGGCTTGCCAAACCCTTTACAGAGCTGCTCATCTACCTTTGGTGTCTACTTGGCACTCAACTCTCACCTGTGGCTCCAAGAAGCTGTAGCATGTGCAGCAGCCACACCCCAGTAAACCATCTTGGAAAACCAGCTAAACCAAATTTAGGGTAATCAACAGGCCTCAAAACCCATTGGTGAGTTAGGGGGTTTCTACTCCAAGAATATGAAGACTTCCTAAGCAGAATGGGAAGTGAGAACAATTTGTTCCAATGGCCACGAAGGTGGCTGAGATGCCAGGATTATCCGTTACATCCATTTTGTCCTGCCACTGGACTTCCAATGACTCTGGAAGAGAGAGAGAGGCTGATGATTTTGTACAACTCTGCCAGACTTAAATCCAATTCACTCAAGTCTAGATATCACCTCATGATGTCATTCATTGGTCCTCTTAAAAAAACAAAGGGTAAACAACAAGTATTGATAGCCCAGGTTTCTGTTAGGCTGGTAATAACTTTTCTATCTAGACCAGTGGTTCTCAACCTTTCCTAATGCGACAACCCTTTAATACTTGTGTGTGGGAGTATCTGCATGTGGGTGGACCTGCCTGAAGATGGATAGAGGAGCGGTGTCTCAGTTCCTAAGACCATTGGAAATATGTGTTTTCTGATGGTCTTAGGCGACCCCTGTGACCCTTGTGAAAGGGTTGTTCAACCCCCAAAGGGGTCGCGACACACAGGTTGAGAACCACTGATCTAGACCTAAACTGATTGTAGAAGTCCCTGGATTCACATTGGGGTGAAAGTCTCAAGTCAGATAAGGTACACTTATTGGAAAATACCCTCCACACAGATGAACTGGAGTCAGTGAGGAGTTAGGGCTGGCTGGATTAACTACCTGGAAAACTCAGCTTTGCAAAATGATTCCTATTCCAGGATTCCAGGCAGTTGAGATGTTACCATAATTTTATTTTCAAGTTATTTGCCACAAATTCTATTCTGTCTCTATAAACAGTATGGACCCCGCCCACAAGTCAGGATCATCTCTACTACCACCCCTATCACCCCCCACCTCCATCTCACCAATATCTGTAGGTTAAAAGAACAGAAGCATCAGCTTGGAGCAAATATCCCGAAGCTTCCCCTCACACCATCTCCCACAAAAGACAAATGAAAAGGTAGCAGAAAGCAAGGCAAAGGATATTAAATTTCTGCCTGATTTTCATTAGGTTGTCCTTGATTTCCTTTAAGCCATGGGCACAAAGGCTGAAGTTTCTTTGTAGCAACTTTCTTATTAAGAAATAAATCCTCCACAATACTGGCATGAAACCCTTTTACAGGGCCTATGCCCCAAGCTAAAGGGAAGAACACTAGTGATCTTGAATTCCAATGACACAAGAGAAACACTTACTTGTCCATTTTATTTTAGATGAAGCTGACGCTTTCTGGACAAAGGGAATGTCAGATCTGAAGCATAAGGACTGTTTCTAGCTTCAGAGAACATCTAATAGCATTTCAGTCCCAATGGCACATGGGTGCACTTAAGATATTAACGTAATTGCCCCACAGACAGGAAGAAGAAAAGGAGGGGAGAGATCTAGCAATATCGCCACTTTACCTTCCCAGGTGTTAAACTTCTCTCTCCTGACCCTCTCCTGTTCTAATAGAGGAAACTTCTATTTTATTGTTCTTCTGTCATTTTTCAGTCATGTCTGACTCTTCCTGACCCATTTGGGGTTTCCTTGGCAAAGATACTGGAGCAGTTTGCCATTTCCTTCTCTAGCTCATTTTACAGATGAGGAAACTGAGGCAAACAAGGTGAAGTGACTTGCCCAGGGTCTTACAGCTATCAAGTGTCTGAGGTCAGATTTGAACTCAGCAACATGGGTCTTCTTGACTCCAGGTGGTATACTGTATCCCGCCACTGCATTGCACCACCTAGCTGCCCTTTCTATAACATGATCCAATTCAATTGAACAATTGAATTGTATTTTTAAACCTAGTAAATGCAAAGTACTAAGCTGGGGGAAGGGTGGGTGCAAATATGACTGAAACCCAGTCTCAGTCTTCAAGATTCTAGTCAAAGTGGTGAGGGTGGTGATGATGATGATGATGGTGGTGGTGGTGATGATGATGATGGTGGTGGTGATGATGAGGATGGTGGCGATGATGATGGTGGTGATGATGATGATAGTGGCAATGATGGTGGCAATGATGATGATGGTGGCGAGGATGATGATGGTGATGATGATGGTGGCAATGATGATGGTGGTGGCAATGATGGTGGCGATGATGACGATGGTGGTGATGATGATGATGGTGGTGATGATGATGATGATGGTGGCAATAATGATGGTGGCGATGATGATGGTGGTGATGATGATGGTGGTGATGATGATGATGGTGGCGATGATGATGGTGGTGATGATGATGATGGTGGCAATGATGGTGGTGATGATGATGATGATGGCGATGATGATGATGGTGATGATGGTGATGATGATAGCAATAGCTAGCATTTATATAGCACTTTAGGATTTGAAAGGTGCTTTAAACATATCAGCTCACTTTATTCTCACAACCTTGGGAAGTATGTATTATTACCATCCCTGTTTTACAGATGAGGGAACTGAGACTAATGCTGGCCTTCATAATTGAGGGAATAATTTGCTCTTACAGTGAACAAAAAATTCTTCTTAATCTAACACAGAAATTCAGGAAGCAGTAACATGGAAAGAGATGGGTCTTACTTAGAATTGCT
>CM053589.1:117615706-117634281 GCA_028646515.1 Pseudochirops corinnae
CTATATTGAGTTGCATGTCCTCCCAGTGGGGGTGGGTAAGGAGGGAGGAAGGGAAAGAATCTGGAAATCAAAGTTTTAAAAACAAATGTTAAAAAATTGTTTTTTACATGCAACTGGGAAATAAGACATACATGCACTGGGGTATAGAAATCAATCTTGCCCTACTAGAAAGTTTAAGGGGGGATGGAGGAGGATTAAGAGAGAGCAAATTGGGAGAAGGGGTATTTGGGCTCTCTATCTTGGGGTGGGGTGGAGGAGAGATGGGGAGAAAATCTGTAACTCAAAATCTTGTGGAAATGAATGTTGAAAACTAAAAATAAATAAATAAATAATTTTTTAAAAAAAGAATTGCTATGTTAAGTGGCTTAACTGTATTCAACCTAAATTGGGTGTAGTTCAAATTAAGATTATCCCTTTAAAAAGCCCAGTTGCTGAGTCATTCCTTCAGGCAGCTGGGGGGGTGGGGGGGGAACCTGGTGTAAGTGTAGGGCTGGGGAAAAATGTTGAAAAGATTCCAAATGGAATATTCAGAAATAACTAAGACAGAGTGGTATCATATTCCCCTACTATAAAAAGCTGAGAGGAATGGCTATTCATAGGGAAAGTCAGTCCAGGAAGACCTGCATGGAGAGAAGAGGGAAAGGAAAGGAAAGGAAAGGAAAGGGGAAAAGAAAGAGAAAAGGAAAGGGGAAAGGCTTACTGGCTGTTGCGAGGACCAAGAAAGAATCCGACCCAAGGAATTCAAGACAATGTGGTTCTCCATTATTCTATTAAATAGCAAAGCAATGTTAATATTATATTGAAACTAGGGGAATGGCTTCTCTCTCGTAATCACTCTCCCCTCAACCCAGCCACCAAACTCTATACTTATCTGTCAAAATTCTATGTAACTTATTGGACAGAGGTCAAATGTTAGCTTTTCCATAGTCTTCCCAGTTTGGAATTCTTTTTCCATCCTTGGAATTTGCACAGCTCACTGACCCTCTATTCGGAATCATAGCTATTTGAATACATGGCAGCTCCCCTACCAGACAGTAGACTCATTAAGGGCAGGTAGTCCTGTATATTTAGTCCTCTTTGTGTCTAATGATAATAATCATATTTAAATACAGCCTACTATGTGACAGGCACTGCGCTAAGCACTTTACAAATATCTCAATTGATTCTCAACAATACCAGGAAGTATGTGCTAATATATCTCCATTTGATAATTGAGGAAATTGAGGCAGACAGAGGTTAAGTGATTTGCCCAAGAATTTTTTTTTGAAATACCATGGAATCTGGTGTCAGAAGATGTGGTTTTAAGGTAGCTGGATGGTACAGTGCAGTCAGGAAAACTCATGTTCATGAGTTCACATCTCGCCTCAGACCTTCCTAGCTGTGTGACAAGTCAATTAATCCTGTTTGCCTCAGTTTCCTCATCTGTAAAATGGACTGGAGAAGGAATGGCAAACCATTCCAGTATCTTTGCCAAGAAAACTTCTAATGGGGTCACTACTGAAATGATTCAACCACAATGTTTGTCAATAATTCCTTCCTTCCTCTCACTCATCCTTCCTTCCTTCCTTCCTTCCTTCCTTCCTTCCTTCCTTCCTTCCTTCCCCTGTGGGAATGAGCATAGCAATCCAGGCTTGTTTCTAAAGCCCAGGTGAGATTAATGGGATTTATAAACAGGTAAAGTGGAAGGCTATAGGATCCCAGACTTCATAATCTAACCCCACCCCCACCCCCTTTGTTTTACAGAAGGAAACTGAGATCCAGTCAGCTGACT
Organism: Pseudochirops corinnae; assembly: GCA_028646515.1. Lineage (NCBI taxonomy): Eukaryota > Metazoa > Chordata > Mammalia > Diprotodontia > Pseudocheiridae > Pseudochirops > Pseudochirops corinnae. The sequence continues at coordinate 117,617,478 of CM053589.1, forward strand.
TACCAAAGATTATTTAGGTAGAAAGAAGCAGGACTGAGATTTCGATCTGAGTTGTCTGACTACACACTCAGGTCTCTTGCATCATAGCTGTCTAAAAGTAGGATGGAGGAGAAAGGTTATACTCAGTACATGAACTCAGACTTGAAACCATGGAATTTTAGAGCTGGAACATGCCTTAAAGATCTTTTAGTACCACTAAACCAACATGGGCCTTAATGAGGAAAGGCTATCCCAGAAAGGGTGAATTCCATTCTCTTCTATACCATTCTAGTCATGTAAGGAAGACACTGGATTGGGTGCTAAGGATGAAAGAGGCAAAGAGAAAGTAGTGCCTGCCTTCAAGGAGCTTATATTCTCCTGAAGGAATGCAGCATGAACACAGTTAAGTAAGTACAAAGTATAGACAAAGTTATGAAAGTAATTTTATGAGTAAAAGAGAATCAGCTAACAGCTGAGAGGATTGGGATTGACCTTGTATGGGGGATGGGGTTGGGGGGGGAGATGCCTGAGTAGATTTTCAATGGAATTTAAAGAGGTAGAATTGAGGAAGGAATGTACTTCAGACTTGGGGGCTGCCTGTACAGAGGCAAAGAAGTGGGAGATGAAACATAATGTTGGGGAACAGCTAGCAGGCTAGATCAACTAGAAGAGAGCATTCATGAAGGGTAGTACAAAAATGATGGACCAGAAAAGAAGACTGAGAAGGAGTAGCAAAATAAGCAGAAAGAAACCCAAGAGAGAGCAAAATCACAGAAGTCATGAAAGAAGAGATTATGTGGGAGGAAAGGTACGGTTTACAGTGACAAAAAGTAAAGAAGTCAAGAAGGGTAAGAACGAAGGAAAGGACTCTAGAGAAAAGAGAAAGGCCTTTAGATTTGTCAGTTAAGATTTCTTTGACAGTCTTGGAGAGAGAAGATGTAGTAGACTGGCAGTGTCAGAAACCAGACTACAGGGGATTGAAAAAAGAAGAAAGAAATGAGAGGAAATGGAGGCAAGGAGTAGAGACCAGAAGTTTTAAATTTGTTGCTGCAGGCAGCAAAACTCCTGAGTACAGCTTGAACCAGATTAAAATGTAACTGGGAAATGTTTAACAAAATAAATAAAAATGCAATACACCATAGATAATGTTCATTTGTGGTTTTCTAAGTCAATATACTGGCCTCAAGAGATCTCTTTCTATTTCAGTTTGACACCACTGGTGAAGACAACCCTTTCTAACTAAGTTCTCATCAGAATCCAAGGAGAGTCCTTAACAGATATATTAGTAAAGCCTCAGACTACTGATTCCCAATCCCCTTTCTATGACTTCATACTGTTGTTAGATAATGAGATTTCTAATCAACCACCAAACTGGAATTAGCCTTGCCCAGGCATACAAATGATTCTCCTCCCTCACCTTCCATTACTTTCTTTATCACTAAGAAAACACCCATTTCTTTCTGCCTGCATAAAGTATACTTAGAGCTGCCTATCCTGACACAGGTTTATATCTTTTTGAAAAAGGTAAACTCCAGAAAGTTAAGGTAGGTTATTACTACATGTTGTGCGTATTACACCTCCATACAGTGAACACACTAGTTCCAGTTTCCTCTTCAGTAAAGTGAGGGGATAGCCCCAAATAATCTCTACGGGACCTCTAAGGTCTGAGTATCTATTTATATGAATTTCTGAAGCAAGAACAATAATCACAAGAGACCTAAGTGGAAAAACCAAGTATTATAACTATTTTTATTGGTTTTCCACACCAAATATTAAAAATTAATCAGGTTTAAAGCTAACCTCACCCCTTTGCCAAAACTTTTGAAATTGAGTTCAAAACTGTCCCATAACTGAGATAGTGAAAAGAATTAGGACCGATTTCCCCAAAGGGATTGGGTTCCCTATGGGATTGTTGAAGACACCTACTGTTTTCCTTTCCTTTTTAATATTTTGATCTCAGCTACTCGGCAGAAGGCTCCTCCACAGCCAAATTTTTCCTCCCTCCTCCCCTTCTGAGTAATCAGCCTTCTCTGGCATCCAAACTGTACTGAGGAGGGACTGAGGAGCAAAAACGGGCCCCTGGCCAAAGACGAGGGGTTCCGATCACAAAAGGGTAGCCGAGGGCCTAGGAAAAGTATCAGGCAGAGAGTCTTGGGCCTTCTTTTTTTCCTTTGGGGGCACAGTCTACCTTTAATTTCCTCACTTTTCAGGGTAAAGGATGAGGGGGAGGGGTTGGGAGGGAGAAGAAGAGGAGACAGTTTACCAGATTCTGTTTTCAGCAGATTCAGTGCCAAGGAAAATCAGAAGGTCTGACTCACAACTAGGTTCTCCATCTAGGGCCTTAATCACATGCTTTGTGGCCTGAGACCACAGAGCCCAGAGATGAGAGCTTAACCATAAACTGCACATAACACAACCTCTTTTTTTGTTTGTTTGTTTGTTTCTGTTTCAAGTTACCTATCATCCCAGAAAATTTCCTTAAAACTTTACCCACAGAGTTGCAGAGTGCTGGTATTTCTGTAGCTTTAAAATGGAGACATCCGCAGCTTTTTTTTTTTCTTTTTCAAAGCTATCTGTTACCCTCAAAGTTACCTTTTAACCTCCCTGGTTTCTGTAAAAGGAGGTGGGGATTGGGGGGAAGGAGGAGAAAAATGGTTTTAAACCAAATCCCAAACTGGAACATTTCATCTAATGCATAAATATGAGACTTTTGCATAAATATTGCTGCCTTCTCATAAAATAATTTTTAATCTCCAGTAGCTTGACTGGCTACTGAAAAGTTAATCACAAAAAGCTATTAAACCCTAGCAACAACTTAAAAAGATCAGTGTTAACACATACAAAATAGATCTAGTCACTCATCTGACAAATATTTAAACACCTACTGTATGCAAGACACTCTGAAAGGGATACACAGATGTGTAAGCCATGATACTTACCCAAACTGGCCTTCTCTCTGCTCCCCACACATGACATATGTTTCTATGCCTTTTCACTGGCTTTCCTCCAAATCTTTTCATTTCTTATTTTTTTGCTTTTTGGAGGGGAGAGGGCAAGGCAATTGGGGTTAAGTGACTTGCCCAAGGTCACACAGCTAGTAAGTGTTAAGTGTCTGAGATCGAATTTGAACTCAGATCCTCCTGAGTCCAGGGCTGGTGCTCTATTCACTGTACCACCTAGCCACCCCATGCCCAAATCTAAAATGTAGTCTCTCCTTACTTCTGCCTTACAAAGTCCTTCTCTTCCTTTCAGATGGAAGATACCTCGGAAATAAGGTGCCGTCCTTCAAAAACTAATCTCTCTATCTTTGTATATGTATTCACTTTATATTTATTCTATACATATTCATATATGTACTTGTCTCTCCCATTAGAACGTGAGCTCCTTGGGAGTAGGAAATGTTTCATTCTTTCTACTTGTATTTAAAACTCAACACCTACCTTGGTACCTTAGCACATAGTAAGCACTTAACATACGATCAATTGACTGATGGGAGACATTAATCACAAAGAAAAAATGTTTTTGTTTATTTGAAATTAATGCAACAGAAATACAAGACAAAGTATCACGGGGGTCCAGAGGATGGACCAATTGCTGGGGGATGTTGGGAAATCAGGGAAGGTTTCTTGAAGAAGATGGTACTTGAATTGGATCTCAAAAGATGGATAGTATTTGAATAGACAGAACTCTCTTCAGTTGGTGGAAAAAAGCATATAGACAGAGGCATTATAGCAAGATATATTTTCAAAAATAGTAATTGATTCAAGTAGGCTGGGATATAGGAGAGTAGCCCCATGAAACACTAGGCTTGTTTCCAGTCTGATCTCATATAGTTATCAACAAAAGGAGTAACCCTTGTGCAAAAGGGAGGCCCATACCAGCCAATAGTAGCACCAACCATGGCCCATGGCCACCATAGGTAAGCTAAAGAATGCTGGGAATAGCAATGCCCTGTCCTCATACCATCATTCCTGCTTCCAGCCCAGTCACCAATGACATCATCCAGGGGACCAGCCTTTTGGAAGTACAATCCTGGCAACTATCTCTTCAGGTGCTGTAGCACCTTGGCAGTCACAGATATTAAAGACCAAAAAAAGGAAGTTCACACCACCAAAGTTCTTGACTCTGTCAAATGGTTCAACATCAGAAATAGATAAGGTTTTATTAATGGAAATAACACATTAGCTTTTGCTTTAATACTAATTATGGAATACTGACATGGCTGAAGTCTCCTGTGTTAGTCATCAACCTCATAAGGATGTGAATTCTGTGACAATAAGAATTCTTGCTTTTCTCTCTGTAAATTCAGCACTTAGCACAGTGTTTGACATAGTAAAAGCTTACTATATATTTCATTCATTCATTCTTCTGGGAAGAGACATCTTTGGGAATGTTGGCTGGGGCTAGATCATGGAGGGCCTAGAATACTAAACTAGGCATTTTTCATCTCTCTGAGAAAAAAAAAAAGGAGGACTTGTTGACTTCCAGTTCTTTCCATATATCTTACAGATAAATAAAAAGGGAAATATACTGGGGTTCTCTTTATTTGGAGCATATCTTTGACTCACTTCAATATTTCTAGGGTCTATTATTTCAAAAATGTGGGTACTCTAAGACATTTATCCAGATCATTGTCCATCCACACCATAATGGACAATCCTGGGTTTCCAAGACTTAAAAAAAAAGAGAAGAAAATCCTAAAACATCCCTTGGTGACTCACTCTCTGGTGATGAGCTTCTACAAACATGGTTTAACTAGTACTCAGGCCATAGACTTTCAGTCATTCAACGTTTCTCATTTGGCAGGACTTCTAGCACTTGCCATCTGAGGGCATGGCCTTTCAACACTGAAGGTCATTTGCTACCTTGATGGCATATTAGAGAAGGATTATAATGGAGAAAGGTCTTCAAGAGACCGCCAAGATGCAGCTGTGAAAATATCCGATCCGTGGGCTTCTCAAATATTTGGGGAAGCCAGATATGCTTTAAATATATTAGGTCGTTTGATTACCACAATAACTCCGTGACATGAGTGTTGCCGTCTCCATTTTACGTCTGGGGAAACTAAGATTCTGAAAGTTCAGTAACTTGAACCTGGTCACGGTAAATAATTGGGCAAGTCATTTGACCTCTTTCTACCTCAGTTTCCTCAACTGAAAAATGAGGGGTTGTTGTATGGATTTGTTGAGCTAATATTTGTAAGTGCTTAGTACAGTAACTTGTACATAGTAAGAGCTTAATAAATGTTTGTCTCCTTTCGTTTTTTTTTTGGAGGGCAATTGGGGTTAAGTGACTTGCCCACAGTCACACAGCTAGTAAGTGTGTCAAGTGTCTGAGGCTGAATTTGAACTCAGCTCCTCCTGACTCCAGGGCTGATGCTCTATTCACTGTGCCATCTGTTTGTTTCCTTTCTTGTGTACAGCATTTTATCCATCATGCCATAGTCTGTCTTAAAAGATTTTCCTTATACTAAGATAATATAAATAGATAATATATATGTATACATAACATATATATGTATATATACATTCATAGTCTGTCTATACTGTCAACCCATTTGTCTTCTGGACCCACTGATAATAGATTTACCTTGTCTTTCACGTGGCAGTATTTCAGATCTCAAAGACAGTTATCATGGTCACCTGAATCTTCTCTTCCCAGGCTAAACATTTCCACTTTCTACAACCCAATATTTGAATATTTATTGTAAACTCCAATGACTATCAATCCAGCCTAAGCTTCCTTAGTAACTCTTTAGATTTGAATTTATGAACAGCAATACCTAGAGTTTCCCAAGAATTTTTCAGTTTCTTCTTCAAAATCCTCCTCAGAATTCTTAGCATGTTCATTCATTTTCATTCATTTATCTTATGTGATTGTAGTTATTATATGTTCATTATGCTGATTTTTTTTGCTCTCAGCATTATTTCATGAACTTTTCAATATTTCTTTTATTAGTCAGTCTTAATTGAATTATAGCATTCCATTGTATTAATGGAATTACTTAGCAATTCCCTTATTATTAGATATTAGGTTGTTTCCAATTTGTGTGTGTATATATATACATTATATACAATAAATGTGTATACACATAATATATACACACAAATATAACACACGCACACATAACATACATGTTATATGTGTACACATGTGTGCATATATGTGCAATGTGATATATGCCCATGACATGTGTGTAACATATGCACATATACTGATATATATCTATGTGGGTATGTTTTATCTACATAGATATAACATATCCATACATATACAATATATACATACATATGGCTTCTATGAAAACTTCAAGCAAGCTTTTTATTTTCTTTGTTTTTGATCACACTTCAGGGTATATAATCAAAAAAGCAATTATTGAGTCAAAGGACATGATTTTTTTTTTGTAATCCTTCCTGTATAGTGCCAGATTCCTCTCCGAAATGATTCTTTAAGTTTTACAATTCTGCCACCAATGAATGGCTATACCTCATTCTTCATTTCTCTTCTCATTCCAGTACTGATTTTTATGTGAGGCTCATTAAGAATGCAGGATTGTAGGTTTAGAATCAGAAGAGACTTTAAAGATATACATATATATTATGTATACATATATTACCTATGTATATACATATACATATGTTATCTATGTAAATACACACACAAACTGGAAACCACCTAAATATCCAACAGTACAGAACTGTTAATTCTCTAATGTGCAACTCTCTAAATTTAGAGAAGAAACTGAGACTCAGAGAGGTTATGAATTGTCCGCGGTGCACACATAGTTCAAAGTTCAAAGCCAGGATTTAACCTAAAGTCATCTGACTCAAAATCTAGTGTTCCTTTCACTGCACCATGTTTTTAAATTATTTTTGCCAAGATGAAAAGTATAAGGTGGTACTTGAGTTCCTTAATTTGTATCTCTTTAATATTCATTTTGTATCTCTTTGATATTCATTTTTCAAATGATTATGAACAACTTGTATTTTTTCTTTTAGCAATTATCTGTTGATGTCCTGTGGCCATTTAGCCATTATAGGCCAGGAGTTACCACTTCAGTTTTTAAACAGTTCCTTATAAATTTTAAATGTAAAGTTTTGTCTCATATTAGCCCTAAGTATTTTCTTCTCTGTTATCTTGATTATATCGGTTTTGTTGGATATAAATTTTTAGTTTTAATCTAGTCAAGCACTTTGATCTTTTGCACAATAATTCCTTAAATGTATTGAAGTGAAATGAATTTATTTCCCTCTATAACTGAGATAAATTGATTATTCTATTTTCCTTCATATATGTAGTTTTATTTTTTATATTTAAGTCTCTTATCCAGGTGAAATTCATTGGTATTTATACTGAGACTGTTAGGTACAAGCTCCATGTCCAATTTGCCCAAAAAATGCCAGATATATTTTAACAGATTTTTGTCCATATCTTTTATTTAACAACACCTAGATTTTCCCCTATATCTTTCATCCCCTCTCCCACAGGGTAATCCCTTATAATGAAGAATATTTTTAAAAAAAAAAAAAAGGAAAAAACAAAAATGGAAAGAGAAAAAATTGGTTAAAAAAAAAGAACACATTGAAAAAATACATTTTAGTCACTGTTCAAGATCTATGAATTCCAACATCTACAAAGGAGCAGGAAGAAATATCTTCCCCTATCTGTTCTTTGAGAACAAGCTTGTTATTTATAATTTCACTGTATTCCATTTCAATTGTTTTTTGGTTGTTGGCTTTTCGATTTCTGTCATCAGTCACTGTGTATACGGTTTCCCTGACACTCTATACTTCACTTCTCATCAGTCCATTTTAAGTCTTTCCATACTTCTCTGTATCCGTCATTGTTTTCATTTTTTTTACAGCACAATAATATTATACAAAATAAAGGGGCATCCACATGATGCAGTACATAGAGTGCCAGGACTGGAGTTAGGAAGACTCATCTTCCTGACTTCAAATCAACCTCAGATTCTTACTATCTATGTGGCCCTGAGCAAGTCCCTTAACCTTGTTTGTCTCATTTTCTCATCTATAAAAGGAGTTGGAGAAAGAAATGGCAAACCACTCCAGTATCTTTGCCAAGAAGAGTCGAAATGGAGTCAAGAAGAGTTGGACACCACTGAAAGAACTGAATAACAACAACCACAATTTATTTGGCTCTTCTCAAATCAATGTGTCTCTACTTTGTTTCCAGTTCCTTGTTTTTGAAAATTCTTATATTATTCTGATATTTCTCTATATATAACTTCTGTTTATGCCTTTAGACTTAGAGAAATTTTTCTTTTAAATGCCATAGTATTTCACGGAGATTAGAGAACCAAAGCTTGGATTTTTCCCTACTAGGGTCCTATGTATTTTCTCTATAACATGTTGCCTGATTTGGTCTATTAGGGAAATTCTTTACTAATCACTGACAATGCTAGGTATTGACTATATATAGTACCTAGATTTTTTTTCTTTTTCAGAATCTTCTGGGATTCCAATTAATATAATGTAGTTTTGCTTTGTCTTCCAAACCTGTTATTTTGTCTTGCATATCCACTACATTTTTTACACTTTTTCAATTTTATTTATTTTATTTTATTCATTATTTATTTTATATATATTATTTTATTATATATTATGTATTATATTATATATATTATTTTATTTGTTAATTTCGATTTTATTGTCAAGTTCCTTATTCAATTTAATTTGATTGTCTATTGAGCTTTGTTTGATTTACTTTGCTCTGTAATTTGACGGTTCCATAGATGGTTTTTAGACCTTGGATATCATTTTTTTCCTAGAAAGTACTTCAATTCTTGCGTTTTTAACTTTTAGAATTTTGCTTTACTAATATTTTTATTTTCCAATTTAATTTTTCCATTGGTACCTTTTCCATCTTACCCACTAATGCTTCGACTTCGATTTTAGTTGCACCATGTCTCTTATTTATCATGTTGCAGCATTTCTGCACCGAGTTGTAGGTGTTCTTTGACATACAACTATTCAGAGCTGGGGACGATAGAAGTACTCTGGGTTTGGTCAAAGCTGCTACACCAAGTTGGAGGCTTTGGTCATCGTGAGAGATATGGGAACATGATCCCTACAGTGTTGTTGGTAGAGAAATGGGGGAAGCAGAGAGTTTCTTCAGCTTTGAGGCCTGTGTGGGAAAGGGTAATTTTTCTGGAAAGGGAACAGAGGTATAAGGTGGGATTTCAGCAGGGGAGACCAATATCATTTTCTGAAGTGGTCCAAAGATGAGCTACAGTTTAGGCCTCAGACCCTTGCCCCTGTCTCCCCTTCCCAAACACTGCCCCCAGATAAAGTTGAGGATAGGGAGAGACTGAGCAGTGAGAACTAGCAGCAACTTTTGATTCTTAGATGTGGGTGGATTTTGGTGAGTGGGACTGAGGAGTCACCTTTGACTTAAGAGGATCAAAGTAGTTTAGGACCAGCATGGGCTTTGGTATTGCACTGGATGAGGTCAGGAGGCACCTTTGTCTTCAGGCATGGCTGCTCTGGGATTCTGCATCAATATCTCTAGCCTCAGTCAAGCTCTGGTCTGCTGGCCACAGGGTGGGAGGTCAGGGATTCAGCTCAGGCTAGACTGAGTTGGAGAACCAGACTCCCTGAACTCCATTGTCAAGACTTATCTGCAACCATATGCCTGGATCTGAGGCTAGAACCTGAGGCCAAATGAATGGAAGGAGAAGGGAAAAGCACAGAATCCCTTATTTACTAAGCCCAGTGCCAGGCACTATGACAGACCCTGGAAACACAAGTTCAAAAATGGAATAGGCCCTGCCCAAAAAAGCTTACATTCAGAAAGGGGAGAGGAAGAGGCCAGAGAATAGATGGACAGCATGCATATGTGTGTGCGTGTGCGTGTATATGTGCATGTGTGTATATATGATTGGATATCAGACCATGAGGTTCCAGAAGTAGCAGCTGTTAATACATTATCTTCTTGACTCTAGGTGATTCTCTCAATTTGACTTTTCTATTTTTCTACTCTTGTTTCTTCCCTCAATAATCTTAGTGGGATTCCTTCACAATCTTGTCCACCCTTCTCTGGACATGCTGCAGTATGTTACTGTCCCACTATTTTAAAACACAGAACCCTAAACTGAACATGGTAGTCCAGATGTGATCTGACTAGTAGAGCATCTTCAGAGCAAACTAGCATTGTGTATTTTATTCTCAACCGCTAACTGCAGGGCGCCATAATGCCTCAGTCAAACTGAGACCTGGGAAAGACCTTGGCTTGAAAAGGACAAGGTGTCCCACTATATCCGGGGCCATCTCCAGTCATCCTGATCTATATCTTGCCATTAGACCCAGATGGTTCCAGAGAAGAGAGTGAGGTTTCCCACAGCCCTCCCTCACTTAAATCCAATTCACTTGCAAGTCCTGGCATCACCTCCAGGAAATCATGGCCCTCTTCTAGAACAAAGGAAAAACAACAACAGCTGAGCACCATGGACAAACTGCCCTTGGGTGAGACTTCTTGAGATTTAGGATTGCATACTAACGAGGTCCTCAAGAAAGCATTATACTGGGGGCCGCTAGGTGGCGCAGTGAATAGAGCATCAACCCTGGAGTCAGGAGAACCTGAGTTCAAATATGACCTCAGACACTTAACACTTACTAGTTGTGTGACCTTGGGCAAGTCACTTAACCTCAATTGCCCTGCCTTCCCCCCTCCGAAAAGACCCGCCAAAAAAGCATTACACTAATAATGCTAAGGAAATCAAGATTGGCCTATGCACTTAAAAAATATGCAGGCAGAAGGCCAAAGGAGACGTGTGATACCCTGTGTCTTTCCTTTCTATATTGTGGTTTGTTTATTTATTTTTTAAATGGGAACCTATGTTTATCAGGAATCTAGATTTATGAGTGTGCCTACTACGGACTTCTATGCTCCAGTTTGAGGTATGGGCAATGAGAGATGGACAGGAGGAGGGATGGACAGAGACTGGTAAGGATGGAAATGAGTGGGCCAGAGCAGCCTTTGGGGGGCAGGTAGAATGTTTGCAGCCTAATGACTTCAGGAAAGAATTCCCAATAGAATAGAGTTCAGCCTCCCTCCCAACAATAGCAGCAGCTCAGCATTCTGAGTCTGTTGTCTGTTCTTCACCTTCACAGTACAAACTGTAGTTCTGATGTTTTTCATAACACCAAAAACACAAAATTGAAGCTGAGGAGCTAAATATAGCCCTAAAATCTAATAGGCATCTTCCTAAAGCCATGAAAATATTTTGCAACTTCTGAGTAGGATTGCAAAATCAGTCTATCACCAAGCACATATTAAACACTCCCTATGTGACAAGTACTGTGCTAAGCTCTGGGAACACAAAGACAAAACTGAAGCAATCCCTTTCCCTGAGAAGTCTATAGAGTGAAGGGTGGTAGACAACAGCATGTAAGAGTGTATTATGTATGTATGTACAGAAACAAATAAACTCTGAACTTACTCTCCCAACCCACTATCATACTGGAAGATCTAAGGGTAGCCCCAAGGGGCTAAAAGGTAGTTTTCTCTAAAGCGGCTATTGCTCATGATCCCCCATAGGTAGTAGCAACAACAACAACAATTTATATAGTCCTTTAAGGTTTCCAAAGAGCTTTACAAATAGTATCTCATTTGATCTTGACAACAATCTTAAAAGGTTGGTGCTGCTATTATGCTGAATTTGAATGCAGGGCTTGCTGACTCTAGGTCTGGTGCCCTATCCTATGTACCACCTCCCTGCCATAGGTGTGCTCCCTGGCATGATTATGAGTTAATTATCTATTACTCATTTGGACTAAGTTAAATTGTAGAAAGGGCTATTTTACTATTGTCTTTGATACATCCTCCCACCAGTACATACAGAGTCTAGGACAAAGTGGGGTCAAGCTTAGAGAACGCATGTGGCAAAAAGATAACTTATAGCTCCAGGGAGTCCTTTTTTTTTTTTTCAGAGTTCTCAAGATCTTCCCCTTTGGTAAGGTATAGCTTTTCTGCTGGATTCTTCCTAGCACCTTCCTCCAGTCTGTGTTTGACTCCCAATGCAATCAGCTGCCATTAATTGATTGGATGATGTTGCTAGGATGGAGATGGGAAATGGGGAAGCACCAAAGTTAAAAGGTCCTCAAGAATATAGGAAGATACTCAAGGGGAGGCCTACTTTCCTCCCTTCCCCTAAGGGAGGAAATTTTCCCTCTTTGACACCAGACACGCAAAATATCTCAGCCCAAATTGGCTTGATACATTACAGAACACTTACCAAATTCCTCTTCCCAATCCAAATACACTTTTGTCACTCTAGTTGATCCAGTTCATTTTACAGTTGAGAAACTGAGGCAAACAACATTCAGTGACTTGCCAAGGGTTACCCAGCTACTAAGTGTCCAAGACCAGATTTGAACTCACAAAGATGAGTCTTCCTGACTCCAGGCCCAGTACTCTATTCACTGTGCCACCTAGTTGCCCTAATCAAAGATTTAAACAAAGTACAATTACGTCTTTAATTAATATAGGAAGAGGGAAATACTTTTGAACCTCTGGATAAAATCAGATGATGACACACAGAAAATGTATTGGGAGGGGTTAAAAGAATCATACACACTTTGGGGCTTATGAATGTCAGACAAAGGATCAAAGTAGGAAAGCTGTCTAGCTTGGGGAGCACTTCGAGGAGACAGACCTTTCCTTGCCACTGGAGGGGGTGGGGGAAGGAAGGTAAGGATTGCTTCTCTCCTCTCCTTTCCTCTCCACTGACCAGAGAGGGTAGTTTGAGTGAAGTTCCAAAAATTTGTAGATTTGGATTTCCCATCAGCATCTGTGGCCATGTCCCAGGAAGGTGTGTCTACATCAAGAGCTGAGACACAATGAGGAAAAAGTAGATACACAAAGGGAACTGATTGCTGGAGCCCAGGACAAGAGCTGACCCTAAGGAGAACGCCATGAGGAATCTATTTAGGGAGAAAAGGACTTCCAATCATCAGGAACCGAGTTTACCTTTTGGTCATATGAGCTGTCTTAGTTTGAGCCCACTCTCCCCAGGGACCTTACATAGGCAAGAAGAGAACATCTCAGACTTTGGGGAGGATGGTTTTGTACCACTGTTCTTAATCTCAAGATATCATCTTAAATATCACTTTCCGAAAGTTGTTATTAACTGATAGCCAGTCAATAAGCATTCATTAAGTGCCTACTGGTACCAGGTACCATGCTAAGCATTAGGGATACAAAGAAAGGCAAAAGATAGACCCTTTCTTTGAGTAGCTCACAGCCTAATGGGGGAGCCAACCTGCAAACAAATATGTACAAATAAGACATATACAGGATAAATCAATAGAGAACACACAACATGAACAATAAAAAAGCACCCTTTAGGTGACCTTTAAGACTCTGAAGGATGAAGAAGTTAGCCACCCTTCAGAGACCAGGACTAGCTAGGAGGAGCTGCGAGAGTAAAGTCCAAGGAGGTGCTACATAGAAAGTATAGATTGTGGGGGGCTCATGAGAGGGAGTGCAACTGTATGGAACAAGGGCGCAAGAGATGATGTAGCATAGCTCCAGCTAGAAAGGAAGGGGATTTTGTGCCCAAGGGAAAAATGACTATTCACCCGGCTGCAGCAATCCATTCTCCCATGGAGTTTACTCCAGGTAAGAGAATTCCGCAGGGGTGTGCTGGAGAGACAATTGTTAAATTTTCAGCATGAGCATTTAAATCTCAGAAATTGATATACACAACAAATCAGGGTTTGATTTATTGTTTTGTTGATTGTCTAGACTTATGAAAGTGATGGAGAAAATAATAATGCAAATTAAATTTGAAAGTGTGTTGTGATTACATTTTTTTCTACGGAGGCAGCTGTTAAACACTGACCAATACACCAGTAGAACCAAGTGATATTGTTTTAGCACAGGGTTGGTTTAGAGCTTTTCTAATGAAGCTGGACCCGTGCACTTTGGTTCCATGGGATGGTTCACATGTGTCGATCCCTTGCTAAATGCCATGCTGAAGGTTTCACTTGGCCGCCTGGTCCCTGTGATTTAGCAAGGGTGTGTTAAAGAGGCTTGGCAACTGAGCCAGGAAGAGCCATCCACTCTAGGGACCATGAGGAGCAATGGCTTCTGGGATCTTTTTAGAACTTCAGTCTCTTTGGGGGAGCATTCAAGGCTAGCTCACCTTTGGATGTCCAGTCAGGGGTGAGGATGGGATTTCTCTCTTCTCCCATATCCCAGCAATGATGGGCAATTAGAAAATGTGTTTACCTGGGCAAGCTTGAGGTTGCTCCTCAGATCCCTGGCTGCCTCTTCTTTCAGTTATCTTTCTGTAAGCACAAGTGACTAGATGGGAATACTGAGGTGTTTGTATCCAACCCTGGTGGTAAACTTATAGGTCTGAGCGGTCAGGGGTTCCTGGGTATTGGCTGGTAGCAGGAGGGGACTCCTGCAATAAACCACTAAGAGGATTCTGAAGCTTACCAGAAAAAAATCCAAGCTGTAACCGGGCTTGCTGAGAGATCCAGATTTGTGAGTTGCACAGACAGAGTAAGTCAGTGGTGAAAGTCAAGTATCTCTTAAGCAATCCCACAAAGTGCCTTGTGTTTTAAGCATTTGCCAATGTGTGCTCATGCATCTTTTGTGTTTTAAGCATTTCTTTTGAGGTAGTGGAAATACATAGCAGCCCTATAACTGATATCTACTACTTTATACATATAGGGATTGTTCTAGAAGAGAACCTGTTATTTACTTGTAGGGAGACCTTAGACATTGGCCATATCTAAGTTCTGTTTGAGAAATCTTCTCTGGGACACAGGGTGGGGAACATCATAAGTCTAAGATTACAAGAAACACCTGACTTCTCTCTTTAGGAATCAGGTTTCCCCAGGACTGAAACTGGTCCACATGATTCCAAAGAAGGAGTTCTTTTGCGGAAAGGAACATGAGCTCTGTGACAAATAAGATCACTTTTAAAATGAAGGAAAACATAACGAGATACTAATACATGGTTGATGGAGCTGTGAATTGATCCAGTTATTCTTTATAGCAATTGGAATTATTCTAGAATAAAATGTCCATACACAGAGATTCTACTACTAGAAATATATTCCAAGGAGACCAAAGATAAAAAAGATCCAATATACATTAAAATATTTATAGCAACACTTTTTATAATAGCAAAATTGGAAATAAAGTAGATGCCCATAGACTGGGGAACGGCTAAACAAATTGTGGTACGTGAATGTAATGGACTCATTATATCATAAGAAAGAATGGATATGATGAATTCGGAGAAGCACAGGAAGCTATATAAATTGATACGAAGTGAAGGTAAGTATAACCAAAAAAAAAATGTATAATGATTACAACAATGGAAATTGTTGGAAAGAAAAACAATGAAAAAAAAACCCTGAATATTGTGCAATTATGATCAAGCTTGGCCCTGAAGAAGAGGAGATTAAAAAAATGAGGCTCCCTCCCATCTTTGCAAAAGTAGGTAATTATGGGTATAAAAGTTGTATATACTGTTGGTTAATATGCTGGGTACTTAGAAATTGGATTATTTTTTTTCATTTTCTTTCTAACCCAGCCCTTCTGGGCTTACTCTCCTAAGCTCTACACACACAGACAGGCAAGGTCCCCATTGGGTAAGAGACTGCTTCTCACTTGAATGTCCTAGGTAATGCTATAAGGGACAGCTTATTGGGACGTAGAAAGAAGGAAATATTGGCGGAAAAGGTAACATAAAGACAAAAGGTATCAATAAAAACTTTTTTAAAAGGAAAGCTTTCTGGATGGGAAAGAACAATATTTAGAAACAATTAGAATATAAAAAATACAAAGCATCAAAAAAAGTGTTTAAAATGATAACAACCAAATATAAATCAAGACAATTTAAAATAATACCCTACACTCACAAGGATGGCAAAGATAACATCATCACACCCCAAACAATAAAATGCAATGGAAATGCCTATATGAAGTGATGGAGGATTAAATGAGCATAACAATATATTAAATCACCACAGCAATAGAGATGGAAAGAAAACAGAGATGTGCTAGCAAGGCAGAGCCACAACGGCTGTTTTTTGGGACCCTGGCTTGACTGCCTTCACACTCTGACACGGCCTCTATATTTGGACTTCAGGGTAGATTATTCTCCTAAATTTTCAAAACTATGAAGTCATTGACTCCAACATCCTTTAAAAAGGTAAGAACAAATGTCAAAGCAGTGGACAGTACATTATACCTCTTGCCAGCCCATGTGGAAAAGGCTGGAGAGTGGAATTCTAGGAAAGTGTGACATATAACTGAAGGGTCCAACTCTCCAAGGCAGAACATTCGCAGGTATTCTATGTCTAGTCTGCTAACTTCATGGTGAACGGTCAAACCAATTTACAACTTTATCAGCTGTGAATCAAGCCTGCCTTCACAACTTAGCCAAAAATGTTTTCCTAACTTTATTAGTTTGACAGGTGTGAGGAGATACCTTAGGGGTTTTTTGTAATTTTCTGATTATTTCTCATTTTGAACATTTTTACTTCATATTTTGTATTTATTTAATTTTGAAAAGTTTTGAAAAACTTTTGAAAATTTTGACTACTTTATTTAAGGAATGGCTCTTCTTCTTATATATCTGTGTCAATTCCCTGTAGATTTTAGAGCTTAATCAGACTTTTTAAAGCAAAGATCTACTTTCCTAATCTGTATTTTTTCTCTTCTAGTTCAGACTGAATTGGTTTTATTCACGGAAAGCTTTTAAATGTTATATGATTAATATTGTCTACTCTGTCTTTTATGGTCTCTCTCAGTCTAGTTACAAATTTATCCCCTATCCATA
>CM053589.1:117641509-117670588 GCA_028646515.1 Pseudochirops corinnae
AGTAATTTTGAACCCCTGGCTGCCACTGTTTACATCTTGTTCTTGGTCCCTCTTGTTCCCAACCCCCTCAACCCAACCCCACCAATGTCCTGTTCTTAAACTACTCACCCCTTCTACTGTGTTCTCTGGAGTGACAGCTGCACATCTCTTCTCCTTTGAGAGGCTAAACTCTTTGAGAAGACTGCATATGATCATCCCATTTCATTTCTTCTCACTCTCTTCTTAAGTTTCTGGATTCTGGTTTTCATCATCATCATTCAATGGAAACTGCTCTCTCCAAAGTTACTAATGACCTCTTAAGTCCCAAATCTTATCACCTCTTCTCAGTCTTCTTCCTTCTTGACCTCTTTGCTGCCTTTGACACTGTTGATCACCCTCTTCTCCTTGATACTCTCTTTCCTCTAGATTTTCATGACACTGCTCTCTCCTGATTCTCCTCATTATCTGTCTGACTGCTCTTTCTTGGTCTTTGTTGGATTTCCCTCCAGGTCAAGCATACTAACTAGGGGTATCCCTAAAGCCCCAGAACCTTTTCTCTATACCATTTAATGAGGTGATCTTATCAGCTACCATGGATTCAACTGTCATCTCCATGTAGATGATTCTCAGACCTCTTTGTCTAGACCTAACCTCTCCCCTGACCTTCAATCCCACATCATAAATTACTTACTGGATATTACAAACTGTATGTCCTGCAGATAACTCAAATTCAACATGTCCAAAATTGGACTAATTATCTTTACCCTCAAAACTCCCCTCCTCCTAACTTCCTTTTTATTGTCAGGGGTACCATCATCCTCCCAGACACCCAGGACAGGTATCAAGGTGTCATCATTGGCTCCCCACTCTCTCATACTCACAACTCTATCTCGTCTAATAAGCTGCAAAGTCCTTTCATTTCTACCTTTATAACATCTTTCCTGTATGCCCCCTTCTCTATTCTGACACTGCTACAACCATTATTATTTCATGCCTGGATTATTGCAGTAACCTGCTGATCACTTTCCCTGCCACAAGTCTCTCCCTACCCAGCTAAGCTGTCAAATTGATTTTTCTAAAGTACAAGTCTCACCATGTCATCCTCCCTTCAATAAACTCAGGTGCCTCTCTATTTCTTCCAGGACCAACTATAAAATCCTCTACTTAGCCTTTTCAGCCTTCTATCACCTGGCCATAAGCCTTCCATAAGCTTTCTGACCTGTCCAGTCTCCTCACCCCTTATGTCACCTGTTCCTATATGTAGATCCAGTGACACTGGCCCCCTTGCTATTCCACGCACACAGCCCTCCATCTCCAGATTCTGGGCATTTCCACTGGCTGTCCCCCCATGCATGGAACTCTCTTCCTCCTCATCTCTGCCTCCTAGCTTACCTGGCTTCTACAAGATGCCTTTTGCAATCCTTTATCTTTGTGTCTTCCCTCAGAGATTATCTCCAGTTTACCCTCTATACATCCTCTCTGTACATCATCTTTTGCATGTTATCTCCCCCATTATACAGGGAGCTCCTTTGGGACTCTCTTTTGCCTTTCTTTGTATCCCCAGCACTTTGCATAGCGCCTTGCACATGGTGAGTATCTAATAAATGTTTGTGGCCTGATTTTCACCTGGATTGTTGCAATAACTTCTCATTTGCCTCCCTGCCTCCTTTCTTTCTCCAATCCATTCTCCAAGAAGCTACCAAAGAGATTTCTAAATCACATCTGACTATTTCATCCCAGCCCAAGGAGCATCAGGGGCTCCCTCCTACCTCTAGGATCAAATTAAAGCTCCTCTGTGAGGCCTAGCTTTTCTTTCCAGACCCATTATATTGGTCCTCTCCTTCACAAATGCCAGCCAAATTAATTTGCTTGTTCCCCCCCCCACCCCCATATTTGACTTTCCATCTTCTGTCTCAAGACCCTTGCACAGAGTATTCCCCTCTGCCTGGAGTGCATTCCTTGCTCACCTAACTCATAGACCCTGTAGCTTCCTCCAAGGCTCATCCCAACCACATCCTCCTACATGAGTTTTATCTTAATCCCTTATTTCCCTAAAATCACTAGTCCTCTATCAATTATTTTATATAGATATAGATATAGATGATATCGATGTGTGTGTGTGTGTGTGTGTGTGTGTGTGTGTGTGTGTGTGTGTGTATAAAACCAAGGGCTATTCCTCAATGCAACATGAAGGTATTGTTGTGTGGCTCATAGAGAGAAAGAATGGACATCTCTAGCCTCTTCTCTCCACCACTTTTCTACAAGATAGACTTTATTTCCTTCCAGAAAGGGAAGTAGGAAGTTGGGGCCAGAAACTTGACCACTCTGCTTTCCTTAGAAAGAGGAAGTGCCAGGTTAGAATTCAGTCTATCTACTCCCTTAAATATTGTTAATCTAGAGCAGTGGTTCTCAACCTTCCTAATGCCGCGACCCTTTAATACTCATATGTGGGCGTATCTGCATGTGGGCAGACCCGCTTGGAGATGGATAGAGGAGCAATGTCTGGATTCCTAAGACCATTGGAAATATGTGTTTTCTGATGATCTTAGGCAACCCCTGTGAAAGGGTCATTCGACCCTCAAAGGGGTCACGACCCACAGGTTGAGAACCGCTGATTTAGAGGATATGGTTTTCAAGTTCAAGCTAAACTTCTGATTGCTATTTCTTAATGGGGAAAGGAGGACCCTAGGCTTCATATCCAAGTTTTGACTTCCTTCCCATCAAATACTAGTTCCATAATGAACACACATAAAAAGTAGCAAGTGAATAGCTTATCCATTTCACTTATCCACTTATTCACTTATCTAATTCACTTATCCAAGTGAACAGCAAAGCAGAAATCAGAGAAAGTATACTTCAGATAATATATACCAGACAATACAGAACTCCCACTGGGAGCCAGATAACTCTTGACCAAGACAGAGAGTTCTGGATCTTACCCAAGGAAAAATTCCCTAAACGGCTCTAGTGAAGCAAGCTAAGAATAAGGACATGATGGAGACTGATAGCTTCTTTCGTGTCAGCTTCTTCCCAGAGCTTTATTTTCTCTTCAGCAACCTGAAATAAGCATTGTCCACCTTCCCTCTTGAAGCCATAACCTAGGAACCCCTAAAATGATTGCAGAGCCTGAAGAGATTCAAAATGGTGTGAAAGGGTCAAGAGACTGAATCTCTCTTCTTTCTTCTCTCTACATCCATCTTGCCCCTCATGCTGTTATGAAGCACTGATCTCCACCAGTGAGAAGAAGGTCCCATAGCAATGGGCTTTTGGACTCAGGTTATGTAAATATATATGTGTGTATACAGATATGCACATGTATGCATATATATTTGTATTTATTCGTCTCAGAGGTACATGTTACCATCCCTTCAACATCCTGTTCCACCCACCTCTCCCATCTCTTAAATGTAGGCTTTTTGAGAGCAAGGACTATTTCATTTCAGTTTTTTATAGTCCAAGTACCTAGTAAGTTGGTCAGTATATAGGCACTTAATAAATGCTTCTTGAGTGACTGAGTGAATGAATGAATGAATGAATAAATCTGCTTATCTGTTCAAGGCCATAAATATGGCAGCATTATGGAAAAAAAATGATCAGACTTATTATCAGGAGATCTGAATTCTAGCTCCATTTCTTTCTATAAATTTCCTTCTTCTTTCATTGTTGATCAGTCGTTTTTCAGTCACATCTGACTCTTTGTGACCCCATTTGGGGTTTTCTTGGCAAAGATACTGGAGTGGTTTGCTATCTCCTTCTCCAGCTCATTTGACAGATGAGGAACTGAGGCAACCAGGGTTAAGTGACTTGCCCAGGGTCACACAGCTAGTAAGTGTCTAGGGCTGGATTTGGGCTCATTAAGATGATTGGCAACTCTGGGTGAACCAATTTCCTGACCCTTCCTCCCCAAGGAGTGGTGGTCCTAGATATTTTTTGATGTCCTTTTCAGCTTTAAGATTCTATGAAAATGTTTGTGCTAATGTTCCTTATCTTCTTGAGTTTTTCCAACAAACCGCCTTCTGTTGTTTTGTTTTGAGCTGAAAAGCTATTTTTTGTATTAAAAGACATTTAACCAGAGAAGACTGGAATTTGGCACAAGACACCCAATCTATAAACATCAATAGTTGTTTCCTCCAGTGATGTTACTCTGATTCATATATTGCTTATGTCTGCACATTAATTTACTTAAAACTTTAACATGGGCTTAAAATCCACTTAGCCTCTTTATTTTTTGAGAGGGTTGTGGGGGGATAGGGAAAAGAATGGGGGGTGGGGCAAGTGGACCTGTGATCTCACTGGCAGAATCAACTCCCAGTGTGGAAATTTCCTCCACCAATGCAAATTGGCAAATCAATGATAATTTATAGTCCTAGAGCATTGCTAGGAACACTGAGAGGTTGACTTAAACCAGGTCTTTCTGACTACAAAACCAGCCCTCTAGCCACCACATTATGCTGCTACTCATAATGCTTTTTAGAACTTTTTTTCTTAAAAATCTTAATCTAGCTTCTTACTTGTATAGCATAAGTATATATGTTATTATCAGGTGACCTGTTATGGTATAGGTTGACCTCATTTTGCATGTTTGACTAGTTTCTGAGTAGTTGTGGGTAAATTGAATGTGTATACATAAATTAAATTATACTTTTTCCATTTACTTCCATTGGAAGTGAGGAACAAAAACCTCAGTTTCAGTAAGTAATGAAAGCATTTTTAGTACTTCTGTTGAAATAAAGTCTATGTGTAATTCTTTTATATACACTGCTCCTGTAATCAGGTAGTCAAACAAAAATTTTGGGCTAATGGAAACTGTTCTGGTAGATAACCATTTTTAATTCCTGTGCTTGTCTGCTGATCGATCTTGTAGATGCAAGAAACCTTCAATATATAAGGTATTAAAGAAAAGCCCGGAGTGAATGTTAACCTTTTTGATTGGTCTGTATTAAAGAACATGCTTTAAAGCTTGGAAAGTGGCTCAGGAGAGTTAAGAAATTAACACATTTAGGCTGTGAGCTTAACGGCATTTTTTGTTGCTATTTTCTATCCCCCAACTGTGGGATTATACAGATAAAGATAAACACTGTCTCACAGATACCAGCTCAAGGCTAGGAAAGCAGGCCTCCATCTCTCTGGGGCAAAGGAGAAGTCACAAGCTGTGCCAGTCTCTCTCTCATCTTATCTCTTCTCCTTCCTTCACTCTTTCAACCAATTGTAAACTTCAAAAAACCTAAAGCACCGATTTGGAGGCCATGGCTGATGTCTTGTCTTCTGGCCAACCACCGGCATTGTCAATGGATAGAGAGAAAACTGGAGAAGGATGTCCCATGCGTGGCAGAGATGGGGCTTATTCTGCAGAGAATAGGAAGCTATTCTTGTGTGGCTATATCTTGTAAACAGATCTGGGAAAGCTGGTGCTGGTGTGGCACAGATAACTGGCATCTGACCAGAACTACAGGCTCAGAAAAGTTCTTATTCTTCCCTTTACAAGTACCTGGAAGAAAATGCAGTCCCTCTGTCTCGAGTTTTCGATGTTATGGTCCAAGACACAGTCATTGTAACCTCTAAGTATCCTTCAGTAAAGTCCATTGGTGGCCCAGTGATTGAGCCCCGGCCCTGGAGTCAGGAGGAACCTGAGTTCAAATGTGACTTCAGACACTTAACACTTACTAGCAGTGTGACCTTGGGCAAATCACTTAACCTCAACTGCCCTGCCTTCCCCCCTCCAAAAAAGCAAAAAAAAAAAAAAAAAAATTCCACTAGGACACATAAATTTTGTGCCCAGTCTGTCTTTCTATATTAAATGCTCATGCAGTGAATAGAGTGATAGTCTTGGAGTCAGGAAGACCTAAGTTCAAATCCAGCCCCAGAGATACAATCTTAGCTATATAGCATAGGGCAAGTCCTCCTCCTCGTCCTTCTCCTTGTCCTTGTCCTTCTCCTTCTCCTCTTCCTTCTCCTCCTCCTCCTCCTCCTCCTCCTCCTCCTTCTTCCTTCTTCCCATTATGATGTATATTCTACAAATCCAGAGGTTTTCACACTATATGAGATTAAAACCTGGGAGTCAGAAAATCAGAATCAGCCTATAATGTTTCATGGGGACCATGACCAAGGCAAGCATGGTACAGTGGAAAGCCTCTGGAGTCAGAGGGCACGGGTTTAAATCTCACCTCTGAGGCTTGCGAGCTGTTTGGCCTCCTGTAAAGTGCCTCAGTTTACCCATCTTTAAAATGAGAGGATTGGACTAGATAATTCCCTAGGGCCCTTTCGGCTCAAACTGTGATAGCACCCTGCCACAACAATCTTTAAGTCATTCATCACCTCATATCTGCTTAACACCTGCAGCAACTCAGCTTGATTTTTTAGCCCTCTGGTCTTTTTGTTTAGCACTTTGGGGAGGAAGGAGGCGTATTGATGTAGGGGAAGAAGCATAGGACTAGAAGGCAGTTTGGGCTCCAATACCACCTGTGTGATGTCAAACAAATCATTTGACCTCTGTGGTCCTACCTATTGCAGGAGACTCTCTCAGACCCATAGGATCATAAAACTGGAGGTGGAATGGATCCCTAGTTTACTCCTTTAGTTGTACAGAGGATGAAATCAACTTTGTGAGATGTTAAATAGCTTAAGGTCACTCAGTAGCAAGTAACTGAGCTGGGATTTGAACACAGGTTCTTTAACTCCAAACCCACTGCTTTTACCATTACACCATGATGACTCATTTACTGTTTCCTCTTCTGTTAAAGGAAGGAGCTGTACTTACTCAAAATATAACCTAAGATTATTTTTTTTTGGAAGGGGGAAGGCAAGGCAATTGGGGTTAAGTGACTTGTCCAAGGTCACACAGTTAGTTGTATCAAGTGTCTGAGGATGGATTTGAACCCATGTCCTCCTGACTCTAGGACTGGTGCTCTACTCACTGTGTCACCTAACTGCCCCAGACTATTTTCATAAAGAAAAAAAAAAGATCTTTCTACCCTGTCTCTGTCTTTTTCATTTTCTCTCACCTCAAGGAACCTAAATGTTCAATAGTTGGGGAATGATTGTATTAACTATGGCATATCAATGCAATAGAGTGCTGACTAAAATGATAAATATATAATGTATAAAGAAATTTGGACTCTCATATGAAGTAATATGAAGCAGAAGAAGATTATTATGCCCTGATTACAAATACAAACAGGTATATACAAACATAAATATACAAATAATATATAATCTTTTATAATTATATAATAATAAAGGTATAATTATATCATATATATTTTAGTTTTCAAAGGCATTAACAAATATTGGGATGAAAAAACAGAAGGGAAGGAGATTCTGAGGAAGCTGTTAATAAACTGTTATGGACATACTGCTTCGAAATTAACTTAAAAGTATAAATAATCATAAGCATATGTACATTTGGTTTTGTTGGGTTCTCAAGTTGAGTGTGTAATCCTTTATTTTAGGCAATTTATTTGGTTCTGTTGGATTTGCAATTTAAGTAAATAGTAAATTGCATTTATACATGCACAAATAAATAATAAAAAGCAAGTTTGGACTAGACAGTCTCCAAGGTCCCCTCCAGTCCTCACATTCTAGGGGCTGAGAAAGGGGAAATGAGCAATACAGCAGGAGAAATGCAAAGAGTGAGGATTTCTCGAGTGATTGAAATTCACTTTGCATCTAGAAACCTGGATTTGAGATAGTGTAATTAATATCCACGTGGCAGATTTCTTCTTTCAAAGGCAATTTAGCAACCACATGGCACGAACTCCATTAACACTGAGATTCATAGGATCACAGAATGCCAGGCAGACCTGTGTCCTTTGGAGAGCCCCTATAGTTCCCATATATAACCTCTGCTCCAGGTAGGCTGCTTTCTTTATTTCTTCCTATGTCAACCATGCTCATTTATGCCATCACAGTTTTGCTCTCTCTGTTTCATACCCTTGGAATATCCAACACCCCCCCTTTCCACCAATCCAGATTTTATTTGCTATCGTTGTTTAAATTGCTATTTAGTTGTTTAGTTTTCCATAATGTCTGACTCTTTGGGGGGTTTTCTTGGTAGAGATACTAGAGTAGTTTGCCATTTCCTTCTTCAGTACATTTTACAGATGAGGAAACTGAGGCAACAGGATTAAGTGACTTTCCCAGGGTCATACAGCTGGATTTGAACTCAGGTCTTTCCGACTCCAGGCCTGGCACTCTATCCACTGCACCACCTAGATGCCTAGTATTGACCCTGGTTTCTGTCCATCATATAGGAGCTTTGGAGCCTACTTCTGCTCATGTGAGACCCAGGGTGAAGGACTTATACTTTGAGATAATGAAAAGCCCCTTTTTTTGCCTTCAGAGCTGAAAGGGCTGATGGTTCAGTGGATATTGAAAAGGCAGTGACTTCCATCTTGGCTTACCTCTTCCTTTCTAACTTTGAATCTAACTTTGAATCAGGACTGTTCTGAGTTGCTTCTCCAATAGGAATGTTGGAAGGGTTGGCTTCCCCCCTTTCCCTCTGCTCACCACTCAGCCTCCTTGTGGGCATAAGCACATAATATCTGAAGCATATATCCTGCTTAAGCAAGCCTGAGCCTGGGTTTAGTCTGTCTCTTTTCTATTTAATCTTTCCTGGCCCTAGAAAACTTGAGTATCTTACCAGATATAAAACTTGGAGGAGAGTATATCTCATATATCACTTTATTTGCCTTGGTGTTTAATTAAATATTTTAGTTTTGAACTAATATATCCTCCAACTGGCTGATGAAAGTAAACACAAGTGAAGGTTCGTAGCTGAGATTTTGAGAGGGTTCCGACCCATAGAATGCTTTGAACCTCAGAGGTTCAAAAGACCCAAATCAAGAAAGGGTGCCTACACTTTGAAATGTTAATGGAATATTAGAACTTCCCTGCCCATTAACAGACCTCACTTGGAACCCATTAAGGAAAGTTTTCTTAGGGGAGGCTTACTTGTTGGAAGATTTTCATACCTTTTGCTAATTTCTAATTAGGCACTGAGTCAGGAAGCTTGTGATGCCTTCTGCCTCTGAGAAGTGTGTGTATATTCTGAGTTGGTATTTTGCTTTGGGGGCTCGCTTATTAGAAGGATCTTTTGATTCCCTAGTCAAGACTCTGAGTGACCAATATTCAGAGCTCCCTGACTGCTCAAAGATCTCTTGATCCAGGGATATGTGCAAAAGGTACAGCAATATCGCTTTGATTCAGGCAGCCAGAGCCCTGTCTGTTGGTCTTTATTTCTCTGCTTGTATTTTCTCTGCTTATATTTTCTCTGAAGTTTAGGGTGCTGACTTTTCCCCTGAACTAATGAATATAATTAAAAAAGATTGTTGACTGCTTAAACAGCTATCTTTCCTGGTAAGGCAGATCTTCAAGAACCTGTGCTAGCAGCCATCCTGTGTATGCCAGTGTGGTTGCCACTGGCAAGTGGCAGAAACCATGTAGGTGCCAATGGGAAAGGCAAGTATGACTGGATCTAGGAAGTTCAAACTTGGGATTTTGTTTAGTAATGCAATCAAACATTCAGAAATCCTTGAAGCCTATAAAGGCTTCTCTGTCATTTCATCCTAGGGTAATATCATTTTGTTTGAGAGAATTTCACATTCCCATTTCATAGACTTCTCTTACTAATCAAAGTCTGTGCTGATGAGGAAATGGATCTGAGACCTTAGACCAGTTCTTTTTAGACTAAAAGTCTAAATATAGTTATGGACAGCAAGGGGTCTATCTCCAACTATATGATGGACAGAAACCAGGGTCAATAATGGGCATCTAGGTGGTGCAGTGGATAGAGTTCCAGGCCTGGAGTGCCACTTCTGGGGGTGGCCAGGTTGGAGGGACTGGCATCGTAGGGGTTTAGTGGTGGCAGCAAAAAACTGGAACCTGGATGAGGAGCTGCTCTTTTCCTCATGGGCCAGGTCTTCTAAGAATGCTGAAGGGTCAGTCCTAGCTTGACCAGCTACTAGTTGTGTGACCCTGGGCAAGTCTCTAAACCTTCCTGGCATCAGTTTCCATACAGGTAAAACCAGAATACTGTTTGCACTATTTATTTCACTACTTTGCAAGGAAAATGCAATGTAAATTGCATTCAACTCCATTCAGCAAACAACTCTTTGAGATGGGCAAGGATATTATTATTATTATTATTATTATTATTATTATTATTATTATTGCTTTTTGGAGGGCAGTTGGGGTTAAGTGACTTGCTCAAGGTCACACGGCTAGTTTTTTGTGTGTGTATGTTAAGTGTCTGAGGTCAGATTTGAACTCAGGTCTTCCAGGGCCGGTGCTATATTCATGGTGCCACCTAGCCACCCCAAGGATATTATTTTAATGCTCATTTATTACTTGATATTCACTCCTATGTCAAAAGGGAGATGAGCTGTATGCTCCCTCTACCATCCCCTCTTTGGGGAGATAGACTCCTTACTGTTTACAATTATATTCAATGAGGGATAGTTAATATTTTTTCTTAGGGATAAGAAACTTGGTATAAAGGGGAAAGGCATGGAGTCAGGAGACCTGGGTTTGAGTTCCTAACTCTCCTACTTATTAGCTATGTGACCTTGCGTAAGTCATTGAACCTTAATTTCCTCTTACATAATATAGGGGGTAACACTGGTCTTACTTACCTTACAAGATTGTGATGAGAATCAAATGAGCTAATGTCTGTAAAGTGCTTTGAAGCTATAAACTATTGTGCAACTATGAGTCATTGTTCCTGCAAGAAAAGGATAATGATTCATTTAGAGAAAAGAATCTGATATTAAGCTAACATTTTCTTTCCCACCAATTCAACTCTACTTTGTAGGAAATCAAACTTTTTATTAAATTTTAGCCTTTTTTCCCTAGTAATGAAGATTTTGTGATACCTATTTACTAGGAAAGAATTGGTAGGGTGAGAACAAAGAGAGAGGACCAAGAATGATTGCAATGATAGAATAAAAACAACCCTAAAAGGGGACTAACTCAGTTTAATTGAGATGATCAATCTTGGGCCCAGGGAGCAGCTGATGAAACATGTTTTCCATCTCTCAATAGAAAAGGTGGGAAACTACAGGTATGGAATACTGCACACAGAGTAAAATGCACTCATATGGTTTCTGCTTCATTGACTTTCTTTGTTGCAAGCAATGGTTCATTGTGGGGTGGGGGCCAGAAAATGGGAAATGATTGTGGTTTAAAAAAAAGCAACAAAAAAAGCATCAGTTTTTAAAAATTGGCAAGTGACTTTGAGTGTGTGTGCTAAAGAGAGGAGAGGGACATGAGTATATTATCTTGGGGGTTTGTCCTGAGTTTTGCCAAGTCCTTGTGTTGTTTCCTTAAGTAACTAAACTCACCCCAATAATAAAAGAGCTAGAACTTTGAAGAAAGATGACAGAAGAGATTATTTATGGCAGTCCATCTGCTTGCCTTTAAACACAATGACTTCAAGAGAAGTAATAAGCAGCAGGAACAAATGAATTTATAAAAGAAACCCTTAAGTGGCCCATATCCAGCCAATGTCCGGAGAAAAGAGAATTCAGGAAAATGTGATTGTAAAGCAAATTGGATGTAAATAGACTGTTTTGCCGAAGTTTACGAGAGGTGTCAGCAGCTTGCTATATAACTTGGCACAGTCACAAGCCACAATCCCAAATGAACTTGGCTGTGGAAAGTTCACCACAGGAGCCAGGATGGTCTATCCAAGAAACCATCCCAAGAAAGGAGAATATCGCCTGTCAAAGTCAGACTCCACCAGGAAGTAGGACCCCGTCTCTTATTAAGATCCTCATTCCTTTGCCTTTCAGCATCAGTCTCTGTTTTTTTTTTCTTTCTGCACAGCCCACCTCCCTAGAGGAAGAATGACACTATTCCTACCCGTCCAGTGAGAAAGTAGCTGAGGAACAGTTAAGCAACTGTGAAATGAGTCACAGGAAGAGCTAGACTTTATTATAACAAGCTAATCACTAATATCTTGGCCTTGAAATCTGTCTCCTCATCTGGGGTGCTCAGACTTCTCAAAATATTGATGTCTCATCCTTTCCTAACCTAGGTGACAGGGTGTATTGTTATGGCATCCCCTATCTGAGCTACTTGGCAGCACTCGAAGGTTGGCAGGCTGGGCAATGTGGTAGTGGGGTGGAGTTCTCCACTCCAGGTTCAAAGGTACTCTGTGGGCATATACTCCTAAAATTATAGCTCACAACCCCCCCACCCCTGGTGAATTTACTTTTAATAGGCAGACAGTAGATGCATTTAGCTCAAAACAAAGGCATTTCCTAAGAGAGCAAGACTTTTCAAAACTATGACTGTCAAACATTCACCCCATAAATCTGGAGACTGCTCTCCTACAAATGCACACAGAAGCCATTGGTAGAGTGGGAACAAACTTAGATTAAACTCGTAGTGAAGCACACATGTGGGGAATACACGTGACTGAGACAACTCGTGACTCTCCTCCCACTGCATGCCGCTCTCAGTTGTATTCTCTGGGTCTGCCCTTCTTCTCAGGTCAGATCCGCCCTTGAATTCATAGCCGGCTTTCTCCTTTCCTGCCAGGGGTTATGACCCTTGCAGCTGCTTCCTGCCTTGAAATACTTGACTGGACTGACTTCAGAGTTGGCAGGCTTTGCTTTTTATTGGTCTTCAGAAACCTAGCCAATCTTTAGCCAGCCAGTACTAAGATCCCTTTCCAGTTTAATCAGAGAAAGTCTTTCCACATTTCATAAAGAGATTGACACAGCTTTGTACTTCATTGACATCAATACCTCCTTGCCTCTTTTATCTGCCTCTTACTTTATGGAAGTCAACTGAACTAAGGAGATGGATAGATACACACACCCTTTCCCCTCTTTCGTGGAAAGAGCAGTTCAGCTCCATTTAACAAACAACTCTTTGAGGTGGGCAAGGATATTATTATTATTATTATTTTTGCTTTTTGGAGGGCAGTTGGGGTTAAGTGACTTGCTCAAGGTCACACAGGTAGGTTTTTTTGTGTATGTTAAGTGTCTGAGGCTGAATTTGAACTCAGGTCCTCCAGGGCCGGTGCCCTATTCACTGTGCCACCTAGCCACTCCAAGGATATTATTTTAATGCTCATTTTATAGATTAAGAAATAGGGGCTCAGAGAGGGTATGAGATTTTCTCAAGGTCAATTTCTCACAGCTAAAATCTATCAAAGTCCAGATGTGACCCTAGGTCTTTTCTTATGCCAACCAGTATTCCTCTTACTGTATCATTCTGCCCATGATGCCAGGTCTACCACCTTTCCTGATGTACCACATCACCCTCGTCTCTGCCTGTTGGGTCCTAGGCGGCTTTTCCAGATCTGGCTAATCTGTTGCTTTCTTTAAACAGTACCTCTCTAATTCCTGGAGCAGAGTGAACGTTCCCCACTCTTTTATCCCATAATACTTTGTATAGTACATCTGTATGTTATCTCATTTGAAACTCGGAACAACGCTGTGAGCTAGGTTGCATTATCATCCCCATTTTACAGATGAGGAAGCTGAGGCAAACAGAGGTTGAGGGACTTGCCCAGGACCACACAGCTAGTAAGTATCTGAGGCAGGATTTGAACCTTGGTCTTTCCTGACTCCAAGTCCAGCACTCTGCCCGTTGTGCCACCCAGCAGCTTTGATCATTCTCCCTTGCTCGCTCACTTTAAATCTTCATCTTCCCAAGTGCTAGCCATTTCTCTCATTTTAGCATCACTTATAAATTTTGCGAGCATGTTTTCTAGTCCATTATTTAAGTCATTGATTAAAAATTTCAAATAATATCATGTCTTCTTCTTGCCCTCTCTTCTCTGGTTGAAAACAGGCCTTTGGGTCTGTATCTGAGCTAGCTTATTTATTCTCACCAATGCTGGGTGGTATGGAATAAAAACCCTAGTGATGGCCAAAAAATTTATGTGCTGCTCTTTTTCTTTCTGTTCCCTTGAAGGCTTAACACTGGAACAGGGGACATTAAACTGTCCTGACAACATTTATTTTTTCACACGCTGCTGACTGTCCAATCTGAGACTCCTTTAGGTGCTCATAAAGATACTGATCATTTATTCTAGTACCTCCCCAGGCTTTGAAATAAAGTTGTTGTGTCATCTCATTCCTGGTTTTCTCATTTTGCCTTTAAATGGGCACATTTGAAAGTGTTCAGTTTTCCAACACTTTTCTTATTCTCCACAGGGGTTGGTTCCCCTCAAGAACAGTGTTTCAGTGGCACCGGACACTTGATCATTTTAGAATTACTTATCTTTGTGCAGCTTTTAAAAAGCCAATCATTCAGCAAGTGTGAATGGAGTACCTGCTACCAACTCAGCCCTGTGCTGGTAAACCCTGTCACAGGATGCAAAAGTATAAATGTGGTCACTCTTAAGAGTTTAGAGTCGGTGCAGTGAATAGAGCACCAGCCCTGGAGTCAGGAGGACCTGAGTTCAAATGTGGCCTCAGACACTTAATAGTTACTAGCCATGTGACCTTGGGTAAGTCACTTAACCCCAATTACCCTGCCTTCTACCTCCAAAAAGTAAAAATAAAAAAAAAATATTCCTTACCTAGGAAATGGGAAAAACCACTTTCATTACCTGCATCACAGGTTATTGTGAGAAAAGTTCTTTGTGGATGGTCAGGCATCATATGAACATGATCCAGTGATGCCAAAGTTTGTATCTGAACCTAAGAAGGAGCTGCTGGAGTTTATTGAGTAGAGAAGGTAACCTGGTCAGATCTCCACTTTAGGAAAGTCTCTTTGGTAGCTGTGTAGAGGATAGATTGCAGTGAAGATAGACGAGGTAGGGAGACCAATTAAGAAGCCATTGCAACAGTTAAGGTGAGGGGTGATAAAGACCTGAACTCGAGCAGAAGCTGTGTGAGGGGAGAGAAGGAAGAGACTTTTGTGGAGATAGAAACAGCAAGATTTGGCAACTGGTGAGAGAAAGTGAGGAGCCAAGGAGGTACCAAGATGATGAACCTGGGTGATTAGGAGAATGGTACAGTTTTCTTCAAAATAATAGGGACGTGGGGCTGCTAGGTGGTGCTGTGAATAGAGCACTGGCCCTGGAGTCAGGAGGACCTGAGTTCAAGTCCAGCCTCAGACACTTAACACAAAACTAGCTGTGTGACCTTGGGCAAGTCACTTAACCCCAATTGCCCTACCTTCCCTCCTCCAAAAAAGAAACTTTGGAGATGCTCTTTCATCTGTGAGTTTTCATGACATGGCTTGCTTGGCTTCCTCCTACCCCACTGATTACTCCATCTCAGTCTCTTTGCTGGATTTTTGTGTCAGGCCTAGCTCTTCCCTGAGCTCTCTTCTGTTTTCTCTCTATGTTCCTTCAGTTGGAGATGTCATTAGGTCTCACAGGTTGATTTGTTATGTCTATGCAGGTCTACCCCCCTTCTCCCTCCTGAGAACCAATTCCTTATCATGAAATGTATATTGGGCATTTTGGATTGGATATCCCATAGGCATCTCAAACTCAACGTGGTCAAAAAAGTGACTTGCCCTACCTTCCCTCCTCCACACAAAGAAATCTCTGTCTTTCTCCCTCTCTCTTTCCCTCTCCCTCTCCCCCTCTCTCTTTCTCTTTCTCTCTCTCTCTTTCTCAGTGGAGTGGTGGCACTACTACATTTATTGTCAAAACATCTGGATATGAATTTTGACTTCACCACTTACTAGCTGTGTGATCTTGCATAAGTCATTTTACCTTAATAGGTCTCAGTTTCCTCATCTGCAAAATGGGGATAATAATAGCTACACCATCAACCTCACAGGGTTGGCATGACAGTCAAATGAGATCATATGTGTAGGATCATTGGTTACAGCTTGAAAAGACCTCAGACATTATCTAGTCCAATTCCTTCATCATATTTAAGTATTTTAAAAATTAATCTGTCCTTCCTACTACCCCTTCCCCCAATACAGAAAATTAAAAACAAAAAATGAAATCCCTCAATAACTAGCTACATGGTATGACAGAACAAATTCCCCCATTAGCTGTGTCTGAAAATATATTTCTCTGCATTCTAAGCCTATCACTTCTCCTCAGGAAGGGAATGTTCCTTTGGACTCATAGCTTATCATTGCACTTATCAGAGTTCTAACATCTTTCAAAGTTATCTTACTCTGTAACAATGTTATCATTGTATAAATTGTTCTCTTATTCTGATCACTTCACTTTGTATCAGTTCATAGAGGTCTTCTCAATTTCCTCTGAAGCTGTCTATTTCATCATTTCTTATGGCACAATAATATCCCATTACTTCTGAATAATAGGGTTTTTTTTTGCCACTCATTGCCCGGTTTGAGGACACCCCCTTAGTTTTCAAGTCTTGGCTACCACAGCTGCTATAAATATTTTTGTACATATAGATCTTTTCCTTCTTTAAAAATATTTTGGGGGTCAACCCTCTCATTTTATAGATGAGGAAACTGAAGCCCAGATATTTGTGACTTGCCTAAGTCTTCCCGCTTAGTAAAAGGCAGAGCCAGGATTCAAACTCAGCATCTGTAATTCTAAATCCAGTTCTCTTTCCACCATCCCAGACAAAGTGTTTAGTAAGCATAAAGTACTGCATATGTTACTGTTATTTCATCTATTTTAGGCTTTTGGGTTTCTTTTTCCCAGCCCTAGAAGAAGCAGGAAAAAAAAAGGGCTTTTTGCATCATGCCTCATAAAACCATGAAGAAGTGTGGCCAACAACGGAAGTAAGCGGTCCAGGGAGTCTGGAGGTCACATGGAGATTGTTTCTACAAAGAATCCAAGCCAAGCCGGTGTCCCCTTTCTAATATCAGTGGCTCATTTATGCCACCAGAGGCCTCATGTGACCACACCACAAGGCTTTTAAATGCACTGCCACAGATATTGAAAAGAAAATTAGTATGTATAGAAAATGTGCCCTCAAGTTAACTTTTAGATATCCACTTTCCTCTGGCTTTACCCCTCACCTGGATTCCCCTTTCAGAAATGAAGCCCAATGTCGATTCTTATTGATCTGAAGAATTGCCTGGCATTGTTAGTCATCACTGGGTCTAGGTGTGAAGGTCTCTTCTGTGCTTTTCTCCCTTCCCTCTCCCCTCCCCCCACTCCCTAGGAGATGGCAGCTCAGTGTGTGGAACAAAAGCAAAAACACCTTGGCCCCTCTTTGCTTCCTATTACAGATTTTTAGGACCATGGCATCTAGAGATTGCAGGCCCACAAGCTCTAGAAACTCTCTATGTCGTGTAAAGATGAGTGTATTATATCAGAAAGGAGCAATTAGCCAGGCTGTGCAGTGGGTAGAACCCCTGTGGGACTGACCCCAGACACTTACTAGCTGTGTGACCCTGGACAAGTCATTTAACCCTGTTTGCCTCAGTTTCCTCATCTGTAAAATGAGCTGGAGAAGGAAATGGCAAAATACTTTGGTGTCTTTGCCAAGAAAACCCCAAATGGGGTCATGAAGAGTCAGACACAACTGGGAGATGACTGAACAAAAGCAACAACAGGTCATAGAAATCCAACACTGCAAGGGACTTCAGGACTGTCCCGCTCCTTTCTGCCCTTTTGATAAAGAAGGGAACTGAGGCCAGAGAAGGACAGTGACTTGTCTATGACCACACAGCTAGTAAATGCTAAAATTAGAACCGAGAGTGGTGGCTCTTAACCCGGTCAGGGAAACGTGATTTAAAAAGAATACTTTGATGACTGTTGTTGTTCAGTCATTTCAGTCATATCTGACTCTTTGTTGGACCCCATTTGGGGTTTTCTTGGCAAAGATACCGGAGCGGTTGGCCATTTCCTTCCCTAGCTCATTTTATAGATGAGGAAACTGAGGCAAACAGAGTTAAGTGACTTGCCCAGGGTCACACAGCTAGTGAATGTCTGAGGCGGGATTTGAACGCAGGAAAGATGAGTCTTCCTGACTCTAGGTAGGCCTGGTCCTCTCTCCACTGCACCACACAGCTGGGAATAATTCCTCTCGAAATTGTCCCTCTGCTCCTACCACAAAAGAACCAAATCGAGTTTACCTTCAGGACCTGCCTTGTAAGTGATTCCAGGGATCTCAGAATTCAATCTCCTCACCTATTCCGGGTTAAAACACTTAAAATGCAGATGTCTTACTGAGGTGACTTAGTCAAAACACAGAGACCCCGGAGATGAAGCACCTTACAAATATTACCTCATTTAATCCTCACAGCCACCCCGACAGGTAGGTGCTATTATCCCCCATTTTACTGAGGATGCTGAGGCAGAGCTCAAATGACTCACCTAGGGTCATGTTGCTATTGAGTGTCTGAGGCTAGATTTGAACTCAGGTCCAGGGTTCTATCTACTGCACCACCTAGTTGATACAAAACACTAAAATGTTGAGTTGATTCCTATTCTATCTTAAATGACTCACCACTTCAGTGCTTGGTGTTTAATCAATTCTTTTTGAACAAATGAATCACTATGAGGGAAGGAAGGGATCCTAGATACCCTTTACTCTCTATCCTGCCACCCTCATTACCTCCTCTCATTGGCCCCATTTCACTGCTAAACTGTGGCCCTAAGGGGTCGAATCTTGCCCCAGATAGCATCTCTTTTCTTATTCTGAAAAGTAATTAGAGATCTTGGTATGCTGGTAAATGTTTAACAACTGACTCTCAAAAAAAAAAAAAGTGCTGATGAGACACAGTTTAAAGTTTAATCTGCATTATTAACATTTTCTTCATCACTTTCTTAAATCTAGACAATCAACAAAACGATAAATCAAGCCCTGGACTATAGCATTTACTGATTTCTAAGAGGGTAAAACTCCCACTGGAAGTTTAACATCTGGCTCTCACGAACAGGTTAGAGCTGACTCCAGTACACCCCTGGATAGGGCACCTGGAGTGAGGCTGGGAGCACAACCAAAGCAGAAGCATTAGGGCAGAGATTCCTGAACCAATTTGGCCTATTTCCCCCTTTAAAAAAAAAAATTACTTCTCACTCCTCTGAAAGTCTACTTTCTTTAATGTTTTTAAAAAATTTTTAAAATGTTTTTTTTTAAAAAAAATTTGTATCATTTCAAAAAAAACATAAAATTAAAAAGAAAATGATGCATCTTAAATGTAATCATTTGTTGTAAATTTGGTTTTTTTCTGGCATTGAAATTTTGATGATACAACATTATGTCATGTAACTGTATAGTATTATATTGTAAACAAGTCATTACACACACATATTCCTACCCATATATGCTGCTCTTCCTGACAATTCAAGACATGCTTGCCTGCCACCACTTACTTGTTAAGACCTGTCAGCACATTTGACCACTAATGGGTTATAATTTGCATTTTGTGTGTTTATTTGAAAAATAATGTAATCACTATGATTTTAATAATTCTGTTAACACAAAAGATGAGACATGT
Source organism: Pseudochirops corinnae (assembly GCA_028646515.1). Taxonomy (NCBI): domain Eukaryota; kingdom Metazoa; phylum Chordata; class Mammalia; order Diprotodontia; family Pseudocheiridae; genus Pseudochirops; species Pseudochirops corinnae. Next base: position 117,660,842 of record CM053589.1, read on the forward strand.
ATGAATGATTTCTCAAAATTTTCTGCTCTTCTTTCCTTATGTTTCCACCACTCCCACCATGAGGCAATATCGCTTACTTTGGGAACCTCTGCTTAGAGGGTAGAGATAAGGAAAATTTCTTTGATTTTACCATTTATCTTCCCTTGGTCCTATTTACCTTCATTGGTGATTGGACAAACAGCAGGTAACCCATATTTATAGAACATTCTGAGATTTATGAATCAGTTATATAACTATTTTAACTTTCCCAAAGTGTTTTTACATATATATCATTTGATCCTTGCAACAACCCTGTGTACTGGTATACCAGGTTTTATTATCCCCATTTTTCCAGATGAGGAAACTGAAGTTAAGGAAGGTTTGACTTTCTGGGAGTCCCACAGATCATAAATGTCAAGAATAGGATTTAATTTCAGGTCTTTAGGTCCACAACAACCCTGAGAGATAGGTTGTGAAATTATTATTGTCATTTTACAAACAAGGGAACTGGGGTTCATATAGATAATGCATCCTGCTCCTGATCACACAGTCATTGGAGCTGGTGTTCTGACTCCCAAACCAGCCTAGTTTCCCTACAGTCAAGCTGTCTTTCTGAAAGATGAGTTTCCAGGTGTGAGCAGGAACACCATAATCAGGTTGTTTGCTCCACACCTGTGAAGCTACCTGTGCGCTACAGAAACTTTTGGTTTTTGTTTAAATGATGTGAATACCTTTATAATACCTTTCTATATTCTTAGAAGTTTCATTCAGTGAGAATGAGGAGGTCTGGGAATTCCCCAGCCAGTCCAAATTGGAATATCACTTCAAGACAATTTTCACTGATTTAATAAGCCTCTGGCGGGAATGGCCAGACTAAGTCTCCATCATCAGGTTTAGAGATTGAAGGAAGGTGAGACGGACCCGTGGCCTGTATTCTGACTGCTCCCTCCACTCTGGAAAGTTTGGAGGTGAGCACTGCCCAAGCCAAGGCCTGGAACTATCCAGATATTTGTATACCAGTAGAGGGCATGTGCTTCTCACTAAAGAGAGCAGCACAATGAATGCATTCAGGAGGAAAGAGAGAAGGAGGAGGGAAAATCCCCCAATTCAGAGACACAAAGCAGGGAATGATATCTTCTCCTTCCTGTGATTTCTTGGGGAGGTGGAAAGGTGGCACTCATGAGATGACCCTCTTCTTCATCTGAGCTGAAGACGTGTGACTCAGGGTGTAGATTTGTGCTGTGTCTGATTGTGGTTGTGAGTCAGGTTGACTCGACAAATCCCAGGGTTCTTCCTCGAGCTGCCCTCCTTTCCCCAGCTCTGACACTCAGGGTCAGGGACTCTCAGCCAGCTGTTAGGATGTTAAAGCTAGAAGGGCACTTCATCCTTTTCCTTTCTTTTACAGACAGAGAAATTGCATATTAAAGAGGGTTCTCCTTCTCAGTGTGTAGGTCACATACATGGTCACTCATCCAGGACTCAGCCAACAGGTCTCTTGACTCTTGGGTCTCTTTTCACAACACATGGACAGTTTAGCAGTCTTATATTTACTTCTCTGGGAAAAGTACTAGAAATTAAAATGTAAATGTTTGAATCTTATTAGGTGAAAAAGAAGCAAAAGACATTAATTGGTGTTTTTGACCAGCTCAGACATTTATATAAACATTTTGCATCTATTATCTCCTGTGAGCTTATGGCAATCTTGTAAGGTAGATATTCAAAATATTATTATCTCCATTTTACAGACAAGCAAACTGAGAGTTTAGAGCTCGGTGACATATATTATCTCATCTGAGCCTTATAGCAATCTTGTAAGGCACATGCTACAAATATCTCCATTTTATAGTTGCAAACTGAGAGTTGAGAGCAGGTAAATCACTTGCTCATGGTTTTAGTTAGAAAGGATGAGAAGTAGAATTGAAACCTACATCTTCATGTGTCTGATTCCAATGTTTTATCTCCTACACCAGGGTGGGGAACCTGTGACTTTGAGGCCACATGTGGCCTTCAAGGTCCTTGGGTGCAGCCTTTTGACTGAGCCCAAGTTTTACACAACAAATCCTTTTACGAAGGGGATTTGTTCTATGAAGTTTGTATTCAGTCAAAGGGCCACACTTAAGGTCCTAGAGGACCGCATGTGGCCTTGTGGCTGTAGGCTCCTTGCCCCTGTCCTACACCATATTGCCTTCTGGAGAATGCTAACTTTCCTGAGGTCAGTCCCTGACCCTTTCCCAAGGCAGGGGAATTCCCTTGTTTGCTGCATACTGTACCCTACCAGTCTCTCCAACCCCCAGCCCAGGCAGCAACTAGGTGTCTGAGAAATGAGTCAGGAAAGAAGCCTTGGGGTGTGGTTGCTGGCATAGTCATAACTCCTAATTCCAAAGGCATCAAGGTTGACAAAGCACTTTTCTTATAAGAGCCCCTAGAGGTAGGTAGTGTGAGTATCACTCCCATCTTACCAATGAAGAACCTAAGAGCCAGAGTGGGGGCTGACCTGGGGGAGGACCACAGATGGTGAGACCTGTCCTTGGGCTCCTGGGTCCAAGTCTAGCATCTGCTCTTCAAGACCTTTATAACCTTTGGCAAATCCCTCTGAACCTGGACTTCCTAATCTGTAAAAAGTGGACTAAGGGATCTCTTAACATTCCACGGTGTTATGTTATATTATGTTATATTATATCATGTCATATGTTATGTTAAATTAGTTATGTTACTGTGTTACATTATTATGTTATATTACATTATACTACACTATACTACATTATACTATACATAATACTGTAAGTACTCTAAGTTCAACAGACTAATTTCTAGGTTAGAAGGCCCTCTTAGGCCCCATGAGCTAAATCTTCTGACCACATACTCACAGTAAACTGGTGCTGCCCTCCCTCAAGAACAATAACAGTAAAGCTCGGCAGCACAATATTTATTCCTGGTCCTTTGGGAGGTGCAAGGTCCTTTAGTTCTAGAGGCAGGCCCATTCAAGACCTTGGCTTCCTGCCAGGAACACAGACACTCAAGTTAAAAGAGACTGAACCAGATTTCCTTCCTTCTTAGAATGTTGGAGCTGGAGCTACAAGGGACGTTGGAAAAAATCTGGTCTAACACCCTCATTTTACAGGTGAGTAGGTTTGCTTTGTACTGTTCATGGCTTTTCTCTGACATGATTTCAGGCAGGGGCATACCTTGTAAATTGTTCAGGCATTCCAGTTGTGTCTGAGTCTTTGTGATCCCGTTTGGGGTTCTTTTGGCGGAGATACTGGAGTGATTTTCCATTTCCTTCTCCAGCTCTTTTTACAGATAAGGAAACTGAGACAAACATGATTAAGTGACTTGTCTAGAGTCACACAGCTTGTAAGTGTCTGAGGCTGGATTTGAATTCAGGTCCTCCTGACTCCAGGCCTGGTGCTCTATCCATTGAGCCACCTACCTGCCCAACTGGTACCTTACCTTCCTATACTTTATTTTGAGTCCAGTACTGCGGTCTCATCTTTCTAGAGAACTCGGGAGTGGGCGGTTCTTTCACTCATGCAGTTTGGCATTAGTCTTAGAGAGTTGCCTGGGAGGGACACTGAGAGGTTCAGCATACTTCAGAGGCAGGACTTGACCTCAAGTCTTTCTATATCCAAGTCTAGTCTACTCTCTACTCTCCAATGACTGCTTGCTTAGTACTTAGAGTTTTCAAATCAATCACTGTCATATCTATTTATCACCTTACTTCATTTTTACGGAAACCTAAGGATGGTCTCCCATTTTATAGATAGAGAAACTGGGTTCAGAGAAGTGACTTGACCAATATCACATCGTGGTAAATAGAAGAGCCAAGACTAGAACCCAGGTATATTCCCTCTTACTCTGGTACCTACCACTCTGCCTACCACTCTATGAGACCCTGCATGAAGAACTAGAAAAAACCCTAGCCCCTTCTCAACACAGAAAATGAAGCTAATTAGCTAATGACCTGGTTGGGTGCTTAATGAGCCCGGGGCCTCTGGAGAGCCTATTGGTGCTACCTTTACTAAAGCAGCTTTCCGAATAGTCAAGTGCTTTCCCCTTGTATAGGGTGCTGACTCTAGGGAAGCAATTTAGATTTTTTTTTTTTAAACTCTGAGAAACTCAGCCTCCTTGAGGCTGATTTCAATTAGGGAGGCTCTTAAACCCTTTCTTTTCAAGGATGCTGAAATTTGAGGCCCATTGTCTAGTTCCCATTTCCTGCTTCCTTACTCTTCTGAGTCCTTTGGATGCCAGCCTGTGTATTTTCAGTATTTTCTACACTGAGAAGGCAGTCTTGGTGCAGAATTCAAATGACATCAGAACCTTTTGCCCCTGTGAGCACAAAAGCATGAGCAGAAAATGGAGCAGGTGATAGTACCATTTTTCCTCTGCGCCTTAAGGATCCTCTTTGTCAAACGGCATTTACTTTTTCTCCCACTAACTTGGCTCTGGAAAAACGCCCTTAATTGGGTTAGAAAATGCCCTTTTTGCCTCAGGTGGGCCAGGGCTGGGCAGTGCTCACCAGTGCTCTGGGCACTGGGGTGAGCCAGGGTCTAAGCTGTGATCTGTGGTGCTCTGCTATTCTCTTTGAAGCTTTGTGCTTTCCCTTTGGCTTGTGGAAGGAGATGGGGTGCAACTGAGCTGCCCAGATGTTAACTGAATGACCCCCATCCCATTGTGGCAGAATGTGGGCAGAATGGGTAGACCCCACCTGAATGGTTGACATCCTTCCCTCCCAGTCCTCCCAGGGCAGAAGCCTCCAGCCAATCATGCCGTACTTTCTGAACACCTACCATGTGGTCATCCTTCTGCTTGATGGAGTGGGAGGTTAACAAAGACATGATAACTGATCATTTTAGAGCACTTTTGTGATTTACAATGGTTTTTTTTAAATATCCATTATCTTATGGAAGATAACCTTCAGAAAAAAGCCTTTTGAGGTAGGTGGTACAGGTATGATTAATCCCATTTTATGAATGGAGAAATGAGGCACAGACTTCAGCACCCTTGAAAGGAAGGGGTTTAAGTGCCTTTCTAACTGAATCACCCTAAGGGAAGCTGGATTTTTCAAAGTAAAAAAACCAAACAAACCATCTCTCTATGTGTGTGTATATATGTATATATGCACATATACATATATACATAGTAACATATGCACATACATATACACACATACATACAAATGTACACACAGATATGTGTGTATATATACATATATGTATATACAATATCTATATCTGTCTATCTGTCTATCCTAATTGCTTTCAGTTAAGTGACTCATTGGCACATAGAAAGCGTCAGAGTCAAGATTTAAATCTAGCCATCTAATCCAACCCCTTTATTTTGCACATGAGCACCCTGGGGCAATGACTTGCTCAAGGTGATACCACTAACTGGTTGCAGAGCTGGGACCAGAAGCTGGATCTCTCTTCTTCCAGTCCAGTGCATTGTCTGCAATGTACAGAAGGCTTCAAAAACCATCACCATTACCCTTGACGTTACAATCCAGGCAGAGAGGCAAGACTAATCCACAAAAGGTTAGTGCACACACAATTATTCTTGTAGGCCCTAGTCTAGAAGGAGTTTGTGTTCCCCAAATTTGTTAGCAACCCAAGTCTTGCAGCCCATTTGCATGGGACTCTCCTCATTGGTGGAGATCGATTTCTTAATGCCCTGTACTTGTGGAAGGGCTGGAGTGGGTGAGAGCTGGAATGAAGAGGGGTCCTGGTCTCCTGACTTCCAGCTTTAAGAGAAGAAGATGTCGTTCCAGACTCTCTTTGGATCCCTGGAGGGAGAAAAACTATCTGGGAAGACATCAACATGCAGAGGAACAGGCAATTCTATCAAGTTTCTATTCCCAAGTTATGACACTAGAGACTCAAGGTAATTTCCTCTTGGGTGAGATCTGAGACTCTTTTTCTTGGTTGAGCTGAGTTGTCTTGCTCCCAATGGGAAAGCTGTGATTATCTGTGTATTATCAGGTATATAGTCTCATATTTATGTTTTCTCTGATTTCTATTTGCTATCTGTTCACATAAATGGGTTTTTTCCTATTTGCTATATGTGTTTGTTGTGAAACTGGCATTTGGTAGGAAGGGAATCAAGTCTTGCATATATAGCTCAGGGCCCTTCTTTCCCATTAAAGAATAGCAATCAGGATTGCAATTGGAACCTAAAAATTATTTCCCCTGGACTATCAACATTTAAGGGACCAGATAGATATGATTCTGGTCTGGTACTCCCCTGTCTAAGGAGAGCAGAATGGCTTCCCATCTTGGCAGGAATCAAAGTCTCTCTTAGAGAATGGTGGGGAGAAGAGACTCTAAAGATACTTCTTCCTCCCTGTGAACCACATCTAGAGAGATCCATGTAAACATACATACCCTACATGGATAATACAGCACAAAACACCACAAAACACCACCTTATATCTGGAACTCTGAATATCTTTCCCATAGAAACAGTATTATGTGGGATGCTTGGGTTCCTAGGCTGACCCACAAAAGCCTATTTAAACCCATGCTTATACAAATTATTCTAATTTATTTACTCATTATACTAATTATAGAAAGCTGAGTTCTGGGTCCTTGGAGCAAAGGACCACATAGTTTAGGAAAGAGGAAGGATACAAGTGTCCTGAGTATAGATGAAATGTGTCTTATCCATCCTTAAATTTTCTGTCTCCTTTTCCTCTTCTGCTTCCTACAACCTTTCTCTCTAGGACATTAAATGCTAAATTCCCTCCCATTGTGTCAAGCTCACTTTTACTAACCCTTCCCCGGGTCTGCTTTGTTTCTCAAAGTTCTCCTTGCTTCCAAAAGACCTATTTCCTACCTTCTGAAACAAATATCCAGTTTTCCCTCCACTGCTGACCTCATCCTGAGCTAGAAGTGCTAAGCAACCTGAGCAAAGGTATTCGCAGTAAGGTATGAATTCACGCTTAAGGCCCCTTAGCTTCCTAATCCCACTCCTCAACTGATTTTTTAAAGGAAAATCATAATGACCCAAGCTAATTTCTGACTGATGTAATTTTTGTTAGAAGTAATAGATCAGGGTAAGAGCTGGCCTTACTTTCATTGGTTTATGTCAGGGGTGGGGAACCTGCGGCCTCAAGGTCAGCCCTTTAACTAAATTCAAACTTCCTAGAAGAAATCCCCTTAATAAAAGGATTTGTTCTATAAAACTTGGACTCTGTCAAAAGGTTGCACCCAAGGACCTAGAAGGACACGTGACCTTGAGGCCACCCCTAGCCTATGTAATACCTTGGGTAAGGAAATTCCCTCCACCAATGCAGTTCTGTGCCTTCTCTGCAACTTACTTTTCCAGGGTCATGCCGTCAATATTTAAGAGGCAGGATCTGAACTCAGAGATTGCTGACTACGTAGTCAGCTCTTTATCCTCATTGCCTTTCAGCAGCAGAAGTAATAGAGGGAAATGAAAAAATGCAGTTGAAGTGGGGGGGAATGATATTTTGGTGCGTAGACTCCATAGGCAGAGCTTGAGGTCAGCCTCCCCCCCAGCTACTTCTGGTTTCAATAGCTACTTCCTTTCCTCTGCTTCTGGCATAGCAGTCACAGGATTGGTAGGTGGAGGGAGTGGAGATAGGCAAGAAGAGGGTTAGTGACCCAAGATGGATCCTTGGTAGGTGTAGGAGATGCCAAAAAATGACCTGACAGACCTTTAGGGTGGACCTGGATTATGGAGGTCTTCAAAAATGGAGCAGAGGGCTTTCAGTTTGCTATGTTTAAAAAAAATAGGGAGAAAATGAAGATTTTTTTTCCGAAAGAAAGGGAGTCACATAGTAAAAGTTATGTTAAGGAGATTGGTCTGGTAGCTCTTTGCAGGAATGGAATTTATGGACATTCTACACAGGGCTAATACAATGATACATGGCATCAATAGTTGCCTGTATTTAGAGTGAGGGATGTGAACATACCTGTATTCCTTCCTGATCAGACTCCATCTGGATTATTGTACCTAGTTCAGAGTGCTGGAATGAATTTCTTGGTAGGGAATAAAGCTGAAAGTAATCATTAGCAGGGGGCTTGGAATTTCATTTGTTAGAGGGAAATTTGAGTTAAAGGGGTCTTAGGTATAAAGAGGTAATTTGTTCCCTTAGGTCATACCCACAGATATTTCTACTGGGATCTGTTGCAAAGACCCCGCTATGTGCCCTGACTGTTAAGGGGGTTCTCCAAATTCCAGTCTCCCCATGTGCTCTCCTGCCTGGTTCTTAGGATACTTACTGCAGCTTACCTGCTTGGATCTAGTATGTGCCTATTCCCTCCAACTTGACCTGACACTCCCAAACTCTGACCTTGGGTTTGCTCTTTGGATTTCCAGACTGAGTCTCTTCTTTTTATTCTAAAGCACTCTTCAGTGACCTTTCGGTCTATATGACCACTATTATATACCATGCTGAGAAAGGCAGTGGTTTAATGCCCTAATCTCCAAAGTGAGGGCTATCTCCACTCCCTTGGGTATTTAAAATGAGACAGGAAGAAGCAACCTCCCAGGGACTTCCTAGTCCAAGGACCATTTTATCCTTCCCCACCACAATCTATGACCTGATGTGGTGGCAGCAGGGGCAGATACAATGTGAGAGAAGGGAAAGTAGCTGGGGGCAGCAGCAGGGTTCCAAAGCCTGGGTCAGGTGTTGGGGCCTGAGTTGAAATGGTGAGGTGACTGAGACAGGTGCTGGACTGAGAGGACTGGGAGCCAATGAGGATGGGAGCAGAGCATGGGCCCAGGAGGCAGCAGTTTCTCTTCCATCCCTCTTTATCTCCATCCAAATGCTGAGCAACTGCAGTGAGGAAACAGATACAGGCTTCTCAGGATTGATGACACCATCAGCACTAGGAGTCAATAAGGCTATGTCACATGGGGCATCCTCTGGGAGCAGCCCTACCATGCAGAGAGCCTGGATGATGACAATTAATAAGCTCTCGTTTATTAAAGCACCTACTATGTGCCATGCACTGTGGCAGACACTGGAGAAATGTTAGTTTCTGCCTCCAAGGTAACTTACATTATATTAGGGAGAGACAATATGGACATATATCAATAGATAAAATAGACTAAAAAAAGATAATTTGGAGAAAGGAAGGCACTAGTAGCTGGGGAAATCAGGAAAAGCCTCATGAAGAAGTTGGCACTTGAAATGAGACTTTAAGAAAATTAGAGTCTAAGGTGCAGAGGTGAGGAGGGAGTGCATTCCACAGTCTGCAAAGGCCCAGAGATGGGAGAAGGTGTCCTACAGTGGTGAGTTATCAAGTATTCACCCCAACAGTGTCAAATGTGGTGGCAACCAGATTAAAATGTCATTGGGAAAAATTTAACAAAAATAAATAAAAATATGATAGAACATAGATAATGTTAGTATGTCATTTTCTAAGTCGGTATATAGCCAGCAGGGATCCTTATGTACTCTTTAGCGGTCCCCATTCTTATCTGAGTTTGACACCACTGGTATCATGAATGAAGAATAGTAAGAAGGCTAGTTTGTCTGGGTCAAAGAGTATATGAAGGAGAATATTATGTAATAAGGATGGAAAGATAATTTGGTAAATAAGTTTGTTATTTACTTTTAACATTCTTTTAAAAAAAATTTTGAGGGGCAGAGCCAAGATGGCGGCGTAGCAATATATCGCAGCTCTCACATAGCCACCCCAAAATACCCATGGAATAGGACTCTGGACCAACCTAGAACTTCAAAAACGCACACAGATACTTCCCACTAAAGTCAGCTCGGCTACGAGGAACCATATCAGCACT
>CM053589.1:117671088-117701921 GCA_028646515.1 Pseudochirops corinnae
GTGTGAAGGGGGAGAATATCCAGAAGGAACACAGCTAAATCTGCATAGAAGTCAAAGGTTAAAGAAAAAAGCCCATTGGATCCAGAGGTTAGGAAGTCATTGGTGACTTTTTGTGGGAGCTTTTTCAGTAGTGTGGCAGAAAAAGAAGCCAAACTTTGGGTTCAGATAGTGGGGTGGTTATCATTTTCCTTTGAAGTTTTCATTAGATTTTCACAGATTTTTTAACAGAGTCCTTGAATTTTAAGAGACCCCATCTGAATGTGAAGTATCCTACCAGGAAGAAATTGTTCTTTGGATTGCAGCCAAAGCAATGCCACCTCTTCTTGTCAGTTTCCCCACCATTGTTCTAAGTAATCCAAACCAAATCAGTCTAACCCTATTGACACTCAAGCTTAAATTTGAATTTTTGAAACAACTGAAAAATATTGTTAATTGATTCCATTTAAAAGGCAACTCAGGTGTGATAATATACAAAACAATGAGTAGTGCAAAAATTATTTGTATTTTACTTCAGACTGAAATATAACCCAGTCAGCCACTGTAGTGATTACACACATACACATACACACACTTCACAGCAGACATTCACACATTCACCCCCTCTCTGTGTGTCTAACAGTTTTAAAATTGTTCATTTCTGCAACTGTTCATGTCCTAAATTACATGTACTTTTAAGACCATAGGATCTAGCCCAGATAGACAGGTTAAGAGATCACCTAATTGAACCTTTTCATTTTACAAAAGAAACTGAGGCCTATTTGAAGAGAAGTAGCCATTTATTTACCCTAAGTCATAACAGGAGAAAAGCCAGCATTCAAGCTCACATCCTCTGACTCAAAATCCATTGTTCCTTTTGCTACTCCACACTATGTACTGGTTCATAATTAAGATAACAATAAGATTTTATAGTTTTATTCTTAGAAGTATGTGCTTGTCCTTAAACAAGAATCTTAATTTTAAATTCATTTATTGTTGGTTTTTAAATTATGTAGAATCATGCAGTTTTGAGAGACCTGTAAAATTAATTTAATTTGTCCAACACCACCCAGGTTCTCAGCAAAATTTATTTTAAAAGCTTTCCTATCAGATGGCTCCTAATGTGATTCTAAAAGATCTCCAGGGAAACTGATTTCAACTCCTTCTCTGATGAGTTCTAGTGTTTAATGCTTCTTACTGCCAAAATATTTTTTCCCCTAAAAATTTAAGGCAGCTCAGTTGAGCAAGTTGTTTTTCCTTTGTCTTAATGTTGTTTCCATTCCACAAATAATTATTAAATTATGGGCTTGGTGCTGGAGAGACCAAGACAAAACAACCATTGCCCTCCAAGAACTTACTTTCTACTTGAGAGAACACAGCATATACATAGACAAGTAAATATAAAGTGATTTCAGAAGAGGGGAGAGTACTAACAACTAGGGGAATCACAAGGCCTCTCTTCGGTAAGTCCTTGACCTGAGCCTTGAAAAAGTCTAGAGATTCCAAGAGGCAGGGCTAAGAATTAGATACACGCCAAGCACAGGGGGACAGTCTGTGCTGAGGCAGGGAGGCAGAAGATGGATTGATATATTGGGGACATAGAACCAGCAGGCCATTTTGACTAGAACATAGAGTACATGAAAGGAATGGCAAGAAAAAAGTCTGTAAAGATAGACCAGGTCCAGATTAAATCCTTAAATACTAAACAGGAGTTTGTATCCTCTCCAAGAAGCAATAGATAGGCATTGGATTTCTTGAGCAGGGGCCTAACATGATTAACCTGTGTTTTCAAGATTATTCTGGCAACCAAGTGTGGGGATGAATTGGAGAAGGACTATGGAAGCAGGGGAACTAATCAGTCAGTAAAACATTGTTTAAGTGCCTACTTAATCTGCCAGGCACTATGCTAGATCAATTAAAAAGGCTGTGGTGATAGTCTTAAGAATGCTAAGACATTATGACCTGAACTAGGTTAGTGGCTGTGTGAATGGAGAAAAGAGGATGGATGAGGAAAAATAACACATATTAATTTGAAAGCCAGTTATGTGCATCGTGCTGTGTAGCATAAGGAGAAATGCAAAAGAGACATAAGACACAATTCCTCTCTTTTGGATGTTACAGTTATTTGAAGGTTGTTCTTTGTAATAAACAGTCTTGATAGTTCAGTTAAAAAATTAGTAAGAAATACCCCTGTTGTTCTACTGAAAAAGCAAAAATCACAGTCATTCAAAAATTTAAAAGGGGAGCTAGTTTTTTTAATTAGCTTTATGACACTACTTCCTGCCATCATCATCATCATCTTGAGGGAAAAAGAAGACCCTGTGACTTTGGAGAGTTCTATTCTTCAACAATTTTAAAACTAATCAGATTTTAGGGTTTTTTTTCTTTGTTATTAATGAGTTCATTGGACTGCATTTATAGACGTCTCCTAGAATTCCAGGTTGGAATATCAGTTTGGTCCTCTTCCTGTGAGGCCAGAATTAAATTTGGCTAGAATTCAAAGAAACTTGCATTTTAGATAAGGAGGACTTTGCAGGAATTGAAAATATAACCAATAACTTGGGAAGTTTTTGGATCTAGTCTCATTAACATCAAATGTGGTTTTATAGTTTTACTCCTGGTATTATTCCAATGGTGGTCACTTTCATCAGTTCATAGCACTGAGAGCTGCAAGTGATTTTACTCTACTCTAATATTCCCTTGCCTCTTCCCCTCTCCCTCATTTTTGAGATTAGGCAATTGAAGCTTTGTGGAAAGGACTTGTATGGAGGTTATACAAGTATTACTACTTGGCTGGGCTAGGTGTTTCTCATATCACACTAATTTTTATTTTGTTTTAAGTATTTGGGCCAGGGAAGGAAACGGAGCTTTAGTGAATATTAGAGATTCCTATTGTTAGTCTGTAGGGTGAGTTGATGATCCTTAAGGTTGCCTGTTTGAATTTGGAAAGATGAAATCACGGGTCCAAATGAAAGGGGGGAAAAACAATAAAGACATTTAATATATTTGTAACCCAAAGGAATTTATCTAATGGTTGGGATTTTAGGCCCCTTTGCAAGATAACAGGGATGATAATCTGTGGGTAGGAGGATTGTTTGTTATCCCTCAAATCACATTGGAATAGGCATAGGGCCAGGCCAGCCTCTCTAATATTGATTACAGAAATGAATTCTAACATTGTAGAGTCTATTAAAGAGTTGCCACTTATCTTTAGAGACTTGTCATTCACCACAGTCATAGGGCTTTGAAAACTGTTGCACACTGAAACATTTATATATATTCTAAATATTGATTATGTTCTCAACGGTGTTTTGCTTGGGGCATTCGGACTAATTTATTGACTTATTAAAAATATGTCACCACTGGCTGATTAAACATCGCTCTATATTTATAATTGATTTGTGTTTTTAGAGGGAGTCTGAAAGTAAGAGCTTAACCATTATTCTTTCTTGATGTTCCACCAGTATTTTATTGTCACATTTATCTTTAGTAGAAATCTAGCCAGAATAACGTGAATTAAAAAGAGGGAAAATACCTTTTATAAGCTTTCTTAAATACATCAGGGGAAAAAAATCATTAAATGACCATCTAAAAATATTTCCCTCATAAGAAGATTGTTTTACATTTTAGTTACGAGATTTGACTGATTCCTAGGGGTAACCAAACACAATCACCTGCCTTTCTGTCAACTTGCAACCTGTTATTATGGAAGTGTTCGGTGGGTGACTCAGAAGCAGTGTACTCTAAATGGTTTTTGTATCAGTTTCCAGACAGTTAGGTTCACCAGTCTTCATCACTGTTTGTGGATATTGTTAAGTGGTACCTATTGACAAACAGAATAGGTACATTCCCAGAAAGTTTTTTATAAAATAAGTATCTGTATATGGAATCTTATTTACCCGTTAGTTTTAATGGTTAAAATCAGTGGTGTGTTCTTGAAAAAAAGGGAGAGTGTAAATTGTGGTCCTAAGATATGTTATTTAACAATTATATCAAACAGGAAATGTGACATATTGTAAAGAACATTGGATCTGGATTCTGGAGACCTGGGTTCAAATCCTGTCTCTGCCACTGGGACTGTTGAGAAGGGGATAGACAGTTCACTCATTTTTTTAAGTTCAGGAAACTAGAATTCTTTCTCATACATTAGTACCTGAAAGAGTCCATAGAAAAGTTCATTAAAGGAGTAGAACCAGAGGGCCTCCAAGGTCTTTTCCAGTTTTAAATCCATGATCCTCTGATCCTGTAGAAATGATACCTAGGGCACCCATCAAAATAGCCAAGTATCAGTTTCTATTAATGACCATTGTGTTTTTAAGGCTTCTTGAAAAGCCTGCTCCGTAGTTTAGAACAAGAGGAAGTCTGCTTGTCATATACTTGTTTGAAAATTTGTTCGCCAAACACTTTGAGGATTGTGGTGAAAGCACTATGTCCAGTACTGCAAGGAATTCTGAGGTCAGTGGCCCAATCCCCTGAACTCACAGACTAGTGAGACAGATGAGGCACAAATCATTATAATAGGTGGTAGAAAGTTAATGGCAAGAAGAGATCTTTCTCTTTTTTTTTTTTTTGCCTTTTTTTTTTTTTTGGAAGGGCAATTGGTGTTAAGTGACTTAGGTCACACGGCTAGTAAGTGTGAAGTATCTGAGGCCATATTTGAGCTCAGGTCCTCCTGATTCTGGGGCCAGTGCTCTATTCACTGTGCCACCTAGCCACCCTGAGAGATCTTTCTCTGTTTAAAAAAAAAAAGCAAGACGATGTTTCTCAGCATGTTTGTGCTACTCCAGATCATGGCCTTTGGGATTCTGTTCTTAATTGCTATTTTTATCTTCCCCAAGTGGCTCATGCAAAGGCCTGGTTACATAGAAACATCTCATTGGGTAGATTTTTTACGTTTTTTGCTATTATATAAGTAACAGCTCTGATTCTTGTGAGAAACCTGAAATCTAATTCCAGATTATATGACCATAACTAAGGCATTTATCATCTCTGGATCTCAGCCTTCTTATGTACATATTAAAGTAGGTTATCGCTTTCAGGTTAGTAATATATGAAATGGCGGTCTAGAGGCCTTACCTTCAATAAATGAATGATCTGTCCTCTTCCCATCATCAGACCCAGACTTATGAAAGACCAGAGTTAAACTTAGACTGTGTGAGTCTGAGAAGACAAAAATAGGGGTACATTTAAAATTCCAGAAGGTTTAAGGAAGCTTAGGGGAAATGCCCAAAGTATAGTGTTCTCACAAGGTATGAGTTACTTTGAGAAGAGCTAAAACAAAATTACATGTTCTTCTAATAATGTGAAATAAAGTGTCTGTTTCTTAAGTATTTACCTGTATTTCATTTTTTGCTTTCACTCTCAACCCTCCAACAATATTCTGGTCTATCTGCAATAGTCATTTGTGATAGACATAGACATTTGTCATCAAAGCTAGAAATTTTAAGTTCAGTTGGACACAGGTTACCTAAAAAAGTCTCTTAGTCTTCCTTGTGTTTTTTTTCCCCTGAAACAACTCTATAAAAGTTTTATTGCATAGTAGCTTAATGGGTTGCTTAAGAAAGTCACAAAACCACATTGACTAAGTCCACTACAAATTATGCTTTGTAACCAACTCTTTGTTGCATTGAAATCCTTTTCTTTTTCCATTATTTGCTTCCCTATCACATTCCCTACAATGTTCTCTTTCACCTCAAGTCCCAACTTCACTCTCTTACATCCTACTTGATGCCATCCAACATGAGCTCCCTCCACCTCCACACCTCAAAACAGACTCTGTTTTGTTTCATCTGTTTCCCTTTGGTCTTCAAGGATGAGATAATCCTTCTTACCAGTGCTAACTCCTTCACCTGTTTTCTTGATCCAATCTACTTATGGCTTTTGTGAGATCTCATTCCATCCCAATCTGCACCTCTCTCACATCTTCAGTTTTTCCCTATCAACTGAAAATATACTGTCATTGCTGAACCTCCAAGGAAAAGGTTGTAGTCATTGTGAAGCAAATAAAAGTGCCATCCTATTGAGACTTAGGAAAATATCTTTGTAGCACCAAAGCATTGACCAGTATTTTACCCTCTTTAGCAGTATTGGTGTGTGTGTTTTGTTCTGCATCTTGACAGGAGTTGCAGAGGTATGGGGGAATAGAATGGGGGAGTGTCATATACTTTCTTCAAAGAAATACCATATTCTTAACAACTTTATTGCATTTGTTTCTAGGCCTGCAATGAGTCCTAAATGAGTTTCTTTTTCTTTGGTCCCAGGAAGCGTACTCCAACTTTTGACACTCCATGACTCTTTTCTTTTTATATAAATACTGTATGAATCAAGAAACTCTGTAATGTCTGAAACAAATTAAAAGCCTGACATATTCTACTATTTTCTTTTGAAAAGATGATATCCAGTGATCCATTCTGGGTTCCAACTACTGAGGAAGAATATTTGCACTTTGGGGAGAAAGCTGACTCAGAGAACCAAGCTCGAAAGTACATGAATTCGGTACGAAAGCGAAAAGGACTTTATGTGGAAGAAAAAATTGTGGAACATGCAGAGAAGCAAAGAACACTTGGCAAAAATAAGTAGCTGCCTCCATTTTCAGTTTGGTACACTGGTGGATTATTTTTTTTTCTTTCTAACAGGTTAAAAGCTTCATTAAGGATTTGCAATTTTGAAATTTTTCTTTCTGCTGCAGAATTTTTTCATTTATTTAAAACTTTAGCTAGTTTAGTATATTAAATAAAGTTATTCAAAAAGGATGTTGATAAGGCTTTTTTCAAAGACTGATTTTATTCTAAGGCAAGTAAGTCTTATAGATATCTAAACAATGACTTGTCAGTTTTCTACATAACCTTAAAGATTCCAATACTAATATTGAGTAGGACAAGATTTTTAATACAGGGTCTATAAATTATGAACTCTCTGGTTTGTGTTTGTTGCTTTTTCATTTTGTGAAAAATCATCATGGTGTTCTGCCTTGTATCCTGAAATTTTGTACATCCCTTTGATATACTTTGTAGAATGAAAACTTTGAGGAAAACATCGCCCACAAACTGGTGGAAAAACTGTGCAACAGAAACATTTTTTGCATGTGAATGTCAAATCGTACCTGGCACATTGTGTGGAGATCATGTGTCTAATAGAAAAGTAGCCATTTTAAACTCACGGTATAATTTATCAAATTTCGAACAATTACAGTAGATTCACTTGACAGCATTGCTTAACAGAATGTTTTATTATGTGTAATATGCCAGTAACTTACCTTGTCAACTGACTTTTTGAACAACCTTCATTGATTACTGTGAACATCATCTTAAATTACTTTAAATTGTAATAGGAATATTAAGTCACACATATACCTTAAAAATAATGTTACTATCGTGACTTTCCTGTGATTATTAAATTGCTTATTTCCCCAATTTTCCAGAAAGAATCGTAACCAGTGTGCATAGGCTTGCTAACTTTTAGCATAAATATTTTTTTTCACTAAATCTCCTCAGTTACTATCTTAAGAAGAATTGGAATTTAAAAAGAGAAAACCAATTAGGCTACAAGTCCATTTCAACAGTGTTTTTGAATGTTACTTGAAAAAAAAAAAGATTACATTTTGTTTCTTTTCTTCACAGTGTTCTGACTAGACTTTGTTTCAGAGTGTTTGTGACAGATGTCCTTGAAAGCCTTCCGTGGTCGTTGTTAACATTGAATGAAAACATTTGTTGTTTTCTTGCGCCATGGCCTTGGCAATTTCTGGGCCAGTCTACTTGGTAGAGACCATTTAGCAAAGTTCAGACAGATACTACACTAGCTGTTTCAGTGCCCCAATTTAACAGGTTATATCGACCATTGGTTTGTTTTCATGATTAGGATAATTTGGGACTGTAAAATCATGCTTAATCCTAAATCCTGTGGGAACCAAATTATAACAGTTAGGAATAATGGCATTTAAACTACTAGATGTGCCAAGTGCATTGTATCAAAACTATGCAATATTATTAGAACATATTGGCATTATTATTATTGAACAGTAAAGGAGTACATGGTGGGTGTGAACAGGCCATAACGTATAACCACTGTGGGACTCCAAAGAAAAATAGGAGTGAAAAGATATCATCAGGGAAATATATGGAAGAAAAATAATATTGGCTGGTCCCGTGATGAGTATAAGTCATGACAGGTGAGCACCACAGAGTGCTCACCTGGTGTCTTCCTGAGGTCAAAAAAAAATGAGGAAGTCCTACAAGCCTTTCGGTTGACCCTTAATAGTGAACTGATTGGAAGACATGGACAAGAGTTGTATAGAATGGGCAAGTATGGGTAGGTTGCTATCCACATCTTTAGAGGAAACATCCACATTGATGAGATTACAGATTAGCACAATAATACAATATTAGTATTGTTGGAAAGAAACACCAAAGAAACTACCTTGGTGCTCCCCATAATGGAAGGAAATGATTGGGTGGCCTTCTGTTGTTATGTACCATTGTATTCTTTGGACTCTGCTCCAGAGTTGATATTGAAACTTACATTCTAGTTTCATTTGTTCTCTCTTTCTTCCTCACCTTTTTTAGTATAACTCATTGTAGAAGAGTATTAATAGAAAGCCCTGTCTTTAAAGAGTCAAGGCATTAACAAGATAATCTCTAAGACTTTTTCTTGCTCAAAGTTTAGGATTAGGAACTGGGAGTGAGGGTGTATATAGGCTTTGTAGCGCCAGCTAGCCCTGGCTATGCTTCCTACAACACAACCAGATTACAGTCAGGACTCTCAGGTAACTCCATGAAAACCTGAGCTATCAAGGCCCCTATTGCCTGAATAGAGTTGAAAGGATTAGCAGAATTGGGGAAAGAAAAAGCTATTTGACTGTGAAGTGGCCAACTTTGCCCCCTTTTTAGTCAACAAGCATTTTTTTTAAGCACTTAATATGTTACAGGCTCTCTCCAAGGCCCTGGGGATATAGATGTTAAGATACAAGATCTGTTAGGGGGGATAACATGTATATATGTAAATACATACAAAATAAATACAAAGGAATTTGGGGTGAGGGAAGCAATTGTATCTAGGGAATCAGAATTTTTATTAAGTTAATAAGTATTTTTAACTATTATAAACAAAATAGAAAATTTTCAGCTGCAGAATAGTAAAAGTCCAAAATTCAAATCAAGTTTTAAAAATATCCAAGACATCAAGAACATTAGAAACCCAAATAGAGATAGTAGGATTAAACCAGAAATTAAACAAGTTTTCCACATAACTTTGGCTACGACAGCAAGGAAAGTCTTCTTGGGAGGCTAATTCAAGAACTGTAGGAAGCCAGAAAAAGCAGCCCACTATTACCCATCTCCAATTCCTTTTGATCCTCATATGACATGAATTTGAGTCCCTTCAACCATTTTGGTTCAATGCAATCCGGTATTTATTAAGTGCCTACAATGTTCAAAGCACTGTTAGGTGGCAGTGATACAATGGAGACAATAAATTCCCTGCCCTCAAGAAGTTTACATTCTATTTACATACAATCTGTAAACATGTGTATGTGTGTATATATGTACATGCCAAAGATCATTTAAGGAGCAGGGAAAGAATTAACTAGGGAAGTGGAAAATCAGCCCACCTTACATTGGAGTTGGCATGTGAGCTGATTCTTCAGAAAAGCTAGGGATTCTAAGACTAGGAGGTGGTACTTGCTGGAAACATCCCAGTTTACCAGTGTCCCAAAATGTGGCCCCCCCGAACAGCATGATTCTTTCTACATGTGTCCTGACTGTCAGAATACAGTAGGACTACCACCTCTCTAGTTCTAGGCATCCTGGCTCTTAGTGCCGCCTAAGGTTCCATTGTTATTGTTGTTCAGTTGTGTCTGACTCTTGGTGACCCCATTTGATGTTTTCTTGGCAAAGATGCTAGAGTGCTTTGCCATTTACTTCTCCAGCTCATTTTACAGATGAGGAAACTAAGGCAAACAGAGTGAAGTGGCTTGATCAGGGACACCCAGGTAGTAAATGTCTGAGGCCAGATTTGAAGGAAGATGAGTCTTACTAACTCCAGGCCTAGCATTCTATCCACTGTACCATCTAGCTGCCAAGATCACATGGTTTTTGCCATATTACACTGTTGATTCATCTGGGGGATTCAAATATTAGAGGGGGCCCAGCTTTGGATTGCCTCTTCCCTTTCGGTTTTTGTGTTAGCCAAGAGCTCCTGGGTATCCTGAGAATTTCTGTTACAGGTTGCATCTACCCAAGCAATGATCTTAAAGTGCCATAATTTCAATTAACAATTGGCATCTTATGAATCAGTTCTGGAACTATTTGGGAATATGCTAGGGAAGTGAAATTCTGAGTCCATAATTTATGCATGCTTCTGCTCTGTACTAATAGCTAACTTTATTGTCTTGGTTTTTTTTTTTCCTAGAAACTATACTAATGGGTCACAGTTACCTCCTGTGCTAGTTATTCTACATAATTACTTTTCCCAGAGACCCTCCCCCCCCCTTAATGGCATCTCACTGAAGACTGTTTCACAGAATCACTGAAATTGAGAGATAAAAGGGATTTCAGAGGTCTTCTAATCCAACCCTTATGTGATAGGAATACCACTATAGTATACTCAACAAGTAGACATACACTTGAGCAAGGCAATAATGCTTACAATATTGAATTCCATTCATTTACCAAATATAAGATAACAGTATGTGGAATATACATAGGGCTCGGAAGTGTTTCAAGTCATTTTTTACATATTATCCTATGTGAGTCTCATCATAACTCTGTGGTGTAGGCTGGTGTTTTTATTCATATTGTATAAATGAGGAAATTTACGCCTGTAAGTGCTAATGTGGGATCTTGCTCCACATCTTTGCTGACTTCAAGCCTAGTACTTGTTGTTATTATTATATTCTAAAAGATCAGCAGGATCAGGCCTGTTAGGGATGAATCTGTTTGTATAGTTTGTTCTGTCTGCCTTCTCATCTCTGCCTCTTGGAATCTCCAGTTCCCTTAAAAGCTCAACTCAAATGCCATCTTCCTCAAGAGGCCTTTCCTGATTCCCCCAGTTGTTAGTGTCTCCTACCTAAGATGAAACTATTTTATTTTGTGTTTATTTATTTGTATATAACTTGTATGTGTCCTGCTTATCCCACCCCCAATCTTGAACTTAGCTAACCTCTCTGAGGACAAAATCTATGTTCAGCTTTGTCTTAATATCCCCAGTGCTAAAGAGGGAGCATAGTATAAGGCATAGGTGAATGATTTTTGAAGCCAGAAAAACCTGATTTCAAGTTCTGTCTCTGAAACTGAGTGTGAACAATGGGAACTGAGCCAGTGAACACCTCTCAGATGCTCTAGTTAACTCTATTAAGTTCTTAAGTTGCTAAAAAAAAAAAAAAATAAATGAATGAATGAAAAAAGAAAAAAACTACCAACTTGCATTGGTAGAGGGAGTTTCCTCACTCTGGACTTCCTATAAGATTGAAATTACAACTAGTACTGGGGCACATAAAAGGTGCTTAATAAATATTTATTGAATTGAATTATTTTTATTATATTAGTAGAACTATGAAAATGAATTTTGTTATTAATACACTTTCCAGGGTCTCATGTAAATTCATAGGATTTAGAGCTGTAAGGGATCACAGAAGAGGAAACTGAGGTCCTCTACAGAGGTAAAATTGATTTATCCCCAACCCTTACAGATAGTAAGTAGGAAGAAGAGCTAATGTAACCATGTCTTGTAGATGAAGAAAGAGCAGCCCAGGGAGGTGAAGATGTTTGTGCAAGATTTCATGACTATTCAATGACTGAGCCAAGCCTAGGATCCAGATGTGTTGGCTCCCAGCCCAATACTTTCTATTCTATGTCTCCACTCTACCCTCAGAGCCTCTTATCCTTAAGTAAAATATTCCTAACAGTCTCTTCTGCCTCCATTATAAGGAACTGGCATCTCAACTGGGCTATATTGGGCCCTGACGTATGCAACATTTGGAGATTAGGTGTTTGTTCTCAGAAACAATTTGAAATCAATTTAGCAGATTGAAGCAGAAATAAAAATTCATCTTTTGTGGTATTGGAGATCAGTAATATTTTTGAAAATTAAGTGATATCAGCTGTCCTGTGGATTTCCTACCAGCTTATCCTTTTTTAAAAGAATAAATAGGGAAAAGGACTGTTTATTGAGATTCCAACATTGTTTTCTAGAATCCTAGTTCTCCATTTCTCACAGTACTTATCTGTTTCCCTTTGGGACTGACATACTGAATCATTGTGTTTATTGTCAGGCTTGGAGGGATATTTATCAAGGTACAGTAAAAGTTTAAATGCTAACCAACAAAGTAAATGTTTGTCAAATTGGAATTTTTTAATTAAATGCAGGTATACCATAGATATGGTCTTATTTAACATCTCTAAAGTTTTGCTGTTATTCAAGCTCATGACAACTATAGGTAACATATAATGCTTAAAGGTTTACTTTTCCTCACGACAATTCTTTTAATATTCTCATTTTACAGTTGAGGAAACTGAGGCTCAGAGTTTGTGAATTTGCCATTGTTATATATCTAGTAAATTTTGGAGCTGAGCTTTGAACCCAGCTGTCTTGATTCCAATTCCAGAAGTCTTTCTTCTATTTCATGCAGCATAAAATCATGGTCTACCTTTTGCATGAGTAGAAATTCCCTCTATAGCGTTTGCTAAGTGACTATTCAGTCTTCATTTGAACACCTCCAGTAATGGGGAATGATCTGCTTTTCAGGGTAATCCAGTACACTTCTCAATAGTTCTAATTTTTAGCAATTTTTCAAGCCAACATGTGTCTCTCTTTATCCTGGCCTGTTGCTCCTAGTTCTGTCCTCTAAGATCAGACAGAATGAGTTACAGGACTACAAAGCAAATCTAATCCTTTTTCACAGATACTTGAAGACTATTTTTTGTGCCTCCTACAGCCCTTTCCCAAGTCATCTCATGTCTGAGCTAAATATACCCAGTTCCTCTAAATGATCCTTGTACTTTCCTGTGCCCTCACTATCCTGGTTATCTTCCTCCTAATATTCTCCACCTTGTCAATGTTCTTCCTACAATAGGCACTGAGCATAGAATACTGTACAATTGAACAGAATAATGCAATCATGATCTGGCCAGAGTAGAGTACACTGAGACTATTACCTCCTTTGTTCTAGACACTGTGTTCCTATTAATGTAGCCAAAAATTGCTCTAAGGTTGTGTTTCTTGATTTTTGAAAGAAAGGAAGATAGGGGAAATGACTGGAGAAAAATTACAGATAATATTATTTAAAACAAAAAAAAGATTGGAAAGATGTATCAAGGCTGCCCTTGAAAATGTTAAAGCGGAATGACTGGCTTTTGCTAACAGTTTTCTATTGCAGACCAGATCTTTATCATCACATGATTGACTGAATACTATAGGAGATATGAAATCCCACTGTATTTTTTGTCAATAAGTTAGTTTTAAGAAGTACTCAGCTAGGGGCAGCTAGGTGGCACAGTGAATAGAACACCCACCCTGGAATCAGGAGGACCTGAGTTCAAATTCAGCCTCACTTGATCCTTACTAGCTGTGTGACCTTGGGCAAGTCATTTAACCCCAATTGCCTTGCCTCCCCCCCTCCAAAAAAACAAACAAAAAAGAAATAGTCAACTAGAGAGAAATGGAGTTTTTAAGGCTTTTCTCTAACGTAGCATTTTCCATGTACATGTTAAGATTTTAACAAGGTTCCTTTGTAGATGCACCTCCAGAAATAACTAAAAAATCCTTTGATTATCAATCTCAGACACAATCTCTTTTAAGGGAAATGTATGATTTCCAAAGGTATCCACTGCTGTCATGGAGAATGTCGTGGGGAGATTACTTATAAGTGGGAATCCCATTTACCTCAAATGTAAAATGGGAACAGCAGTACTTGTATTACTTAGTTATAAGGTTGTTGTGAGGTTTAAATGTAATAATTTATGCAAAGCATTTTAACGAACGTATAAATATTAACTGTTATTATGATCATCAATGGATTTATTGCATCAAGTGCCAGAATACTATGAGAATACTTCTTAATGAGATCCACGGTCACTGAAAAGAGATCAGTTCTTATTGTATACATCTGGAAAAATACAAATAAACCAAGATACTCATTGTCTGGACTATGGCAAGCAGTCGAATGAGAAGCCCATTGACGTAGTACATCAGTACATACATTTTGGACAGGCACTACAAATGGACGATGAAATGGGTCCTAAATTGATTAGGAAGAAGGGAACAAGTTGGATTGCATCTGGAAAATAAGCTCTTTCAATGATCGCAAGCTATTCCCTGACACAAAATCCCATAATTTTAACTCTGGTGTTCTCCCAGAGATGTTCTATGGCTGAAAATCTTTACGTTCTAGATTTTTCAAAGAATCAAAGTTGCATGTGGATCCCAAGAGCATGGTGGGTATAAGTAGGCTGATGACAGGGATAGGCTAGTGACGTAGCAGAAGCAAAAGATTACAGCTAGACAGCTCAAGCATTGCACTGGTACTCATGGAGTTAGGATTAGAAGTTCTCCAGTGAATAAAGAGATCTTGTATGGAAGATTAATGAGAAGATGAGAATCACACAGGATTAGAAGGCGCAGATGGGTTGTGATGTGCCCTGCAAAGGGTATATTGATATCCATGAAGTCATAGATCCATTGATAACAGAATCTCAGAGTTAGAAGGGACCTCAATTCCTTCTCCAATGTACCCAGAAAATGGTCATCCACTCTTTGCTGGAAAACTTTCATTAAGAGGGGAACTCCACCTTGTGCCGTTTTTGTCTCTCTAAAGATGAATGCCCTTTTTTTTTTTTTTAACAACAGTCACTTCCCAGTAATCTCTCCAAGATATCTCTAAACTAAATGATGCATCAACCAAAGGTGATAGAGTATTTGCACTCATTACTTGCAGCCTACCACCTCTTTACTGAGAAAAAAGAAGAACTTCCAGAACCATTATTTGGAACCAGGATTAGTCATGTCATTCATTTTGAGTTTTCAGCTTTTGTTTTTTCCTTGATTTAAGTTAAAGACCCACTATCCTATTCTCTAGGTTCTGCTTTCTTCACTAGAGTGTAGACATGATGTAGACATCAGTTTACACAAACTCTTCATACGTGTAATAACATTCCTTTACATTCACATATCACAGGGAGCAAAAAATGTTATTATCAATGTTTTAGTGTATAGCACCTTTTTTTTTCATTGACCTTATTGCAGTGAGATCACTAGGGCAAAGGGTGTGAACAATTAGTAACCTCTCAAATAATTCCATTTGATTTCCAGAATGGTTGTACCAATCCACAACTCCACCAATATTGTCATATAACATTGTATGAACATTTTCTCTCTGCTATCTCTGATATTATTAACTCATATTGATCTATAGCCCACTAAAACCTTTTTTCCAGTTTTTTCCCCCCCACATAAATTTAACTATGTATCCTCTGGCCCATGATTCACTTCAACAAACATTTATTCAGTACCAACCACTGTGCTAAGTGCTCAGGGTACAAAGATAAATATTGCCCTCAAGGAGTTGAAAGTATTGCTTTGTGCAGTTGATTTTTTTAACCCAGGTGTAGGACTTTTAATGTATCTCTGTTCCATTTCATCTTCATAGGTTGAGTCCATCATTCTGACGTATTGAAATCTTTTTTATTTCCTGATTGTCATCTAGCATTGCTTTTCCCTTTTCTGTATCATCTGCATATTTGATAAGTGTACATCTAAGTCTTCATCCAAATTATTGATGAAAAATGTTCATCTTTATAGAACTAAGAATAGATCCCTAGAGGTCTCTGTATCACCACCACCAACATTTAGCTTGTCACCTATCTGGCAGCCTCATCTGTTCAAACACAACCACAAGCCAGTACATCAGCCAAGAGATATCAGTATATCTCAATACCCATGCATTAAAGAATTCACACATTACATAGAGGAAAGACCTATATCTCCCCATACAGTGCCTGGTTACTTTGATTTGATACTTAATAATGTGGTTTGTAAGCACACAGCTTATTAGAAGCAATAAATTAGAAAGGGCTATACAGGTAGATGCTATGGATTAGTATACTGAAAGCAATAGGAAGTAATGATAAGCTGTCAGTAAGAGAAGGGACATAAAAACTAAAAATATGCAAGTGCTTAGAGCGTGACAGTCTAGGGCCATTTAGTTTAGGGACAGATAACACAAGACATCTCAGTGCATCCTGAAGGCATCGCTGGACTACAGTAATGATTACAATTAGGTTAAATAAATAGTTTCATAATTAGATTAAATTCTATTTGATATATTTTATTTACAAAGGGGGGGTGTCTGATATGTTTGAGAAAGATTTGCATCCAAAATCATTAATTTTTAAAGTTTTGGTGCTTAAGTTTGTCTTTAAAATGCCTCTGTGTAGAACAAACAATTCCACAGGATTTGGGGGAGCCAAGGTGTTAACTGTACTGCAGGATTTCTTTAACTGTGTTTCTATATTCCTGTTATAACTTCTTTTCTAGACAAGACAATAAAGTGTTGAGTGTTGACCTACATAGTCTCAGAATTCTTCTGTTCCTTTTGTTATTAGTCCTTCAGAGATAATCACATACATATAGTGATCTGAAAATTACATCCAGTTCCTTGCAACCCGACACGTATACCTGCCTTGTGATTTGTGCCCAGCAACCTTAGGACTCTCTCTACAGCTTTAGATCAAGCAGCTCCTCTCACCCAAGTAATGAATCCATGGATTAATCTTCCTTTAAAAGAGTGCTCCCTTGGTTAAATCTCAATTTCCAATGCAAGACCTCTTTTCTTCAGTTTACCTCTTCCTAGTGTTTTCTGAATTTTGCCTAAAGCAGAAGGCAAAGGCCTTTTTTAATCCTGTTGTTTCTAACTGTAGGAATGGATGGAGTTAGCTTCTGGGCCAACTTAGGACAAAACAAGAATGACCAAAATAACAAGCAAAAAACTCACCAATTTCCTAGTTTTGTGTTTTAATACTCTCAGACCCTTGTTTCCTCTAGGTCTTGGCTCCCGTTGAACTGCATCCGACTGACCTAACTTTGACATTCAACCTTCCATTGTTAATCCTAATTCTGTCTTTTAGTTTACCAGCTAGGTTCCTTTTCCAGTGTTTTGTTCATAACTGGGCAATAGGTTCATTTCCCATTTTTCTGATCTTGGATGAAGGTATAGATGGCATCTAATCAAATATATAGGTGGTATGTAACTTGAACAGGGTGGAGGTTCATAGAGTCTTAAGTCTAGAGCCAGAAGGAATCTTAGAGATCATCTAGTCCAGCCCTTTCCTTTAGAAGATGAGGAGCTTGAAACCCAAAAAAGCTGGTGACTTACATAATAAGGTCATAGGTAATAAGCATCAGTAGTGGCATATGATCCCAGGTTCTCTAACTTCGAAGTCGGTGTTCTTTTTCAAAACCCACCATTTCATTCTTGAAGCAGCTTATTCTTTGGATGATAGAAGTGGGATCCCAGAACACCTTGACAAGTTGGAACTATGGGTTGAATCAAAAAAGATAAAAGTTTCAAAAGGGTATATACAGAGTCCTACGTTTACATCAGAAAATCAAATGCATAAAGAAAAAAAGTGGAAAGTATATAGTTAGACAGAAATTCGTGTGAAAAGAGTTTGGGAGTTGTAGTTGATTCCAATCTCAAGACAAATCAAAAGTAAGGAATGCCATGATGGTGTAATGGAAAGAACAAAAGACTAATGATCCTAGACCAAGATCCAAGGCCCTACTCTGTCAATTTAATTCAAAGAACATTAAGCATAAATAAGTAATTGTGCTTAGCACTGAGGACACTAAGACTGATATGGCATAGACAGAGACAAATATCTGTGACCTACGTCTGTGAGCCTCAATTTACTTCTCATAAATGAGGATCATGATACTTTGCTGCCTATCTCACTGGATTGTATTAGGTGAGACGATGGCCATAAAGTGCTGTGTAAATATGGGGTATTTTTATCCAAAACATTCAAAGGAGATAGTTGTTTATCCTCTTTTATTCTGGGTAATCTACTCTGCTATTGAACACTACGTTCTGTCAATAGGAGTTTTGCCAACTCATTGTAATTTTAGCTCATTTTCTCATGTTCTTTCTTTTCCACTGCCATTATCCTGGCTCAAGCCCTTGTGACTTTCACTTGGATTGTTAAAATAACCTACGAAGTCCCATAATTCATGCTAGCCACAATGTCCAGGGAAGAACAGGCTGGTGAGTTTATCCAAGTTTGAAGGTTGATAAGGTGAAGGAGGGGAGCCAACACGTACGAACTGGGAGCAGTCAGAGCAGTCACTGTGGCACCAAATCAAAGCCAGAACCTAGAGTTGTAAGGAATGCTAGGGTAAAGGGAGTAATAGACACCAGGAGATGTCAGAATGCCAAAATCAGGTCCGCGTAAGTGAGTGAACATTCAAGGGAGCCTTAGAGGAGAGAAATGACTAAAAGCAAATCAGAGTCAGAATGATGGAGGAATAGTTCAGGGGTGAGAAACTTGGAACAGACGTGGCAAGGGAGGAACTTTTCCATGTCTGACCCATTCTTCAGCACTCCTTTTCCTTCAGTGGTGGACCAGTCCCCTCTTGTTCCTTCAATGTGTCCCTTCCTCAGAAGTTGGAATGTAGATACAGGTGGACTGAACAATTTTCCTCTCCTCTGATCTCATGTCTTTCCACTGCTTAATTCCAGGTTAATCTTCCATATATGCTATGACTGATGTAATTATCTCACTGTTAAAAAGGTTGCACATTGTCTACTAAAACTCCTTAGCTAGATATTCAAGGCCTATAGTGTCTGGTGGTCTTCTGATGACTGCTACACATATAATCTTTATTGGGTCTTGCTATTCATACTGATTTCTAAACTTCATCTTTTTAGGGCCACCTGAAGATTGTCACAGCCTCAATATATAAGGGTATAGTCTCGGGGGTGGACAACCTGTGGCCTTGAGACCACATGTGGCCCTCTAGTTCCTCAAGTGCAGCACTTTAACTGAATCCATACTTCACAGAACAAATCCCCTTAGTAAAAGAATTTATTCCAAAAAATTTTGACTTGGTCAAAGGACCAAACCCAAGGATCTAGAAGGCCACATGTGGCCTCAAGACAGAAAGTTCCCCACCCCTGGTATAGTGGTTAGGACATACATCTTTGATGAGGGCAGGCTAACAGCTTTTTAGTCCCAGCACTCACATTCCTCTAAAAAAAACCAGATAGGGCATTCCCAGTCTCAGATTAGGTCTTTTCATCTTAAACCTGCATCATGGTCAGAGTTCACAGTCGTTTTTCCTATACAACTGTCTGAGGTAGGGTTAGAAATTCCTGAAATCCTCCCTGGTTTGGTGTGCAAATAAATACAGAACAAAAGGCAGTCCTAAGAGGCAAGGTCTGTGTTCTCTATCCAGCATGCCTGCTAGGAATGGTGGTGTTTCTGCTGCTCAGGCCAGAGTTCAGGGTTCGCTTCTCCACTGGGAAGCCAGTCTACCGGTTGAGAGAGTACCTTTAGAGTTGATGATGCTGATAGTGATATTTGAAAACTTTATACTGCTCTGAGAATATTCCCAAAGAAACAATTGTAAAAGATGCTATCTGGGATTGCTAGGATATATCACTGCTTCAGGCAATGTATCTGAATGTACAATGTACCGCTACTGTTTCTACATCCCCAGGATATAAAAAGCCTGCATAATAGCATGGTCAGCAAACATCACACAGCCATCGAGAATCAAAACCTTCTGATAGTCAGGAGTGGTTTAAAATAGAATCCTTAGATACTCCCCTGCCCTTGCAGTTCAGAAAAGGGATTGGCACAATCCCAGAGGAAACTGTACCGCTGAAGTCCCATCCACTCAGTATTTAGGCATCACTTCCTGAATAAGAAACCACCACTTCCCCCTTTGGGCAGTTTTTCTTCCCCCAAAGGCTTTCAGAAGCAGCCTGTGGTTACCCTGACTTGGCTTGCCACATCCTGCATTTCTTCTCCTACCTGGATCATAGATCTAATCATAAGCAAATCATAGCAAAAGGAATCACTGGTTCAGGTCTGTAACTATTCATGAAAATTTTAGTGATTTGCCCAGTGGAGGATACCTGAACCCCTTAATAGAAGTCAGTAGTTGCACTGTGTGTGTGTGTGTGTGTGTGTGTATACCCTATAATTTATTCTGAGAATCAATCAATGTAATATCACCCTACCCTCCAAATGGAGTCTTCTTACCTAACCCTACTAACCTTACCTACCCCTTGACTTCAAATCTGAATACATATCTTTCTAATACAGAATGCTCTATCTCCTACATCATGTTGCAAGTTCATACTAAAAGGAGCAAAAGGCTTTCCTCCTCCTTGACCCCAAGGTCCAGGCAAGTTACTTCCCCTCTCTGAAACTCAGTTTCCATATCTGTAAAATAGGTAGTTGATCCCCAGAAAAGTAAGGGAATAGTAAGAGAACATTTACATGTTCTTGAATATGTCACCTAACCCAGAAGAACTACATCCTTTAATAATAAATGAACCAGCAGATGTGATGGCCAAGTCACTATCAGAGAGTTTTGAATTTTTATGGAATAGTGCATCAGAAAATGACCACTAGATTTATACCTCAAAGAGAACAAAGAAAAGGGAAAAGAGCCCATATATACAAAAATATTTGTAGCAGCTCTTTTTGTAGTGATAAAGAATTGGAAACTGAGGGGGTGCCCATCAGTTGGAGAATGTCTGAACAAGTTATGGATGAATATGATAGAATACTATTGTGCTATAAGAAATGAAGGAGATAATTTCAGATAAACCTAGGAAGACTTATATGAACTGATGCAAAATGAAGTAAGTAGAACCAAGAGAGCAATTTACACAAGATTGCTGAAAGACTTAGGGACTCTGTTCAACATAGTGACCAATCACAATTCTAGAGGACTTATGATAAAACATGCTAGCCATCTTGCAAAAGAGAAGTAATAGATTCAGAGTGCAGATTGAGGCATTTTTTTTTAACATGGCTAATGAAGGAATAAGAAGCAGCTAGATAGGCTGACTTTGATATAGTAGATAGAGCACTAGACCTGGAGTCAGGAAGATCTGAGTTCAAATCTAGCCTCAGATACTCCTTAGGTATATGACCCTGGACTAATCACTTAACCTTTGTTTACCTTAATCTAGAGAAGGAAATGGCAAAGCCACTCCAGTATTTTTGCCAAGAAAACCTCATATAGGGTCAAAAGAGTCAAATGCAGGCTGGTTGTTCTCTGTGGTTGAAGAGGAACAAAATGACATCACTATGCTAGAGCAACTGAATGACTGAACAGCAACAAATGGGGGAATGTGTTTTGCTTGACAATGTGTGTTTGTAATGGATTTTGTTTTTCTTGCTTTCTGGATGAGGGATGAGGGTGGGAGGAGCCTGGAGTCAGGAGAACTCATCTTTTTGAGTTCAAATCTGGCCTCAGACATTTATGAGTTGGGCAAGTCACTTCACCATCGTTTTCTCATCTGTAAAATGAGCTGGAGAAGGAAATGGCACAGCACTCCAGTATCTTTGCCAAGAAAATCCCAAGTGGAGTCACGACTGGAAAAAAAGACTGAACAGCCACAGCCATTTCTGCTGTCCAGGTCTGAGTCCCTGCATGCTGCTGATACCCCAACCTAAGCGTGAAACAACAATCTTCCTCTGACTCAACTCTTGCCCTCCTGCCTCTTCCCCACTCCGGTTTATTTAGTACACTGCCAACATGTTAATATTGCTTTGCTCAGACTCAAAACCCTCTGAGCTGAACTGACTTTGATGTAGTAGAGATTCATGTCCCTTCTGATGGTGAAATTCTCTAATTCCATCATTATTTCTTATTATACTAATTCCAAACTCCTCTACTGGGCTAATGAGGATCTCCTTCAAACCCCCTACTCTCCACCTCACTCTAGCATACATACATACAACTCCTGGGTGCAGCAATTACAGAGAAGAAAGCAGTCTTCGGGAAGTCCCAGAACAGCAGTTATATAAAGAACAGTAGTTCCCAGGATGCTTCCATCAGGAGAACTTCTGGAGAGGGAGTCATCTGACAACTTGCTAATAGGCTGTAGCCAGCATGTGCAGAAGGCTCACTCTTCCTAATCCTTGAAAACTTCTGAGAAAGTGACCCTGTTTATTCTCTGTTATGTTAGTTTAAAATGAGGTGTGTCTGATTTGGAGTCAGGAATACCTCAGACACTTTGTTACCTTGGGCAAGTCACATAGACAACATGTCTGCCTCAGTTTTCTTATCTGTAAAATGAGGATAATGATAGCACCCAGCTCCCAGGGTTGTTGTGAGGATATAATATGTAAGTCAATAAACATTTATTAAGCGCCTACTATATGTTGGGGCAGCTAGGTTAGCGCAGTGGATAGAGAGCACTTGGTCTGGAGTCAGAAAGACCAAACTTCAAACTGGACCTCAGATACTTACTAGCTGTGTGACCCCGGACAAGTAACAAATTATGCCTGCATAAAAACCGGAAAAGGAAATGGCAAACCACTCCAATATCTTTGCCAAGAAAACATGTCTCACCAGTCACAAAGATCGGACATAACCAAACAATTCAATAATATTATCAATGCAGTGGGGTTCAAGAAATAATTGGCATTCTGGACCTTGTCATTCCTTGGGATAAGTATTCCCTTCCAGACCTGAGAGAGCTTTGGACTATCTTGATCCTTGAGCCTCAGCATGACTCAAAACTGCCTCCAGGCTCAAATATGGGCATAGTCCAAATCTCTGAGGGTTGGGAAAGAATGCTAGTTCCACTGAATGACATTGTTGTGAGCTCTTGAACCTAGTTTTAGAAATGTGAAACTACCGAGTACTTTGAGCCTGGAGTAGTGGTCCTCAATGGGACCTGATGTTTGAGCCCTTATCGGGGGTAGCTCAAGGGGACACTGCATTTGCATTGCAATACTTCCCTAGAAACCATCTATAAAAGTTTGGTAGCAAACTCCTGATGACTCCACTCCTATAACGTTTTGGTTGGTCCTGTGGCTATTGCATCCTTTAAACCCTA
Source organism: Pseudochirops corinnae (assembly GCA_028646515.1). Taxonomy (NCBI): domain Eukaryota; kingdom Metazoa; phylum Chordata; class Mammalia; order Diprotodontia; family Pseudocheiridae; genus Pseudochirops; species Pseudochirops corinnae. The sequence continues at coordinate 117,694,136 of CM053589.1, forward strand.
CCTGCACTTCTGATTTTCCTTAGCTCTACCCTTCCCAGTATCAGCTACACTCTCCCTGTAAAAAGTAAACCAACAAAACATCATTATTGAGTGTGGCCATAGCCACGGCCCTCACAACCCCTTTTACCCAAAAGGCATCAAAGTGTTCCTTCTTCTTCCCCACCTCCCCAGAATTCCTGTCACAGACATGAGGGAGGGATAAATATACAAATACGTATTTTTTCTTGATTACAAATAATGGGGTTTTCTTCAGCTTTTGCTAGCAGAGTTATTCTGAAACTAACCTCACTATTATGCTTTCATGTCTTGACATGTACATTAGATAATAGCTTGCTTTTCCCCTTTTTTTATTAATGCCTTCTGTTTTTAAATTATCTTTATTTCTAAATCTATGTTATCCCCAATTTAAAAAGAAAGGGGGGGGGGGGAACCACCACATCTACTCTGACAGCATATATCATAGTCTGTATCTCACCTATGCAGTAATAGGAGGGAGTTGCATTTTCTTAGCTCTTCTCTGGGGCCAAGCTTGGTTATTATTCACTTAATTGTTCTTTTTAATTTACATTGTATTCAATCCAACAAATATTTATTAAAGCTCTACATGTTCCCTGTCACTGCATTTGTTGTTACCCTAGTTCTGGTAACTTCACTTTGCATCGGTTCATAGGTCTTCCCAGCATGCTTTTCCTCAAAGACAGACTGCATAATCATGGAATCTTAGCCTTGCAGATGTACCAGAATCCTTTTACTTTCACTCTCCCTTTCCAGTGGGCATAATTGTGGAGAATAAATGATGTTTATGTGAAAATATACATGGCATAAAGTAGGAATTATAACTGATTCTCCTTGCTACAGTATATGATTTTGTTAATAAAAGTCCTTGCTTTGAACTAATTGTTTTTGCTGATTAGAGGAAAAAAGTAAACACATCACTGGGAGCTCTTGAGCCATCATGTTGAATGGATGTGAACTTGCAGAATATCTTGAACCTTGGATAAAACTATCCAGGGGATCCTACATTTGAGACAAGGAACAACAAAGGAGCTATATTTGTAGCTAATATTTGAAAAGATAGAGAAAAATCAATTAGCAAAACCAACTAACTCAATTGATTAGGTCTGACAGTGTATGGCATCTTCTGCAACCATAGTCCATTAACTCTGCAAAGAAAAGAGAGGTTCATTTTTTTTTCAACTCTTCTTTGGGGCTAAGCTTGATCATTATGATTATACAGTGTCCAGTTCCATTGCATTGTTCTTCCCATTCATATTGTTGTGGTCTTTATCTACATTGTTTGCCTGTTCTGCTTACTGCACTCCGCATCAATTAATATGTCTTCCCATGCTTCTCAGAGTCCTTCATTTCCATCATTTCTTACAGCACAGTGATAGTCCATTACACAAAATAATACCCCATTATAAACCACTATTTATTTAGTCTTTCCTCAACTGATGGGCACTTACTTCATTTACAATTCTTTTCTACTTTAGATATATATTAAAACTAAAATACTTCCCAGCAGTCAATGTTTTTGTCTTGAGTTCTGGTTTCTAAAACAAATGAAGGTAGCAAGTTTTCATTTATTAAAAATTTTGGTTTTTTTTTTTCATCTGTGAAAGAGGTCATGTAAGGAGTTTTCATTGTGAGAAGAAAAAAAGTTTCTTGTTGGAGAAAAAAAAGTTACCACTCAGTGGTGCTTTGCCTTTGAATAGTGGGAGTTGAAGAATCAGAAGTGGGACATTTAAAACATGGGGTAGGGAAGAACATTGGTCACATTCAGTAATAATAAAGTGTTTATGTTACCAGCTCAAAGACTGGACACACTTATATATGGCATTTTTTTTTTTTAGGAGAAAGAGATGCATTGAATTGTGAAAGTTTATTTGAGTAGCAGCATTGGATGTCAGGTCCCCTACCTCCCCCACTCTCACCCCACTCCCCAATTTATCTTTTTTGTTTGTTTGTTTTTGGTTTTTTTTAATTTTTTTGGAGGGGGAAGGTAGGGCAATGGGGGTTAAGTGACTTGCCCAAAGTCACATGGCTAGTTTTTTGTGTTAAGTGTCTGAGGCCACATTTGAACTCAGGTCCTCTTGACTCCAGAGCGGATGCTCTATTCACTGCGTCATCTGGCCACCTTCCGCATTTTATCTTATGTAAGAGTTGGAAAGGACCTTAGCTATCACTGTTTTCAACCCCCTTGCTTTACAATCAGAGGAGACACTTTCAGAGTGGAAGTGAATAACCCAGGGATATACAGTTAGTGTCAGAGCAGAGTAAGGCCTAGGTCTCCTATCTCTTGCTCTTCTGCTCTTCCTAGTACACCAAAATTCTGTAGTTCCCTTTAAGGTGAATCGGGGAAAAAGTGACCCTATGACACCTCTCAGATTTATTTCTTTCTTCATTAGCTCTTAAAAAAAAACCCCCACAAAACTAGCAATTAGCTAGTGAGACTAATAGCTAAGTGATTTGAGTTACTTCCTTTTGTGTATTTCATAGGAGTGTAAGGCAATAGGAATGAGTTCTGATCACCAGCTTTGTTAATAATTTACTGTCCTGGGCCTCAGTTCCATCATTTATAACATAAAAGGATTGGGTGATTGGACTAAATGACTTTTTATAAAAGATGTGATATAATTGTGTGAATCTCCTGGTGATCTTCTGAAACAGAAACTACTATCTATGTTGGAATCATTGCAATTACATATATTATTATCTTTCCTGCATCTTAAAAAATAAGGAAAATGGGTTTCTTTGCTGTAATGGCATGAATGTAAGGCAAAGGTTGCCAACTTTTCTCCACCTCCTTCTAGGTTTGCCTCCAAAGCTTAAATATGATTTACAAGATCTTGATGCTGATTGCCAGGGCTCCCCCAACCTGATGACCAGGGGAGCTTAGAGGACTTCCCTTCCCCACCCCCAATCCTCCAAGAGGAAATGAGTGAGGTTTAAATGCTGAGGGGTGCTCTTCTGACTAGTCAGGGAATCTTTGTGTAATGGTATGTGAACTTGAAGATTTTCCCTGCTCCATAGTGGGCCTCAAGTGGAACCCAACAGGAGGGTCTTGATTGGGAGGAGGCTTGTTTTTCAGGAAAGCTCACACCTTTTGTATCTTTGTAATTAGGCAGTGGATCACAAAGGTTGTGATGTCCTCTTACCCAGAAGAAGGGTATATATACTCTGAGGTGAGGAATTGCTTTGGGGCTCACTTATGGGAAGAGTTGTGTGATTTGGTCAGATGAGACTCTGAATAGCCATTGAGCTGCCCAGCTTTGAAAACCCAGATGTTGGTTCTTCTCTCTGGTAACTGTATGTAATGTATGTATGTATGTATGTATAGAACAATTTATGTAATTAGCACTGTATATATGTAATGGTCAGACAGCTAGCAGCCCTATCTGTTGGTCTGTTGAATTGTGTTATTTTCTTTGTCTGTATTTTTTGTTTGCTTGTAATTTCTGTTTATATTTTCTGAAGTTCAGGGTGCTGACTTTTTCCTCTGAACTAAGTGAATGAGCTATATATACACACATACATACATATACATGTGTATACAGATATATGTGTGTGTGTGTGTGTGTGTGTGTGTGTGTATAATTAAAGATTGTTGACCCTTTTAAGGTTGCTTTACTTTAGTAAAGCAGATCAAAGAACCTGTGCTAGCAGCCATCCTGGGTATGCTAGGATGCTTGCTGTTACACTGTGGACCTCAGATGAGGCAAATTAAAGCAACCACTATTATTAAGCAATTATTATCTAGAGGCAAAATTGTGTCAAACACAGGGGATACAAAAAAAGATAAAAAAAACCCCTGTTCTCAAGGGGCTAGCCAACATGCAAACAACTGTGTACAAACAAGATATATATAAGATAAATTGGAGAAAATCTCAGAGGGAAAGCACTAACATTAAGGGGGATCAGGAAAGGCATTTTGTAGAAGGTAGGATTTTATCTGGAACTTGAAAGAAATCACCAGAATCCCAGTAACCAAAACTCATATCTGGATTAGCCCCCAGGCATGTTGGTTAAGGGCAATCTCTTAAAAAGTTCTAACACTCCCTTTGAGGAAGAAGCAGCCCCAGTAGCAGATGGTCTGACAGATGGTAGCATCACCTCCACTGGGAAGAAGGAACCACAGTAGCAGATGACACCTTCCACAGATTGGAACAGCAGCTCTATGAAGAAAGATCCGGCAACAGCTTTAGAGGCAGAGGGAAAAAGCATCTGTAGGGCTAGAGTGAAGCTGCTCTGAGACATAGCCAGTTGTTTGGAGATGGAGCTTGAGAGACACTTCAGTCATGACTAAGTGTCTGTTGTCCAAGGAGTGTTCTCTCTCCCACCAGTATGTAGGAGATGTTATCCCTGTGGGAGAGTAGACAATCTTTAAACTGATTTTTCTTTGTTCACTTTTCTATTCTGTTCTAATAAAAAAGTTTTGTGATTTGATTTATGGTTCCCACCTAGTATGTTGGTAGAGAAAATATGGATAGGGACTTGAGCTGAATTTGCATAATTGTGATTACCCAAAACATCACTCACTGAACCTGGAGTTGTAATGGGTCCCATAATTGAAGAAGTTACAAAATCTATAAGAAATTTTTTAAAGAAATTACTAGGATTAAAAATAGACATGTACATACAAACTATTTTGGGGATTTTCATTATTATTTTTTAAATCTTTGGAATTAAGCAGTGAGTAAAAGTTTTCAGAGATATAAATTTAGTTCTGTTCTAATGAAAAATTTCTTAATAATTAGAGCCTTCTGAAAGTGGAATGGGCTGCCTTAATAAGTAGTGATTTTCGTCTTATTGGGCAGTCTTCAAGCAGTATTCTTATTGGTATTTTGTAGAGGAGATGCTTGTTTAAATATGCATTGGACCAGGAGAGCTCTAAATTCCCTTTGGATTTTGGTTTGCTATGAATCTGTGATCCACCCTACAAGTTTGTTGTTTGGAAATTTTTGTAAACCTTATTGTGCTGTATGAATGTGGGCTACTATTATTACGATCACTTTTCTCTGAGAAGTTTTCTTTGAAAGGCAATACAACGATTTAGTGATTTTTTTAAAAAAAAATTAAATGCTGGCTAAGAGAGAATAAATTTGAGAATGTTTCTCTTGGCTTGCTATATACCATATTCAGTATAGTAGAAAAAAACAAATTTCACTTTAAATTATTGAAAACTTATAACTAGAGTATATAAATTGTATCTAGAAAGTTCTTGTCTTCAAAGAAAAATTAAGGTCCTATCACGAAGTCACAGAATGTTAGAGGTAGGAGGGACTCTGAATATCACCTAGCCTAATCCCCATATTTTACAGATGAGGAAATTATTTGGGACACAATTAATAGGCATTTAATATATGTTTATTTAACATGTAATCTTTGGTTGGTTGTCTGGAGTTATACATCAAACTTAACTGTAAATGGAGCATGGGATCTGATCCTAGGTTCATATTCTGTTTCTGTTGCTTATCATTTGTATGACAAATCACCACCTCCCTGCCTCCATTTCCTTATCTTGAAATGAGGCAGTTGGAATAGGCTGCTTCTGAGATCCCTTCCAGGTTTACAGAAGGTCCCTTTTCTCTATATAACAAGAAGCCTTTCCCTGTCCCTCTTAGTGCTTATGCCTTCATGCTGAGATTATCTCTAGTTCATCCTCTCTGTATCTTGTCTGGACATAACTGTCTGCATGTTGTCTCATTAGACTGTGAGCTCCTTGAGGGTAGGGACTGTTGTTGTTTTTTCTATTTCCATAAATCTCCATCACTTAGCACAATACTTGGTGCATTTTTGTTGTTATTGTTGTTTAGTTGTTTCAAGTTGTGTCTGACTCTTCCATAACCCCATTTGGGATTTTCTTGTCAGAGACACTGGAATGATTTGCCATTTCCTTCTCCAGTTTATTTGTATGGATGAGGAAACTGAGGCAAACAGGATTAAGTGACTTGCCCAGGGTCACACAACTAGTAAGTATCTGAGGCCAGATTTGAACTCAGATCTTCCTGACGCCAGGCCTGGCATTGTATCCACTATGCCAACCTACTGCCCCCATTTGGCACAGAGTAGGTGCTTAATAAGGCTTATTATTTTAAGCTGCTTTCAAATGAAGAGGAAAGTCTTCATTTGTCTTAGAAGTATCTCTAGGGCTAACTCCCTCTCCTCATTGTATCTCTCCACTTAGCCATGGCCATGCTAATCATACCTTTGGCACTGCTTTTTTTCCTAGCCTCAGCTTTCCCCCTTTTTCTGGAAGAGATTCAGACAATGCTAGAGTTTCAAGGCAATAGAGATCATTCAGCTTAACCTTCTAATCTTATATGTGGCATTCCTCTGAGAGACAAGGGATGATATTGGAGGCCTGTAAAGTGGACAGGAAATGCTAGCATTTTTGTGTTGAGGGCTTCTAGTTTCCAGTGATCTTGGGGGAATGACAAGTTCTAGCCCTGAGAGACCAAGTAAAGCTTATTGATGGGCAGAGAATAGCAGACAGGAAAGAATCCCAGTTTGTGTCTGTATGCTGAACTTTTCTGTTTTATGCTTACAGCTTGTTCCCCAATGACAGGGTCACCCTAGGAGCAAGAAATGTACATTTCCAGATCCTTTCAGCAACTATCCAAATATGTAGGATTAGAGGTTGTTGTTGGGGCAACTTTCAAGATTTGCCCTTCACTTTCCTGAGGGCTGAGATTCACTCTCCTTATTTACTCCCTTGTGTTACCCATTCCCTAAAAGAGAGTGTGGATGGAAGGAAAAGCAGCCACATGACCTCCTCTTAACTCCTCCATGTTGTACCCCTCCCCACACATTGTGGCTGCTAACTGTGGTCATATGTAAAGCTATTATCTTTTAAAATTACATTATTTTGTCATTTTGGTCGTCTTCAAGAATGAAGGACAACAACCAACCAACCAAGTGTTTTCTCAGTAGATAGATGTACATTAAAGTACATTAGTAGTACACCAAGAAAACAAGTTTTCCATCAGCCAACACCATACCATCTATACACGGAACCATCAGTTATAGAAAATAGAGAAGTTTTGAATACTGTGGATAAGTTCTCTTATCTTGGCAGTATACTTTCCAGGGATGTGCCCATAGATAGTGAGGGTGATGCAGTCATTGCCACAGCTAGCTCAGTGTTTGGGAGGCTCCAAAGGAAAGTGTGAGAAAGAAGCGATAGTGGGCTGCCTACCAAGCTAAAGGTCTACAGGCCCATTGTGCTGACTTCATTGTTATATGCCTGTGAAACCTGGACAGTCTACCAGTACCATGGCAGGAAACTGAATCACTTCTATTTGAATTGTCTTAGGAACATTCTGCAGATCATCTGACAACACAAGGCACTGGGCATTGAAGCCCTTTCTCAAGCTGAATAGCCAACCATTCAAACTCTGCTGCAGAGAGTGTAACTCTGATGGGCGGCCATGTTCTCTGAGTGCCAAAAGTACATTCGCCTAAAGACTATTTTACAGAGAATTCACACAAGGCAAGCACTCCCATGGAGATCAGGAGAAGCAATACAAGGACATTCTCAAGGTCTCTCTGAAGAGATCTGGAATCGATTGTGAGACATAGGAGAGACTGGCATAGCACTGTCCAGCATGGCAGTCCTGTAACAAAGAAGGCACTGTGCTGTATGATCAAAGCAAAATTGCAGAAGCTTAAATGTTCATATGGACTATTTGTGCCATCCTGGTGGTAGAGTCTTCCAAGCTCATATTGTCTGATCAGCCACAGTCAGACACACCGTATGTTGACCCGAACATTGTGATGTCATTTT
>CM053589.1:117702421-117716127 GCA_028646515.1 Pseudochirops corinnae
TTACTCTTTCATTAAAAAACTTCATCTCTTTCTGACTCAGTTTCTTTGTGACACCACTAATCTCCCAGGCTCTCAAGGTCAGAACCTTGGTATTGTCTTTTGAATTTCCCTCTCCCTTATCTCTCAAATCCAATCCATTACCAAGTATTGCTAATCCTCCCTCAGCAGCGGCTCTAGTAGCTATCTCCCCTCTACTTCCGCTGCTACTACCTTCAGAAGGCCCACCTTATTACCAGCTGCCTGTATTATTTAAGGAGCCTTCTAACAAGGATTCCTACTTTCACGTATTCTTCTGAATTTCTGCCAGACATTCTCATACATAGATCTGGTTATTTTATTCTACTTCAAACATTTCTTTGGCTCCCTATTCCCTAGACTGGCTAAATCATTCTACTGAAAAAAAATTTTTGTCCCCCTTTCCCAGCCTCTTAAAATTCAAAGTCTCTTACTATCTGGGTCTAGCCGACTTTAGCAACCTTTTCTCCTAACGTTTCCCCCTCCACACATTCTATGCTAATCTAGACCATTTGTCATTCTCTTTCATACTTTCTTTTCCTGCTGCATACTTTCTCCCATACCTGGAATGCCTTCTCCATTTTGCTAAATTCCTACTCATCCTTTAAAATCTAACTCAGGCCCCACCTCATTCAGGAAGACTTACTTTAACTTAACATTTGGCAATGACCTTTCTAATTTTATAAAGCACTTTACTTGCAGCTCTCTCAGTCATTTATCTATCACTGTAGAGCAGTTATTAGCGTGGGTCATATTCTCTTATTAGAATGTAGAAAGATAAATTGTAGGGTTGTTGTGAGGAAAGTCCTTTGCAAACCATAATGTTATAAAAATGTGAATCATTATTATTACCACCACCTAAACTATGTATCTCATTCAGCACCTAACAAAGAAGGCCCTTAATTTAACCACACTGAATTAAATGACTTATTTTAACATCAGGTGAGGAGAAAGGTATGACAAAAGGTTTGTGATCATTGCTTTCCTTGGTGTCTCTCTAACCATTCATGTTGATTTTCTCTCCTTATTCTTCCCCTACCTAATTTCTCTCTCCTCTATTTTTCTTCCGTTTTCCCTTCCAATTTCTTCCCATAATTATTTTCACTCCACTTGATTCTCCACCATGTGGAGACAATGTAGAAATTAGCATTATTTATCTTCAATAAAGGTTAGGTTCTTTGCCCTTAAAAAAAATTTTTTTAAGTAAAACTCAACTCTGAACGATAGAAATATCTAAATTTTCTGAGTGACAATTTACACTTACTGATTTCATTTCCTGAAGTTTTAGAGCCCTTTGGGACCCTTTTTTAAACTTTATTTTTAAAAATTAAATTTGTATTTTTTCCAATTATCACTCAGTTGTTTTTTCTGCTTTCCACCTACTCCACCCAATGAACTAAAAAGAACCCCCTATATCATAAGCATAGTCAAAATATCTGCCTTTATTTTTTCAAGTAGGTGAGTCAAGTAATCTAGGTTTAACTAAGAAAAAAAATGTTTCTTTTTTTTTTTGTGGGCCATTGGCCTTTCACAGAAAAAATGTTTTCCTCACCACTGGTTTAGAAGTAGTGCTGCTTGGAAATGGACCAGATGATGTCTCAATCTTCATTCTAGCCATATAATCCTACTAACAAGGGGGCAGACCTATAACCTAAAAATACAGACGAGGAATTTGCAACCACTTTTAGCTAATGTTCCATCCTATAACTTATTCTGACCAAAAAAGGGCGAGGGAGAAAAAAACAGCTAGCCTAAAATCAACTTTGGGAATGATGGGTTTGGGCCAGAAGAACTTCATGTGGTTTGGGAAGGCTTTGTTGGAGGGGCAAGGAATGAATGAAGATTAGTCTTTGGAATTTTGGCACAACTTGTTAGGGTGGGGAAGGATCATAACTACTCAATGATTCAATAAGCATTACTGAACCCCTATGTTTAAAGCATTGTGCTAGGTGCTTAGGGAAACACACCACTAAGAAAAGGTCCTTGCTTACATGAACCTTATAAGCTAACAGAAAAGAGCCAGTTTAGTTGATCCGACTAGATTAATTGTATTGGTAAGTTATACTGACCTAAAGCATTTCAAAGAAATATTTTTAAATCCAAGAAAAGTAAAGCAACAACAAACATTTATTAAGAAGGTTTTACACAGGGCATGCAATAGTCCTTGTCCCCAAAGAACATGCATTGGGGTGGGGAAGAGAGTTAACAACCTGATGTTTAAAAAATAAAAAAATTGTGCAAAATTTAAACCAATAAATTATTCTATTTTCATTTATTCTGTTTTTAAAAAAAATACTTATCATAGAACGGGATGCCCATCAACTGGGGAATGGCTGAACAAGTTGTGGTATATGAATGTAACAGAATACTATTGTGCTATAAGAAATGAGGAGCAGACGGACTTCATAATAACCTGGAGAGACTTATATAAACCGATGCTGAGTGAGAAGAGCAGAATGAGGAGAACTTTGTACACAATTACAGACGCATCATATCTCTGATGACTAACTTTGATAGACTGGGCTCCTCTCAGCAATACAAGGTTAGGAGACAGCTCCAAAACACTCATGATAGAAAGGTATATCCACATCCAGAGAAAAGAACTACAGAGTCTGAATGCAGATTAAAGCAAACTACTTGCTCTCTCTTTTGTGTTTTGTTTTGTTCCTTCTTTCTCGTTCACTCCATTGATTATAATTCTTCTTTACAACTTGACTAATGTTTAATGCGAAGGTATTTGTAGAACCTATATTGGATTGCATGCTGGCATGGAGGGGGGGAAATGGGGAGAAAATCTGGAACTCAGGAGATTGTGGAACTGAATGTTGTAAGCTAAAAGTAAATACATTTTAAAAAAAGAAAAAAATAGTTATCATAAAAGACCTAAATTCTACAGTGATTGATACTAAACAATTTATTTTTAAGATTATAATCTGCACGCAATAATGGTTTAGTTGCTTAATCTAGATTCTCCCTCTCTCCATTCTTTCCTTCCTTTTTTCTTTTCTTCCTTATCTATGTAGTAAAATCATCTAATAAAGACCTGAGTTCAAATCTGTCTTAGACAATAGCTGTGTGACCCTGGGCAAGTCACTTAACTTCTCTATGCTTCAGTTCCTTAACTGTGGGAATAATTAATAGTATCTTCCTCATAGAATATATATATACATATATATAATACACATAATATATATTATATATATTACATATAGTATATATAATAATATACATATATATGTATATGCTGGCTATTATCTAAAAGCAAGGAATGTACATTTATTAGTACTATGGACTGCTTAATACTGCCCCAAAGTGCCAAAAAGATTTGAATAAAGGTTATTAGCTCATGTTGATTTGAAAAGCTTGCAAATTTTAGATTTTCTATAAGACCATATAAGTGACAGCTTATGACTTCTTTTCTGGGCAAAACCATGCCACTTTCTTGCTCAAAAACCTCTAAAAGACTCCTGATGGCTCATAGTTACAGTGCCAACTCTCTGTCTTATAAGGTAAAGGCCTTGGTCCAGGCCTCTAGTATGTCCTTGACCCGTCTAGATTGATAATTCACCAGCGCCCTGCAACAACTCAAGGTTTAGCCAAACCAGGCACTCTGTTGTGTCTTGAGCCCGTTTGGGGCTGTCCCAACCTGCAGAGTTTTGCTTACAATGCTCTCTGCCCCAAAGGACTTCCCCCTGACATCTCTGCTTGTCAAAATCCTCCTCACAGTATGGATGTCATCTCCTTCAGGACCCCAGCCAGATGGCTGTCCCCACCTCCCAAGTCACAAAAGCACTTCACACCTCTGCCAACTGGAGCCTCAAAGCACTTCCTCTCATACCACTCACCATGTACCACCTATTAGTATTTGTCATGTCCTTCCTGTATTTCCCCTGATAAAATAAAAGTTCTGGAAGGGAGAGACATTGGCCTATTTCTTTTCATTCTCTCAGCGCACAGCGGAATAAATTTTGGCAAATGATTGCAAAAATGCCAGGCTTAATGAATGGAGGTGAAAAAGAGACATTAGTTCTGCCTTTGAATCTGGGCAGAGTAGGGACTGCTACCAAAAACTATTTGGGGTTTACATTTTTCCAAATAGAGTATGAAAAAAAAAGGCTCTATGGGTCCCCCACTCCCACAACACTGCCACAGTGACCTTAGCTGATTAGTTGGGACTCCCACACTGTGGCACACTGCCACACAAACTCCATAGTAGTCCTGAGAATCCTCAGCATTTTTCCCTCCTGGTTTTTTGCTTTGCTATTGCCCTTAGGTTAGGTTTCCCCCTCAGTTTTAACTCAAATTTAGCCATCTGACATTGCTCATTATCCAAAACCCAGTTCCACACCCCCTACAAACTGATTCCTTATTCCCATCTCCCTCAACCCTCCTACCCCAAAGTTTCATCCTAATGCCACCTAGCCCTTCCACTGTGCCCTCTGGAATGCCTGTTCCATAGGCAATAAAGCTCTTCAGCTTACACTTTTCACTCTCCTGTTCCTTCCAACTACTAGTTCTTACTGAAGCCTGACTGCATGGATGATACAGACTTCTTGGCAATCCTTTCCAGTACTGGCTGGACCTTTACTCATTCTCCTCAGACTCAAGGGCTGAGGCAGGGGAGTTGGAATACTCTTTGCTTCATTGCCACTTGTGGGTTCTCCCTCCACCTCCATCATTGAGTAACTTCTCTTCCTTTGAAGTTCAGGCTATTTATATCTACCACCCAATCAAAATCCCAGTAGCTGTTATCTGTAGACCCCCAAGCTACTCCTCTTCCTTTCTCAATGAGTTTGGTACCTGGCACATAATTTTTCTCTCTTCCCCAACTCCTGACCTCATACTAGAGGACTTCAACATTCGTATTGACTCTCCCTCAAACACCCTAACCACTCAGGGCCGTCTTCCCTGCACTAACCACTCTCTTCTCTTCTCTACATTTTGATCCTTTGGTGAGCCAAATTAAACTCTATAATGTCTTTCTCTCTTGAGTCCTATCCCCTTTACCATATTGCCAATTATGTTCAGCCAAGTTTGAGCCTGGGATTACTTCCACCTGCTGCCTTCGCTCCTAGATATGTGCTGCTGAATGAAGATAGAGAAAAATCATGTAAATGTTTTTATGGGGTTTACCACAAATTTATGTTATATACCCTTAACTAGGCCCTCCCTGCAGCTAGGCAAATTCTACTATACCCCCTTATCAACTCACTATCCCACTCTTCACAAGGGTTCTTCCAAACCTTTTCTTCTCTCCCTTCTCCTCCCCCCCTTCTCTTGGCTGACAACTTTGCCTCACATTCAACAGAAGAATACCCAAGCCATCTGCCATGAGCTACCTCTTTTTTCCCCTCTTCCCCATCTTTTATTACTCATATGTTTTCTGTCACTACCTGCTCTTTCATCAGTCTTACATGATGAAGAGGCCTCACTTTCCCAAGGTCAATTCCTTTGGACTTGTTCAAATGGCCTCATTACAACCCATTTCCTCCAAAAAGTTGCTCTTTCATTTATTTTCAGTCTCTCGTCTATTGTCTCACTCCTAAACACATGCCCATATTTCCCTCATCTGGAAAAAAATCCATCATGTAATTGTCCTGTTCCAGCTAACTTTCGTCCTATATTTTTTCTGTCCTGTGTAGCTAAACTCCTTGAAAAGTCCATCTACCAATGTGTCTCCACCTTCTCTCACCTGCTTCTTAACTCCTTATAATATGGCTTCCTACCTTATTATTCCACAGAAGCTGCTCTCTCCAAAGTTGCCAGTGATCTCTTAGTTGCCAAATCCAATGACCTTTTCTCAATCTTCCTTCTCCTTGATCTCTCTGCAACCTCTGACTCTGATCACTCTCTCTTCTTCGATAGTCTCTTTGCTCTAGGTTTTTGGGACCAGGCTCTCTCCTAGCTCTCCTACCTACGTGACTGCTCCTTCTCTGTCTCCTCTTCCAGATCACACCCTCTAACTATAAATGTCCCTCATGGTATTGTCTTGCGCCCTCTTCTCTTCTTCCTCTGTACTACCTCATCAGTTGCCAAGGATTTTAATTACCATCTCTATACTGATGGTTCTCAAATCATGTTGCTGACCTCCAATCTCACACCTACCTTTCATACATCTTGAACTGCACATGCAGTAGACATCTTAAACTCAAGATGTACAAAATGGAACTCATTATCCCCTTACCCTCCTACTGCCCAAGGCAGCACCATCCTTCCAGTCTCTCAGGCTTGCCCCCTAGACTATTCACTACATCTCATTGCCCATATCCAATCTGCTGCCAAGGCCTGTCGATTTCACTTCTGCAACATCTCTCAAACAGGCCCCTTCTCTCCTCTGACACAGGCACCACTCTGGTACAGGCCCTTATTGCCCCACACCTGAGTCACTGCAATAGCCCCTCAGTGGATCTACCTACCTCAAAGTCTCTCCCCACCCCAACCCATCCTTTATTCAGTCACTAGACTGATTTTCCTAAACCACAAGTCTGATCATGTCACTGCCCTATTCAAACTACAGTGGCTTCCTACTGCCTCCAGGATCAAATACAAAATGCTCTGTTTGGCATTTAGTGTCTTTTATAACCTAACTTAGCCCCCTCCTAACTTTCCAGTTTTCCTTATTCCTCCAACAGGTACTATTCTCTCCAGCGACAGTAATTTCCTTGCTGTTCCACAAACAAAACATTCCACCTCAGCTTGAGGTATTTTCTCTGGCTGTCCCCCATTGCCTGGAATGCTCTCCCTCCCCTGCTCTAACTACTAACCTCACTCATTTCCTTTAAAGCAAAACTAAAATCCTGTCTTTTACTGGAAGCCTTCCCTAACCCCTCTTAATTCTGATGTCTTCTCTTAATTAGTCCCCTATCTTTCCTATATATGGTTTGCTTTGTATGTATCTGTTTGCATGTTATCTCCACCATAAGACTGTAAGCTGCTTGAGGGTAAGAACGCTCTTCTGATTCTTTTTGTAATCCCAGCTCGTGGCATAGTGCTTGGTACATCGTAAGTCTTTAATAAATGTTGATTGGTTGATATTGTTAAAACATACTTAGTATCTAGTCTATTACCAGTTCCTTTCTCTTTTTCCCCATATGAAGATACTACATAGAAAAGGAATTCTAAGACATTGATATTTTCAATCGTTTCCATATAGAAAATGCATGTAATTTTATTTTCTATTTTTTAAAGTACTTCCTCTCAAAAACTCTTGATTGTCAATTACAGTGTGATAGGACACAAATAATAAAACATTTTAAAAATGTTTGAAGTGAGATAGCGGGGATTATGTTATTTCTAAAGCTCACTGGGGGAAGGGAAGAATCTACAGAATCAAGAAGTAGTTGATCAACAATATTTAATTACAATTTACTGCTTCAAGCTTTCTAAAGATTTTGAAACTTTTGAAAATAGCATGGTGAGAGACGGGAAGGGGGCCACAGGAAAGTGGGAAAGACTTCAAAGAATGGTTTTTTTGAAAATATTTTCTTCCAAGAGATTGTTATTAAGAGCCCAAATTCCAATATGGCATTAGGTGCAAATGGAGAGCTTCTTTTCTTTGACTTTACCTTTTTTTTACAGGCTCTCTTACACACCCCACCCCCATCACTCCACTGATCCTCATCTCATCACCCAAGACAATTATTCCAAATGTTTTCTTAAGGTTCCAATCCTTCTCACCCCATAAACACATCTCCTTTCCACCCCTGCACTGCACTAAGATTGACACCTTTTAATGTAAGCTCCCTCAATTCCTCTTCCTCTATTCTGCAAAAATTCCCAGAATTGTTATTCATTTTTTCTTCTTGACCTTTAGTTATAGAAAAAGAGGTGAGCCTACTTCTCATTAAGGCTAAATCTGTGCTACCTGCACCTCTGATCCATTGTCCTACTGTCTCCTCTAGGACCTCACCAATAAGGAAATGACAAAGTTTGAATCACAGATTTTTTGTCTTTAAAAGCAATTTTATTACTTTCAAGAATGAAGTGTGACTATAAAGCAATAATTCCATTTTTATTTTAAATAAGCATACCAAAACTTATACATCCAAATATATAAAATTATCCCAACAAGACTATTATAGTTCAAAATTTTTTTGGAATGCTTTTTGGAACTGTCATCAGAGCAAGCTTTCAAGTTACGAAGAAAATATGCTTAATTCTTTACAGTCATACCTTATTTCTGATCCTAAATTATTATATCAAAATGGTTTACCTGCCTTATTTACCAGAATTAGCTCAAACCAACTCAGGGATAATTCCAGAAATCAAATCTGCTCTCAAGGAATGAAAGATGATTCACTTTAAAGGACATTCAAAAGACCGCGCTGCCAGTTCCAAAGACAATTAATTCCCCATAGGGAAATTTTCTAAACAAGGTTTAAGTAAAAGCAAAATCCCTAGAATAAGAACACACGTTCCCAGGTGACTACACAGAGGATCAACACTCTTGTGGGAGGATTAATAACAGTAATAATAGCTGGCAATTCTGTAGCACTTAATTTGTGCTGGGCACCACGCTACGTACTTTATAGATACTGCATTTTGATCCTCATAACAACCCTGGGAAATATTCCATTTTAGAGTTGAGGAAACTGAGGCAGAAGTTATGTGACTTGCTCAAGGTCACAAAGTTAGTAAGTAGTATGTTCGTTTAGAAAAACTTGTCCTTTTATTACAACTAGGTTGAGCCTGGCTTGGCAAGAGGTATAGTAATACTTGTAGCTTAGTCATAGCAAGCTTTGCTCAGAAATACAGGGACCTTTTCTGTTTCCCCAAGTTAATTTAGTAGAAAATCAAAGATTCTCTAAGGAAACAGTGCAAGAAGGGCTCAATGAAGACTAGAGGAATTGAATTTTGAAAATGTACTGGCCAGGGAGACAAGAGACCTGGGTTCTAGCTCCTGTTCTATCATTTATGGCACACTGGGCAACTCATTTAGTTCCCTAGTTGGTTGAATAAGGAGTTTGATCTAGACAATGTTCAGTCCCAAACATTTCATGACTTTGGGTCTGGAGGCGCAGAAGCTTATACTCTCAATTTCAGAAATCAGAAATAGTGCTTAATAAGTCCTGGAGAAAGACTAAATAAAAAGAAAGCTCACAGAAGGTGTGGTTGTCAGTCAGTAAGTAATTATTAAACATCTACTATGTGCCAGGTACTATCCTAAGAGACAGGAATACAAAGGAAGGCAAAAGACAGTCCCTGTGAGGAGTTCACAATTGAATAGGGGGAAAACATGCCAACAACTATGTACAAATAAACTATGAAGAGGATACATATGGGAAGTGATCAGAAGAGGGAAGGTCCTAAGAGAAAGTGGGAAAGACTTTCTGTAGAAGGTGGTTTAGTTGGGATCTGCAGGAAACCAGGAAGTCAAGAGGCTGAGAGGAGGAGAGAGAATATTCCAGGCATGGCAGACAGCCATGTCCACCTAGAGTCTGAGAAATATAGTGTCTTGTTCTAGGCACAGCAAGGAGGTCAGTGTTTCAGGATTGAAGAGTATCTGGGGAGGAGGCATATAAGATATAAAAAAGACAGGAAACGGTGTGGAAGGGGAAAAACAGATTATAAAAGGCTTTGAATGCCAAAAAGAAGACTTTAGCTTTGATCCTGGAAATGATTGGGAGCTACTGGAGTTCAGATGGAAGGGGGTGACATGGTCAGACCTATGCTTTAGGAAAATCACTTTGGCAACTGAGTGAAGAATAGACTGGAGTGGCGAAAAGACTCGTGGTAGGGACAACAAGCAGTAGACTAATGCAACAGTTCAGGCCTGTACCAGAATGGCAGCAGGATCAGGAGAGAAGGTGGTAAACATGTCTTAGCAACAGACTGGATATTGAGGGTATGGGATGACAAACAGTAAGGAGTCCAAGATGATGCTTATGCCTAGGGGATGGGGATGGTGGTATCCTCAACAGTAATAGGGAAGTTTGGAAGGGAGGAGTGCCTGGGGTGGGGGGAAGATAATGAGTTCAGTTTCAGATATGCTGAGTTCAAGATGTCTCTATGACATCCGGTTCAAGATATCTAATAGACATAGATGTAATACAAAGGTAAGCAGAGTGGGTTAGGCTCAATAAGTGGGTCTGGGGTTAATCTGCATAGAGATCATTGATTCCCTAAGAGCTGATAAAATCACCAAGTGAAACGCTACAGAGGAAGAGGCGAAGAGATCCCAGGACAGATCCTAAAACCACTTAACTGCATCGGTTGAGGTGGTCCCTTGTATTTAACGGCTTTGTATTTTCCTTTTGATGTTTGTTCTGTATATACTTATGTATGAAATGCTCCTATTGTCTTCTCTGGTACAATGTAAGCTCTTTGTGGGGAAAGACTATTTCCTTCTTTGTATCTGTATGCTCAGAGCACAGTGCCTGGCACACAGTAAACAGTTAATAAAGGATGCTGACTGAACAGCGGTGTGCCTCATTCCCAAAAGGAATGGGGAGAAGAGGAGAAACTGAACACAGGACTGCCAGCTTAGTCATTATTCAACTGTGTAATCTTGGCTTAGTCATAACTTCCTACTCCCCTGCTGCTGAATGGAGCTACAGGAACTCTGTGATCCAGTCACCGACACAGCCACTTTTTAACTTTCCCTCACCCCACACAGACAACACACATTTATCCTAGCTAATCTCAAGAAGGGCCTCTATACAGCAAGGATTTCCTTTCGTTTGCCTGATTCTCTTTTCTACTTAAGGACAGTGGCTGTTCCAAATCCTTTCTTCTCTCCTCAAGCCTACGATAGCACCTTCTCCCTGCTTTCCTTCACGATGATGACCTAAATTAGATTCAGACCAATACCCCACACTTTATACCAAGATAAGCTCCAAAAAAGACATGTAACCTAAGTATAAAAGATTACATCATAAATAAATTAGGGAAACATGGGGAAAAAACTACCTAGCAGATCTATAGATAGGAGAAAAATTCATGACTAAACAAGAGACAGAGATCACAGACAAATGAATAATTCTGATTACATAAAATTTTTTAAAAATTATGCACAAACAAATACAGTAAAGATTGAAAGAGAAACAACTGCCTGAGGAAAAAAATCTTTGCAACAAGTTTTTCTGACAAAGGTCTCATTTCCAAGGAACTGATTCAAATTTATAAGAATAAAAGTCACTCACTAATTGATAAATAGACTAAGGTATGAACAGGAACTTATAAAGGAAGAAACCCAGGCTACTACAGCCATATGAATAAATGCTCAAATCACGACTATTTAGAGAAGGGCAAACAAAAATAATTCCAAGATTCTACCTCACATCTGATTGGTAAAAATGACAAAAAAGGAAAATGATAGATGTTGAAGGTGCTGTGGGAAAACAGGCACATTGATGTACTACTGGTGAAACTGTGAACAGGCACAACCATTCTGGAAAGCAATTTGGAACAGTATAGGAAAAGCTGCTAAACAGTACATGACCTCTGACCCAGTTATACCACTGCTAGACTATACATACCCAAAGCAATCAAAGAAACAGAAAAAGATCTTATATGTACAAAAAATATTTAAAGCAACTATTTTTGTGGTGGCAAAAAGTTGGAAATTAAAGGGATGCCAATCAACTGAGGAATGGCTAGATAAACTGTGGTATATGAATGTGATGGGAGTATTATTTGTGCTGTAAGAAATGAGGAAATAAATGATTTAATGAAAGAGAAATAGACTTATATGAACTGATAACAGAATAAAGTAGAACCAGAAGAACAATTTATACAATAACAACTCTGTAAAGACAAAAACCTTTGAAAGTTCTAAGAATTATGATCAATGCAATGACTATTCATGGTTCCAGAGACTGATGATGAAAGATACAATCTACCTTCTGACAGAGGTGAAAGATATAGGGAGCAGAATGAAATATAGATATTTTTGTATACAGCTAATTGTTTTGTCTGACTGCACATATTTGTTATAAATATTTCTCTCTCTCTGCTCCCCCCTCCCCCCTGTCTTCTCCAGCAGACTGACTCCGTATTATCCTCCCTCTAATCTTCAGTTTCTCCTCTGTTGCCTAAAAACACACCTATGTTCTCTCTATTCTTAAAGAAACTCTCAATAGATTCACCATCCAGTACAGGCATCATCCTGTATCTCTCCTCAATTTTTCAGCCAAATTCCTTGGGGGGAAGGGGGGAAGTACTTTACTAGGTGCCTCTACTTCTGTTCTTCCTTTAAAAACAAAACAAAACTATGTGATCACGTTTTTGACTGCATTGCTCAACTGAAATTGCTCTCTCCAAATTTACTAATGACCTCTTAATTGCCAAATCTAATGGCCTTTTCTCAATCCTCAACCTCTTAAGCTCTCTGCAGCATTTAACAATTTAGTTACTCACACATTAACATGCTATCTCTTGTCTCAATGTCTTTGCATTGGCTGCCCACCTCCCCTCACCTTCTATTCTTCCTTACCTCACCCTCTTAGAATCCCCAGTTTGTTTCCCTCAAGTCTCAGTTCAAGCACCACCTTTTGCATGAAGCCCTTCCTGATTCCTCTAGGTGTTAGCACCTTCACCTCTATGATTACCTTGTGTTGTAGGCTACAACTCACTTGGTCTGGTCTGCTTGAATCAGGTTTGCAGTGGTTCTCAACCTTCCTAATGCCGCGACCCTTTAATATAGTTCCTCATGTTGTGACGACCCCCAACCATAAAATTATTTTCGTTGCTACTTCATAACTGTAATTTTGCCACTGTTATGAATTGTAATGCAAATATTTGATATGCAGGATGTATTTAAATTGAACATAACCTACAGGTTGAGAACCGTGGGGTTAGAGAATGAGATAGATATGGATAGGGTCCTCAGATTTTAGGGACTCCTTGAACTTGGATGGAAGGAAAATCACATCTTCATTTTCACTAACTTCTAAATGAATTGTAGCATTTATTTTTATGAATTAAAAAATATTATTTGGAGAAGGGGTCCATGGGCTTCACTACACTGCCATGATACAAAAAAGATTAAGAACCCCAGATTTAGCAGTTAACAGAAGGAGGTTTATGTAATTATAGCAAGAAAGAGTATTAAACAAAGACAAAGCATTGATTCATTTGGGTACAGCTTCCCTGATTCTGTGTTTGCCATGATGCTGCAGGGTCAGAGGCAGGGGTGCAGGCTGAGAGGAGCTGGTGTGTTGAGTTTGTACTTAGGGCACCAGGAGGTTATGATGTCAATATTTCTAGCTTCAGTTTCCAGGGCCAATTGAGTCTGAAGGTTTCTTTTAATACCTTGTAAGGAAAAACTCGTCTGTCCTGAGTGAAGTGGGGCCCTAGGAGAGGCCAACCCAAGCTTTTTGGCTGGGAGTTCCTATCACACCCTGTATTTACTTTACATGTGTCTTATATGTACCTACACGTATGTTTTGACTCTGCCTACATTTATTTATATGTTGTTTCCTCTACCAGAATTTCTTGAGGGCAAGGGTTGATTCACTTCTGTCTCTTTACCCAGGACCTAACCCAGTGCCTGCCAAATAGTACATGCTTAATAGATGTTGTTTGATTAAACTCAATAGGTTTCGATTTCCTCACTTATAAAATGCAGGGGGTAAGACTAAAGCTCTATGATTTATAAAGCATTTTCCTAATTATGACATCTGTGGTTCCATAAGAGAAAAAAAAGGAGCTTGAAATCTCAGCGTGCTCTCTGTTCTGATTTGAAGTATCAT
>CM053589.1:117716227-117752903 GCA_028646515.1 Pseudochirops corinnae
CGGAAAAAAAAAAGGTTGCTTGGATTCCCCTCCATGTAGAAACCCTAAGAAACACTGTAGAATGGGGCAAGTACAGGATTTGGAGTCAGTGGACCTGGGTGCGAGTCCCTGCTTTGTTATTTACCATTTGCGTGACCTGGAACAGATTATCTAAGAGCTCTGGACCTCACATTCCCTGACTTTTAAAATGGGGGCAGGGTGTGGATGGCTTGGATGGTCGCTAAGGTCCCTTCTAGCTCTAAAGCCTACGATTTTATGATGCCCCTTAGTAAAATATAAGCTGTCTGGGGATGCTCCCAATGTGCTCTAAAAAGTTACCTGAAAAGTCCCACTACTGGGTATAAACTCTAAAGAGGTAAAAGACAGAGGGAAGGGTCCCATATATATAAAATAATCACAGCAGCACTTTTTTGTGGTGGCAAAAAACTAGAAATAGAGTCAGTGCCCATTATTTGGGGAATGGCTGAACAAAGTATGATACATGAATGCAGTAAAAGACTTATATCATAAGAGATCATGTACATTAAGAATACAGAGAAATTGTTGGGAAGACTGATATGAACTGATGCTGAAGGAAAAAGGGAACCAAGAGAATAGCATGCACAATAACCACAGGAACATAAGTGAAAATATTCAAGGTTGTGAGAATTCAGATCAGTATGATGACCAGGCTTGATCTCGGAGCACTGATGATGCAATGGAGAGACATCAGACTAGAGATACAGAATGCTACGTGATACACTTAGACGTGGTTCATGTGCCAGTCTGTTTCTCCTTAAGGAGAGGGAGGGAAAGAGAAGAAGAAAGAGAGAGTGAGACAGAGACAGAGAGAGAGAAAGGGGGAGATGGAGATAGAGAGAGAGAGAAACAGAGAATGGGGACAAGAATGGGGAAGTATTGGGAAATGCAAGTGAAGTACAAAAAAAAACCTTTGGTAAAACTTTTTTTTGGATTGATTCTTCATAAGTTCTTACGATATAATACTGGAGAAGAGTGATACTCAAATTTTTGTCGTCTTTGGAACCCTTCAGTAGGGCAAAAGATGCTTACTCATTATTGTTAAGAGGGAAATTGACCTGTGACCTAAACGTCCCAGGGACACTTAGAAAACTCCCTTCACCAGTGTAGGCCAGCACTTTCTTGGTAACTTACTTAGAACTGCCTTGAACACTGAGGAGTGAAGTGGTTAAGTCACACAGTCGGTGTATGTCAGGAGTGGAATTTGAACCCAGATCTTCCTGGCTTTGAGGACAACTACCTACCATACCACCCAGTCTTTCACTTGCTACTCTAAAAAATAAAATATTACATCTAAATCAATGGGAACGATGAAGCTACTATAATGTTAACATCAATCAAGTATTATAAGTTTTAAATAAACGACATGAGTAAATTGTTTACTCAACAGAAATAAAAGAATATATACATTTTATCAGAAACCTTAGTACAGTATATGAGGCACGAGGGGGAACATCTCAGACATCACAATGCACTGTTTTTTGAGACCGACTTTCTGTTTAGATAAACAACAGGTTCTGACCACTGGCAATAAAGGAAGCAATCTTAAAAAGTTACACTGAAGCTGCTTGCAGTTACTGAATAACCAGAAAATGAAACCAAAAACATTTCCACGTGCCTTGATTGTATTATAAGTAGAATTCTGAGTCTACCACAGCTGACTTCCCTTTAATCTGAAGGCTCTGACTTTAATGATACAAGAAACATTTTAACTTTTGTATGTTTTGCAGGACATTTTATTCAGCCAAAAGTGAAGTGTATCATAATCCTGCAGGCTGCCACAGATGTAATTTAAGCATGGGGAGGATCAACTTGAATACCTACTCCCATTTTCTATAAAACTTGGATTTGTCTCTTTGGTTGCTCTTTATAATCTGTTCTTTGTAACCAGTAAGAAATGCAATGCTACCATGAGTGGTTTTTTTTGATACTGGTACGTCATTTTTCTTTAAAAAGATAATTTTGGAAGAGGGTATCATCCAGAATTACAAATGGATGGAGTAAGAAAATACGATGATCAAATGGCTCTCCATTTCCTATGTTTTGGAAGGGTAAACAGGCTTCTCACATTTTTCACAAGCTATGTAGTAACTACACCTCCATCTTTCCCCCCCCCTTACAGAGCTCTAGGATGGCAGTGAACAGGTACACTGCAGAGAGCACTGGTAGTAACATACATAAGCTCTTGGGTGCATCCAATGACTTGCCTTGCTGACTGGTCACTAGGTAACATGACAGTAGACTGGGGAGGGGAGGGAGAGATGCCATTGTGTTATACATCCACATATTACCAGAGGGTGATGTAAATGCCACAGCCACAATTAGCTTTTAAAGAACACTATGTTAGCAACGCTTCAAAAGGTTAATAGGAGAAAAGTTTTAAAATGTCTAAGAGCTACTTATAACTGCATTGGCTTTTCCCACTGAAGACTGGAGGATGAACTAAAATGGCGAGTGGAATATGAAAAAGGCTGTGTAGAGAGCCTTGAAATCAACACTTGAGACGAAAGAGAGGAAGGAAAAGTATTGGCAGAGGCAAAAAACCTGCTATTAGCAGAAAGCAGTGAAAAGAGCACTAGATTGGAAGTCAGGAAGACCTGAGTTGAGATTTTGCCAATGGGCCTCTGTTTCTTCATTTGCATAATGGGTATATTGGATTCTACAATGCCTAAGGTCTCTTCTAATTCTCTTGTCTATGATCATATGACCTCCAAGTCCTTCCATCTCTAAATGATACAATTCTAAATATATAAAGTCATAATACTAACAAAAAAAGTATACCAATTTTTACATTAATGGGGTAAAATGGATTATTTCATCAGATTCTGGAATACCAAAATTAGGGACTATCACTTGAAGCTTGAGAGGTACATTTAGAGCAAATAACAGAACACACTGCTTTACTACTACATCATCATCATCATCATCATCATCATCATCATCATCATCATCATCATCATCATCATCATCACAACCAGCATTCATTTAGCACTTTATAGGGAAGCTAGGTGGCACAGAGGGTAAGAGTACCAGGCCTGGAGTTAGGAAGATTCATTTCCCTGAGTTCAAATCTGGCATCAGATACTTATTAGCTATGCAATCCTGGACAAGACACTTAACCTTGTTTACCTCAGTTTCCTCATCTGTAAAATGAGTTGGAGAAGGAAACGGCAAACTACTCCAGTATCTTTGTCAAGAAAACCCCAAATCAGGTCACAAAGAGTCAAACATGACTAAAATCAACTGAACAACAACAGCACTTTAAGGTTTGCAAAACATTTTACATATGTTACCTCATTTGGTCCTCACAACCTTGCCAGGCAGGTGCTATTAGTATCAACATTTACAGATGAGGAAGCTGAGACTGCATGAGGTTAAGTGACTTGCGCAAGGTCACACAGCTACCAAGTATCTATGGCAGGATCTGAATGCCTCTATGACTCCTGATTCCAAATCCAACGTTCTATTCTCCAGCCACCTAGCTGTCCCCATAGCACAGAATATATTTATGAATCATGTCATGACAAGAGTTGTCTCAGACTTCAAATACATATATATTTTAAAAGAGATTAGGTTAGATAAGATTTAGAGCTGGAAAGAGAACTTCACTGACATCTAGCCCAAACCCTTTGTTGCACAGATGAAGAACTGAGGCCCAGAGAAGCTGACTTGCCTAAGGTCACATTGGGAGGAAGCAATAAAGCTGGGATTTGAACCCATGTGATACAGAGATCTGCAACAGATCTAAAGAAAGACAGAAGTTTACGTGACAGTTACAATACTTAAGACTGGTGTCAAGGAGGATAATTAGATCCTTCAGATTTTTTAGCCTTTTAAAAAAATTTAAATTTAATTTTTTTCTAATGAAAATCTACTCTTTCACCCTCCCTCTCTATTGAGGAAGGTGGAAAAACAACTCCCCTGTTACAAACATGTATAGTCAAGCAAAACAAATTCCTGCCTTTGCCATGTTCAAAAATGAGTACTCAATCGTATATTCTATTGTGAGTCCTCCAGAATCACTGTACCCTTCTTTAAGTAACTAGACTGGTGTGTCTAACAATATTAAAGCAGAGAAGTTATTAGCAGGCAGAAATCAGAAAAAAAAGGATACGTCTGAACATTCATCCCCCTTTTGACTGGACAGAACGTACCAACCTTTAAGGCTTTAGGTAAGACCCATCTTTTTTCTATTACTACTTCCAGGAGTTAATCTGAATAACCACTGCCATTTCTATAGTAATTTTTTTTGAAGGGGGGAAGGCAAGGCAATTGGGGCTAAGTGATTTGCCCAAGGTCACACAGCTAGTAACTGTGTCAAGAGTCTGAGGCTGGATTTGAACTCAGGTCCTCCTGATGATTTCAGGGCCAGTGCTCTACTCACTGTACCACCTAGCTGCCTCCTATTATAATTTTATAAAGCCTGTTTCAGACTTAAAGTGAAGTCATATACCCCAGGATTAAAGTCATCCCTCTTGTCACTCTTTCTGTCTGGTAGGAAGTATACATGAGACAAGGTCATGTACTACCAATCTGGGCATTTGTGACAGAGAAAAATTTTCACCTGTCCTTGAGAGTCAAATCAAATTTTGGAATTTTCTATCCAACTACCAGGGAACCAATGAAAATCACAGCAGGGGCAGGCAGAAAGTATGGTGGCCTTAAGCCTCCTTGCTCAAAAACAACCATTTGGGGAGGGGAGGAGAAGGAGCAGGACTCAACAGAAAACAACCTCTACAAGACTAGAATGTAACAGGAAACGTGGGCTAGATTTTAACTTGAAAATAAAATCCTGTCTTTATAGTAGTCATCAGGGTTGACCCAGAGGTCGGGACATTTATGAAATGAAAGCTGGACAGCAATGTTTCCTCTTGATAAAGAAGGAGTGGGGATTCTATGGTTTATATATGCATATAATTTAGAACTCTGAGAAGGAAGATCTGGACTAAAGCATCACAGCGGGGAACAGAGGGATTCAGAATTAATAATAATAATGATGATGATGATAAGTGTTTGAATTTGAACACAGCTTTAAGACTGGCAAGGCACTTCTCATATGTTCTCTCATTTGATCCCCATAGCAATCCTGAGAAGTTGGTGCTCTTATTTTTTCATTTTATAAAAGAAACACCTTTGGGAGATCAAGAGAAATTACAGAGAGTGATAGGTGGTCAGGCAGGCAGATGTTGCTTTTTTCCCTCTGACATTTTTCCTGTTTCCTCTGTTCCTCTCCCTACCCCCACCCCATTGTCCTTTGGCATTCTCCCTTTTCTCTGCTATCTCTCCCTCACTTACCTTCCTTTCCATGTTTTTTCCTTCCTTTTAAGTTTTTCTTTCCATCTTAATTTCCCTCTATCTTGCTTGTTTCCTTAACTATACAGACTATGGAAATGAAGCACATTTCAAATTGCGTGCTGTTTTTAATAAATCAGCTTTTATGGCTCAGGTTCTTAATTTTAAAAGGGAAATAGAGTATCTCCTATTATTCTCTTATTAGGGAAAAAAACAACTAAAGTTACTTGTGACATTTTTCCTTGTGTGTACCTCTCAATAATTCCAATAGCTATACCAATGGTTTAAAAGGGGAATAAGAAATGAGAAAGTCATATTCTTTACACCTAGGCAGACTAACACTACACTAGTACTCCCATTTCTTATACTTTTATGTATCTCAGAGCACCGATGCAAGGTTCTATCCACAATGGGAGCTGTAAAAATAAAACGATAAATAAAAACATAACTAAATCCTAATTTTCCTTCAAGTCTTTTTCCACAGACTGGACGTAAGGTAAAATCAAAGATGATAAAAACCCACTATGATGATCATTATCTCTATACTCAAACATCTCCCTCCCTGCCCCCTCCCCCCCGCCATGTATATACATCACAGGTAACAAGTGTGACCTCTGCCATAGTCACTTGATAAGGTTGAGATTGCAAGTTCAGCACTCTAATGCCATTTTATTTCCCCCCAGCTACTTGGCTAAAATTAACATAAGCTATTAAAACGTAGCACTGCTGCAGAGGCCATGGACATAAAATTGTCAACAGGCTCACACGCAGTCACAAATTGTCAGTTAGAAGAGACTTTAATAAATGTCTAGTACCATCACTCCATTTTGCAAATGAGAGAATTTGTCCTCAGAGTGGCCAAGTGGTTTAGCCAAGATGCTACAGCTGCTGGATGGTAAAGTTTGAACTCAAACTTGGGTTTTTATGCATACAAGTGCCCTTTCCACTGGGACACACTGATGGCTCATCCTGAGGCTAGTATACTTGATGGGGAGATAGGTTCTTTTCTTTTAAAAATAAAATTAATATTTATTAAAATAGTTAAACAAAACAGCCAGTCAGTCGACTAGCATTTATTAAGCCCCTATTTACTATATGGCAAGCATATGCTAAACTCTGGAGGTACACAGAAAGACAAATGACAGTCCCTGTCCTCAAGGAACTTAAATCTAATACTTACAGTACATAACATACTGAGTAACATTTGAAGAAAAAACACACCTACACATTTAATCTAGAACCTTTTCCATTATTTGTGGAAAATAATAATTGTTATCCATTATCACTTACAGATTTTCATGGTTGGAAGGTACCTCAGTGGCAATCTAGTTCAAGCTATACCAGAAAAACAATTCTTTCTAAAATATACTCAAAAAGTTGACCACTAGCTTTTGCTTTAAGACCACTGGTGGGACCCCACTTCATTCCAAGATAATCCATTTCACTTTGGACTTATCTCTAAGTGTTAGGGAATTTTTCCTTAACGTTTTATCTGGCTTTTCTCTTAAAATGGTGCTAAGGTAAAGAAGGAAGTCATTTCCCCCAATACTGGAAGAAATTCAAAAAGTCTTGAAGGCCAAGAAGTTAAGTGTTAAAGACTGCCCCTAACCAAAAAATAAGAAAATCCAAACATCCCCCACCTTATGGAGACCAAAGATATTTTGACTTCACAAGCAACCCAAGCAGTCTGGGAAAAGTACTCCTAAGAATAACAAGATCAGTATGTGATCGAGTTTCACAGAATTAACATCCTGGTATTCATGACACACATTAATGCCAACAATCATCAGATAAAGAAGGCCATAAAGAAGCTGTATGAGACGTATGCAGCCTGATGGAGAGAAGAAAGCTTGGGTCCAACTTTCCCCAGATTATACTTTTAGTAGTGTCAACTTAATTGGAATAATCTGAGTTGCTTCTAGCTAGACTGTTCAACGTTACAATAAAGTCTGCCACTATTAAAAACAAACACCTAAACCTGACCTTGGTATTATTCACCAATTGGCTAGAATGCTGTAACACTTGGAATCTTTACCTCGCACTCAGATTCCTCCCACAGCTGATATACACTGTAAGGATATCAACGCAAGAGTCAAAATGTCTTCGTTTGCTTTTGCCAGTTCCAATTTTCCCTCGGCCTTACTGTCCCCCATTCCCATAGTTTCCTTCACAAGTAGGTGCTATTTCAATCTCTTCCTCACTTGGCTACCAGAGGTAGGATTGCAGGGGATGGTAAAGAAGAGAAAAAGAAAGTATCTCTTCTCTAGCAATCATTTTTCTAAGAGTTATTCCTCTTTTCTGGTGCAGGAAAAAAAAGAGGGAAACTACTCTTGCATAAGCATATATTTATATCAGCTGCAGTCAGTGACTGTCTCTTTCCAATCACAAGACAGTAATTTTCTACTTTCCTCTTTAAACAATAAGGGGCATCAAGTCTCCCAAAACAGCTATGACTTGCTGAAAATTAGCATGTGATGTTTTTTCTTAGCAGCTGCGTTTACCCCTAGCTACCTACAAATTTATAGTCTATTTTCTGAAAGACAATATATCTACTTATTTTGTTGTACCTTTACTGATACAAGTTCTCCCAAGTTTATCTGAATTCTTTTTATCTTTACTTATGTTACAGAAATACATTCATATGCCATAATTTGTTCAATCATTCCTCAATTAATGAGCACCTACTGTTTTTTTCCAAGTATTTTGCTACTGCAGAAAAGTGTTGCCATAAATATTTTTGTATATTTATGCCAACCTTTGCCTCTGCCTCTGACCTCCTTGGAATATAAGTATATTCCAAATAAGGACATTAAGCAAGAAAAGGTTTTGTACAGTTTAGCGTAAAACTAGTGTAAATCATAATTCCAAACTGCTTTATAGAATGATTGGACCAATTCACAGCTCCACTAACAGTGCATAAGTGTCCCTGCCTTTTCATATCCTCTCTAATATTTGCCATTTTTGTCTTGTTTTCTTTTTCAGTATAACTTTTGTCCCCTTTTGTGCTGCTCCATCACCATCACCATCACTGCTGAACTGATGGCTATTCAGGAATGGGTACTATTTTGCATTTTTTTGTTTGTTTCATGCATTGTCAAAACCAAAAATTTCATTATGAGTGGCCAGTCTACTATAATAAGCCTCTCCATGGGTAGCTAGACAGCTAAACAGACTATAGTTGTTGAAGCACTCGAGCACTTGCTTGAGTTTAGCTCTACCAGCATGGCCTTAGAGAGGGATTACCTCTACAATGAAGTAGTTGAATATGGATTAGGAATTTATGGTCTTTATTGATAATATCATGAAAATTACTAAAATCGAATCATTACCATTCTTTTTGTAAAAATGTTTCATTTTTCTTTTTTGCCCTTAGGAAAAAAAATCCAAATTAATACCCATTTTTTAAAAAGTAAAAATATGCCCAAAATATTTCCCCCCTTTTCTTCAACACTAAAACCTGTTGGCTTGCTAATGACA
Organism: Pseudochirops corinnae; assembly: GCA_028646515.1. Lineage (NCBI taxonomy): Eukaryota > Metazoa > Chordata > Mammalia > Diprotodontia > Pseudocheiridae > Pseudochirops > Pseudochirops corinnae. The sequence continues at coordinate 117,725,015 of CM053589.1, forward strand.
AATACAGTAATTTTTGCTGCCTGCCTTTGCCCTTAAGAGTCCCTTGACGATGTTATATTTCAAGAATAAAGAGCTAAAATCCAAGATCCTTTTATGCTGGAAAATTAGTTATCAACCCACCAGAATGGAAAAGAAGGGAGTCCAACTTATTTCTTTCAGCTGTCCCTTCCCAGAGACATTATTTTTTACAAACTTTTTCATTTATTAGTGAAATGCTAAAAATACCATCTTTTCAAGAAAAGTTCCTTGAAACCAAATTCAATAAAAATAAGTTAGTTGATTCCCAGAAATCACCCAGCTCTTTTATCAAACCAGACTTCCCTTTTGCAAATCTAAAAACCACCTTCAGTGAAAGAGGGGAATTCTTCTGTAGTTTGAAATTTTTAAATTTGATTTTTTTAAAAAACTTATTCCTAATAATAATGATAGCATGTAGTATAACCAGAAAAATAAAGGGTAACAATATAGAATTTATATAGAAATGTCAACCGGTACTGTCAATGACCATGTGCAGCAATCCTTAATATGCTAAAGTGAAATGAGGTACACAGCATGAAGTTCTATGTGACCAAAACATACTGCCATTTGATTTATTAGAAAATAAGCCGATTTGATCTTAGCAATATCTTCCTTCCTTCTCATATGGCATCTCTAGAGGAAGCCCAAACCCCTCAAAGAAAAAGAATAAATATTAGACTGTTTTGTTTTTACCTCCCAATGGCTGAACACCAACTGTGGGCTGGCGAGGCCACTTGTCCTCTTCCTTATTTCATCAGCAAATCCAAAACTTTCAGCTACTGGAAGCACAGCTTTGATAATGAACATGTCTGTCCCTTCTTTCATTTCTTCCTGCAACACTCGACCTTCTCTCTTTGACAAGACAGCATAGACCCGACCTGCAAAATCATCAGTCTTATTAACTGGCTGAATTTGTCACAGCTTTTTAGCCACAAAGAAACACTTAAGAATATTCACTACAATATACCCTAATGTTTAGCTTTGTCAAATGTCATCTTCTGTGATTTGTGTCTTCTGGAGATCAGACCAAAGCTGGACATAGACATATACTTCATTAAGAGTGGTCAGCCTACTATAATGAGCCTCTATGTGACTTCCTTTTTTTTCCCCCCTTTTTGGGGAGCAATTAGGGTTAAGTGACTTGCCCAAGGTCACACGGCTAGTTTTTGTGTTAAGTGGCTGAGGCTGAATTTGAACTCAGGTCCTTCTAACTCCAGAGCTGGTGCTCTATTCACTGCGCCACCTAGCCACCCCTCTATCCCTCTGTGTGACTTCACAGCATTAACTAGTCTATATATAATACAGGCCTGGGATATTGACCATATGGTTCTAGTTATTAGAAGCATCTGGTGACCAACCTTTCTGAGCCAAAGAAAAAGGGACATATTTATTTATATATTTTTCTTTAACCCACTCTTCTGGAAAATATGAGAATGAGAGAATATTAGTCCTGGAAAACTGACACTTCGTAAGTTATTTTCATGTCCCCTAACAATTCTTGTCACATAGAAATCAAACAAGATTCTTTTGGTCAAAGCTTTTCTTATTCATTACCACTGTTTCATACACTTGGGAAGCAATAAAAGTATCTTCACATACGTGGGCATTTATGTAGAAGTATATTTTTATCCTAGAAGGGCAGTTAATGCTTATTTTCCACAGTAAAGAGTATGGATAAATGAAATTCATAAACAATCCCCAAAACTAATTTTGGCCAATACTTCAGTTTTGGTCACCTCTTCTGCATAACTTTGTATGAGACTTGGCAACAAAGAACAAAACAGGCTAGCCTGGCTTCCTCTTCCTGACCCTGCCTGACCCCTGGTGGTGATGTTAATGAAATTACTAAACAGGGAACAGTAGGATTAAGAGAAATAGTGGAGATAAATAATCCACAAACAGGATAAAGAATGACAGGTTAAGAGTGGATGATTCCTCAAGAACCTTGCTATCACTTATCACTAATCTCTTCAACATTTTCCATTTTTTTTTTTTTAGCTCTAATACCTTCTTCTTACCTTTCAAATATATTCAGGCCTATATTTCCTATCTTAGAAATTAATTCTTTGATCTCATTGCCCCTTCCAGTTTTCCCCCACCCAATAAACTTATCAAAGGAATGATCTTAACTTATTCCCTCTTCATCATCCTGAAATCTATTTTCCATTCCCAACACTACTGAAAATGCTCTTTTGAAGTTTACTACTGCCTCTCTTATTACCAAATAGGCCAAATTTGCCTTCATACAATTTTTTCTAGGTCCTAATTTTACTTGACTTCTTTGTGCCAGTTTAAACTGTTGACCACAGCCTCGCTTCTTTAAACTTTCTCCTCTCTTGTCTTCTTGGTCAGCAATTGCATTAACCCTGTTTCCTTTAACCCTTCCAAAAGATTGCTGATGCTTCCTTTTTCTCTTTGCCTAACCTTTAACTATAGGCTTTAACCAAGATTCAGGCCTTTGTTCTCTCCAGTATACTTAAGTTTTAACTAGACTATTTCTTGTATATTCAATTACTATATGTATGTTTTCTATATTTCTATGTCCAGTTCTGGTCTAATCTCCAAACCCTTCTATTACCAAGACATTTTCACCTGGATATCCTCCTATCTTCACTTTAAAATTAATATGCCCAAAATTTAATTTTTCTTCCCTATAAATCCAGTTTTACCTCTCAAATTTCCAATTCCTGTCAATACTAACACTGCTCTCTCAATAAGTCAGAGAAGAAATCCTGAAATCACCTTTGACTTTCCCAGGTCCATTGCTCCTCTTTTTCCATTCTTCCAGAAATTATCCTAACTCAGGCTGCCCTTATTGTTTCTGGTCGAACCAGCATCCCAACCTCTAGCTTCTAGTTGCAATCTATTCTTTACTACTGTAGCGGCAACCACACTGGCACACCCAAGATAGCTGCTAGCACAGGCTCTTAGATCTGCTTTATTAGAAAAGACAGCTGTTTAAGGGGTCAACAGTCTTTTTAAATTACATTCACTAGTTCAGGGGAAAAGTCAGCACCCAGAACTTCAGAGAAAATACAAGCAGAGAAATAAAGACCAAGAGAAAGGGCTCTGACTGCCTGAATCAACTACATACTTTACATATATTACTAGATTGATACAGATTTTATATCTGAGCAGTTGGAGAACTCTGAACACTGACCAGGGAATCACAAGATCCTTCTCTTAAGTGAACCCCCAAAACAAAATACCAATTCAGAGTATATATACACTTCTCAGAGCCAGAAGGCATCATAACCCCCTTGACTCAGTGCCTAATTAGAAATTAGCAAAAGATGTGAAAGCGTTCTTACAAACAGACCTCTCCTAAGCAAGCTTCCCTTCATGGGCTCCATGTGAGGCCTATTAATGGGTAGGGAAGATCTTATAGCGCATTAACATTACAACTACTAGCAGAATTATTTTCATAAAATATCATTTCATCACATTATTCAATCAAGAATCTCCTATGCATCCTCCTTCCCTATGAAATCTAATTACTCTTTCTAACAAAGTCTTTCACATTGAGCCCCATCTTAACTAAATTTATCTCTAGTTTCCTTAAACTCCTAACCACTCAATTCCTCAACCTACTCACTTCCCATGACCTAATCCTTCATCCTACCGCACCCACACACAAAGATAGTCATACCCTTGATCTTGCTATCATATACAAATATACTCCCTCTAAGTTCAAGAACTCTGAAATCCTCTTCTCCAACCATAATCTAGTGGCTTTCAACATCTCCTTCTGCCTTCCTTTACAGAACTCTACCCTTTATCCTCACTGTAACCAATCCCTTGACCCCTCAATTCTTTCTCAGGCTATTTCCTTTGCACTAGCCCCTCTTTCCTCTTTTCCTTTGCTGATCTGATTCAACTCTACATTGCCTACTTCCCTATCAAACTAGATGCCTGGCACACATTTTCAGCTCAACAAACTGAAATTCATTATCTTTTCCCCTAAAAGCACCTAACCCCTACCCCAGTTCCTCAAGTTTGCAACCCAGAAGTCATCCTCCACTTATCTCTTTCACCTCCTAATTCCATCCAATCTTTTGCTGAGACCTGTTATTTTCACCTATGCAACAACTCTTGCCTATGCTCCCTTCTCTCCTCTAACACTGCCACCAGTCTAATGCAGGTTCTTATCACCTCACACCTGGAATATTGCAATAGCCTGCTGGTAGGTCTGCTCTCCTGAAGTCTTTTCCCACTCCAATCCATCCTTCACTCAGGCACTAAAGTGAATTTCCTAAATGGCATGTTACCCCCCCCTCCTCCAACTCATTAAATTCTGATGGCTTCCTATTGCCTCCAGAATCATATGTAAAATCTTCTTTTTGGTGTCCAAAGTCCTTCATAACCTAGCCCCCTACTATCTTTCCCATCTTCTTGTACCTTATTCTCTGCCAGATACTCTTTGATACAGTAACACTCACTTCCTTGCTGTTGCACCATCTCTTGGTTCTGGGCAGTTTCTCTGGCTGTCCCCCATGCCTAGAATGTTCTCCCTCCTCATCTCTTCTCACTGGCTTTTTAAATCCCAACTAAAATCTCATCTTCTATAGCAGCCTTTCCCCAAATCTCTTAATTCTAGTGCCTTTTCTGTCTTACTTATTTCCTATTAATCCTGTACTGTGCTTTAATACCACCTATAACTTCACCTTTCCTAGAAAACTATCCCTTATGATAATTTTTTCTTAAAAAAAAAAAGAAAAAGAAGGGGTAGGTAGGTGGTGCAGTGAATAGAGCACCAGCCCTGGAGTCAGGAGGACCTGAGTTCAAATGTGATCTCAGACACTTGACACACTTACTAGTGGTATGACCTTGGGTAAGTCACTTAACCCCAACTGCCCTGCCTCCCACCACCCAAAAAGAAAAAGAATAAAGAAAAAAGTTAGCAAAACTGAACAACACATTGAAAAACTGACATTACATGTAATGCTCCACATTTGTGGACTCAAACCTCTTGCAAAAGGGGCAGGGAGAGTGTTTTCTCATATTTTTTTCTTTGAGACTACATTTGTTCTTTATAATTTTCCAATGTTCAGTTCTGATTGTTTTGTGATGGCTGTTCTTTCCATTTATGTTATGGTAGTTATGATACATAATGTTTTTCCGACTCTTGTTTACTTTACTTTGCATCAGTTCATGTAAGTCTTTCCATGCTTCTCTTTTGAGATTTTCAAACATCTAATTGTAAGCCCCAGATTCACATGAGAGGAACTGGGACTAACTAAAAGCACTGGCTTTTCATGGTAACACAAGAATCTATTTTGACCCCACCCTCCCAATCCAATGTGGGTTTATTTCTGGTCGCAGCAAAAATATAAATTGGACCCTGCCATGTTCAAGCTCCATAAACCAAGGAGGTTGGAGAGGGATGGCTTTGTGAAGTTCTGCTTAGAGAATTCCCTCATTTAAATTTAAGGACTAGAAATCTATTATACAACTGTGTGATTTACAAAATGGTTTTATGTTTTATTTTGATTTTTTGCTTTTTGGAGAGGGGAAAGCAGGGCAGTTGGGGTTAAGTGACTTGCCCAAGGTCACATGGCTAGTTTTGTGTTAAGCATCTGAGGCCAGATTTGAACTCAGGGACGTCCTCCTGACTCCAAGGCTGGTGCTCTATTCACTGCGCCACCTAGCCACCCCACAACATGGTTTTATGGCAACGACCTTCAAGACCCATGTTAAAGCAAACTTCCAGTGTAACAAGATAGAGGTAAAGTTCCATATTAGTAAAAACAAATATAACTTCTACTTCTCTGTAAAGCAGATATTTTCATTTCCCTGTACATAGCCTAGAGTAGCAAGGTTTTGGTGTTTTTTCTTTGTTTGCTTGTTTTTAAATTGTTATAAGCATTTCTCTCAAATTTAAAAAACAAAACCAAACCCACAAACTTAAATTGATGTCTCTACTTGACTCTATCCATATATAAGTTAAGCTCAGTATGGAAGATACTGCTTTAGTATAATTGTACTTTAATGCAATGTTAAGACTGAAAACCTAACAAGTTTACAAAAGGCTAAACGGGTGTGGCCTCTGGGTTGCTTTTTTTTTTTTTTTTTTTTAAGCTTTGCTGGGAAGAGGGACAGGAGAAAGTGATTCCCATAGAAGCAGAAAGCTGACAATTAAAGTATGAAAAAAAGATTTACTACTGAAAAACAAAGTATGGGATTAGAAGAAATGCAAAAATATTTGGGTAATATTCTGAGCAAGGGTTTTATAGTTGGTTGTTGTCCTTCATTCTCAAAGAGGACCAAAATGGCATCACTATGTTAGAAAGCTAAATTACAGTGTGTACAACTGTGGCTGATCAGACTAATATGAGCTCAGAATGCTCTACCAAAGGCTGGGCACAAATAGTCCATGTGAACATCTGAGCAGAAATGTCCCTAAATTTGCACATCTCATGTTTCTTTTGAACTACTTGAATTCTCCTTTGCTCACAGAGCACAGCACCTTCTCTGATATGGGCCCACCACGCTGACCAGTCCTGTGCTAGTGTCTCCCATGTCACACAACCAATTCTGAAGTTCTTAAGAAAGACCTTAAGAGTGTCCCTGTATTGCTTCTTCTGACCACCATGTGAGCACTTTCCCTGGTGAATTCCCCATAAAATAGTCTTTTTAGCAAGCGAGGGGGGAAAAGTCACATGTCCCAACAACTAGTAAACATTTATTGATTGACTGACTGATAATTGTAGCATTAGGTCTCCATTTATATCAAAACTGAATATATTGAGAAAATTTTTATGGTTAGTTGTATTTGCTAAAAAGGAATTCTATCTGAATACGGGTGGAAATAGTATTAAGTTTGTATCGAGTAAAATAGTATTAAGATGTGTAAAAGATTTCATGTTTTGACCTTTTTGGGGGGGAATATATTCTGAATGATCTCTGTAGAAACATGTAGCCATTTTCTTAAAAAATATTCCTCCAGAGGAAGTAGTTTAATTATTTTGAGATACTTATTTTCTCAGAAAATTCTGTTGTATGAGAGTGGGAAAAAGCGATTTAACAGTTATAGAATAAATGACTATTTGAAGACCTTGTTTAGAAGAAACAGATTAGGTTTCTTTTTCTTTCCTTTTTTTTAAGCTTATGATTTCAGGGGAGATCTTAGTGAGAAACTAACTCTCCTAATGCAAGTCAGTACTTTTCTCTGCAACTCTGCCTGGAGTACTAAGAGGTTAGTGGACTTATACCAGGTAAAGAGCCAGTTTATGGGTCAAAGGCAGGATTACAGCCTGGGTCTTACTGAATCTGAGATCACCTCTCCAACCATTACATCATGGTGTGACTCATGTTAAAAACCAGAAGGCTTAATTGAAAGATTAAATAAACCTGCCAATCACTACTCAATTCTGCTGATTCACGTAAGTAAAGGTCTCCAATGTGGCCCTAAAACATTTTGAAATTCTGGGTAGGAAACTAAAGAATTTGGGGGAAATTGGTTAAGCTTTCACCTCCTCCAGTTCAAGGTTATAACTTCAGAAGAAAAAGAAGGATATAGGAATGAACAGCTGACTATGTAGATGAGATCAAAGAGCAGGATTTAGTTTCATGGCCTATGATATTAGAACAATAGGTTCCTGGAAAAAGACTAGGAAAAATTAATTTGGGAAGATCTGATCTAAAGAACTTTTAGCTGAATTCTGAGGGAAAAGAGAAAACCACTCAGATAAAACAGTGAAATAAGATACTACAGAGGACACTTTACTTGACCAAGAAAGAAGCAGCATCATGGAAGTTGTGCCTAGTAATACTTAGTAGAAAATAACAGGAAAACAAGTCAGAAACAATACTGTGCTTTCCAATATCTCTGTGAAAAATCAGAGAGCTGCAATAGTTTTCCATTTATATTAAAATTGAATAAAATAACCAAAATAAACCTAACACTTTAACACAAAATTGCAAATACAATTTCAGAGAAATCACTGAGACCTGGAATGTGATAACAGCAGAAGATATTTTATACAAAACTAACATCTGATTTATTTTTAAGGCAGAAGAATATAATAGTATTTGACTTTAACTCATTCAAATCTACAAACTTGAATCCACATAGGATAGAGCCCTTCTGAATGAGAATAAACGAGGAGATAAAGAGAAGTACAATATTGTTATGCAACAATATTGTCATACAAAAGATCACTTGTTCAGAAGCACCTTCTGAACACAGATGCTAAAACCGGGACAGAGGCAAAATATACTGGTGATAGGGGACTTCCAACTACTTGGATATCAGATGAATGTTATCCTGCTAAAAGCAAAGTATCTAATAAATTCTGTATCTGACTTACTAAAAATGCAAAGGAAGAAAATAGCAAAAACCCCATTTTGAAAAATACTCAACAAATGAGACCTGTCTGGGGATATTCAAATATTTAAGGAGAGATAATGTTCCATATAATTGGACAGGTAATTTATGAAAAGTAGATGTGAAAGCATTCAGATAAATTGGCAGGAAGAGAACTGGGAGAGAGAAGTGTCCCCAAAAAACAAGGAGGAGAATGTCCAGGAGGAAGGGGGTGTCAACAGTGTCAAAGGCTTCAGAGAAGTCAAGAATCATATGGACTGAGAAAAAGTCAATGGATTTAGTATATCCCTGACAATCTTGGAAAGAGTTCTTTTAGTTGAATGGTAGAGTCAAAAGCCAGACCAATTGCAAGATGTAATCATTCAGACTGATGACAATTAATTAAACTCATATTTATAGAACTTTATGGTTACAAAAGGCTTTACGTGCATTATCTCATTTGATCCTCACAACATCCCTCTGAGGTATAATTGTGATTGTACAGATGAAGAAAATTAAAGCTCAGAGAGATTTGTTAAATGACTTACTTAAGGTCATGCAGCTAAAAGGTACCTATATCCAATGCCCTTTCTCTTTAGACAAAACATCACACTTTAATGATCAGTTCCATATTTGTTTGCTCACACAAACATGGTTTCAAGCTTTACTTCTACACCGATGATTTCCTCAAGTGCATCTCTGGTCCTGAGTTAGAAGTCTGTCTCCAGCAACCTACATGAAACCTCCATGCAGAGATGTGTCACTATCACTCCCAGCCTGATTTATTCCTTGATTGACAGCCCTCTTCCCACAAGCCATCGCCCTCCTGATTCTTTCTTGGGAGACAGGGCTGATACGGAGACACTGTATGTTGCACTTGTGTGTGCGCGCGCGCACACACACACGCGCCCATTCCTTACCTAGCACTTCTGCAGTGGCCATGATTTCACAGGTATACATCGCTGCCATCAGGCGCTGGGGTTTCACCTGTAGCGCATAGCGGCAAGCTTCTTTCATAGTAGCAATCAGCTGACCAGAGAAAGGGCCGTAACAGTCAGCCAGCAATGCTTCCCCTTTATGTTTGCTCTTTTTTTCCAACATCTCTGGGCAGTCATCTTGAACCTGCTCGCTCTCAGCGGGTGACCCCAGAGGCCTGCTTTGGTCAGCAGCTTCACCTCTGGCTAGCTCCTCTTGTGCTTTCTCATTTGCTCCTTGACCCAAGAATTTACTGAGGTCCCATTTTTCTAGAACAAAGCAGACACCCATGAGTGGTTCTTCACACATGGGGCCTGACAGTGTTGCCAGCTGAAATCCACTGATGATACTATTGTCAAAATCTCTGTATTTACTTGCTTCCTTAATACATCTGCTCTCAAGGCACTGCCATACAGAGCTCTTAAAATCTATGCATCCATTTACTAATATATTGGGTCCACATTTCCTAGGACCAAATGACCAGATCTGGTCCACGACATTCCTCCATTTCCTTCCCTGTAGGTTTTGCTCCAACTTTTGTTTGAACTCCTGGATCTTAGCCTGGGTCTTCTCATGAATCATCTGTATATTTTCCCCCTCACTTAAAGAAGAAGTTAATTGCTCCATAGAACGAATCAAATCACTATTGTCTTCAAGGATCTGAGTGACTTCTTCTGGAAGAGGCAGGGCTCGGACACTGAGAGTTGCAAGTTTGTTTGGGGTGGTTATTGTGATGAGCCCATCTACATCAACCTGGATGCCCTCAGGGAGTTTGCTCTGATCCTCTTTGGTTTGGTGGATGACTGCAATCTTCTGCTGTTTACCTATTTCTTCATTGACCATGTCCACTTTTGGTGGCTTAGTAATTGTTTCCCTGAATGGGATGATTGGTTCAGATACACTGATCTGAATCTTTGCAAACCTGAAAATAAAATCAACAGAAACAACAATGATGACAACAATGATGATAATGACCTAGAAAAAGGTACAATAAAAAAATACCATATACTCGAGTGAGCCAGGTCCTGTCAAAAAATAAAATAGCTCTTTTTTTTCTTTCAGAATTCTATAATAATTAGCTTCATAAATGCAGAATGTAAAACTCATTTTAATTTCAGGCTAAAAAGATAAAATTATTTTTGAAAAAATAACACTTCAAGGGGAGTACCCAAACTCTTTTTGTGTATGTATATGCTAGAATTGCATTATAGTGCTATTATTCAAAATAAAAGTTTGTTTACTGGCTTGGACTTAGCTATCACATTACATATGTTTTCACTTGGAAAGTGTTTGTTGTAGTAAGATTTGACTAACGTGTTTAAAAAAAAATAATGTACATCAAATTATTTACTAAGACGTGAGGAGAAAACATCCTATATAGTTCTAAGTAGAATACAAAATCTTGGAACTTAGAAGGGATACTAAACATCAGTTTAATTCAACTCTGAGGTAAAGACAAGGAAACAGGGCTCAAGTAAAGCGCACATTGTTAGTATCAAAAGTGGAAACAGGGCCCAAGCCTCATAACTCAGTCTATTATTTATAAAAACATTTTTAATCAGTACAATCAATTAATAAGAAGTATATATTATTACACATAGTAATGATATCTTGAATATAACAAAATAGGTTTTGTGGGGAATTATGTTTGGTTCCCAATGGCATTCTGAGGCCAAAAGTAGATTGTAACATAAACGCAGAAGGGGAAAATCTCAGTCGGATTTGAAGTCTGGTCTTTCTGACTTTCCATTTTAAAATAAATGAGACAGGGCCAGCTAAGTGGTGCACTGGATAGAGAACACTGGCCCTGGAGTCAACTGAAGAAAGACTGTTTCAGGACCACTTTCTAAGTCCCTGTGAGCTATGGGGAACTTTTCTTTTTCTACCCAGGAAATAGCAATAGCAACATATACCAACTAGTGGCAGTAAAACACCCATCGATTTCCTCAGAAAGAGCCCTGGCCAAAAACTAAATGAAGTAAATAAAGTGACATTATACTGTCTAAAAGAGACACTGAAATAGAATTCCCAATATCCATATGAAGGCAGTCTTAGCTAACTAAAGTATGTGAATGCACTAAACTAATATCAAAGGCAACTAGGTGGCACAGTGGAAAGAGTATTGAATTTGGGAGGCAGGAAGACCTGAGTTCAAGTCTTGCCTTCAATACTAGCTGCATGACACTGGGCAAATCACTTAATGTCACTCAGTCTCAGTTTTTTCATCTGTAAAATGGGAACGATAATACCACCTACTTCAGAGGGTTGCCTTAAAGCACTATATAAATGTTAACCATCGCTATTAAGTCACTTTTTGCTACCTCTCTCCTTCCACAAAAGAGGTAATATAGTGATATGGAAAGAACACTAAACTGTGAGAGAGAGGAAACCTGGGTCCTAATCTTGGTTAGTGCCCGCATGACCTTGTATAAATCACTGACCTTTGGGTCTAAGTTTCCTCATCTGTGAAATAAAGACACCAGGCTACATCTTTCCAGCTCTAACATTCTATGAGCTTTAATAGGGAAACATAAAGGGTTTTCCCAATGGGAGAGAGTTGTTGCTAAATGCTTTTTTCCCCTCCCTTTTAGCCCTGATTATTCTAGGTTGTTTCATTTTTCACTGCTTCCATTCCTTGCATTCAAAGACCCATAAGTAATCCCTATTTCCTCTTGTCTATTCTTTGTTCCCAGAGCAAACATGGAAAACTAGGAAAAAGAGATATTTTGCTTAAATAATTCGTGTTCACCTGTATAGCTGTCTCATTTATTTTAGTTTCTTTTCTTTTTCTTTTCCCCGAGGCAATTGGCGTTAAGTGACTTGTATAAGGTCCCACTGCTAGTAAGTGCCAAGTGTCTGAGGTCAGATTTAAATGCTGGTCCTCCTGACTCCAAGGCAGTGCTCTATCCATTGAACCACCTAGCTGCCCCTGTCGCATTTATTTTAGAAGAAAAGCCTATATAAACGCACCGCACACGCACACACACACACACACACACACACACACACACACACACTATAAAAGATTAAGTTGAAACTTTAACAGGAAATAAGGATTGTAATTTACCTAGGAATCTAAAAGAGATTATCTCCCTGCTTCTGCCCTGTAGAAAGCTGTATTTCTTTTAGTTATTATAGGGGTGAGCATTAGATCTGGGATTTCATTGGTATAAGGAATTCCAGGGAGAAAAAAATTCCCTCTACTAAAGCAGATCAGCACTTTGAAACATACAGTCTAAGAGAGCTGCCCAGAGCCCTCTGAGCTGATGTCAGCTTCCCAGGGTCAAACACCCTGTAGGTTTATCCCAGAGCCAGCACTGAAGGCCATCTTGAATCCAAGGCCAAATCTCTAACCAAATCTGACACTGCCTCTGGTAGTTATCATACTATAGCATATTTGTACATGTGACCTCGTCTAAATTATCTTTGTACCTCCTCCAGTGGCAGAAACAGAGGGTTTTTTTTTTTTTTGCACAGAGGGACAGAGACTGGACTTGTGATTTCCCTGGTACAGTAAGGATTTTAATGATTGGTTGGTACTTCTTCAGCAACTTGATAGTCTTAAATAAGAGTTTCTGAGAGCACTAGGGTCGCATATTCTGTTTGGGGCTAGAGCCCAGCTCTCAATGAACCACGACACAAAGACTCTCATTTAATAAATAGCTGTTAATGCTTTTGAAATACTTTTACAACCTGGTTCTTATCTACATCACTCTACTGAAAATACTCTCTTAAAAAGGTCCCCCATTGTTCCTTCTTTCTCATTGTTCATTCCATTGGTTATAATCCTTCTTTACAACTTGACTAATGTTTAATGAGAAGGTATTTGTACAATCTATATCTGCATGCCGCCATGGGGTCGGGGGGAACAGGTGAGGGAGTGGGAGAAAATTTGGAACTCAAGAGCTTATGGAACTGAATGTTGTAAACTAAAAGTAAATTAATTAATTAATTTTTTTAAAAAAAGAAATTTATTGATATCTTGCCAAGTTCTCAAAGGTTAGACAGAGTCTCTGGGTGTTTTATTTGCACATTGAATCTTCTCTTTCAGGCCCAAGACTGCTTAGTTGTCCCTTAATACTTCTTTTACTTTCTTAAAAAAAAAAATTAAAAAATTAAAATAAAAAGGTCTCCCAGTAATGTCTCACTGCCAAAATTCATGACCTTTTCTCCATGCTCAATTCTTCCTCACCTCCCTACTAATGTTCTGGCCATACTTTCCTTGCTTTAGTTTCTGTCAAACTACCTTTTCCTCATAGAGAAAACCTACTACCTCTCTGTCCCTACTGAGAGACAAGCATTCACTATGGGGAAGAAGAAGACAAGGCCCAGAGACTTAAACCAAACCAGATGTGAAGGCTCACTGAGACATATTGTTAAGGTGATGTATGTACCTGGTTCAAGTATTTGCAGAATCCCTGGACTTTAGCATTTCTCCAGTTTCTGATTCGCGTTCTTTTCCCTTTGGAATTTCAGTTTTGGTTTATTCTACTCTACTTCTTTATAAATGACCTTTATCTACCTCAACCCTGTTCCTGTGAGCTTTAAAAACTAAGCTGCTAATGACCCTACTACATATGCCCAAACATCCTCCCTAATTACTTTCTGCAGTTTCTTTTTCCAACTACCTCTCTTCAGGCCCTAAGTAATTTCTCATCTGCCTTCCATCAGGCAGCAGGAGGAGAAGGCTTATTTTCCTATCCATGCCCTACAGGATTTCTTTAGCTTTCAGTAGACTTCAGTGACTGTACAGAGGCATCTTCATGTCATAGAACTAGGGAAAGCTCCATGAAACAAAGAAGGAAAAATACTAATATCATTTTATTGTGGTTGTGAAGAATTTACCTATTTACCTATTCTACCATCTATTGTTTTTCAATTTTAAAATCTTTATTTTGTGTATAAAGTTGAATGGCATGTTAGCTAGCATTATAAAGTCATTTTTGCAATCTGATTTTTGTCTTTTTAGATAAATTTTAATGAAATTATAATTTTTTTCTTTTCTTTTTCCTAAAAATCATCCTCCGAGCAGTATAATTGGAGCCAGAAGGCTAGAATCAAATCCTGCCTCTTCTACTATTACCTCTACCTGTGTGACCTTGGGAAAGTCAAGTTTACCTTTCTGGGACTCAGCTGCCTCATCTAATAAATGATAGCAGTGAGTGACATGACTTCTAGCTCTAAATCCTGTCATTAAAAAGAATCTGAGCTATGAAAGCATGGAGTTTTATCACCTCCAGAAACAGGTGTCTTCAGCAACCACAGGGAGCAACTCTAAGAGCACTTGAGAAGAATGCTTAAATAATCTTTTTAGAGAACACAAATCCAAAGGTAGTGGAGGGGCCTCTGTTTTCATTACTTTGCTCCCTTCATTCGGTATCAGTCTATATTTCTGATGATGTTTATAAGCTGATCTTTCCAGTAGCTTTCGCGCTGAATGGTTTTCAAAGTGAGCTGGTTTTCCATAAATACTTTAATATCATGTCAAGGCCACATTTTTGGAAAAAAAAAATCAATTTCTCTTTCTGTAAATGTAATTTTTTTTTCTCCTAAGGATAAAAAAGATATCTAAACACCAGTGAATGCAAAGAATACACACATAAGATACAAGGAGATGTCTTAGCTCAGATGCTCCCTGAAGCATAAGAACACACAATTAGGGGGAGTATCTGGTGGGTAAGTCTAAGTTTAAAAAGATGCATGATATTAGGAAGAGAGGAAACTAATGGTTTAAGAATTAAAAAGTAATTCAAAATTGATTTTAATGTGAAGGGGGAATTTATTTCAAATTACTATTGAGAGGTACAGAATTTTGAGCTGGAAGAAATCTTAGAAGTAATCTTAATAAACATTTTATTTTCACAGATAAAGAAACTGAGGTTCAGAGATGTTAAGTGACCTGTTCAAGGAAATAAATCATCTATTACATTCATAAGAATTGCTTCACAAAACACACTATCGTTCTCTTTCATGTCTGGTTTTGCTTTTTTTTTTTTTTCTTTTCCCAGTGATCACTCATTGGTTACAACCCTTCTATATGACCAAACTATTGTACAATGTGAAAGTATTTGCAAATCCTATACATGATTGCACGCCACCATGGGGGGGGGGGGGAGGGAAGGAAGGGGAGAAAATCTGAAACTTAAGTGATTGTGGAACTGAATCTTGTAAATTAAAAGTAAATAAGTAAATTAAAAAAATTAAAAAAAAAAAAAAGAATTGCTTCAGTATCTGCTCTGTGTTGGGTACCGCACCAGGAGTTGGGAAATAAAAAGACAAAAGTGTTTGCCCTCAGGGAGCTTACAGTCTATCAAATATTATCTAAAGCTAATAAGGTGAATAACTCAATAAGTTAAAAAAATTATTGAAAGTCATTGATATTTACTTTTTTAAAAGAAATCATATTTTGTGATTAATTATTCTCTGAGTGCTAATGAAGCTTTCCATAATTAGCAAGACAATTTAAACAAAGAAACCTAGAGATATCAAAGAAGGTAAAGGAAAAGCAATGCAGAGGACCAGAAGCCTTGGGGCCTACTCCTAACTCTTGTTACTACCGCTCTGTGAGCAGGGGCAATTCTTCTGACATCTTTAAGCCTTTTCAATTCTAAAATTCTAAATTCTTAATCCAAATAATCATAAAAATTTAAAACCTATTCAAGATGAATGAGAAGATGATTTTTACATAAGAGAAAGGGAAAAAACATATTATTTCATTAAAATGTATCTAAAAGAGAAGACAAAAATCAAATTGCAGAAGTTATTTTATAACACTAGCTAATGTGCCATTCAACTTTATACACAAAAAATGAAGATTTCAAAATAGAAAAAAACTATATGGAATTAGATGGTGGAATAGGCAAATTGTTCACAATCAAAATCAAATGATACTGAGATTTTCCTTCTTCATTTCCAAGTAAACTTTTATTAAAACATTACCTTGATTATATATATAAAAGGACTTTAAAGCAACATATCCTGTCATTTATTATTATTATATAAAACATTAAATGACAATTTATGACTAACACAGAAAAATAACACTAAAATAAAAAGCACTTAAGAAAATAGGAAGCAAGTGACATTTCCTGGCAGTAGTCATTTTATAGTTATTAAAATTTAAATGTACGATCCAGTTGCAGCAAAATTCTTGCATAAGGAGACTTTGGCTTCTCACCAAAGATAAACCTCAGTAATGGGTTTCAAAAATTGAGGAATACTCAAATAACCCACTGAACTACACATATATGGGGCATACAACTCCATCACTCTTGTCTCCTAACCTTTCTTTCAAGTCATCCAGGCATCGTTGGAGATGGATCTCGCCTGCTGTAACTAACACATGCTCTCCAGTCTCCTGAATTAAAACTTGCACACATGGATCAGCTTGGTTTAAAAGCTTCATTCCTTTAACCAACTGTGGCATCTCACCTAGGCAGACCAAATGGAAAATGCTTATTAAAAATACAGCAAAAGGAGGACCATTAAAAACCATTACCGCCCAAGGGAAAGAATAGAAATCCATTAGTACTGAAGCTCCTAATTTTTTTTAACCCATTTGGATCAAAACCTCTACAAAAATCACACTTATAAGTGAATGTATTACTTAAAATTCAGTTTTATGCATTTTTTGGCCACAGCATTCATAAGCATGTAATGTGAAATCTGTAGCTAGTATGTAGTACCTCCTGAACTCTTCAATAGACATAACTGCTAAGAATATAACAGGCATCTCCCCCCCCAAATACAGATAAAACATAGGAAGCTAATAACCAAAGGAAGGATTCGATGTGGAATCTAGCTAAAAGAAAGATGAGAATAAATAGCTGTCACGGAGTTATTATAACAGGGAAAAACTCAAACTATCTATAAAATTGCTTATATTAAAATCAGGATTTTCCTGGGAATAAAACTTGCCCTGTAAGTATCAGCTTAAGCATCTTTATAAGGTTATTAGCTATTGCCTTAAAAGCCATCTCTCCCTCTCTAAAGGCCTCTCCTCTTCTATGGATATATGGTATGCAGAACAACACTTTGGAGCTTTCTTAGAGAGCCATCAGGGGAGTGTCCCTTGCATAGCAGTACCTGAGTACCTGTCAGGCTATCCCTGCAAAAGTCTCCCCTCTAGAGATAACCATATTTTTTACTGACTTAACAGGAAGTCTACCAAATGAGTAGATTTGCCCACAAAGTGGCTGTGGAATCCTGATCTGGTTTTAGAGTGATTGCTACGGGTGTGGATCTCTGCAGCCTCTAAAACAGACTCTTAATTTCATATTAAAATATGATCTTGTTCCTGTTTTAAAGTGGAAGAAACCAACAACACCCCCTAAAATTTTGTGTTCTAGAGATTAATCCAGAAATCTCAGCCATCATAGTTCTCCTGATTCCATAAAGGAAAACTACATGTTTTCAAAGAAATTGATATGACAGCATGGTGGAATTGAAAGAGCAAAAGATTATAGAGTCAGGTGACTTGAATTTGAACCTCAGTTTTGCTCCTTAACTACCTCTGTGGCCTTAGTCCAGTCATTTAAGTTTTCTAGGCCTCAGTTTCCTCATCTGCAAAATAACTGGGGTGGACTTGAACTCTAAAGTTCCTTCCAGCTCACATTCGTTTGATCCTATGATCCAGTACATGTAGGATGTGGCTGGTGGCTAAGGCAGTTCCCAAAGTGGACATCAGTAATTAGGAGAAAGCAAAATAGTTGAGACTCAGAAAAGGAACACTTTGTGAGACTAACAGGAATCCACACAAATGGATGACATGAGCCTTCCTGGAAGCTGTCCTAGAACAATCAGAAGCCAGACCACTGAAAACATGCTGAATCAAAAATAGGATCTGAAATTGTAAAGATGCTAGGAAGATGTTGCAATGAGGCAAAAACAGAAATCAGATGGTGTGGGTCAACATGTGGTCTAGAAAAGGTCTGGCCTAAAAAACACAGAGAGTAAGATTTTCTCCTGCATCCTCCTTCTTCCCTTGGCTTGTGTGACACTTCCCTCTCTTGGGTCTTTTTTTTTTTTTTTTTTTTTTTTTTTTTAGGGCAACTGGGGTTAAGTGACTTGCCCAAAGTCACACGACTAGTAAGTGTGTCAAGTGTATGAGGCCAAATTTGAACTCAGGTCCTCCTGACTCCAGGGCCAGTGCTCTATTCACTGAGCCACCTAACTGCCCCTCTTGGTTCTTTTTCTACCTGTGCGACAGACTACCTCATAAACATGGCCTGCCCCAAAACTTTTAAAAAAGGCCCTCTTGACTTGCTTCTCTGTTGCTGATGTATCAGCTCCCATGATCCCTTCCTATCTATCCATATATCCATTCTAAATCTCTCTACCAAGCTTCAGTCACGGATTTCCAATAGCTAGCTCACTTATTACACATTTTTACCTAGATGTCAAGTGGATATTTAAAATTTAGTATAACTGAACCAACATGTCATTGCCAGGGATTATGTAGGCATATAAGAACAGGTATGACTGCCCTGAAATCCTCCCAAAACTGGGAGACTAGAAGAAAGGTTATTTCCTTATCATACAGGCAGTAAGTCCCAATATATAATGACTAGGATTACTCTTATTATGTACCCTATTCTGTACACTATTTTGTGTTTCCCAGGTAGGTCTTTATTTTAATGGGCCCAACCTGACCTCAAATTACAGCCAAAGAATTCTTGCTCACCCTGCCACTGTGGACAAGCAAAAAGGAATGCAGCGCCCAGATCTAAAGGCAATGACAGCACTTATGAGACTGGCCAAGCTACAGAAACCTGGAGAGAATATGGGAATCACTGTCACCCAAAGTTTGTAGAGGCCACCAAGGTGCCACTAGGCACCATTTCTGAGTTCCAGGGAGGCATTTTAGGAAGAAATTGTGGCTAATGCAGCTGCCATAAAAGAACTTGGTGAGAATGAATCTTTTCATGGAAATAACTGTCAATTTGCTAACAGCCAATGTTACTTCTTTGGGAGATTCTTCTCTGACCCTAGGCCTCTCTCCACAACTCTGGACCACTGCAACCTCCTGACTAGACATTTCAATTTGTTCCTGTGAACTCTGGTTTCCCTGAGTATATCATTCTACTTATTTTCTTCTATCAAAATTTAGATCTTGTCCCTTTTCCTCACAAGAGTTTTTTTTCCCCCCCAAAGAGTTTACTGAAATGATAGGCAGGATTCTATGCACTATAAATCTATACAAAAATTTGGCTGAGGAAGCACAGAAAGTCATCAAGAATATATTTCTGAAGACCAAAGAGAAAGACTAATGATGAGGAGGAAAAAAGGGGAGTAGTCTAAAGAGACTGATTTGGATGCATAGGAGAAACTCATCAACCAGCTAAGATTTTTCAGAAAGGTACTGATGGAAACAAAGACATGGAAACAAGGGAATGGAGGATTTAATACAATGGCAGGAACTAGAAAGAATGTCAGGAGGGCTAACGTTAAGAATGAGCTAATTTTGGCAAGAAATGCTAAGGATTAAAAAAAAAAAAAAGATTTGTTTCCTTTAACTAAACTAAGGAAAAGAGAAGGACTACAGAAGAGAAGTAAATTTGTCCCATTTGCGTGGGACAAATGGAGCAATGATAAATGATGATGGAGAGAAAGTAAAACTGATCAATTCTGATTTTATGTCTATTAACCAAACCAAAGTGGAATAAACTGCCTCACAAGGAGGTAAGTTCTCCTTTATTAAAGGCTTTTAAAGAAAATGCTGGAAGACTACTTATCAGTCATGTTGCAGAAGGGATCATTTTTTAGGGGCAGTTAGACTAAATGTTCTGAAGTTTCTTCTAATTGTAAAAGTCTCCGATTCTGATTCACCCTCAGGTTCAATGAATTTTTCCCAATTACCAGCAAGACAGAAGGGACTACTACAAAGTCCCTTCTTTGCCTACTACAAAGTCCATAAATACTAAAGACAAGCATTTTTAAAGCATAATATTTAGTATCCATTACAAAGAGCAAAGCACAAGTGTCTTGCAGAGTGGGCATTTAATAAAAGTTTGTGGAACAGAGCTGAAAGACAAAGAGTTGTCTTACTTGGATGTTTTGGTTCAATTGCAACTCTCACAATGGGTGTGGCTTCAAAGTTGAGTGGGATAAAGGGTGGGCAAGATGGTGAGGTACATAGGGTTGCAGACTTCAGGACAAACTCTTGCAGACCTCCTATCCCTAAAAAACAAACAAAAATAAAAACTAAGTGAACAAGAAACAAAGGTTGAAAATATCAATAAATAATGACAAATTTTAAATTTACAACCCAAAACCAAACAAGGACACAATCTAATTTAAAATGATATAGATTTGCACACTGACTTTTTATTGATAAGCAATACCTGTCACTGTTTCCCAAACCCTAATACTCTATTGTATCATAAAGGATTTATATAAGCCTCACTGTGAGGCCTATATGTGTTTTCCAACACTGATTTACATACATCATGCTTATAGATAACATTTCATTTTTTAAGAAGAAATGTAGAAGAGAAATTCTCTATAACAAAGAATTAATTTCATTCATGCAAGAAGATCTCCTCCATTCAAATCCAAAGCTATGCCAGAAAAGCACAACCTTGAGAGGTTCTAAAATGTCCACCATTCAAAGATAAGCCTTGTTAAGGTTAAAGAGGACATCCCAAGGCTGGTCATGGATGTTATTCTGGCCACTGCTAGCAACTCAAGAAGACCATCTACAACAAAAGGAAGAAAGAAACTACCGTCTGAAATCAAGAGACGCAAAACTACAACAATGAAATTATATATTCTTTAGATATTTTAATAAGAAATGAAGAAAAATTTTAAGTAAGTAGACTCATTTCAACTGATCATTTAGTCAACAAACCTTTAAAGAACAGAAACAACATTAAACATCGATACAAACTACATCTGCTTAATACGGATTCACATTTAAATTTGCTGAAATGAATACAATTTCTTAACACAGTTTTTTAGCTTTGTCCCTAAGTCTCCATTAGGATTGTTCAATTATTTTCCCCAAGTAATCAGATTTATTTCACCCGCTTTTCCTCCTAGGACAGTGAAAATGCATTCCATTCTTCTGGTTCTGCTTTTTTTCACTTTTCGTGATTTAATAAAGATTTTTCTAGACTCGTTTGAATCTTAATTGCTTTATAGCATTCCATCAATATGAATGTACCACACTTTAATCACTGTCCTATTGCTGGATAGTTGGCTTTCTCTCTCACAATTACACAGAATGCTCTCATGAAAATCTCTGAGCAGATAGTTCTTTTATTTGTATTATGATGACACCATCAGGGCACATGCCTCAAGAAAGAATGACTGGGTCAAAGAGTATAACTATCTTTACAAATTTCACTGCACAATGCCATGTTGTTCTCTGAAAGACTTTAGAAGTTTTCAATTCCACGATCAGTGAATGAATATTCCCATTTAGTCATAATGCTTATATCATTTTTTTCATGTGTTTTAACTATTTTTGCCAATTTGATGGGGGTGAGATGGTACCTCTAAGTCAACAAACATTTATTGAGCACAGTATATATAAGGCACTATTATACACTGTAGATGACACAAAAACATACAAAACAGTTCCTCTCCTTTAGGAGTTTACAATCTTGAGGGGAGAGAAGAAATACGCACAAATAACTACAATATGAGTGGCATAGATACTGATTATACAGGTATACAGAGAAAGATTATAAGGTGTGGCACGGTGTTCAGGAATATTTTAATGGAGGAAACGTCATTTGACCTAGGCCTTGAGAGATAAACAGGATTCAATAAATCAGAGTTGGAGAAGACAATCCAATCAGAAGAGAGAGTGTGAGGAGCATGAAGAGGCATGTTGGAGGGACAGAACTATCAGTTTAGAAGGAATTGAGAAAGTTCATTTAGGGAAATATTCTGAGTGAAGGCTACAATAAGAATTAAAATTACTGAGCGTCTGGCATGCTAAATAAAAGGTTTTACCCTTTGTGTTCTGAGGTCATGGAGAATCAGTGAAGATTTTTGAGCAAAGACACAGCTTCATCAAAATAGTGTTCTTACATAATATATCTGACAGCAATGAAGCAGAAAGGCAAGGATAAGGAAATAAAAGTAGAGATACCAGTTAGGAAGACATGAGAGGTAGATTGTGAAGGAAGATGTGACAAGAGTTGTCAACTGATTAATTGTAAGAAGAGAAGAAAGAGTTGATGAGGACTTCAAGATTTCAAGTCTGGTTGATGGAACGTGGTGATAACACCAACCAAAGCAGGGAATCAGGGAAAAGGAGCCACTTCATGGGGCTAGGGGAAGATGATGGCTTGAATTTTAGAGTTATCTGAGGTAACCACATAACAATCAAGTGGAGATGACAAAGACAATGGGAAATGTACAAACAGAATTTAAGAGAAATCTCACAGATGGCATAAAGATTCAGGAATTATTCAATATACTTCAATTTAAGAAACAATTATTAAGTGTCTACCATATGAGGTATCATCCTAGGAGCTGGGGATACAAAAACAAAAAAGCAGTACCTGCCATTAAAGAGTTTATTTTTGTTGCGGGGAAGAGGACATATTTACAGAGATCAATAATTTATATATAAATATTTACATGTTAAATATTAATTATATTACATACAATTATACATTTTATAGTTATATATTATTATAATATGTAAATTGTTAATATTAAATGAATGTGAATATTCATATAAATATATAATATTTAACAAAGCAATTTTAAGAGGGAAGAAGCACTAACAACTTGAAGCACTAACAACTAGAAAGGCCTCAAACAGGTGGCAGTAGCCACACTGTGCTTTGAAGAAATTTGGACTTTCCAAGAAGCTATAAAGGAATACATACCACATAAGGAAGGAGCAACTGTGCAAAGGCAAAGAGGTAGGGAAGGAAAAACTGTGTATAGGCAATAGGCAGAGAAGTAAAATGAAATGAAAGGCTGGAAGGGATGTGAGGGATGCAAACAAGCATATAAAAGTGATAGCTGAAGTTGTGAATGAGAATAGAGCTCTCTCTGAGAGAGAAGAGCAGGAGGCAAAGGATAAAACCTTGAAGAATGTCCACATTTAAGGGATCTGAGAAGGAAAACAGCCAGAAAAAAGAGAAAGAGAGCAGAAAGAGAGCCAAAGTCTAAATATATAAAGAATTTCTTTCATGTGTAATTTGGGGGTGGTTCTACATCAGGAGAAATGGCAATTTCCCTGAAACCATCAGCATTTCTTGAACTGGAATCTTATTCTTCAATTACATCCTATCCATTTAGGCAAGCCAGTAAACACACATATGCACACATCCATGCACATCCACATCCATGCAGGTGCACATATGCACACTTGCACGTGCACACGCACACACACACACACACACACACACACACACACACACACACTTAGTGCTAGCAAGAAGTGTTAACTTTCCATTTAATATAACACTAACCTGAGTCAAATGGTATTGCAACTGAAACTCACAATTATTTCTGGCAGACACATGCCTACCACCTTTACAACCCCACTGGGCAGAACCAACAGCCAAAAACCACAAATAGAGCTGTGATTCACAGCTCAGTTGAAATGGAACTATGACGTTCACCATCATGTTATAGGTTTGTGTGTAAGACCCACATTCTGAAAGCAATTTATTTCCTCTTGGAGCAATTAGAGTACTCTTATAGATGATGGTGCCTATATCTGGTCTTGTAGTCAAACACCTAAAATTGAGACAAACATGATTATATGAATAAAAAATTATATCATTTTTCAAAAAGTGAAATTGAAAATATTTTTATTCAAATGAGCATAAATGTTAATAAACATTATATTTTAAGTAAGGTACACAATTGAATCCAATGTTTTAATACAAAATCTAGATGTGATTAGGAAGTATCCTCTTAATAATTTTTAAATATTATCAAATATTCTTTAGTCTAATCCTAGTTTTCCCCCAGGTCTGAAGACTGCTCATGTTCAAAATGAGCCAATGCTATGATGTAGTTGACAAAAAATCCAATGCTATTTAAGGCTGCATTAAGAGAAACACATTGTCCAAGACAAGAGAGATAATAACCCCATTGTACTGGTCAGACTACTTATGAATACTACATTTAGTTCTGGGCATCACATTTTAAAAGAGACATTGACAAGCTTAAGTTCCTCTAGAAGACAGCTATCAATATATCAAGAGTATGTAAACCATGTCATATATTTAAGGAAAAAAGAAAACTCAAATTTTTAGTCTATCTAACTCCAAAGGGCAAAAATAGGCTGAAAGGCTAAAAAACTTCCTTGGAATTCAGTTCAACATTAGGAAGACCTCTCTAAAAATCAGTTATGTCAAAACAGAACTGCCTTTTTGTAAGTTCTCTGTCATTGGTGGTATAACAGAGGCTGGATGGTCATTTGTCAGGAATAATATACAGGGAATTTATTTATTATTACGTGGAACTTTGATGACAGTTAAATATCTATTAAGCACCTACAGTGTTCAAGGCAGTATGCTAGGGCACTGAGCTAACAAGAGTGGGAAGATGTGACTTGACACAGCTGTTATTGTTCGGTCATGGTCAATTCTTCATGACCCCATGGACCAAAGAATACCAGGCCTTTCTATTCTCTACTATCTCTTTAAGTAATTAGGTTCAAGTTCACATTAGTTGTTTCCATGACACTATCTATCCATCTTATGCCCTGTTCTTCCCTTCTCTTTTGGCCTTCAATCTTTCCCAACATCAGTCCAGTCTTCTCATTTATGTAGCCAGTGAATAGCCTAAATTAATTTCTTTAAGTATTGACTGATTTGAGCAACTCAGTTCCTCCTCTTCCATACTCTCCCCTCTCCTCTCTTCACCTCCTTCTCCAGGGGGTCTGGGGGGATGTCCATGCCCTTACCTGAGGGTATTCTGCCCAAAGGAAAGCAAATTCTGATGGCTGAAGCCTACCTTGATATTGTGAGGTTTACTGGCTAGAATTCTGCCTAAAGACCATGCCTGAAACTGAATTCATTCTCTCATTTACTGGCCAACAATGGACTTGAAGTACTGCCCAAGTATTGCTTAATAGTTATTTTTTGGGCCTCGGTGGCTCACAGTGAATGTAAATAGTAATTGTTTCTCTTTTAGCCAAAAACAACCCCTAAGGGTATCCCCCCTCCTAGTATCTCTCTTTTCTCTCCCTCCCTCCCTCTCCCTCTCTCTCTCTCTCACACACACACACACACACACACAATTTATTTATTTATTAAAAGGGTCATCCCTTGACTCACTTCTTATACAGCCCTAATCACTGAATGGGCATTGCCTCAATCAGAGTGAGAATTTGGAAAGACCTTAGATTAAAAAGGCCTAGGTTTCCCACTGTATCCTGGGCCATCTCCAGTAGTCCTGATCTATATCTGGCCACTGGAGCAAGATGGCTCTGGAGGAGAAAGTGAGACTAATAACTGCCTAGCCCTCCCTCACTGTAATCCAATTTACTTGCAAGTCATGGCATCATCTTTCTGATGAATGAAGAACAAGCCATGACCTTGCTGCCCAAGGGACTCTCAAAAGTCTTCTCCATCACTGCAATTCAAAAGCATCAATTCTGCAGCACTCAGCTTTCCTTACATTGCCATACACTGCTACTGGAAAAGCCATATCTTTGATGATATAGACCTTGTCAGCAAGGTGATGTCTCTGCTTTTTAGTATGCTGTCCAGATGTGCCATAGCTTTTCTTCCAACAAGCAAGCTTCCTTTAATTTCATAGCTCCAGTCACCTTTTGCAATGATCTTTAAGCCCAAGAATATAAAATCTGACATTGCTTCCACTTCTCCCTCTATTTGCCAGGAAATGATGGGACCAGCTGCCAAGATCTTAATTTTTTTGATGTTAAGCTTCAAGCCAGCTTTTATACTCTTCTCTTTCACCCTCATCAAGAGGCTTCTTAGGGGTGGCTAGGTGGCACAGTGAATAGAGCACCAGCCCTGGAGTCAGGAGGACCTAAGTTCAAATCCAGCCTCAGACACTTAACACTTAACACATGTGACCTTGGGTAAGTCACTTAACCCCAACTGCCCTGCCTTCCCTCCCTCCAAAAAGAGAGAGGCTTCTTAATTATTTTTCACTTTCTGCCATCAGAGTGGTATCGTCTGCATATCTGAGACTGTTGATATTTCTCCCAGAAACCTTAATTTTGGCTTTTGATTTGTTCAGGCTGGCATTTCACATGTTGTATTCTGCTTATATAAGTTAAATAAGGTAACAATATATAGCTTTCTCATACTCTTTCCCCAATCTTTTTGTTCTTGTTTTTTTTAATTAACTTTTGTTTATTTTTAGTTTACATCATTGATTTCCACAAGATTTTGAGTTACAAATTTTCTCCCCATCTTTTCCCCTACCCACCCCCCCCAAACAGCGATCCCACTGTATGCCCCCTCCCCCAATCTGTTCTTTCCTATACCTTCCCCCATCACCCCTCTGACTTTTTGGTAGAGCAAGATGGATCTCCCTGTATATCTTATTTCCCAGTTGCATGTAAATAATAATAATTATATATATATATATATATTTTAACATATGATTTTAGAACTTTAAATTCTAGATTCTTTCCCTTCCTCCCTTGTCACCTACCCCCACTGGAAAGAGAAGCAATTCAATACAGGCCCTACATGTGTAATTACGTAGAACATCTCCACAACGGACATGTTGTGTAACAATGATGATATTTCCCGCCTTTCTATCCCGCCCTCCCCTTGTTCTATTCTCTACTTTGTCTCTGTACCTTTATAGAAATGTGTTCTTCTAACAACACTTCCCCCTAAACTGCCCTCCCCTCCATTCTCACCCCTCTCATCCACATTCCCCCTACTCTCTTGTAGGGCAAGATACCAATACCCACTTTAGAGGGTATGTCATTCCCTCCCTAAGCCAAACTCAATGGCAGTAAGGTTGACCCATTCCCTTTTTGTATTCCTGTTCTTCTCCTCCATTGTAACAGTTATCCCTTGTCTCTTCTATATGAAATGATTGACTCCATTCTGTCTCTCCCTGTCTCCTCTCATTCTATTCCTCTCCCACCTCTTAATTTCACCTTTTAAAATATCATCCCTTCCTATTCAAATGATCCTGTGCCCTCTGTCTATGTACACATTTATACACACACTCCCATGTGTATGCATATGCATATATACCCTTCTATATAGACATGTGTGTATGCATATATATATATGTATATACATATATATATATATATATATAAACCTTCACCTATCCTCATACTGAGAAAAGTTTCATAAGTTACAATTTTCACTTTCCATGTTGGCATGTAAATAGTTCAACTTTGATAAGTTCCTTATCATTTCTTTTCCATGTTTACCTTCTCATGCTTCTTGTGTTTGAATGTCAAATTTTCTATTCAGTTCTGGTTTTTTCCTCAAGAATGCTTGAAAATCCTCCACTTCATTGAATGACCATATTTTCCCCTGAAACATTATACTCAGTTTTGCTGGGTAGGTGATTCTTGGTATTAATCCTAGCTCCCTTGATCTCTGGAATATCATATTCTAGGCCCTTTGTTCTCTTAATGTAGAAGCTGCTAGATCCTGGGTTATC
>CM053589.1:117753403-117838508 GCA_028646515.1 Pseudochirops corinnae
ATAGGAGAGAATAGACTGGGGGAGGGGGGACACACTGGGATGGCTGTTTTGGGGTGTTGAGTGGGGGAAAGAGGGGGAGAAAATATGTAACTCAAAATCTTGTGGAAATGAATGATGCAAACTATAATAAAATTTAAAAAAAAAACAAAACAAAGAACATTAAATTGAGTCCTTGATGGTGGTAGATGGGAATAAGGTTTTTTTGATTAATGTTTTACTAGAAGGCATATTGCTTTTCCCATCAAGTCAAGGGAAGAGTAAGGGAAGATAAGTGCACCAAGCATGTCAAGAAAGACAAGATTTAGATAAGGTAAAGAGTTAAGGAAAAGAATTAAAGGTCTAACAAGAGCAACTGGGTGGAAGGGTAGAGGTGGACAGAAGCAGTTTTGAGTGGACTGCAAAGCGGGATTTCACATGGAAGTCACAAGACTGATTAACCTGGCAAAGTAAAAGGAATTTCCCATTCAAGCTAGTACTTTGACCAGAAAATCTATGAAATGGAAAAATGTATCAGTCAGATCTACAGACAAGGGAAGAGTTTATGACCAAACAAGAGACAGAGGAGATTATGAGAAATAAGATAGATGATTTTGATTACATGAAACCAAAATGCTTTTGCACCAACAAAACTTATTAATAAAGCCAAAATTAGAAGGAAAACAGACTGGGAAAACATTTTTCCAACAAGTTTCTCTGATAAAGGTCTCATTTCTCAAATGTATATGGAACTATACCAAATTTTTAAAATTGGAGCCATTCTCCACTTGATAAATGGTAAAGGTGTGAACAGGTAGTTTTCTGGAGAAGTCAAAGCTATTGATTTCTGGAGAAATCAAAGCTATTGTCCCACACACACAAAATATTTTAAATCACTACGGATTAGAGAAATGCAAAATTCAACAACTCTGAGATATTACCTCGCACCTATCAGCTTGGCTAACATGATAGAAAAGGAAAATGACAAATGCTGGAAGGGAAAAGTTGGAACACTGATCCGCTGTTGGTGGAATTGTGATCTACTCCAATCATTCTGGAGAACAATTTGGAACTATGCCCAAAGGGCTATAAAACTGGGCATACCTTTTGACCAAACAATACCACTACTAGGTCTGTATCCCAAAAAGAACAAAGAAAACAGAAAAGGACCTATTTGTACAAAAATATTTATAACAGCTCTTTTGGTGATGGCAAAGAATTAGAAATTGAGGGGATGTCTATCATTTGAGGAATGGCTAAACAAGTTGCGGCTTATGATTGTGATGAAATATTACTGTGTTATAAGAAACGACAAACAGGATGGTTTCAGAAAAACCTGGGCATATTTACATGAGCTGATGCAAAGTGAAATGAGCAGAACCAGAACAACAGCATATACAATAACAGCAATATTATTAAGATGATCAACTATAAAAGACATAGTTCCTATATCAAAACAATGATTCATGACAATTCCAAAGGACCTATGTTATAAAATACTATCCACCTCCAGGGAGAAAAGTGATGAACTCTGAAATACGATGGAAGTATATTTTCCTAAACTTTTATTTTTATAATTTTGTTTGTGTTTTCTTTTGCAATATAGCTAATATTGGCATATGTTTTGCATGACCTCACACATATAATTGAAATCCAATTGCCTGCCTTCTCAAGGAAGGAGTAGCAGCCAGAGGGAAGAAGAAAAGCTGGAACTCAAAAGTTTAAAAATTGATTTTTAATTTTTTTTACATGTAATTGAGAAATATTTAATGAAATAAATAAAAATTAATTTAAAAAAAGATCTGTGAGATCCCTTGCAAGTTCAACATAGAATATGATAGCAATGAGAGGTGAGAAAATTATGCAAGTGTTGGCAGTGTCTTATTATTAAAGGAAATACAAAGGAAGGAGCAAGGAAGGGAGTACAAGTAGGAAAAATGGACACCAGTATTCATCTAAAAGAGGTCCTTCCATGAGCCAAATGAAATGTTCACTCTATAAACATGAATGCATTAAAAATAGCTAGAGGTTCAGTAACCACTGGCTGAGTACTTTCTTGAGAAGAGAAACAAGTATGAGGTGTTCTTGGTACTATCAGATTTTTGTTGAAGAGTGGTGGGAACAAAAGTTGGATGGATAAGTGAAGAAGGACCTTGAAAGTGAGGCAGAGCAACTAAGGATTAACACTTTGTCAGTGGATGCAAACTTTCTAAGTACAGGACCCCAGTCCCACAACTGTTAAGCATGAGCCAGTCTCTGGCAGATTAAGTTCAGTCTCTGGAATCAAATTACTTCTTGGGAAAGGTGAATAATAGTGACATAAACAGGCAAAGGGCAAATGAAAATCTTGTTAGTAACATAGTAAATGCATCCCCCAAAAGCCGGCTTACAACAAAAGGTAAAAAATAAGTTGAATCAGCTCATATTTGATTAAACATTGGAAGGTCAAGAAAATATACTACAGCAGGCAAGATTCTATTATTAAGATTATATATTTCTATTATAGATCATTTTCGATAGAATATCAATCATGGATTTAAAATTCTTTCCAAATAGCAAGTGATTATCCATCACTGATCTAAAATTAAAATACACAAATCAGAGCAATCTTATAATTACAAAAGCTAAAAATGCCCAACCTTTCACATTACTGTATTATTGAGGCATTTCTGCAGTGTTTTAACACTTGTTTGCAATCTTGCAATTATGTAAAAGCCATAGAGAGAGCCAAATTTCACACATATATAAAAGCTATTACTTTAAATCAGTACCATATGTTTCATTTGAACCCCAAAAGAGATACATTTCCATATAGGAAGGAATACTAAATGCACTTTCCTTTAAGAGACCAAAATTATGAAGCTCATAAATGTCAAATCTTTTCATTAAAAATTCATTTAACATTATGCACAATTAACTATCAATATTTCTATTTAATATAACTGATTAATACAATGAAGTTCAGTCACAAAATGCTTTTTTATACTCACAAAAGCAGTTCAGAATTTGATTTTTTAATAAAATGCCTATTACAGGTGGTGCCTTTACTGAAATAAGTTTAAGAAAATTTTATTTCTATAGAAGATTATTCTTCACACAACAATCACATCAAAATATTATTACGACAAAGCACAACCAAATTTGTTTCAGCATCTTTTTAATGTACTCTTTCCAAAAGAGAAGCAAAGAAACTTAAATGTTATCAAATGATGTATAAAACTAACATGCCATTTTAGCACATGCAAACGATTTGCATAACAAAAACCAGACATTTAATTATTGTGCTTACTTTCATGTAGTATTATAAGGCAAAGTGCCAATTTTATGGTGTCATTTAAGGCAAGGTGCAGATTTCATGCAGAGAATAAAAGTATTTTTCATGTCACTGAGAAGAAAAATATACAATGTAAAGAGGATCTTTAAAGTCTACCAATCAGAGGGAAAAGAATTCTCAAGCTTCTGATATAACTACTGTGGAAGCCATTGGAAGACAGTCACATATAGAAGGAGCTATTGGCCAGGAATCAAGACTTAGACAATCTAAATTCTTTAAATCCAAGCTCTGACGGTAAATCCCAGTTCTTCAACCTTAGGCAAGTCAGTGTGTGTACATCTGAAAACACCAGGGTTCAACTACAGAATCTTTCAATTGCATAAAAGATTCATTATGAATGGTTGGGTCTGGTAGGTACCAAGCCCCCTCCCAGAAGTTAAATTTCCCAGTACCCATCATTCCTCCTTGGATCTCCCCAACTCTGTCCTCTTAATTCTTCTTAACTAGCCCTAATGGTATTACTGAAAAGGACAGGAAAGGCTTCAGGATGCACTGATCATTTAAGTTGCTAAGCACACACACTCATCACAGGCTTCTCTTTTCCATGCTAGTTGAACCTGAACCATAATACAATGTAACAACCACAGCCCCCAACACATTTAAGGAAAACAAGCGTATTTAATCTATTCTTGCCTTCACAGTTCTGTTAAGCTCCCTTCCTCACTGAGCTAATAAATATTTGCATATATTTTCCCCCATTAATTCTGCAAATCCATTGAGAATACCTTAGGTCTACATTATCACATGAAGTTGTGGAACATGGAAAAAAAATGTTGAGACATGTACCAAGTATTGGTACTTATGGAAAAATGAACCTCAAGGGAAAATTCAAATGACAAATTTAAAAGGAAAAGCAAAAATTGAAGCTGTTTTCAACGAATACAGTACTGTTTGGACTACAGGCCACAAGCTTTAATGAGAGCTCTTTGGGGAAAA
The DNA here is from genome assembly GCA_028646515.1 of Pseudochirops corinnae. Lineage (NCBI taxonomy): Eukaryota > Metazoa > Chordata > Mammalia > Diprotodontia > Pseudocheiridae > Pseudochirops > Pseudochirops corinnae. The sequence continues at coordinate 117,757,650 of CM053589.1, forward strand.
AAAGATATACATTGGAAAATAAATGCATTATATTACTGTTTATATGCTTATTTACTGTGAAAGGTTTTCTTAAAAAAATTCCTAACAATTCTATCATCACTACTCTTCTCATCTTTTATCATTTTTTTACTTACCATATGATTCTAAGCCACATTCAAATTTTTCAGAAACCAAACTTGAAAAAAAAAGTATGGTCTCTATTCAGATGAATATATACTATTTCTCCAATTAAGGTTGAAACAAAAAAACAAATAGAAGGAATTATTCTACACATTCTCAGAAAACAGGCAAGAACCTGTCCAACTTGGGTCCCCTAAAGACAGACCAGAATATACTAGGTATATCCTACAATTTTAGTTTCAGAATTTATTCTCAAAAAAAAAAAAGAAATTTAGTAAAGTATAGGAACTAAAGGCATAGTCAGAGTTAACAAACTTTGAAAAGTAGAAAGGGTTTAGATTATGTACAAAGCAGATTATAGCAGCATAAACAGGGTGAAGGGGTATGTACCAAACAGAACCACTGAGTTCCAAGAAATTTGTCAGTAAGCCAAAGTTAAAAAAAAAAAAAGAATAGGAGTCATGCACACAGAAAAAGAAATTTTCATTAAAGAAACATTTTAATGCATGGTTTGGAGGTCAGAAGGGCAAAGCAGAACTAGCTTTTGCTGAAGTTACAGAATTTTAAAAGTCAGAAATGTTACTGATGACAAAAGAAAATAATCCTTTAGACAGTTTCTAAAAATGTCTTTGTTACAAGTATTTGGGCAGCCATATGATTTGCTCAAATAAAGCCATTATTCTTAAATTCATTTTAAGCTTTCATTTTCAAGCTGTGGTGAGTTGCAAATAAATTATATTGTTTATGAGATCCTCTCCACCCTTTCAAAATTTGTTTAATATAATAAACTGTATACCAAGTGGAGGATACTTAATTCTTTCAAGATTTTAAAACCAAAAAAATTAAACATTTACTCTGTGATTTTTTTTCTAGAAAACTATGACTTAAAAGATCAAACACAGTGATACCTCAGTTATCTGGAATTATCAGAGATTGAGGTATTCTTCCTTATAAATGAAGTTTAATCACTTAAGTGTAAGAGTCTGCTCTGGAAAACAAGGAAGGTAGTATTTGTGGCACAGAACAAAGTGCTAGATTTGGAATCTGAGGAACTGAATTCAAGTTCCTTCTCTGCCTTATACTCACTCGTATGAACCATTTTCAAGTCCCTCAGCTTCTCAGAATCTCAGTTTCATTTATAAAATAAGAATGAAGGCATTTGTACTATCTACTTCACAGGGCTAAAGGAAATTAAATAAAGGAAACATGGAAAACCACTCTGCAAATCATAAAGCATCATACTGATGTATACTGCTATTATCAGAAGACCTGTAAGGTCCCTCAAGTCTGAAAACTACATCTCTTGTTTTGTTGGAGTTATTATTGTTGTCATTGGCGGGGGGAGGAAGAAGACAGAGTCGTGATTTTAGTGACTTCCCATGGAGGAAATCCCTCTACCCATGCAGATTAGCACCTACTCTGTAATTTACAATCCAAGAGAACTGTCAGGCATTCAGAAGTTCGTGTCTATCCAATCATGCAGTCAGATTATGCCAAAGCCCCCAGGTCTTTCTGACTCCAGGGCAGGCTCTCCATAAGCTATACCAGGAGTCCTCATTTAACATCTTTTTTCCAGTGGAAATCTTCTTTAAACTATATTTTATATGCCCTTGAATTCAAAATATACTTAAACTAATTTAATTAGGTTACATCTCATGGTTACCAATATATGACTTGAAGTTCTTATAACTTCTGCATCAAAATACATGCAGATACATTAAGTAGGATAGGACAAAGGGCTGAAAGGGTAAGGAACTCAGATGTTGCCCTAAGACTTGTAGTCACAAAAAAGTCCCCAGTGTCAGAGTTATGGTCATTTGGATTCTTGTAAAAGGTAGCAGGAAGATCATGCAGCTACACCACCTCTTGGGCAGGACGGCAATAATGATGATTTTTTAAGAATGTTTTTATGGTTAATTAGCACTTTTCTTTCAGAAATTTCCTGTGATGTAGGTAGTTTGAGAAGCATCATCCTCCTATCATCCCCATTTTACCAATTATGAAATTGAGTCTCAGAGACATTAAGTGGATTGTCCAGGGTCACAAGAATGATTAAAGGGCGAGAACCAGAATTTGAACCCAGGTCTCCAAATTCCAGGTCTAGCTGACATTGCTTCTACAAGCACTGCATATTTTAATGTATCACTAACATAACATGCCACTGGCCTTCCCATCTGATTGGTACCTACTTTTCTATCTCATTTGCCCTAAATTTGTTGCTGCAAGTGTACTACCCTGTAAGACGTTGCTATAGATTTAATAGCTATAAATGGGGTGGGACAAAAGGATGAAATGAACCCATTTCAGAACTCTGTACTAGGTTATTTGAGTAGGCCCTTGCAGATCCAAAAGCTACAAATTTATCATCGGAAAAAATGATACTCATGTGCACATAACATCATCTCCCCTTCTCCCTTTTTCTCCAAGCTCTCCTGAATGTGTGACTTTTACATAACTTCAGGCCCAAGCAACACTAAAAATTGTATCTTTAATGTCATAACAAGCCTAAAAATGTAGTATAACTCTTGCACTGATAAATTAGCTTTCTCCATTTATGAGCTGAATTAACACTGGTTGGCGAGCCATAAGCATGGCATTCCCTGACAGACTAGAAGGCCTCTAAGGCCATAACAGCGTAGAGATCTTGACTTCTCCCTTTCATTCAGTTCCCCTCAACACAACCCCTGCCCCACCCATGTACATGACACAGGGCTATTCTTAGGGACTCCAGTGATCCAGATAAGCACCAACAATTGATAGGACTCTGGTAGAAGATGATGCCTATAGGGGTTGCTAAAATTTATGGGACCTATTGCCCCCAACAACTGCAGGGCTGTACTAGTTCTGCCTCTTCGTAAGGGACTTTCTTTTGCAGTTTGAGCCTGCATTTTGTCACCCTAGTGACCAATTCTATTCTTCACTGCTATTCATTTCACTATCTATTCACATGGATAGCAACTTCTCGGTGTCCATCTCTTCCTCCTTCAACGAGCTCCCTCCCCAACCAATGGCACCATTCCCTCCTTTCTCAATTCTGTTTCCTTTCCCTCTCTGCATTTCTCATTCTTTTTATAGAAAAGAGTTAAGAACAATCTTTCCTTCTGATCAGTAAACCAACTCTTCTCAATATAGAGAAGATGAAGTAAAGCTTTCTAATATCTTACGAAAAGATCTCCTGATTCATTATCATCCTGTTCTCTTAGCTATGGAGGAGGAGCTTACTAGAAAGATTGTCAAAGGTAAGTTGTTGATGAGTGTTTTTGTCAGAGAAACGAAGACTGCTTAAGGTTTGCCTCTTAGCTGCCCAATCTCTATAAGCCTGAGGTTGCCATATGTCTGGATAACTGAGACACTGATGAATTCATCTTCATGTTACTGAAAATGCCATGAAAGTATTAATGTCATACAAAATATTCACCATCAACTTCTGCACACTTTAGATAGTTACCTCAAAATAGACGGTGTGTGAATGCTGACCAACTAACTAGGCAGACCCTAAACATACTAGACCATGCCTTCAAAAGACACTCATGATTCATTCCACTCCTGGGTGGGCAAAATGAAAATCTCACATGATTCTACCTTTCTCCATTTACTCTAACCATATTTTGTAAAACTGGTCTTCTCTTCATTAGTTTTACAACGCAGGGACCCAATTTGGTCTTATGACTTGGAGGTTTAGTTTGAGCCCAATTCTGCAGTTCTGTCATACGAAGAAACATAAAATGATTCAAAATTTTACAGATCATTTCTCACTCTTCCTTAAAAATCCTACCAAGTGACATAAGCATCAAAAATATCACTTACAAAATCAAGTGAAAAGAAATTTGTGACTGTTTCTCCTTTACTCTGGTCATTCCCTTATTCTACTTCCCATAATTCTTATCTTTTTTCATTATTTATTTTGTGTCCTTATTCCTTACCTAGAATCTGAAATGGCAACAAGTACAGGAGGCAAAGGGACAAAGTAAAAAATAACATTTCTGGATCTTTTCTCATCACCATCTCTCATTTCTATGATTTTTTTTTTTGCTTGAGGGGTATAAATTGTGGGGGAGAAATCTCTAGCTATCTATTTAGGCAAGGGTGAAGAATCATTTTTTCTATTAAGGGGCACTGACTCACAAGGGAAAATAATTAACTGAGGCCAACAAAACTAAACTGACTTTAGTTAGTTCTTGTTGTTTTAAAAGAAAAACAGAAAACATTTGAGCCACACATTTTTAAAATTAGGAATAAAGAAATAAACCTTTATTCAATTAAGACCATAAAATTAAACATACTCACTTTGGTTTCTCAATTAACAACTAAATTTATGGTTGGTAATATAGGCATCATCTAAATACCTTAAAATAAGCAAATCTTGGAACCATAAATCACTCAGAAGTTAAGATAGGATCTTTGAATATCTGCTGGCCCATGTGAGGAAAAAGAACAACAAAAAACAATTACTAGAAAAATTATTTTCCTCCAAAGAATGTTTTAGGTTTAGAATATCTGTTTATTTTTAAAAGATTACGGTTATTAGTACAGAAACGTCAAATTTTTCTGGTATAATAATAAAAACTGACATACACGTTAAGGTTGTAAGGTTTGCAAACACACTTTTAACTGCTTCTAATAAGAACACATTGAGGGTAGGAACTAGAAGAATTATTACCCCTATTTTACAGATGGCAAAACTAGGGCTCGAAGAATTTAAATGATTTGTTCATGGCCACACAGCTATTAAGTGTTGAAGACTTGCTTCAAACCCAGGTTTCTTCTGATTTCAAGTCTAGTACTCTTTCTACTATATCAAATTGCCTCTGGAAGTGAAGATATTTCATGAGACATGTTTAAGTATAAGTGAAGGAAACCTCTTTAAGTATCCATACTTTTAAAAAAGTATTATTCATATTCATAACATTCATAATATTCACATTCTCTTGTCTTGAAAGAAAAAAAGAACTAAACTCTGCTGTAGTTTTTCCATCTCCTATTCCTTTCCTAGATTAACTCTAATTTGTTGAAGAAGTGACCTACTACAAAGCATATGAACAGGCAGTTTTTAGAAGAAAAAAATCAAAGCTATCTATATTCATATTAAAAAATGCTCTAAATCACTACTAATTAGAGAAGTACAAATTATAACTCTGAGGTACCATCTCACACTTAATAGATTGGCTAACAAGACAGAAAAAGAAAATGACAAATGTTGGAGAGGATATGGAAAAATTGGGAAACCAGAGCTCTGTTGGTGGAGTTGTGAACTAATCCAACCATTCTGGAGAACAATTTGGAACTATGCCTGAAGGGCTATAAAACTGCATACCCTTTGACCTAGCAATATCACTACTAGGTCTGTATCTCGAAGTAACCAAACAAAAAAAGAAAAGGACCTATATATACAAAAATATTTATCAGTGGCTCTTTTTGTGGTAACAAAGAATTGGAAATTGAGAGGATAACTATCAATTTGAGAATGGCTGAACAAGTAGTGGCACAAGATTGTGATGAAATACTATTGTGCTCTAAGAAATGACAAACACAGGATGGTTTAAAAAAAAATTGGGAAAATTTATATGAACCTATGTTAAGTGAAATGAACAGAACCAGGAGAACATTGTACTCAGTAACAGCAATGTCTTAACAATGATCAACAGGGAAAGACTTAGCTACTCTGACCAATACAATGATCCAAGATAATTCCAAAGGACTCATGGTAAAAAAATGCCATCAATCTTCAGAGAGAAAACTGATACAGTGTGAGTACAGACTGAAGCATATTTTTTTTCACTTTATTTTGCTTGCTTTTTCTTTTGCAATGTGGCTAATATAATATTTTACATGATTTAACATGTACAACTGACATCATATTGTTTGCCTTCTCAATGGGCTGAGGGAGGGACTGGAGGAAAGGAGAAACAATCCAGAACTCAAAACTACTTAAAGTGAATAAATGCTAAAAATAAATAATAGATTTTTTTTTTAAAGAGACCTATCAGGTGCTGACTGTTGCTTGCCTGTCTTTTTTCCTCCTTAAGTCCCTAGGAAACCTAGCTATCAATCCTAGACACACTTCTGAAACTGTGACCTTGTTACTGCCAAATTCCAGTGTGTCTGCCAAAGAACTCCATCTGTTTGCCACCCTCACTTTCACTTTATGGCTGGTTGTTTTCAGTTACTACCCATCAACCACAGTCTCTCAGGGCAATGGCTGTTGTCAAAGAGGCAGAATGTTCGAGGGAAACCGGCCCTGATTAACTACACCTCAGTCAGATGCAGTCATGATGTAGATAAGGTGAAATGCTTTTGGACTTTCTGGTCTGTTGGGCTACAAAAAAAATACTGGAAAAATATTTTTCTGGGCTTTAAGCTGGGTACAATCTGGAAGAGCAGGTTAAGTGTTAGAGCAGTAAAGAGTTAAGAATGAGTCTATGACTAAATGCAAGTCAGAATACTAAAATCAGGTAAATAGATTGGGGCACAAAAGGCCTGGGTACCAGAAAAGGAAGGCAGGAACCCAGTGCAAAGAACCTTGGCAAAGAGGGAGCAAGATCTAGGCAACAGGTTTGGGTAAGGGCCATAGAGCCCAATAAATAGTAAAAACTAAGTTTAACTCAACAAAGTATCTGCCCAACTACTGAGTATAGAATTACTCTTAAACCATGTCAGAGGGCTTGAGCCTAGCGGTAGAGCCACAATCAGGAACACCAAGCTGGAATAAGGGAGGGAATAGGAGAGTTGATAATACATATAAAGAACAAATAAAGACATGTATGTGATGTGGTCAAAAATAAATAGCATGTAATTTTAGTAGAAGGAAAACGGGCTTAATAATACTAATAACTAGCATTTATATAGTACTATAAGGAAAAGCATTACAAATATCTCATTGTTTCATCGATTTTGGTACATTTTGTTCTGGTCAAAAAGAAAATAAATCATCTAGGCTATTTTAGTATCTGCTCCCACAATATAAAGAATTGAAGCAATTACTCAGAAAATTCAGGTCAAATAAACTTTTTTTTTTTTCCTGGAATGTACTTATATTCAAAATGTACTATGGTACAGAAGAAAGGACACCAAATTTAGAGGCAGAAACTCTGAATTTGAATCACGGCTCTGCCACCTTCCTGTGTCACCTTGGACCTCAATTCTCTCATCTGTAAAGGGAGGGAGTACTTTTGTGAGCCCTTTTAACTCTAAATCTATGATACTGCAATCCAAATAATCTTGAAATCTATTTTGACTGCATTTTCAGAGTGACTACTTCATGTTGTCTTAGTGTGGGGAGAAGGGGGAAGAAAGGGTGAACTCTTGGTGTGCTTCTAGATCAGGAGGAGTCAGATGTTGTAATTAAGATGTTTGGGGTTTTTTTGGTTTGTTTGTTTTCTTAAGTCATAACAGCTTTTGATAAATGGAGAATCACCCTGGAACTAGTTTCAGGGTCTTTTTTTCCCCCAATGCACAAAATTCCTTAGGGAATTTTCAAGTCTCACTGGTACGATAAGAATAATTTTGTTTAAAGCAGCACCATCTATTTGTCCTTAGTCCCCATTTCATCCCCTCATCTCTTGACTCATTGAGTTGACTTACAGATAGCTAATTTTGTTTTCAAAATCTGTATAATCAGTTTACTGTTCAGTGCAACCCAGAAGTATTACTCAAGAAACTTTAAGTCTTCTTCCTGTAACAATTTTCAATGCCATCTCTTCTCTTTGATAATAAAACTACTCCAATGCTCTTCTTAAATTTAGGAGAACATAAGCATGGGATTCCAGCAAATCTGCATATTTATACAAACTCTAAAATAGTAACAAAAATGAGAGGCAGAAAATGTAAACTTCTTTGTGGCCCAGGTTGGTTGTTCATAATTCCTAAGGAAATCTACAAATATGTGATGTTAATAAAGAAAATCCATTGATATGCTTCCTTCTTTACTGACAGGTAGACCAAAGGAAAGGTAATAATAAGTAACATTTATACAGCTCTTTAAAGCTTGTAAAGCATTTCCCATCCATTCCCTTATTTGATCTTCATAACAATGTTGTGAGGTAGGTGGTACTCAGAGAAATGGAATGGACTGCCCATAGTCACATAGCTATTTAGTGCCAAAAGCAGGATTCCAACCCAGGGAGTGCTGATTTTGATAAGTCCAGTAGCCTCTCCACTATTACAGACTGCTCCTGCTATATAATAATGAAAAGACTTTGAAAAAATCCACAGACTAGAGCTGCCTTGAAATTAAACCAATTACCTAGTGCATACAGGACATAGTAACAGAGGATAAGCTCCAGATGTGGCCGTGGGAATGTAATTGTCAAAGTCCCTACGTGCATCCAAGACTTGCCTTCCTCTTTTAATCATCTCCCTCACCAAAGCATGCTCGCAGAAAATGCTCTATTTACTGACTTTCTCCTCAGCATAAAATAAAGTCTGTATTCCCTTTTTTTGGCTATCAGCATTCATCAGACCCATTTTAGGTTGCCCAGAACCAGCCACTTCATGCTAAGTGAAATGCGCATTCATTACTTTTGTTAAAAGCAATGATGGCATGGTGTGGGGACAAAAAGGAGCCCCAAACTTGGGAGTAAGGATGGGCTGAACTTGGCACTAAAAAGACCCAGGCTCGAGTCAAATTTCCCTGAGCTTCCATTCCCTCAATCCAAATAACAACCATAATAATCCCCACCAGTTTTTTTCATAGGGTTGTAGAGATAAAACAAAAGGTTATATATGAAAAGGCTTTTAAAACCACAAAGGGTTAAATAAATGTAAAGGGATTCTTATACCCAACAGTCACAGATCTTCAAATAACTGGCTATGGGGCTATGGGCAGGGCACTTTAAGTTTCATCATGTGAGTTGGTGGCCAAGGTAGAAAAATGTTTCCTTCTCCCTTCTCTTGACATATGACTGTGTTAGACATGGACTGATCAATTTTTAGACACATACTTGATCACAGAATAAGCTGGTCAGGTGGTACATTATCTTAAGATGACTTATAAAATTAGCCCAAGGAATCAAAAAAACATCCTCCCAGTTAGCCTCTAAAGGATACCTTGGCAACAAGGCATTTAATCATGTTTGCTATCGAAAGGCCTACCATGAAATGGCTTGTGCTCATTTTAACCTTAGAAGTCTAACAGTCAAAAATGAATGGTCAAGTACATATTACTTAATGTGCTTTCCAACTTTTAACTTTTCAACCAATTATTAACCGTTTAAATATAAGTGTATATACATATCTGCATGTGTAAACATACATATATACAGACGTGTATATACACATACACATGTAATATATAACACACATACAAACACATATAGTGCTCAGGTATGAAATGTCTACTTAAGAGGAGTAATACACATGACAGACACTGAGAGAATACCAATAAAGTTCTAACACTGAATCTAATAGACAGGGTAGAATTTAAGAGATAATCCAGTCTAATCTCTTCTTTTGACTTGAGAGGAAACTAGTTGTAGAGGGGGCAAAATTATTAGCCTGAGGTCACGCAATGATGTGAGAGGCAGACAGAGAGTTGGCTCTCAGAGTTAGAAAGACCTATACCACCTCTGAAGGACACTGGTTGTCAGAACGTAGGCAAGTCACTTAATGTCTCAGTGTCCCCAACAATCTAAGAAGTTCCTGACCTAAACCAATGAAATCACAAGTCTGAACCAAAAAGTGGGACAGGCAGAAGACTCCTCCCTAGATTATGATATGCAGCTAGAAAGAAGGTCATTAAATTAATCCATCAATTACTGAAGTATGTATATATGATCACAGATTTATAGATGGAAGGTTCCTTGGATGTCATCAAGTACAATTTCCTCCTTTTATAGATAAGGAAAGAATTCTAGGTAGGTGAAGAGACTTACCCAAAGTCCCACAAATACAAGTGGTAGAGGAAGGAAGTAATGCCAGGTCCAATGACTCTAATCCAGCACTCTATGTATGATGGACAATGAACTGGGACCAGAATTGATTAGGAAGTGGTCAGGTTAATCACTCCTGAGAAACAGTTCAATGATCCTAAGTTGCTCACTGCTGCAAAAGTCCACTTTTTTGACACTCTAAATTCCCAGGAATGCTATCACGGAACAACACACCGATGAAACAACATAATCCCAGGACTACAGATGATTCAAAAAGATAATGGGAAGCTATGGATCTACATAGGCTGCAGGATTTTACCAGAGGTGACTGGTGTGGAAGGTGGTAAACTGGTCATGCAGCAGCAGTCTTAAGAAATAACAGAGAGACAGTCACAGTGCTACACAGAAGACAACCCACAACACACTGGATGGACTCTTAAGGGAAGATTTATAGAAAGATAAGGAAAATAATAATACTAGATGAGAAGGCATGAAGAGTTTGTAATCTGCACTGGTCAATGGAATATTAACAGATTAAACAAAATCCTGAAAAGAAGCCAGAATACCACATAGTCTTATGATGGCAGCATTCCCTGGGGGGCAATTGGTTTCCATACCCGCCAAACCTATCATCTCCCTAAAGGAATCAAAATTGTGGATAATGAATGACCAGTATAACAATTGTACCCCCAATTCTCAAAGGTTTGAGAGTCAGCAGCTATACTAACGGTCTACTGTGCTTTTTAAGCAAACTATTCCGATAATGAATAGGGAAAATAATGCGACATAGGGCATACATCCTGTTCTAAGATTACTGATTACAGTTTATAAAGTAATAGCCAGGGATTCATGAGAGTGCAACTCTAGTCGCAGATCTTCCCTGTGCTAAGTGTTTTTACAAATATTATCTCATTTGACCCTCACAACCACCCGGGGTGGGGGAAGGAGGAGAGATTCTATTATGCACCTTTTATAGTTGAGGAAATGGAAGCAGATAGACATTAAGTGATTTGTCCATACAGCTAGTAAGTATCTAAGGTCACATTTGAGCTCAGGTCTTCCTGACTCTAGGCCCAGCTCTCTATCCAGTATACCACCTAGCTCTCTGATTCTCTCAGTTCCTTGCCCTATAAAAAACAGGGTTGGATTACATGATCTCTAAGATTTCTTCCAGCTCCAACAAACCATGAGCTCCGGTCTAAGGCAAAATTATGAAGTGTGTAAAGATTATCACTAGCATCTAAAGCCTCCTTTCCTTCCTCTTCAAGATGACCCCACATTCCATTCTGTGTCACTTTTTTCTAATATCAAAATCTGCTCTTAAGAAAAATATCTGATGTCACCTTTTTGTGATTTTAGGCAAAGTGGGCTGCCTCCCTCCATTATGCTGAGGCATACAAGTGAGATGTCAGCAGTAGAGGAGAAAGAAAAGAAAAAGGAACAAGAGAACTTATGGATCCTGGCAGACTCTACAGTTACAAAGCACTTTCATCCATACTCATTGATTTGAGTCTCAGTATAATCATCTGGGGTAGGGAGTGACAATGTTATTTAAGGTAGAGTGGATAAGAAGTCAGGGTACCTGGTTTCAGATCCTGACTACTGCTTCCTTAACCTTATGATCTTGGATACACATTTTACAGTGTGTATCCTTATTTCTTTATTTATAAAATGAAGGCACAGGGTTATAGGAGTGCCAAAGATCCCTTGTTGCTTTGGTATTCTATGATTCTACCCTTATTTTAGAGGCAACTAGGTGGCACAAGGCATAGACTAGAGTTATGAAGACTTGGGTTCAAATCCTAACCCCGGGCGAGTCCTTTAATGTGTCTACCTCAGTTTCCACATCTGTAAAAATGAGGATAATAACAACATCTACATTTAAGGATTGTTGTGAGGATAAATGAGATAACATCTGAAACGTATTTTGCAAATACTAGCTATTACTATTGCTGCTGCTGTTATTATTATTGTTGTTGTTATTGTTTTATCATTATTTTGAAGCGAGACAGATGTGAAATGAACTTGTCCAAGACCACACAGCTTGTAAGAGGAATATTTAAACTAACTCAAAGTCTGGCACTATTTTCACACATCCCACTGCCCTTCCAGCCAGTGTGCCATCACCCAGGCAGGAGGATGCCAAAATCATCGAAGCTGATTTACTTTATTTAACAAATGAGGAAACTGAACCCAAGTTAAATGATTTGCCTGAGGTTACATAGTAAATTGCTGAGCCAAGTCTTCTGACTCTAAATTCAGTCTTCTTTCACTGAACTACAAAACTGTCTTTCTAAAAAATTAACATACCCAGCAATACCACTTCTAGGTCTATACCCAAAGAGATCATACAAATGGGAAAAGGACTCGTACGTACAAAAACATTTATAGCAGCATTTTTTGTGATGGCAAAGAACTGGAAATTGAGAGAATACCCATCAACTGGGGAATGGCTGAACAAGTTGTGGCATGTGAATATAATGGAATAATATTGTGCTGTAAGAAATGATGAGCAGGAGGACTTCCAAAAATCCTGGAAAGACTTATATAAACTGATGCTGAGTGAAGTGAGCAGAATCAGAACATTTGTACACAGTTACAGTCACATTGTATCATGAATGACTTTGATAGACTTAGCTCTTCTCAGTAACGCAAGGTTCTAAGACAACTCCAAAAGGCTCATGATAGAAAATGTTATCCACTTCTAAAGAAAGAACTACAGTCTGAATGCAGATTGAAGCATACTATTTGCTCTCTCTGTGTTTGTTTAGTTTTTTCTATCTTGTGGTTCATCCCATTGGTTATAATTCTTCTTTACAACATGATTAATGTGAAAATATGTTTAATATGAATGAATATGTAGAACCTATACCAGATTGCGTGCCGTCTTGGGGAGGGGGAACAAATGGGATGTGGAAAAATTTTAAACTCAAAAGCTTATGGAACTGAATGTTGAAAACTAAAAATAATTAATTAAAAATGCTTTTAAAAAAATGAAGAATATGAAATGTTCTTTAACATATAAAAGTCCAGAGGTATCAGCCAATAAAGACTGGCATACCTATATGTTACAATCTCTTGTACTGTAACTATAAATATCAATGATCCAATGTAAAATCTATGCCAAAGTCCAAATGTAGACCTTCACTCACAAAGTTCCATATTTTGAAAAACTTTAGATTTAAATATAAAATGTTAAAATAACTTTATACAAACTTAAACCAAAAGGCTCTGTACTGGCTTTGAGACCAAGTTAATATAAAGACCTCATTTGGTGAGAGAAAGCAAATTCTTTCCAAAATGTTGCATAGTATCTACTTTCAATGCACACCAAAGACCTGTCAAAATATTCATGATACCACAGATATGAAGGGATGATTTGCTAGAGAAGCCAAACCCATTTAAAACTTCATTTCCCATGTTCAAGGGGCTCACTGGGATCAAAGGCCTGGTCTGACTATATCACAATGTTGAAATTTTCAGTAGCTGCTGCCTAATATAGTTCAAGAAATTATACATCTAATTAAAATGATAAAATACCAGTCACTAGAAGAAAACTTTAGTATTCTTTCATATTCAATTTGATTGTGTAATTACAAAATAGTATTACCTGCCTGAACAAGAGTTTTATGAAATATTTTCATTCTTTAAAAATGGATTTTAAAAGTGAATTTTAGCAGCAAAAAATTTTATACAAGCAATAGTTAGATCAGTACTCTAAACAGACATGACATTTGGCTGTCTTGATCCTGACTACAGCTAATCTCAATTTAGTCTAGTCAACTGCCCAGCTTGGAACAAATTTTACTCCTAGATATAGAAAAAGACAAGTTGAGCTAAAAAAGATCCAATAAACACCTTTGTTGCTACCGGTCACAATTGTTGTCACTATGTTTGAGGATGATTTTGCTTTCCATCCTAAAGGTATAGAAAGCAGAGAAGAGAGGGGCCTCAGATTAAGTTACTGAATTACTTTAAGGCTGCTCTAATCAATGAGAGCACATAGCAGTGAAGAAAGCATAAGTCTTGAATCCTGGGAACATGATAAATGGACACATTTTAATGAGAGAAAATTCTGTTCTCTGTGGTGTATGTAGGTACTCTGTGAAAAGTCAAGTCACACGTGCTAGGCTGACAACTCAAAGCCTCCAGTAGAAAGAAGCACACATCTTTTTAAATTCAGGGAAGAACAACTGCATAAGCTTACCCAGGGCACACAAGCACATTGTTCCAGCTTTGGATTCCATATGTACACATGATTAGGGAGGCAAGAAGAAGACACAAAATAACTAGACACAAATAAACAGCAGCATATTAGTGGAAACTGCTAATTAATATAGTACCCTATACATGGCACAACTATAAAGGGAATATGCTACAAGCAAAAGAGTGAACTGTCATTGAGAATGAACCTTAATTTACTCCTGGTGGTCATAAATTATGAGCTAGTTAGGAAAAGTTACAATCCCACTTCCCACCTTCGGGACACATATACTTACCTTCTATTAACTCCACCAGGAAAATCTCCAATTTCTCCTTGAGCCTTACCTTGGTTTGTTATGAGGTAAAGTCTTTGCATCAACTGCAAACATTTTGGAAACAAAGATGATCACGGGGGCTGTGTCTTCACTTCCACACTTCATAAAAGCTAAAGAAATAAGAAACAAAAATCACTCTTTTTCTTCATCTACTATAAGAAAAACCTTAGAACAAGTGAGATCTAAAACAAAACAGCATTCAGAGGTAACACTAAGCCATGATCTTAATGATTATTTTTAAAATTCCACTTAAAATATTGCTTTTCCAGAGAACAAAAATGCTTCCCTTCTTTACTCAGAAAAAAAAAAATCAATGTAATCTGTAATGACTGACTTGTATGCCTATTATTTTGTACTGAGTGGTTGGACTTCCAGGCCCTGGAGTAAGACCAAGATGTAGAAGAAATAACTGAAATAATAAATCAGGGGAGGGCAGGCCATCCTAGTCAGAGAAGGGATACATTCTGTGAGAAGAGCTAACAAGTATCCATATAGCATGGAAAGGGGATAACATGTAAACTTATCAAATCTTCCTTAAGTAATCCATGCTACAGTATTTGAAGCATAGGAGGCCTCACACATCCCTCCTAGCTCTTGAACTATAATCCTATGACTTCCATGCTATAATTCTATATTCAAGGGATGCTAGGATATAACAATGATGACAGAATATTGTTAACAGGGAAACATCACAAACTCTCTTGAGTTTCAAAAATAACTTTTAATGTTCCAGAACCAATTTCCCTACTTGCTCTGAAGCCAATGGCAGAAAGGGGCTGGTGTTGGGAGAGGTTTCAGTAAATGAGGAATTTCCATGCCAACATGAGAGGGAGGGTTTGAACAGCCCAGAAGTAGCAGCTCCAAAGCCGGGGATGGCACAGTAATTTCTATGAATGTTTTTCAAATATGTAATCAATCATCAAATATCTAATCAAACATAAATCACAGGCTGCCCATAAGCAGTCTGTGCCCTATGCTTTTATTAATAGTGTTTTTCCTGCTAGCACTCCAGAGGAGATGGTGATGAGAAGAATCAGATTTCTGTACACCCTTTCAAAAATGATTCCCCACAATATTTACAGTTTCAGAATTTATTTTCCATGATACTAGACCCCAACAAGCCAAAAAAAAAATAGAGCCTGATGGATTTCACTTAAAAACTGTAGGAACATTATCCAACTTCATATTACAGCAAAGCAACATATTGTCTATAGGAAGAAAGAGCATACTGGGGTTTAAATGGAATTTTGATGAAACTACCACTGAACACTTCAGAACTCTTTCCTGGCAAAGTCCCCTTACATTTTTAAACCCAAAGTGAGAATCAATCTTCTGATAAAGCTCTGTTTCCAATGGTGATCTAAACCAATTTCCTTGAGAACTCACTCAACACACCTAAATATACCTGGTTTTGGAAATCTGGCTCACCACAGGCTTTGGCTAAATGCTGCCATATATACATGTTACTTAAGGGCAGCTTTAACATTATTTTAGTGATGGTAAATCATATTTGAAGTTTATTAACATTTATAGATATGGCTGTGTTACTTGCATATAGGCCCAAAATGACAAAACACTGTAAGATTTCAGAATCTACTCTAAAAGAGAGAAGATACATTCAAATACAGAACTGACAAGAGCACTGGACTAGAATGAATATCATCAGTTCAACCACAATCAATCAACAATAACATAGTAAGTTCTTATGATGTACCAGGCACAGGGGCAGGTGCTGGAAAGACAAAGAAATAAATGCAGCAGTCCCAATCCTAAAGTTTCAAAGCTCAAATACATGATGAATTGAATTTTAAAAACCATCACCATTAAGAAGGTTAGATAAAAAGCCGAAAGTATACAATGTCTAGTGACCAGGACACCAGATACTGGATCTGTAGTGCCAGAATGGGCTTTAATCATTTCTAAGTTAATGTGTTCATGTTTAACTCACCTGTCTTTAGTTCCTGGGTTTCTGGCGGAAGAGAATCGAATGTCCTTGCTCCAGTGCACAGTAGCCTCTCCACCCGCTCAGCTGAGATGTCAAGAGGACTAGGGAGTTTCTGACATACCATGTCTAAAACCTACTGTTAAGGACTCAATGCCTATACAGGGCCATAACCTTGCCCCCAATTCTTTGTACTAGCTTTTTAAAAGGTGCCATTATCAAATGATATTGACCAAGATCAGCAGATTAGAAGAGAATGATAATCAAGGGCACATTATGGGTAAATGTAAGGTTAGCAAAGTACATGGAATATATCAGATCTTCACCACAATCCAATGGGGCAGGTATGGCAGAGCAATATCCCCACTTGACTGATAAAGAAACTGTAACTAAAACTTACAGATTTGTATAATATTTGCCCAAGGTACAAATGGAGTATTTAAACTTTATATAGTATATAGATATTGCATAAAATTTCTGTATAACAAATTAAAAGCTTCATTTTTAATACTGTAGTGCAAAAAAACAAACATTAGCAATTAGTAGTGGGTTTCACCCTATTATAAGGGCTCTGGTGACTACTATATAGATACTTACAGCTAGAGATTTCTGAAAGATATGTACTAGATAATCCCCAGAAAGAGCAAAATTCTCAAACATAGAGTTGCTGCTATAATGATGAAGAGGCTTGAGGGTAAATTTAATTTAAAGAAAACTGTAAAATAATTTTTTTAAAAAATGTTATCCAGACTGAACCTATGATTTCAATAAATATTGGAAATTCAGAAAACAAAGTAAATGGGCATCTATTCTACAACTTCTAGAGAGTTGGCTGGACTGTTGAGGGGTAAAGTGACTTCTGGTGACTATGCTAGGAGTTAGAAGCAGAACTTGAAGGCAAAGTCTCTGTGATCTTGACCTTGAGGCCAGCTCTCTCGCTACTATATAACTATGCTTCTCATTTAAAGAATATCAATTTCTTTCATACAAAAGAATATTAACTTTAAAAAATTAAAGGCATCATTATCCACATTTTAAAACATTTACACATCCATCTTCATTCATAACTACAATTAAGACAATTTGATTTACAAATATTCAAAAGTATATAGTTTCCCAGGCCCATACAGAGTATAAACAACTCAGGAGTCCCAGAAAAAGGAAAACACTCTAAATGTATTTAATTAACTGGCTCAGTTAAGATCAGACAATTGAAAAAAGGTCATTGTGATAGGAAACAATGATTAGTTGAAGATAACAGTGATATTCAAATGGAACCAAATTCCCAGTAGAAACCACTCTCAAATTAACCAGCGATACCCAAGAGGAAAAAAATGTATTTTGTTAAACTACAGATAATAAATATGACAAATGTAGGTCACCTATGATAAATTTAGGTCATCTTCTTCCCTACACGTTAGATTTAGTTTGAAGTGGTCTTATGGGAAAAAGGAAATCCCTACAGGGAAAAACAAGTATCATAGGCAAGGACTTAGAAATAGCTCATTACATTACTATAAAAAGCTTTAGCTTGGAGAGAGAGCTGTATTTTCAAAGGTCTTCATTTCTCATCAATAGTCGGGAATTTCAAAAAGGATACCAAGAACACTATTTGATACTGGAAGCCACTGGCTGCAAATGGCATTGATCTGAACTTTAGGGTCAGAATGACGTGCTTCTCGGGCTCCAATTTTCAATCCTAATGAGCTTACTATTTTATCAATTTTTTCTTTGTCCCTATAGTTTTTCAAGAAAACAAAACCAAAAGATTTTATTTCTATATACACTGAAACAGAAATAAAATTTAATTAGTTATTGGTTCCCAACCTTTACTTTTCCAATAAAAGACTATAAATATTTGGAAGGGTATTCCTGCTGCCACAGTGCAAAAATAACCTGTTCTTTTTTTTTTATTTTAAAAATGGGAGATTCCAAAACTCTTTTATGACAAACCATATTACCAACAACATACCTTTGCAGATGATGAAAAAGAAAATTACTAACCTGTCATTCATATTAGAATTATAACAATAAAATTAATTTCTACTTGTTGCAGGTAGATTTTATCAAATTAATCTTATAATGGGCATGGATGTCCATTATTTTTTCACAGAAACTGATTTTAATGACGCCAAGCCTTATCTTTCTTGTTAATAACACATAGCTATTATTATCATCCCACCACCATATGACCTTGTACAATCTTGGCTAATTACATGCATTAGCCATGAGTTTACTTGAATTAAATATTAACAGTAATATTTGGTTCACCAACTACAATCAAATCTGCTGAAAACTTGTATCCCCTTTCCTTGTCAACCACACTCTTCTAGAAGCATGATAAGTACCTAGGACAAAAATATTACTTAGATAGAACTGATTAGAATATAAAACACTGTATAATAATCTTACTTTTTCAGGACTGCATCATACAGACTCCATATATTTTCCAGGACTAACTGTACAAATAAAGGTTTCTTTCCTTTTGTCTGTAAGAAAGAATACATATATGGTTGGAATAATAACAACTCACATTTATATAGCACTTTTGTTTTACAAAAGGCTTTCCACACAAACAGTCCCAATAACATGGAAAGGGTATCAACCCCCATTTTACAGGTGAAACAGGGGCATGAAGAGGTGAACTGATTTGGTCATGGTCACCAATCTATCAAGTGCTAGAGCCAGAATTCCCACCCATGTGTTCCTGATTCCTGTGCTCTCTGGTCTCTACCAGATTGTCTCCTAAGATCTTGAACATTTGACAGATGTCTTAATACAATTCAATTTCACACTCAATTCTTTATCAACTATATGTCTTATCAGTTTGCAAATATTTACTCAACATAAATCTTCAGTTTGGCATAACTTGCAGTTCAGCATTCAGAGCCAAATTTCAATTATCCACAGCATGGTGGCAAACAGTAACACAAATAATACTTAACAACAAAAAAAGGAAACCCTGCTGTTGCAGCTGCCCCGCCATTAATGCTTCCATTTCAATTCAATTCAACCAACATTAATTTCTATGACTACTTCCATTGCTTTTGCCACAAATGCTCAATAGAGGCATTATCTACCCCAGTAAAGGAGCCAAGGTAGTTTCAGTTTTAATTTTGTTTGAGTAGCCCCTTCACATGGAACTCTTTCTATAATGTCATACCCACTTCCCTACTTCTTATAGAGTATACTAAACGTAACTTAACATTTTCTTTATAGCTCAGGGCCATCATTATGAATAGTAAATACTGTACTGCATTATAACACAGAGTCCCATAGGGACCAATGAAATGCCAAAGAATGTTTGCCACTACATTAAGTGGCCCCAGATTGCTGAGACATGTATGGTAAATGGCAAATACACAATCTCTGACACATAAAATGTGTGATTCTCCATCATTTCCCCAGAGCTCTTGTGTAGCTAAGTGACCTTAAAATATAGGCTTTTTTAGATCTATAAGTGATAAAATCCAAACTTCTAACTTTATAGAGATATAGAAAAAAAGAGGCCAAAAAAGGGAAGTCACCTAAGAATCAAGACTTGAACCAGAATCTCTTCACTCCAAACTATGAGAAAATGAGTTGTTACGCCATCTAAACTTAAAAGGCCAATAAAAATTCTTATCTAAGCACAATAACAGGGGAAGAAAGCTTTCAAGTGTCAACCAACTTCAAAGAATAAAAAACTTTCATGACATGAGCAGCATAAATGAAAGATGAACTAAGTCTATTACAGATGTTAAATGATATAACATATTCAAAGGAAAAGACAGCAGCTAAATATCAAAATGTTATATGCCACCCTTTCTGTGACTGTTTGAATACAGACATAATTTTCTTCAATGTTCAACATTACAACTTCATCTCTGAAATCCAGAGAAATTTGTGAAATGGCATAAATGAACCTACATGAAGAGAATATTACTGGTATTTGTGCTACACATGTTGAAAAATTTATTAAGGTCATAATTTCCATACTACACTGAATAATGAAGAGCATTAAATATCAGCTACTACTTTTATCCATTGGTAGAAAACTTCAAAGATTTCTTTTTCTTTAATATTCCAATAACGAACCCCACTACAAAGTGCCTCTTCATCTTACTGTATTTACCTGGTCAGCTTTCATAATCTTCTTTGATTTTGTATTTAGGTAATAATCTCCCCATAAGGTCTTCAAAAGAACATCAGTCTTGATGCCAAGTTTTTGGCTGTATAGTTTGGCAAAATGTTCAATCCTGAAAGAAAGTGATTTTCCATAGCAATATTAATTATGCAAAATTAATTATACTTAATTGACTTCCTAAGTAAAGCAAGAAGGGAAAGGGAAGTTGGCCTAAGGATCAGATGGAGATTGGGATGTTCAAACCATAGATGAGGTCTATTCATGATTTCATCAGTGTAGAGAATTCTTGGCATGGAAGATCTTTCCACCAAGGCAAATCAAATCTTCTGTAGCTTTTAATGTTGGAGAACTGCCTGAAGCATGACGAGGTCAAGTATTTGCCTTGTGGTCACACAGATTAGTATGTATTGTAGTCAAGACTTGCACCTAGGTCTTTTGGATTTCAAAGATGCCTCTACTTTATCAGTACTAACTCTGTCAATGCCCCTTTCCCAATCTCAGACTAAAACAAGTTTAATTTCCTAGAAAAATATCCCAAGCACCTTGATTTTAAGCAGGGTAGTTCCACAAACGTAGGGTGGGTATACATTTCTGCCTTAATCTTTTTTTCTACACATTAAAAGAGCTGTGAGATTTCGTCAACGAGGGAAATTCCTCCACTGATAGAGATCATACCCAGCCCCTCCACATGCTTAATAGGTAGATTTATGAATTGTTGCAACCAAAAAATTCCATCACTTGGTGGCCAATATATCTGCTACTGATTCTCCTTGAAACGAGACTGGCCCTCAAATACCAGACTGCTTGGCTAATCCACTACTTGACCTACATTCCAAGAGTTTCTAAATTTTTAGACATGCCAAAGCTGTTGTTCAATAGCATAGCTCTGATGACCCACAGTCACCACCTTCTACCATAACAGCAGCAAATGACATTGATTAAAGCACCTTACAATTAGAAGGTGCTTTACATGCATTATTACATGTATTATATGAACCTGACAGCAAGCCTGTGTTCACTAGTGCAAGTACTATTGCCCTCCATACTGCCTCCCAAAACAAAAACAGGAAATGGAAGAAAAAAATAGTCAAAATCCCATTCTTGGTACTTCTTAAGCAACTGTCACATTCTCAAAGAGATTAAGTCATCCTCTCAGGACTACACAGTGAGTTAGTGGCAAGATGGAGACTCTAATCCAGGTCTCTTGCCCTACATTCTTCTGGGTGTGCATTTTGCTTCTGCCTGCAGAGGACATATTACTGGCCCCCAAAAGTCAAACAAGAAATAATGAGCTTTTATTAACAAGCAACCTGCAATGAAGTAACAGAGAGTTTACTTGGGAAATCTGAGTACAGTTGTCGAATTATCTTTATGAAACTGAATTAAGAAATATTCTTGTTTTTCAGAGAACTTTATTTCTTCAGAGACTTAAATTGGTTGTGAGCATCTGACGTAGGAATCCAAAGACATTTACAATGGTCACTTCTTCCAAGTAACATTCTAAAAAGTGATGTTGCAAAAAGCATGGCACTCCAGATAGTGTCTTAAAAGATGCCAGCATTTCTTGAAAGCAAGCCAAAGGCAATAAAACTCAGACTTTTATGATTCACTTGATGTCTGCAATTGCTAATATACAGTTTGACTGCACCCTTTCAACACATGGATTTTATATGGGAATCCCAGATGTGCTGTGTTCAGCACTTGATCAAAACAGAACTATCTAAACTTCACTCACTCTTCCCATAAGCACACGGAAGAAGTTTAGAATACGTCAGCAATTCTGTCATGGGTGTGTAAGGATAGATTCCTGCACTGAGAGGGAGAAGACACTAGAAGACTTCTAAGGTATCTTCTATGTATCATAGTAATTATTAGTTCACTCAAGAACTTTCCTAAATAAAACAATATTTTAGTAAGAAAAAAGAGATAAACACCACAGAATACTGAAAAGGGTCCTAGACTGGAATCAAGAAGTGTAGATTCTAGTCATGGCCCTGTTACTAACTAGATATATGACAATAAGGCAAACAAATTCCATCCCATCTAGGCCTAAGTGCCCCCAAAATCGATGGGTATGCTTGGGTCTATAGTCTGATGGCATGGCTGTGTCTGGAGGGAACATTCTAAGGCTGGCTTATATCAACATCAATATAACAGTACAAAGCAGAGATTGGGAATATCACCATAAAAGTCCAAAGCTCTGAGAAGGCAGAATGGGAACATTCCTGGTGGCTGGCCTCTAAATCCTGTGCATTCAAAAACTTTGTTTCTTGCCTCCAGGTTCCCACTTCTGTTTTAACTCCTTGGAGCCCAGAACTTCTAAGAGGTTCTGGTTCCAATCTGGCCTTGCCTTTGGTGGATGTTGGTTTGGATCAAATATTCTAACTCTATGTATCCTTCCTCAGGTAGGGATTTTCCTCCAGCCTTAGTGATTACCCTTTTTTTTTAAAGGTTTATAAAGTTCATTACATGTGTTAGCTCATTTTGACTCAAAAACCCTAGGAAGTAGTAGGTGATATTATAATCTCCATTTTGTAGATGAGGAAACCAACAGAGGTGGACAGGTTAAATGACTTGCCCAGAGGTCATTAAATTCAATAAGTATCTGAGGGAAGATTTAAATTCCGGTATTCGAATCCAAGTCCAATACTGCTTTGTGGGGCATACAATCTAAGGCTACCCCTAGCCTGAATGTTCTTAGTCTATGAGATATGGACTCTTTCTTGGAGACTACTTAGCATTAAAAATAAAAATTATCTTTTCCCTCAGAGAAGAGTAGCATATCCGATGATCTTTATTACTGAAATGGAGACTATAACTAATTAGCACTCGAGACTAACAGTTCACCACACAGAGCATTCAAACTAGACATGACAAACAAAGACACCTGCCTTCACAGGACAAACAAATTATAAATTGTAATAAGCCAAGAGATAGGAAAAAAGATCGGATTCTTTTAAAAAGCTCTCTTTTCAAGAAATTCTGACAGTTGCTCTCTTTTCTATGTTTACCCAACACCTAGCACAATGCCTGACATGTAGCAGGCATTTAATAAATGCTTGTTATTTTGCTGACTGGTCAAATCTTTTAGTTTAGTAATAAATAGGGAGAAACTGGAAGAGTTGGAAACCAACTAAGACAAGAAAAAGGCGGCACTAGTGAGCAGAAATAGAACCACTGTGATATTCAGGGCAATCACATAACTTTCAAGAAATCTACGCCTACCCAAACTGAGGGAAGGGGAAAGGAATAAGCATTGATTAGGTTCCAGACACTGCAAAGCACTTCACAAGTATTATTTCATCTCATCTTCACAACCACCCTGCCAGAGAGGTGCTATTATTATCTCCATTTTACTGACTTGCCCACCGTCACACAGCTGAGATGGGTCCAAGATGGTTTTGAACTCAGGCGCCCGGCTCTATCCATTATATCACCCAGGTGCCTCAAATCATCTGCGAGTCTTATCTTTAATCAACGTATGGTAAGAGTCTCACTTTAATTGGACCTTCTTATATGCACTTCACTTTTCAAAAATCTTGTTTTCATGTTTTGCATGACTGCACGTGTATTATCTATATCAAACTGTTTACCGTGTCAGGGGAGGGTGGAGGTGAGGGAGAGAGAGAGAGAGAATTTAGACTTCAAAATCTTTAAAAATGAATGTTAAAAATTGTTCTTAAGGGGCGGCTAGGTGGCATAGTGAATAGAGTACTGGCCCTGGAGTCAGGAGGACCTGAGTTCAAATCCGGCCTCAGACACTTAACACGCACACACAAAAAAAACTAGCCATGTGACCTTGGGCAAATCACTTAACCCCAACTGCCCTGCCTTCCCCTCTCCAAAAATAAACTTAAGAATACAAAAAAAAAAAAAATTAAAATCTTATCACCAACGCCTTTTGTTTTTACATAACATTAATTTTCTGAAGATATCCCTTGTTTCTTGCCTTAATTTAAAGAGCTATCCCTTTAAAAAATACAACACTTTTAGATGGCACAAATTGTGGGGGGGGAAAAAAATCACTAAGGATTTACTTAGCATTTCTTTAAAATTCTAGGTTAAGTGCTTGGCTTAAGAGAATCAGTTTTTTATATTTACACTCCAAATACAGTAGCATGATCACCAATATTTATAATAATCCCCCCAAAGTGCTCCAAGATCCTGACAAATAAAAAAAAAAGATTAGATTAAGGGGCACAAAAAGAGAGATATGAGTCCAGGGCCTCTGGTTCCAGAGGTATAACTCAGAATAACTTTATCCTCTAGAGCATTCATTCTGTCTTTCAGAGTTACACAAAATAAATGTAATTCCTCTTCCACAAAACAATCATTTAAATACTAAAGGACAACAATTATGCCCCCCATAAGTAGTCACTTCTTCAGGCTAAACATTCTCAACTCTTTCCTCATACCCAAAATGGTTTTCAGAACTTTCATAATCTTGGTTACTATCTTCAGAAAGTATTCTTGTCTGTCATTGTCTTTTGAAAATATAGCCCAAATCTAAATACCATAACTCATATGAGATTGAACCAAAACTGAGTACAGTGGGAATGCCATCCGCCATAATTTAAACCGTGACTTTAAAGTGACCAGAGATTGCACATGCAGTTGCTTATTGATACTGAAAGAATATAAAGAACAAACTGTGCTTCTTGCGGGAACCACTGTCACTCTACGTGGCTTCTATCCTCTATTTGTTCAACCGATGTTAAGCATAAATGAAAGACACTGGATTTATCTTTGTACATTTTCATCTTATTGGTTTCATTCTATCATTCCAGTCTGTCAAGATCACTTTGAGTCTTGATTCTGTTATCTATCACATTAGCTGCTCCTACTAGTCCAGAGATATTTGAAAATCTGCGACAAATAACTTCCGTCTCTATGTCTTCATCTCAATCACTGATTAAAATGTCTAACAGCAAAAACAAACCCTGTGTCAAACTACAGACTTCACTTTTTAAGGTTAAAAGCCTGATTAACTTTATTAATCAGGAACTATTCTAAATTCACTTCTAATGGTAATATCGTTCACCCCACTTTCTTCATCTTGTCCAGATGTATCACAAGAGACTGTCAAATGTCTTGCTAAAATCAAGATAAACTGTGTGTGTGGTATTCCCAAACTACCTGTCTAATAACCTTAAAAAAAAGGGAAATTAGATTAGTTATATGTGACTTCTCAGTGAATCCACTACACCTTTTTATTTTCTAAATGTTCATATAGATCAGCAGTTCTCAACCTGTGGGTTATGTTCAAGTTGTAACAATGAAAATACATCCTGCATATCAGATAGATTCATAACAGTAGCAAAATTACAGTTATGAAGCAGCAATGAAAATAATTTTATAGCTGGGTTCACCACAACATGAGTACTATATTAAAGGGTCACGGCATTAGGAAGGTTGAGAATCACTGACATAGATTTTAATCTGATTTAATAATCTAATCTAGACTTCTGCCAGGAAGCAACACAATGCTTAACCATTAAGTTTCTAGTATCCACCTTTGTATCCATATTTGTCTATTTCTATTCCTTTTACACTTCTCCCACACAAAATTATTTCCCTAGCCTACTAACAGGGGTTCTGTGACAACATGTACAAGGTATCTCAGTACCCTAGATTGCAATTTGTCTGGGCCCAGACACTCTTAATTCATTTAAAGCTACCTACTGCTTTTTTCTTATCTCCTAACCCATCTCAGGTTTCAATTCCACCTTTAAGATTTTTTTTCCTATCCTTTCCAAGTTGCAAGCTTTCTCCCAACTAGAGAACACAGAACAAGAGAAGATAAGCAGTTTTACCTTCTTTTCGTCACCTGTTAATATCCTCTATCTTCCCTGCTGTTCTTGCTCAGATATAACAAAAAATGATTTTAATTTGTCTTTGGTATTTTGGGTAAATCCTGATTAATTCTGATATTCTTCTTATGAGTTCGTACCACTCTATTTGCAGGTGGATTTATACTTTTATGTCAATCTTTTGTCCAAGTCCTTTCTAAAGCTGAATAAATTTTCTGTAGCACAGGAGATTACTTTACATAACTTTCTACAACTTTTCCCTCACTGTGGGATTATTTTCAATCATATTGTCAGAATTTCACTTTTTAGAGACTTCTAACTTCTGGAAAAAAATATTTTCTTTCAAAGTTTCTAGCCAAAGACTCATGTCCTTACTTTTTTTTCCACTAAAGCCTACTGTCATGTCTAGTAACAATCGTTAGTTTCCCTTTCTATGTAATGATGAATTTTAGATGACGTGATCATTATTTCCCGAAGGTTTCTAGCATTGTCACATTTCTAGAAGCTCTCCTTTGCTGGCTAGAACTAAGGGCAAAATAGCAACACCCTCATCTCATCCTCTTCCTTCTCAAATATGAAACTGTCAGTAAGCCAAGTTAAGAATTTATTAGCTGCTCTGATTTGCACAAAAATGAATCCTCAGTTATTAAATGCCCTCCATTCCCTCAACAATTCTACTTAAGTGATATTTCAAAGTATATATAAAAATTTTATTTTTAAAATTGTGTTTATACACACACATGTGGGGATATAGATGTGTAATAAATATATTTATATTTACATATATATGTTTAGATAAACATATTTAGATAATATGTTTATTTATAAAAAGCCTCAAGCAAAGATATCATCCCTGATGACACTAACCTTAAGGTAAAAAAGGACTCTACAACCAATATTTAACAACGGTAAGTCAACACATTAACTTATAAGTGAATTTTGGAATTATTAAGAGGCCTCAGAGGACATCTAGTTCAATGTACTATGTACCCAGAAAGGAATCCCTTTCATAACATCCTGGACAGGTGAACATATTGCCTCTGTTTAAAAACTTCTAATGAATAAAACTCCCTCCTTCCCAAGTTAACCTATTCAACCTTTACATAGTTTGAATCATTTAGAATTTTTTTATTATGCCAGTTCACAATCTGTGCCTCAACTTCCACTCAAGGTTTTTCAGTTTCACCTTGCAGGGGTAACGCAGAACAAGTGGAATCCATCTTCCAGATGACAACCATTCAAATACATGAAGACATTTAACCCGCCCTTTTGGAATCCTCAGCTTCCTCATTTGCAAAATGAGGGGGTGGGAATTAAGCAGAATGAATCTGATAACATTTAGATGACAGTCACTGAAGCACAAGAGTGCATTTAGCAGATATCGATAAAATAAAATGGTTGAACTCTGACCTCCAAGGGCCCCTTACAACTCTAAAACTATGATGCTATAAAAGTAGTTTTACCCTCTTTCCATTGTGCATTATCATCCCATCCACCTCTAACAGTGGTACTCTTTGACCTCTCTTGCCCCGAAATATAGGGAAAAAGTTCTCTATGTTATTCTGAGCACCTGCCACGACCCTGGGTTGACTCCGGGCTTGAGTATTTGACATATCACTCTTACCACATGTAGATTCATTCTCTATCATGCTTTCTCTTGGAGCAGTCTTCTACACATACCTTTGTGTACAAGTTCCCTGTACTGACACACTCTCATAAACATACCTCTATGGATGAGTTCCCTATATAGCCCCATGGCCATCTTTAGGCAGA
Organism: Pseudochirops corinnae; assembly: GCA_028646515.1. Lineage (NCBI taxonomy): Eukaryota > Metazoa > Chordata > Mammalia > Diprotodontia > Pseudocheiridae > Pseudochirops > Pseudochirops corinnae. The sequence goes on from CM053589.1 coordinate 117,785,825, forward strand.
TGCTTCTTTTCCTCTCTAATTCTCTCTTTTTGTCTTCATGATTTTCTCATTTTTCCTAGACTGACTTGCCCTCTATAATGAGCCCTTGAAATTCTGCTTATTTTTTTTTCTGTAACCTCTTAAATCTGTTTTTCTTAAAATCTACAATGCAGATTAGATGTAAGTGCTGACTCTCTTCCTCTATCAGAAATTTCCCTCAAGATCCTCATCAGTTCTATTTTAGAAGCAATTTGCTGGTCAGAATCAGGTAAGGAACAAGCAAGCAGATGCCTTAGTCACTTCCTTGACATTTTAAGGAATGAAATGATCACAAAGACACATGAAAACTTATCAGACCTCCTCCTTTTGACAGAGTTCCAGGAGATGTCCTGAAAACTTAAATTTGTAACTCTACAATCCCATGCCAGGTTGATGTGATTTCCTAAATACATCTATTTCCTTCTATTCATGCTGTCTATAGTATACACTGATAAGACTATAAATTTGTTTTTTTCCTCGATGGATTCTCACTCCAATGATTCCTTACTATATTCTCCAGTTGCTAGATTTCATCACAGGAATCTATCTTCTAAAAATACAATGCTATTTTCCTGCCCTCTCAATGGGTAGAGGAGGGGATGGAGGGAGAGATTTGGAATTGAAAATAAAATTTTAAATTAAAAAAAATGTAATTCTGTCCCACTGCTCTATTTACATATTCTATATTTTTTTAATCAGATGTACCCATTCATGGCCACATTCCAGGCAGTAAGCCCATTTTACCTACTTTTAAGAATACATTACTTATTAGGTCCAATTTTTCTTCTCACATTAGGATGGCTAGTTCCTGTTTTATTATTATTTTTGCATGCTTTTACCTATGTATCTAAGGATACAGATTTTATTGCTAGACCTCCTCAAACATTATCTACCATAAACCTTTGATCCTTCTATTGCTGTTCTGTCTTAGCTAAGCTGTAACTTGCTCAGTATCTGAACTTAGAAGATTTATGCTGGCAACTGAAGCCTCAACCTGGATTACCCCACCAACGGTCTTTTATGCTGAACACAGGTGTACATATTAAAGCTTCACAGTAAGTTATATGCTCCCTGAACGTGGCTAGTGACTCATTTTTGGTTTTGTATCCTTAGTGCCCAGCATAGTGCCAGAGGTACAGAGTGGATGGCAGGATAGTAACATTTAAAAATGAAATGAACTGATTTTCTCAAAAAGCACTTCTTTCACAGGATGCTTCATTATTCCTGTTAAACTATAAAGAAGAGTTCTTCCAGCCCTTTCACCTTACTACTCTAAAAGGGAAACCAATCTGTACTTTGTTCATCTATTTCTGTTACTTAGCAGTAGAGAAACATTAGTGTAGCACAGATCTGGTCACTGCAAAATTCCCCATATTTACAGGAAATGAAAGCCTCAGTACTCTGTCATTCTTGATGGCAGCTCTCATGGCACACTGCCACAATGAGACACCTGTTGGCTAAACTGATGGCTATTTATCCATAGCTTCCTGCTTTTTTTCCTTAATATGACTGGAAACTGGCAGTTTCTTGCCAAAATCTCAACGCAAACAGAAACTGCCCACTGTTATTTCCTTTGAGTGGGATTTCAAAGAAGAATTCAATTTCTAGTCATTTTGCACTCTCTCTTCTAGAAATCTCCATCTTGCTACTTCTATTTTTTAAAAAATAATGCTTAAACTTTCCCCACGTGGAGACCAATAATGCCAGATCATAAGTGAGCTTCTTTAAAGCGGCCAATAAAACATATCCAAGATTGATATCTAAGTATGTGAAATATTCACTTACTGATTGAGATTTATATTGTTTAAACAAAAAAAGCCAAACACATGAGCTCAAAGAGATAAGTCAGCTACATTTAATCAGGTAAAGACATCATCTTCTTGCCCTTTCTCTACCCACAAATCTCCCTGATAAAATAATCTTTACATAATTCATAAACGAAGATTTCAACTAAACAAACATGAAACATTAAAAGTGACCTTCAAAGAAAAAGACAAGATCCCCATCTTGTGGCCAGTTAGCAGAATACTCACAAATCATTAAAAGAATCAAATGGACTTTTGCATCTAATAAGATACTGCAGAATTGAGGGGCTTCGAATAAGAGGCTACACATCGCAAATCAATCAAGTTACATGTTTTAGGACCCCTTCCTCCAAAAAAACTGCCACCAGTCCTTTTATACGGCAATGAAATACATAATAATGGCACACCAAAAACAACCTGGCAGGGTAGTACATTGGAAACAATCAACAAAATATTTATTAAAAACCTACTATGTGCTAGGCATGGTGTCAAGAACTGGGGATAAAAAATAAGACAATTCTACTCCCAAGGAGTTTACATTCTAACAGGAAAACAAGTACACATATAAGAATATACAGCATAAATATAAAATGAATAAATATAAAGAAATATTAAGAAATTAAATACAAGGTAGTTGCAGAGGGGAGGAAGCACTAATATTCGAGGGGAATCTGGAAAGGCTTCATACAGAATAAAGTGCTTGAGAACAACCTTAAAGGAAGCGAGAAATTCTACATGCAGGATTTAAAGAGATTGTACATTCAAGGCCTGTAGGATGGTCCCTTCTCAATCAATTGTGTCCACAAAGACACAGTTTACTAGAGAGAACTCTCTACAGAAGCTTTGCCTGGTCCTTTCTCATTTCAATCACCGGTACTCCTGAATGCACAGACTATTCTCATAAAGAGATTAGAAAATAGGCATCTGGGTTGGTAGCTGCCACTATCTCCTTAAGTTACCTTTTTCTTTAAGGAATAGTACAATCCATAATCTTTTTCATTCTTTTGGAAAGTTCTTTTTTTCATTCTTTGAGTTATAATTGCAAAGAAAAATAAAAACCTCCCTTAAATTATTAGTCCAATTCGTTAGTTTCAAATTTGTATTGGTGTATCAAAATTTTGGTGATGGAGCCCCCTTTACCAATGTATGTCTACAGCAATTCTGCTCAGTATACTCTTAAAAAGTTGTCCACATTGGGGGGGGGGGAGGGCAGAATAGGAAGGAGGGAAATATAGTCAGTCTTTCACAATATGTCCATCATGTAGATGTTCTGCATAACTACACATGTACAGCCTGTATTGAATTGCTTGTCTTTCCAGTGGGGGTGGGTGACAAGGGAGGAAGGGAAAGAATCTAGAATTTAAAGTTCTAAAATCAAATGTTAAATATGTGTGTGTGTGTGTGTGTGTATAATCATTATTATTATTATTATTTACATGCAACTGGGAAATAACATATACAGGTAGTGGGGTAGGAAGATCCATCTTGCCCTGCCGGAAAGTCAGAGGGGTGATGGGGGAGGATATAGGAGAGAGTAGATTGGGGGAGGGAATATACAGTGGGATCACTGTTTTGGGGTGGTAGGTAGGGGAAAGATAGGGAAAAAATCTGTAACTCAAAATCTCATGGAAATGAATGATGTAAACTATAAATAAACAAAAGTTTAGAAAGTTTTCAAAAAAAAAGTTGTCCACAGGGTTGTTTTATTTTCTGTGGGTCTGTGTCACAACATGACTAAAATGGAAATATGTTTTGCATGCCTGCACATGTATTAATAATCTATATCAAATTGCTTACCCTCTCAGGGAGGGGACAGAAAGGGAGGTAAGAAAATTTGGAACTTAAATTTTTTTTAATGAATGTTAAAAACTGTCTTTACATGTAATTTGGGTAAAAATAAAATACTGCTTAAAATAAGTCCACAGCCACTAAGAAATTATATGACTCAGTAAGGATCACAGAGTTAGTATACAGCAGAAGCATAACTTTAACCTAGATTTCCCTAACTTCAAGATCAGCAATCTATCCACTATCCTATGTTACTTTCACTACTCTAAATAACCTGTTTTACTGGTGGCAAAAGTCACTTAGAAGAAAAAAAAGCTGTCTATTCAAGTAGTTTCTCAAAAATTAAACAGTGTTATAATGGTTATATTACCTAGATTGGGACATGATCATAGACAAATGCAGAGAGATTCCTATCATTACTTAACACTTCAGTTTCATAGCAATGAAAAAGGCCTAAGTACTAAAGTTTGAATAGCAAGTTCAGACAGTTAACCCTTGAATTATCTGTATGAAGATAATCTACTTCCTAAACTGTTTGCTGAAAAAAAAATTTCGTACCCATGTTCTCCAGTATTCATTTCTCCCTATTAATTCTCATCTCACTCCTCCCACTACCCCCTGTCACTATCACCCAGGATGTGCTCTAGGAAGGCAAACTAATTTAAGTCTAGTTAAGAAACTCTACAGGAAATACTAACCATTTTCATGTAATAGAACTTTAGGACTAGTTTTTTAAGACTAGATGAAATAAAGATGAATATATGCTCTTTACCATCAATTGTCAAGGGAAAACAAGTGCTTTTAACCAAGATAGGTGTTTTTTTTTTCCCTACAAGTCTTCAATATTTTTGTATACATTCTTATTTTAGAGCAGCAGTTCTCACCCTGTGGTTTGCAACCCCTTTGGGAGTCGAACAACCCTTTCACAGGGATTGCCTAAGACCATCGGAAAACAAGTATTTCCAATGGTCTTAGGAACTGAGACATCGCTCCTCTATCGGGCTCCAGGAGGGTCTGCCCACGTGCAGATACGCCCACATATGAGTATTAAAGGGTCGTAGCATTAGGAAAGTTGAGAACCACTGTTTTAGAGGATGGCTGAATTTTGTTAAAATTTTTTTTAGAGGGCTGCAATGTTTGGGATGGGGAAGATATGGGAACCTGAATGGCAGCTGGACAAAAGTATTAAAAAGTTTGCATGACCAAGCCTATTCTACAAAGTAAACAGCATAAAATCAAGGTCAAAACAGAGAGATGCCAAATAGAAAAGAACCAGAAAAAGAGTATGTTCTGGATTATTCATTTCACTTTGCATATGATAGGGCTTCAAAAATGTTTTTATTAAAACCAATTTATAAAATTATGAAAATAAAAATCAGTGAAACATTCCTAGACAACATGCCTCAAAACAGCTGTGTATTATTCCAGTGTATTCTTTGTAACTTAATTCTACTGCTATTTGGCTGAAGAAAACATAATTACGCAAAACGCATTCTAGCTCGGCTTATACCAAGTTGTAAGATGCATTACAAAATCAAATATAAATTATTTTTGGATAATATTCATTTTGAGTTATCCATATCCTTCTCTCCTTTATTAACTTGGATAACCAAAAACTTATTACAAATGGAATTAAAAAAGAGTTCAAGGAGAATTAATCACTTTCTGTCTCAGAAGGATGGTAAAAGGATTAACTCACAGTATAATAATATTGACAATAGCAGAATAACGACAATACTGATAGGTATACGATGTCTTACGTACACCATCTCACATCTTACAACTCTCTTAGACAGGTACTAGAGGTATTTGTATTCTCATTTTACAGCTTAAGAAGCTGAGCCCCAGAGAAATGGACTGGCTTGCCCAGAGCCACACACCTAGTGTTCAGAGCCAGTGTTCTAGCCCATGTCTCTTCTCATTCTTTCCACTACACCATATTGCCTCCTGGTGTGGCAGAAAAGATAGTAACAATAGTGATGGTGAAAAGTCTTTATTTTTCTTATGACTATAACCTCTACTGGATTCAAACAGACTTACCCAAAGCCCCATCCATCTATTGCACTTATAAATATCACATTTCCCTGATCTGGTGAGAAGTAAAGGTGAGAATCATCTGTGTGCTCCAAGCCTGCACTCCAGTCATAAACTTGCTCTCCTGGTACAGAATCTGAACTCTCTTGGGATTCCGTTTCTCTTTTGGCCCATTCTTCTAAGACTTTAGAAGTAAAAAGAGCCCCAGTGAGTGCATTAATCTAGGGAAGACAGGTAAAATACAAAAATGTCATCCAGATGGTAAGAGATGGCCACTGTGGGATATCCATTGTGGGGGACGCACTCTCTAACGCCAGGTAGCTAGCCTTAGAAGTAACAAAAGGATGCTGCCAATTGATATTCAATTCATGAAGAAAATGTATGACTACCTTACCTTATCAAAGATATTCTTAATCTTGCTTAGAATAAGGTATTATCAAATTTGAATTGCCCATAGCAAAACCAAATCAAAGGTATTCTGAAAGATCATTCTGTGGTTTTAATACAAATAAATACTGTCAAACCCTCTAGGAAATTTTCATTTTTACTCCCCAACACACTCAAATAGCAGCTCTCATTGATAAACTTGACAGCACAAAAAAACTGCTTTATTATAGTCATAATTTTTAAAAATGATGACCTATGACCTACAGATAGTATAAAAGGATTTTTAATTTTTTTTGGATTTAGTTTGGCTCTGACCCTTCTGACTTTTGCACAGTAAATTTTAAAGTGTTTAACGAATGAATAAGCATCTATTCAATCACTTACCATATACAAAGCACTTACTATATACAAAGTATACACACACACACACACACACACACACACACACACACACACACGGTCAATTTTTCCACCACTTTGCTGCCTTCCTCAAGCCCATGCACACCTCCATTATAGGGAGGTAAAAACCTCTCCCGTAAGTAGCTGCCTACAAATACATTCAGAATTCTGATCTTTTCCAAAGAAAGCTTCATCTAGTTTTTCTGACATCCTATCACACTGATACCTTAGGAATGTCCTTCTTAAACTTGTGACCTCCCCAGTTTGATAACAAAAGCATAATTTGATACAGTACCTGTTCTAAGATATTCTTCAAGTGAGAATATGCCTCCTGAGGTGTGAATTTAAGTTCCACTATCAAACGATCTATTTTATTGATCACGAGAACTGGGCAGATGTTTTCCAGCCAGGCTTGTCGAAGAACTGCTTGCGTCTAACAAAAACACACATGCAAATATGGCTTATGGTTTGACAGAATTAAACCACATTCACAAAATCTTCAATGCAAAATAATCAATACCCTTCATCCTATCTGATAAAAATGCAATCCACATAAATTAGTCAGCAAAGACAGTGCTTAGTGGGTATACACAGCATTACTGGGTCATTTATTAGGCACTTGCTAGAAAGGTTAAAAAATGGGACTAGGTTAATCAAGAATATTTTTCTGAAGTGGGTACTGAGCTAAAATTAGAGCGAGCAACAAATTTGGAGGGAAGGGGTTAGGGAGATGTTCCATTAGTGATAACAGCTGCTCAGAGTGATAAAATGTTTTAAAATTTAAAAAGTGCTTTTGTGCGAATCATCTTGTTTGATCCTGACACAAACCTGAAAAGCAGACAATATGTTATCTTATTATTATTCTCAGTTTTTAAATGAGACAGTCAAAGTAAGTGGCAGAACCAGGTGTTGAACCAAAATCCAATTGTAAGACTAGTGTCCTGATGCAAAAAGATAATCAAAGCAATGGTTTCAAAGTTGGATGAGAAAAGACTAAAAGTGCACAAGGCCAAAGAAGAGAAGTTTTACTGACAGAAGTCATAGACTGAAAGAGAAAAGGGAAGATAAGTAGGATGAAATTAACTGAAGAAACCACTGAAAGAGTTATAGCAAATAGAGAAGACTCCAGGAAGCCCCAGGAAAACTATAAAAAGTGAAATGGATGAAGTTGCAAGAAGAGAAAAATGGCTCAAATTTCCACAGAATAGTTGCACTATCACCTCAAACTTAGTGCTGAAAATCAAACTTCCATTTGTGTCCCTGGGTCCACCATTCTTCAAAATCATGTACTAGCTTCTCTCCCTAGCATTCCACATTGGTTATCATACTGATTCATCCTTTTCAGGTCTGTGCCACTCATGGTCACTTCCTTTCCATGCCCACAGTCACTATCCTAATAGAAAACCTTATCTTTTCAGCAAGGCTGGGGCCTCCTAACTTCCCCCCTTGCTTCCAGACTCTCTGCTCCAGAGATAAGAAGAAGGCTAGCCACATAGGAGGTATTCCACAAATGTACTGTTTTCTAGGGGGCCAAAAGGCAATCTTGAGCTCCTTTTGTCATTTCACATTTATGAATCAATCTACCTATCAAGAAATAGGACAATCTTCTGTTACAAAGAGGGAAAACAAACAACTCACTTGCTCTAATGCCCAAGTGGTTTGTTTGCCTCAGCTCTCCAAAGCAGTAGGCTCAGCTGCAAGGCTGCCATGTTGACATTCACTTCAAGATGTGTAACCCATCAATGGCAGCAAGCATGATGCAAAGAAAATATTCTGCTCATATCATCCATGCACCCCTAATTTCTCATTCTCCAAGAGGGTTGCTTAGCTCAGAAGCTGCCTCTGAGAATGTGAAACTACCTAAGAAGCAACAAGAGTGGGAAATGAATTTTTTTTTACTTGATTTCAAATTTTTGTTACGAGAGGCAGTATGGAAGAATGGGAAGAATGCCAATCAGGGACTCAGGAGACCTGAGTCTTAATCCCACCTCCACCAAAGACTGTCTACCAGATTAATCCACAGCAAGCCAAGCTACCTCTCTAAAGTCATCTGAAAAATAAGGTAGTTAGTAGAATTAAGGTCCAAGACCTAATTTAAACTACCTAAGACTCAGTTTCCTCATTCCTCATTTATAAAGTTGGACTAGATGATGTTTAGAATCTTTTCAGTTCTAACATCAGAGTCTGGGCATATCTTCTAACAACTAAATATAATTTGAGTAAATATAATCCACTTGAACATTGTGCTAATCCTTAAGCAAGACTCTAAAGCAGAATAAAACAGTTGTGGGATAGTAAAAGGAGCCTTGGGTTTGGTGTCAGAAGAGTTCAATTCAAATCCTGGTTGACTGACACTTATTTGTGGCTCTGTGACCATGGGCAAATTAATTCACCTCTCCAGGCTTCAGCTACTTCATCTATAAAGATTGGGGTTGTAAAACTTGTACTGCCTCGCTCACAAAGTTATTGTTAAGAGAGCACTTTGTAACCTTTAAGGTGCTACATAAATGTAAGTTAGCACTCTGATTTTTCTGAAGATTCATTATTTCTCTCTGCTATTCCCAGTAAATGCCATAGTTTTTCACTGTACATCACCTGTGGGCAGACTCCTTCCACAGCATCCACCACAATGATGCAGCCATCACAAATTCGGACAGCAGTTGATACTTCTGAAGAGAAATCCACGTGTCCTGGGGAGTCTATTAGATTAATGAGGTACTCCTGATCATCTGAAATCAAGTTTTAAAAATAAACATATTTTTAAAACATGCAGAGTAGAGGATCTTAACAGTGTGCTTAGTCACAAAAGCAAAGAAAATCCACACTGAAAAGGAGTTTCACAGAAAGCCCTGTATCAGAACCTAAGGATCTGTCTCCACCCCAAGTTCAGCTGCTGTCATCCCCTATACCAAACTGAGGACTTCTAATTCTTGAGTTAAAGTTAGTTGTAAATGGGATGATCTCTTCCCATCTGTCTAACATTCCACATGGGGCAAGTCCCTGCCTGACATTCTGACAAATTTAACTTAAAAGGATAACAAAGTTCAGGTCCTGACAACTTCAATGGCCACGATAAACTGGAAAGGAATGAGAATGTGGAATGATTGATTGAAATTGTATGCTACCCAAATCCTAACAGAATACATCCTAAAACCAAAAAAGCTTTAGTCTAAAACCTTGAGGAAATTTAGAGATCAAATACAGCAGGTTCCAAAATCTGAGAGCAATCTTAAGCTTTGAACAGTTTCCAGGGCCCAACAACTTGAGATAAGAATCATTCATATTTTTAAGTTTCCTTTATGAACAAGTTCCATATTGCCAATTTTCACATTTATCCTTTGGTCGTAATTACTCATGAGGGCTCTAATTTCATAGCAAAAAGAAAAGTGGTGACTGTAAATCTGAAAAAAACAACTCTGAAACTAAACATACAGGTTACCATTACTCTCAGCTCCCATACCATAGATGACAGCCAGCACTACCTACTAATAATAGCTTTTTATGAGACAAGATCATGAATTCACATAATCATAGTTTTAAAATGAAATGGGCCCTTCAAGATCATCTAGTTTCAACTTCTGTTCTTTTGTTTTTAAGGCAATCAGGGTTAAGTGACTTGCCCAGGGTCACACAGCTAGTTCTACCTCTGTTCTTGCAAATGAGCAAGGTAAGGCCTAGATAGGAGAGATGATATGCCCAATAGCATATGGCTAGTTAGTGATAAAATTGGAAGAACTCAAATTTCTGAATTCCCAGTTGGAGGTTATTCACTATCACTGCCTTCTCAATTTATTTTTTCAGGGATCTCCTTTCAAAAGGAAAAACCACAAGATTTTACTGAAAGATCAAAGATGTGACTTATTTTTACATATGGCTTGTGAAATTTATCTCCCAACTTTATACTCATGTGCATCTATAATCAATCACAAGGAGGTGTTTTGGGTTTGTTCACTCACTTTAAGCAAACTCTGATACAAAATATTTGTCATCAAATTTATTTTTATTTTAGTCAAATTCACAAAACTGAAAGAGACAAATTTACCTTTAAAAAAACTTCTTTTCATATTAGTTATTCAGCAATAACAAAAACAAATATAATCCAAGTTGCTTTACAGAACTCAGAAATTCCAGAAGCTATTCTGCATGATAACATATAATGATGAGCATAGTAAATATAGTTACATTTCAGGTTACTTTATGTCCTGATTCTTTTGTTACATTTATATGATACATGGTTACTTAAAAAGATTTAATCTTATTATAGCCATCTTTTCTCTTGTTAACAAATTCTCATCACCCAAAATTCTGAGACATCCTTACTGTACTTTCAAGTAAAAAAAGTGTTTTATTCAGTAATGAATAAAACAGTAGCTCTTTTTCACACAACTTCCCACACTTTATAAGGCCAAGCTTTGACTGTGACGGTTCTTCTGGTTCCAGTATTTGGCTACTAACAGCAAAATAATACATTCCTTTCTCAGAGTTGGAAGTATGTCTCTACTTAGGACATTTAATAGCATTTTAATTGAGTCTCAAGAGAATGCTATTCCAGTGACAGATTTAATTTATTTAAATATAATATTCCAAACAATGATCTTGGGGAATAGAACTCCACAAATGTAATTTTCTTACCATACCTTCAACAACTTGCAGAAATGGAGGGATTTTTCTAAGTTATCCCTGCTGGTGCTCTACAACAACTGCTTAACAACCAAAGGCTGGCCCTTTAATGTTCAAGGATGCACCATATAGTAGATCAGAGGCTCTATGTACGAGTAAATGTTTTAAGTACTTCATGGCCAGGCTTTCTTTCTCATTTTGTGATATCTCTCTCAAATTCTAATATCATCTGTCTAGAGACACTTGGGTAATTCATACACATGAACCCTAATATCAATTTCAAAAATCTGACTAAAAAAAGTGGTGGCTTTACATAAAATTCTAGTATCTAATCACAGTATTAATATGAAGAAAAATGAGGCAAGATTTTCAGAGTTTCAAAGAACAGTTAATATTGCAGTAGTAAAGATAATGGGAACTCCTTACACAGAGATGACAGACTTAAAGAAAAGCCAGACACAATCCCATCTCTATATCTACCAGCAGTCTGTGAACTTTTTTAAAAGTGCTATATAAACGTGATCTGGAGAGGGAAAAGAAAACATTCAGAAATCATAGTGATTAAAAAAAAAAACCACAAAATTATACGTATTTTTTTTTAAATCAAATAATGTCTTTTGGCTACAAATGGAAGAGATTATAGGACTAGAAAATGTCTAATTATCTTCTTTTATTTGATAAAAGGAAGAGAAGGCAGAGTCAGTCAACTAAAAGCCAACTAATTTAAATTCTATAACTCCTTCATTTTTAAGAGGGCACAAGGATGTCAGTTACCTCTTTCCTGAAAATTGTTTGGGGCAAGTAGGCTAAGTCAGTTTAGAGTTTGGGGGAAGATAAAGTAAGGAGGCAGAGTGCTAATTCTGGTGTGGGCATTTTGAACTTGAGGAAGAGATGTGCAGCGAAACGATGGAAACAGAAGACTAGAGTTTGGGGGAAAGAGACAAAGATTTTAAAAGTCACCCACATAAAGAAATCATTGAAAGTTAAGTGACTTACTCGCCCAAGCTCTCACAACTAGTGTTAGCCTTGGATTAAAATTCTTGATCCAAGGCTCATTCGATTTTATGCCTCATCAAATAACAGAAAACTAAGTAACTTCATAGTTAAAGTTTCTTTGTGCCTAGGGAAGGGGCAGCTAAATGGACAGGACAGAGTGCTGGACCTACAGTCAGAAAGAGCAGAGTAAAAATCCAGCCTCCACTTACTGTGTTTTTATCCTAAGCCAGTATGAAGCCAGTAAGTCATTTAATCTCTCTCTGCAACAGTTTTCCTCAACTATAGAATGGGGATAATTTAGCATCTACCTCACCAGGGTCACTGTGAGGACTGAATGAGACAATATTTGTAAAGTGCTTAGCCCAGTGCCTAGCACATATTATGACTTTAATAAATGCTTGTTCTTTCCCTCCCTCCCTCTTTTCCCTAATTAAAAAAAAAAAACCTACAGCATAAAACACTTAATTGTTAGTAACCAGAATGTGTATCTTTTCTTCTATAGTTGCTAGCCTAGAATACATATACAGAAGACATTTTGGGGAAGATAAAATTTTAAACTATGCTAAGTGTGTGGGGTTTCCAAAACCACCCTAAGGGAGTTACCAACTGATTGCATTAACTCCTGCTACAGCATTCAGAAACAAAGCTCTGCTCTCTTCTGTTTGAACAACTTCTCTATTACAAAGGAACAAACTAATCACAAGCATTAAGTCAATTTTAACATTCTAGGCAAAAGGTAAAACAGTTAAGGTGGGGGAGGGGAACCACTGTATCCAGAGGCAATACCTTCCAGATGAAATTCTTTATTACTAATAGAAAGTTAAGAGAAAAGAATCTCGCACTCTCCCCCAAATGTCCTCTTGTCTTTCAGTAAGCTGTGGAGAATCGTTTAAGGAACCTGTTCATTTGTCACACACACCAGCCAAAAGATCTTCTCTGTGGCAACTAAAATGATGAGGTGAAGGGTCCTCATTTCAAATGAGGTGAAATTACTAAAAAAATTATCAGCACTACTATTCATTAAACACAGACCCAGATCACAAGGAGGGCTTTCTTAAAAAGAAGTGAACAAGTCAGTTCTCCTCAATGCCCTGGATTTGACTGGTAAAGAATTAAATATTTCTAGACTATCCTAAGTCCCACCTCTCCGCCATGTAGCTTCGATCCAACCTATCTGAGACCCTGACACACTGCTCTAAGCCCCACCCTGGGGCTTGGGGTTTCTCCTTGGTGATTAACTGATTGTTCGGTGAGAGCTCACCATATGTAGCATGTCTCAGAAATACCACTGTACTGCACTGAGTTCCTGATCATAATGTCTTATCCTCCTTCTAGGCAAAATAATCAACCAACACTACAATTCCTGGAAAGGGCCGTCAATCAATTACCCAACCCACATTTTCCAGACCAAATCACCCTCCCTGACCATCACTCTTTTTTAGAATGCAGGTTTCCTGAGGGAGGGGATGGTCTTGCTTTTTATATTTGTAGCCCTAGCCCTCAGCACAGCATTCAGCTACGTCTGCCTTCATTTTTAAGAGGATACAAGAATGTCAGTTACCTCTTCCCTTAACTTTAAAGGGTAAAAACAAAATATTTGAAGAAAACAATGCATGTCCATTATTTTGTTCAATTTTTTTTATCCTGAAGTTTCCCTATCAAAAGATATGAATCATCTTGGGCAAACCATGATAATCACAGAAAAAAACCTCTTAAGCAAATGGAAACAGGAACTGCATATAGAGAACTTTTCTTTCCTTCTGTTAAAGCAAGGAAGATGGGTGAGTGGGACAGTCCACAACTACTGCCCAGCGAGTTTGTAACAGTGTGGAAATTATAACCTACCTCCCCAATCCAGTCTTTAGAAGTACCAAACTGCAGACCCAAGAACCTGGTCATAAAAACAGGAGCTAAAGGCCCCCAATAAAACTCTCAATTATTATAAAAAGGAACCAATATGGAAAATGTGGTTCAGCTGGTCATCCTATTCTCAGGAGGAAAACGTTGAGTATGAATGAGAAGGTTCAAAGGATACAGAAGAGCGCAGGTCTGGCAGATATATAAGTTCTCCATAGCCTTCTCTACTCTTTGAGACAAGGGAACATGAAATCTTTAGGAAAAAGAAGGAATTTGTTTAAAAAAAAAAGCAATAAAGCAGCAATACTGCAAATGAAAACTTTTAGAGAACAGGCATCTGTGCATCACACTCATACTTTGGCAGGCAGAGAATGGTTACAAGATGGTATGAAATGGAAAACTGCATCTGTTTTAGACACTGACGTGAAGAATAAACATTTTAAAATGTTGACACCTTTTAAGCTAATGTGTTACCTGTACTGTAAAAGTGCTGTTGGACACCTGATGCAAGCTGGCACAAACTACACCCCTGGAGCAGGTCCTAACTGGCATTATGAAGCAGAAATGGCAACTGCATTCAAAGTCTCAAGGCCTAAGTTCAAACCCCAGCCCAGCCAAGTGACTGGCCATTTGACTGTTTCCTCTTTAAGGAGGAACTGGGTAAACTGGGGTTAAGAGCAGTTCTATTCCTTAGCTTATAAAGAGACAGCAGGGTAGAATGGATGGAGTCATAGGCAACACCACCAATACTAAATATCACTTCCATCATGTCACTCCCCAGCTTAAGAGTGTACAATGCATCTTATTCACCTGTCGGATGGAATCCAAACGCCAAATCCGAGGACAACACTAGATAAAATTGTTCATTTCTCTCTAAGTAGAGTTTTGCAAATAAGTTTGGCCATAGAACACTTTCTGGCTTGAAATATTCCGACAAAGTTTTAAATACAGGTCAGAAGATTTCAAGAATATAAATATCAACAGGAGAATGGGGAATATTCAGAATTAGAGGTCATTAAGCTTTTTCACACCCCCTAAAATTATCACACAAAATAAATTTTTTTATACATAATTTCCATTTACCCCATTATCATTAGCAGGAAAGTCTTCTTACAGAACATGCAAAATCTGGAAAGAAAAAAATCTATCTACAAGTCTCAGTAAGCTCAGTAAGCCCCTTACAATCTGTAGCCATGGGTTACCTCGCTGAGTCTCAGTTTCCTCATCTATAAAATGGTACATTATCCTACCTCCCAAGAGCACTGTGAAGAAAACACTCTTCAAACCTTAAAGAGCTATACAGATGTGAATTATTATTATTGCAATTATTTCTTCATATTTTATGAAACAAAATTCTTCGGGTGACAGTTTGATGAAACAATATGGTCAAGTACAAAGGGTGCTCATTTAATTTGAAGTCAGAGGACCTGGGTTTGAGTTCTACCTGTGCAATATACTAGCCGTATGACTTAAAGCGAGTCATCCCCTTTTGGTTTCCACTTCCTCATCTGTAAATGAGAGTGGTATCAAACTCACTGCTGTCTGAACTAGATTAAAATGTAATTACAAATGTTTAACAAAATAAATAAAAATATAAAGTTAATTTGAGATTTTCTCAGTTAATATGTGGCCCACAGGGTTCCATTCCTATTTTCCTATTCTACAATTCAGCCAATTCTATTCTTCCAACCCTCAATCTATAATACTAAAATGCTGCTTAAAAGGTTCAAGGAAGTCAATGAATAAAATCTCTTCAACCTATAAGTGAAATCTAGGATCCTACTAAGCAGACATCATCAATAATTCAACCAATATTTACAAAGCTAGAAATTATACTAGATAATATTTTATTACTAAATAAACAAAAATCTGATTTTAAAATATTTCAAAAGACACTAAATGAAGATGATAAAAGACAGGTTTCTGGCCATGAAGTCAAAGGTTATTAAGAAAGCTAGGGTCTATTAGCAAGAAATCACTTAATCTTTAAGAGTACATGTTTGTGTCTAATAGTAGCCATTTCCAAAGTGGGGAAGAAAAAAAGTTGCATGATAACTTTATTATATATTTGAAAAGAATAGCAAGTTGTACATAACAGATTTGCAGTTTCATGTACAATCATCTTTTTTTATTCTCCTATTGTTAAGGATATGCATATTATTTCATAAATTAAAAATAAAAATTTTAAAAGACTATAAATCAGTGGTTCTCAAAGGGAACACCTCTAGTTCTGTTATGCATGTGCTGAGAATTGTACAAAACTCACACTTGTACATATCATGCTAACTTTTTAAAGGCAACTTTAAAAACTATGAAAAAAATCCTATGCAACATCTCTCGGCTCTACTCCATTCATTTGTTTCTTTCCTGAAGCCTTTTAAAGAACTTTTTAATGTAGTCACCTTCTGATTCAAATGTTTTTAGACATTAAGTCCATTCTGATTTTTTTGATATGTAACATTCCTGGTTTTCTTTTCTTTTTTTTTTTTTAGGTATTTAGCTTTATACTTCTATTCCTGTCTCTTTATATCTTACAAAATTGGTTCACTCAACAAATACTTACTGAGTACCTAATGTGGCCGGTGCCATGCTAAGTGATAAGAGAAAGACAAAGGTGTATAAGGGCCCTGGCTCTCCAGGAATTAAGAACCAGAAGTGAAGACAAAACAAAAACACCAATAACTATGGTAGAATCTAATAACTATCAGGAGAGAAGTACAAACAAACAGACAAGAATTCTGAGAAAGAGATTCTTTCCTATTGCGAGGAAGAGGAGAGAGAGGAGGACAGGGGTTATTTGTCCTTCATTCTCGAAGAGGACCATGACATCAGGGAGGTGATGCCATGACATACAAGTGAATTGGATTCAAGTAAGGGAGGGCTGTGCAAAGTCACCAGCCTCACTTTCTCCTCCAGAGCCATCTGGGTCCAGTGGCCAGATACAGATCAGGACAACTGGAAATGGCTCTGGATGCTGTGGGAGACCTTGGCCTCTTTAAGCTCCGTTTCAGTGATAAAGGCTACGTTAAGAAATGAGACCGAGAATAGCCTCTTTTACCTAGTCAAAAAAAAAAATCAGTCTGGAAAGGAAAGCTGCTCAGGGTTTCCAGACAAGACAGAAACATTGCTATTCACATTCGCTCAGAGTCAATCAAGGTCCAAACAATGATGAAGTAGGGCCTGGGCCTGGGACCTATTGTTGGCCAATCAATGAAAGCCAAAGTGATTTGGGTTTAAGGCACAGTCCTTGAGAAAAAAACTCTAGCCTGTAAATCCCAAGATATCTTTTGAAGTTTCAGTGATCAAAATTTACATTTCCTTGGGCAGAGCACCTGCACATAAGGGTATGATACCCCATGGGGACAAAAGGAAGAGAAGGAAGGAAAAAAGAAAAGAAAGAAAAGAGGGAAGGAAGGAAGACTGGGGAAAGTAAGATTTGATGTGGTCTTAGAAAAACAAAGTAGGGGTGACAGACCCCAGGACAAAGAAAGAAAAGAGACTTCTTTGCAGCATTCTCCTCTTCCTACAAGTCTTCCACGATAGGAAAAGATAACTTAAAGCTTGTATCACAACTGCTGTCCAATTCTGCCTTCTGACTATTTTTTTTTTGACGGTGCTTTTAAGTTCATTGGTGTAGGGAACTTAAGAGTGGGGATTTTCCTCTGTAATATAGGTTGCCACCTACTCTGCAACTTGTCAGTCTTACAGAATTGTGAGAAGTTAAGTCATTTGTCTACAGTCATAGACCCTGAATGTGTCATAGATAAGACCTGGACCCCGGTCTCATTATCCCCGATGTCTCTTATTATTACAGTGCAACTGTAAAAGGCTTACTTCCTTCCATGACCAACACATATGCTAGTTTTTAATTTGTGACCCTACAGATATTCCATAAGCAGAAAGAAAGGACGGACCCTTTCAACAGAAGTTGGTATCTGATTTACAGGTGCTATACTGTGATAATGTACAGGAAAAACACCACCAAAAAGTACTTTATCACTCTCTCCCTATGTTGTCTGATGACAGCTTTAACATCCTCTTCTTCTCATCTTCACTCGCCAAAAATCCTAGTTTTATGTCTTCAATACTATACTATAGTTATTTTACAGATTTCATAGCATGACAAGAGCCCCACAAGTCCACTGAGAAATGAGTATTAAGAAGTAGATCACTTCAAGAGGCAACTATCTATTTAAAGTGTTTTAAAAGGAAATAAAAACAAAAAGCAAGAGACTAAATTATGTGGTCTGTAATATAATCTTAGATTTACCTTTTTCATAGTGTAGGGAAATGGCACTTGATTTCATGGTGATTCCTCGAATCTGCTCATCTTCTCGGCTATCCATATATCTTAACTAAAAAACAAAAAAAATCCCAACAGCTTACATACACAGATATGATACACACATAATGTGTATGTATGTATGTATGTATGTATGTATTCATCTCACTGATTTAAAGTTTGATATGGTGAAAGGTGGGTTTTTATAGCAAAATGTTTTCTTAACTACATAATTTAAATTGAATTCAGGAATTTTAAAAATTAATAGAATTAACAATTAAAACAAATGGAAGTATGTAAAACTTTACTATTACTATTGGGGAAAAAATTTGCACTTATTACACATTTCCCCAAAATTAACTATAATCTTCCATTTCACTCTAATACTTGATGTGAGCAATTTTATACATGAGAACATTTAGAAATGGGCAACACAAGAATTTTTTCTATTATTCAGTATCATTTATTAGTATTGGTCCCAGTATAACTGTTTTAAAGCAAATGTTTGAGTTTATTAGGGAAATACTATATCTGGCTCCACACACATTTAGTGCTGACCAATATTTCTTTCAGACTTTTTTTCTGCTAGAATCATTGGCAAAGAATAGTGCCTAATACTACTATGACCACTTAAACTCTCATGGTTTCTTCTGGCCACTCCAAACTGTAAATAGAGACAATCTCTAGGGCCAAATCCTTGATCCTCTACCCTTCTCTTTTTATGTTTTCTTAGAGAGTTGACCCATTTTTATGCTTTCAACTATCAGCTCTATAATGATGATATTTTCAAAGCTACTTAGAAGATTCCTGTCATTCTCTGAGGACAGATTCTACAGTCCCTTGAAAACAGTGAATTTCAGTAGTATTCATAATTCTTTATAGTCCTGCAGCCCAAGAGTCTCAGAGTAAAATCACCACAGGAAGAAGAGTTGGCAGAGGGAAGAACCTTCTCTTATGGATGTTTTCTGTATCTACAATCCTGACCTTTCACTTGACTTTAGCACCTTCAATCACACTAGCTACTATCCTTTGCCATTGATTCTAGCAGAACAAAGGGTCCATAAAGAATATTGGTCAACCCCAAGGATCATCAAATGTGTGAAGCCAGATATAGTATTTCCCTAACCTTCCCTAACTTTAACTGGATATTGTCCATTCCCAAACTTTCTATTTCTCTTACTGACCCCCTCTCCTGAGCTTGCCAGGCCCTAAACCTTTTCATCCTCTTATTCTTCCCTTTTCCTTTGGCCTCCAACATTCAGTCAGTTACCAAATCATGTCTCCCTAATAACAAGGTCTTCCTTGTATTTTTATGTAATTGTTTTCTGAGTGTATCAGCCTATCTCCCTAACTAGACCATAACTTCTCTAGGGCAAAAACCATGTTTTAGACACCTTTCATACCTCCAGAGTACTGAGCCTATGACAAATATTCAATAAGTACTTGCTGAACTGAATTGTAGAAGTTTGGTAAACATGCATCCATGATAAAAAAAATAACTTACCTTCCCAGCCAGGCGACTGGAGATGATTCCATTGCTAGATATAAGGCAGTCTGCCAGTGTGGTTTTCCCTATAAATAAGAATAATTAAAGGGTATTTATTCTTTTTTTTTAAAAAAAAGAGCAAACCTGGGGGTGGCTAGGTGGCACAGTGAATAGAGCACTGTGGAGTCAGGAGGACCCGAGTTCAAATATGGCCTCAGACACTTAACACAAAACTGTGTGACCTTGGGCAAGTCACTTAACCCCAACTGCCCTACCTTCCCCTCTCCAAAAAGCCAAAAAAAAAAACCAAAGAGTAAAATTATAGGAGAAGAGGGTCTACCTAAGGGTTGAGTGCTTGACCATTAGATGTGATTTAGGAAAGATTCCATAGGTTTTACTGTTAAGTGAAGCTAGACCAAAATCTAACACCTAAAATAAATTAACTAAAGCCTAGATAGTAGTAGAAAGAGTGCTGGCCTTGGACACAAAAAGACCTAAGTTTGAATCCTGCCTCAGACACCTGCTAGCTATGTGAGTCTGAGCAAAAATCAATCTCAGTCTTTGGTTCCTTTATTTGTAACATGAGTATAACAGCACCAAGAATTAGAAGAGATAATATCTGTAAATTGCTTTGCAAACCTTAGAGTTCTGCTACTACAACTACTACCACCGCCAACATCTGAAAGGTAAATCAAGTTACAGTTCTTTAGAACACTATCTTTTTTTTTTTTTGCTTTTTAGAGGGGGAGGGCAGGGCAACTGGGGTTAAGGGACTTGCCCAAGGTCACATGGCTAGTGTGTCAAGTATCTGAGGCCATATCTGAATTCAGGTCCTCCTGACTCCAGGGTTGGTGCTCTGTTCACTGCGCCACCTAGCCACCCCTAGAAGACTATCTTAAGACAGAAGGAACCCTACACAAAGTTCATCAGCACTCTGAGAAGAATACAGAAAAAGTAATTCTTATTAGGTTCACACATTCTCCAGGCTGGAATAGAGGAAAGAACATTGGACTCAGAAATCAGAAGACCTAGGTTTGAATCCCAGCACCATCAATTAGCTATGTAAATCTTAGGCAAGTCATTTCAACTCTAAAGTTTCCTCATTTGGAAAATAAGGATAATAATATTTGAACTGCCCACCTCATAATTATGAGGAAAGAGTTTTATCATTTGGAAAGTGCTATAGAAACGTGAACCCTTTTTCCACCTCCAAATATTCCTTGACCCAAGGTATGAGGATCATTACTTTCTTCTCACTCAACAGAACCACTGCAGTTACAAACAACAAACTCTTACCCACCTCCAAAGAAACAAGGCAACAGCCCATAAATAATAACAGATATTCTTGAATAGAAGGATTTGTACTTTTATCAATGCCAATCCTCTCTCCAACTATAAAGATTGCCAAGTCATCTAGACTTAGGTGATGGTTTCTTGGAATTACTAAAGCAAAATTTTATCACCCAACCCTGTCTTAGATGCTATCCAAGAAACGATTAATTTCCAATATACCTAGAAAAATGCATTATTAGGTAGTTTGGCCTAAAAGACATCCCCATAGGAGGCAGAAAAAAAGAAAACAGTCTAGTACTAAAAATAAACAATCATGTTACATTATGAAATACTCTGAAAACTTTCTCTGTTTAACAGGAAAAAGAACTTGTCAATAACTTTCCATGAATCCTTGAGCTGTGGTCCAACAGTGAAAAAAAAGGTAAGAGTGGCAAAGTGGAAAGAACACCCACTCTGGAGTCAGAGAACCTGTATTCAAATCCCCCTTCTGGTGCTATCTCTCTCTATGACCTTCATCTCCCTTCAGTATGTCAGTAGCTCTGTTTCTTCACCTACAAAAATCAAAGGCATAGACTAGAGATGATCTCAGAGATCTCATTCAGTTTTAAGGCAATAATCCTTTTGTTTGTTGTTGTTGTTCAGTCATTTCAGTCATGGCTGACTCTTTCTGACCTTATTTGGGGCTTTTTTTTGGGCAAAGATACTGAAGAGGTTTGCCATTTCCTTCTCCAGGTCATTTTACAGATGAAGAACCTGAGGCCAACAGGGTTAAGTGACTTGCCCAGAGTCACACAGCTCATATGTATTTGAGGCCAGATTTGAATTCAGAAAGATGAGTCTTTCTGACTCCAGGCCCAGCACTCTTATCTACTGTGCCACCCAGCTGCTCCAGGCAACGATCTTTTGATATACTAAACCCTAACACATCAGGTCAGAGAGCTCAGACCCAATGAAACTGCCTTGCAGCAGATTTCTCTTACAATCTGAAAAATGACCCAATCTAATAGAATAAATTAAGACCCTGAAAATACCCCACAGCATCACTTTTACCTCATGTACTTTTTATTACTCAAAATAAAGTAATTCAAATATGATGCTTACCATGGTCCACATGAGCCAGTATGCAGATGTTCCTGATGTTACTGGTATTTCTCTGGAGTTGAATCATCTTATCCAAACTGTTGAGCACCATGGTCTTTTTCCCTCCTGTGGTTAAAAAGTAAACTGCATTCTATTACAAATGGAAGTAAAGATAAAGGCTAAGGAATATATTAAAATGTTGGTAGTTGACAAGATTGTCAAATACACCTTCAAGTAATCAACATCAAAGCTCAGTGTTAGTACTTTGTGTGATAATCAGCACTGTAATTAGGGAATACAGCCATTCAGGGAAGACAGCTTAGCTGCCAGATAAAAAAATCACTGAGATGGGCAACTTCTGGTTAATGGGTAAAGAAACACTACAGTATTCCTCCATCCTTTGGTTATGAGTGTGTGTTCACACCAAGACAAACACATCCAGGCAAATTATAAATCTGGTAAGCTGTGTCCAATCATCAGAACCAACGTTTTAAACTGCCTCAAATATTAAAACCTGAACTGACTGCTCATCAGTGACTTGTAAGTTTAATCAAAGCTCTGAACAATGGTGGATCTGTGTTCTTTGGCTGAATTCATTCATTCAAAAAGCATTTCTCTGCTGAGGTTTATAAGAGTTTTACAAAATATCCCTTCCCTCCAGGAAAATGTTAAATAACAAATGCAAGGCAGTACACAACAAAATATTAAAGCACAAACTTTTAACTATCATACACATTCTATCAGTAAAAAAAAACTTAAGCATGCATTCCCAATACATGTATATTTATTTATTTGTATACTAAATTATGTATATTATGAAACTTACATAAAAATTAAACTAAAAAAAGGATGAAATAAAAAATGAACTATTTGATCCTAGAATTAATACAGACTCACTGGAGTCAGATTTTTGTCCTTTCTGCTCGAAGAGGATCAAAATGACATCATATGACAGGGTCAACATACAGTGTGTTGACTGTGGCTGATCAGAATAACATGAGTTCAGAAGGCTCTACCACAGGTCAGACACAAATAGTCCATATGAACATCTGGAGTGGCAATGTCTCTAAATTCATGTATCTTGTGTGTCTGAGCCACTATAATTCTATTAGCTCATAGAGCATAACTCCTTCTTTGATGTGGGCACGCCATGCTGAGTCATCCTGTGCCAGTGTCTCCCATGCCTCACAATCAATTCCAAAGTTCTTCAGAGAGACCTTGAGCGTGCCCTTGTGAGTTTCTTGTGAGCGCTTGCCTTGTGTGAGTTCTATATAAAAGTCTTTTAAGCAAACATAGGTTTGGCATTCAAACAAAGTGACCAGCCCATCAGAGTTGCACTCTCTGCAACAGAATTTGAACGTCTGGTAGTTTAGCTTGAGAAAGGACTTCAATGTCCAGTACCTTACCAGATGAATTTTAGAATCTTCCTAAGATAATTCAAACAGAAGAATGCCATTTCCTGCCATGGTGTTAGCATACTGTCCAGGTTTCACAGGCATACAATGAAGTCAGCACAAAAGCTCTGTAGACCTTCAGTTTGATAGGCAGTCTTATACCTCTTCTCTACCATACCTTCTTTTGGGGCCTTTCAATCACTGAGTTAGCTCAGGTAATGCATGCATCAACCTCCTTATCTGTGTGGACATCCCTGGAAAGTATACTACCAAAGTAAGTGAATTTATCCACAGCATTAAAAATTTCTCCATTTGCTGTAACTGATCATTCCACGTATAGATTGTACAGTGCTGGCTGGTGGAGACCCTGTTTTCTTGGTTATTAAATGTCAGGCCAAAATTAGCACAAGCAGCAGATAATCAATCTATACTCTTGTTGCATCTCAGCCTCAGAGGCTGCATTGAGAGCACAAATCATCTGGGAACAAAAAGTTGCCCATCAACTCTCCCTCCACTTTAGCCTTCCCTTGTAGCCTTTTCAAGTTAAATAATTTACCATCAATGCAATCAATGACCTTAATGCCATTTTCATCTTCATCACAGGCATCTGACAAAATCACTAAGCACATCATGTTAAAAAGCATGCGAGTAAGCACATAGCCCTGCTTCACTTCACTGATGACTGGGAAAACATGAGAACATAGTCTATTATCTAGGACCCATGTAAGCACGCTGTCATGGAACTGACATACAATACTGATGAATTTCTCTAGGTAACCAAGCCCTCACTACTGACAGTAACAAAGGCCTTGGTTTGATCAACAAATATTGTATATAGACCTCTGCTCTACTCTGGCATTTCTCCTGGAGTTGCTGGACAGCAAACACTATGTTGACCATTCCTTGCCCCTTAATGAAGTCACACTGGCTCTTGAGTAGATGACCACCTTCAAGGTGAAGGACTAGCCTATAAGGAGGATTCTGACAAGAATCTTACCAGCAGTGACTAAGAGAGAGACTTCCCTGTGATTGCCACAGGACAACCTATTTCCTTTATACAGATGTATAAAGGAGGCATCCTTCAAGTCCTGGGGGATAATCACCTCTTGCCATATAACCAGGAAGATTTCAGTTAGCTTTTGTATGAGCAGTGTGGAGCCCCCTGCACTGTAAATCCCAGTTGGAACAGAATCAGCACCAGGTACTTTGCCATACATGAAGAGCCTAATAGCACTCAAAACCTCTTCTTCAGAAACAGCTGAAGTTGAAAGTTCAGCTAGAGAGGGCATACAGTCAATGGCTTCAGCATTAGTTGATGACAGTCTGTTGAAAACATTATACAAATATTCAGTCCATCTCTCCACGATCATGTCCTTATCACTAATCAATGTGGCTCCATCATAAATGAGTAGTTACAATGTACCATAGGTCTTCAGCCCATAAAGAGCCTTTAGGGCAGCGGTTCTCAACCTGTGGGTTATGTTCAATTTGTATCAATGAAAATACATCCTGCATATCAGATATTTACATTACGATTCATAACAGTAGCAGAATTATAGTTATGAAGTAGCAACAAAAATAATTTTATGGTTGGGGGTCACCACAACATGAGGAACTGTATTAAAGGGTTGCGGCATTAGGAAGGTTGAGAACCATTGCTTTAGGGCAACATAAAAGTGCTTTCAATTGTTACTATCAGAGTAAAACTGAATTTTATTTGCCTTCATACTGAGCCAAGAATCCTGCATCTCTCTCAGCTTCACTTACACTTTACTTTTGATGGAGTTAAATGCTGCCTTCTTAGAGATGGACAGATTATCTTGCTGGTGTGAGTAGGGGAATGACAAGCCCTGCAATTTAAGAATATCAATGTAGTAGTTGTGTGATGCAAGAAGAGACTTAAGGCAGGGAGGCAGCTGTAATCATCCAAGCAAGAGGTAATGAGAACCTTACCAAAGGCTGGCAACCACGTGAGTGGAGAGAAAGGGACAGATATGAGATACACTGTGGAGACAGAATGAACAACACTCAGCAACTGATTGGATATATGGGGTCAGGGAGATTGAAAAGGGTGAAACTGAGCTTCCAAATTTGGGTGACTAGAAGAATGGTGGTGTCCTTAAAAATTGGGAAGTCAAAAAAGGGGTGGCTTAGGAGTAGAAGGGAAAGTACCATAATAAGATCTGAAATGCAGGTAACTTACCAGCTCATTCTTTGAGACTCCTTTGAGACTCATTCTGTCTCACCAAAATCATGAGGAAAGAGAAGCAGAAGCATCTGGGGCTACTATCTAGGAGTGTAAAGCCACCAAGAAGCACCTGCAGCAGTCATAGATAATCTGAGGGATGACAAGGTATAGACAAGGGTGGTAAGGGAGAATGTTGCCCTCAACTTGTGTTTATCTACTTTGAGAAGCCCATCATCTCAGTCCAGGGAGAAGCTGGGGCTCATACAGCCACAAGAGGCCCTTAGTAGGGTGAGGGAGTACAAGGGGGACTCTGAAAGATAAGAAGTAAAAGGGTGATGGGTTGTACTGGAGACAAGCCTAACAACCAGATATGTGGGAAGGCTGGGAATCTATCTTCTTCCCTACCCTTCACTTGGTTATATACCCTGAGGTCACGCCAAAGTGCAGCATGTGGAAGAGAAGACACTTTGGAGACCACAGTATAGATAATAAGTATTCTAAGAGAAGTGGGAGAAGCAGACAGTGAGATAAGAGGTACATGTCCTGGAAAAGGTAAGGCCTCTGCTACACTCTCAATGGTAGAGGAACAATTAGGATACTATTGAGAGTATAGGGAGAGAGTATAGTAAAACACAGCATGTTTTAGTTGAGAAAAACAGCATTCAGCAAGATTATATTCAATCAAACAATAAACATTTATTAAGAGACTACTGTGTGCCAGGCCCTGTGCTAAGTGCTGAGTATACAAAATGAGGCAAAAGAAAGTCCCTGCCATCAAGGAGCTTACAATCTAATGAGGGAGAGAACACCTAAACAAATAAATACAAAGCAAGCTATATACAGAATAAATAAAAATAATTAGGTGAAAGAAGGTATTAGAGTTAAATAGGGGCTATGGAAGACATACTGCAAAAGGTTCACATATTGAAATATGTTATATTTAAGGGATTATGGGACTAAGGACCAACTAGATGGATCAGTATTTCCACTCTGGGGAGTAGTGAGATATAGGAAGGACCAGTGGTAGAAAACCTTGAATGCCAGACTGCATAAATCAATTGGAAACTGTTATCTACACTCCCCATGTCAGACACTTTGATATAAAATATATCCCAAAAAAGCTCATCTCCAGAGAGTTGAGTCAGACTTGGTTGAGTTTAAACCTCTGCAGTATTAGCTTTAAAACAGCAGCAAAAAAATAAGCTACAAAGATAATAAAATTGAACATGAGCAGTTTATACTTCTATAAAGCTAAAAATTCAGCCTAAGGGAGAGAGCTTTTGAGAGGGTATTTAATGGTTTGGTTTCTTTTCATACAAATATGAATTTTCTATTCCTCACTTCCTAAACTGGCTCTTAGCTAAAAGAATATACTAAAGAGTCTACAAAATTTAAGCCCCACTTTTAGGCCCTGGCAACCTATAAACTCTAGGTGCTGGGCAAAATTTAGCCCTCACTTTAATTTTATCCAGCTTATTAAGAAAAAGCAGATCTTAAATAAAGTCTTTCTTCCTCAAACTAGGCATACATAATATGGAACTTTAAAAAATCCTTTGTTGTTTTAAATACAATTAATTTAAAAAGCAGATGGCTATAATATTTTATTATTTCTTGAAAAGAAAAAAAGTGCTTTTACTTTGTAGCCCTTCATTTTTGCTACAGGTCAGTAGTCTTCACCATTCCTTGTTTAAATTAATAGTACTAAACCGGGCAAAAACACTGCTTTATGCAGTCTATAAGTAGATGAACTAATCACAAGAATTCTTCCTTGAAAGTCGTTTATCTCTGTACTTTGTATACATGTGTAAAATTTTACTGAAATTCTTTTTTTTTTAAGAAATGCTTTCATATATGCATTTGAAAATAATACTCAGGATTTGGTTTCGGGAGGGGAGGGCTGCTGATTTTTAAATTTGCCTTTCAGTGTTTCTTTATAGACTTTTTTAGTAAGAAATAAAAAAAAAATTTTAATTAATTTCTTTAGAAGTTACCAAAAAATGAACAAACAGGCTGCTGCAAGTTCAGGGATGACATATCAGCAAATTATATCTTAATATCTTACAGATGAATCATAAAGCGACTTTTCCTGTTATTTATTTTCTGTTTTGTATATTTATAACTACTAAGACAGTAAGCATTTTAGTTAAGAAAGCCACATACATACATGCAGAATTTCAGTCTTCTGCACACTGCTTAATGCACATAAGTTTTTTTAGGATCAGATACATTTATTATTTGTCTATATTCAAATCTAGAGTCACATCTACTTTGGGAGATTTATATCCTAAGAAGAAATATCTATTGTATGCACTGTGTACTGCATTTTAAGAGATGATAGCTTTGCATTGCTTTCCCGACCCTCCCTCTTTTTTGTCTTTGGGAAACTGAATGCACATAATAATTGCTAACATTTATATTTATATATGGGTCAGCTAGGTGGTACAATGAATAGAGAGTGCCAAGTCTGGAGGTAGGAAGACTCATCTTCTCAGCTCAAATGTGACCTCAGACACTTACTAGTTGTGTGACCATGGGCAAGTCACTTGGCACCCTGTTTACCAGTTTCCTCATCTGTAAAATGAGCTGAAGAAGGAAATGGCAAACCACTCCAATTTCTTTGCCAAGAAAACCCCAAATGGATCTTTGAGGAGTCGAACACAACTGAAAAAAACGACTGAACACACTATTTATACAGCACTTTGACGTTTGCAAAAAACTTACAAATATGATTTCATTTTATCCTCATAACCACCCTGGGAGGCAGCTTCTATCCCCATTTTATAGTTGAGGAAACCGAGGCCAAGAGAGGTTACGTGTCTTGCCCAGTCACACAGGGGGTATCTGAGACTGGATATGAATTCAAGTTTTCCTGACTCCAGGTCTATGATTCACTCTACTGTGACACCTAGCTTGCCTCCTTTTAAATGTACTGAGCAGTAGATTTAGAAACTGATTCATCATGACTAGAGACATTTACATAAATCTTTAACATGAGTCATTAAAAACAAGAGAAACAAGTTTTTAAAAAAATGCCCACATGGGCAAAACAATAATGACTTTAAGCCTTTCCAATAACTCAAAAATTTATTTCCATAGTTGTAGCTTTTAACTTTAAAAAAAAAACTTTTACAATCTTAATTGGTCCATCTTCAGTTTACTTAACAGTAAAATGAAGAGTTGGGCTCAAAGAACCAGAAAGACCCTTAAAACACTCAATTTAGGTTCTATCAAATGGAAAGGGATCTTAGAATTAATATAACCCAATATCCTTATTTTAAAATAACTAAGGTCCAAACTTGCCCATGCTGTGAGTTAATGGTAGAACCAGGTCTACCCCCAATGTCTTTAAACTTTATTAGTTTAAAACTTTAGTACTAACAACACTTATGAGTATACTCTTTTGGAACAATCCGTATAGTGCTAACAAAGACCAAAAAGTCAAGTATAAATTTATGGACCACACTGTTGATTCCTAAAGTCAACTTCCCCGTACTATATGTTCAACTATTCTGTGTCAACTTCTAAGTCCTTATCGCTAAGAAAGAAGCAACCTGGTGAGTAGTGGGAGAGATGCTATGGCAAAGTCACTAGCAGAATGTAAACCTGAGGGAAGGTCTTTTTTTTTTTTGGTCTCTGGCTCCTCAGTACCTAGAATCACAGTATGATAGCTTTAAAGGCAAGAACCATGTTCTTTTTCTTTGTATTCCCAGTGCTTACTTAGCAGTGTCTCAGCATATAGTAAGCTCTTGATAAATGCCTGCTGACTGACCTTAGAGATTCTTCCAGGGACCTGGGACCTGGTGAACTCTATACACACAAATATATACATATACACACATAGAGAGAGATACATATACATATGTATATATAACTTCTCTGAATCCCCAGTACTTAGCAATGCACAGCACATAATAAAACATTTTATAAATGTCTGCTGATCTAATGGCCCTATTACATTCCTCTCTTCAAAATGAGCTTCAATGACTCATTATTAACTACCCACTAAAATGCAAACACTTTTTTTGCCTGGCATTCAAAGTCTTCAACAACTTAAAGTTTACACTTCCAGCCTTATCTCATTCTCTCCAATACTTACACATGTGTGTACATATACATATATGTATATATGTGTAAATACATTCTATGTAAATGTGTTCAAGCATACATGTGTGTAAACATACTTGTATGTTAATTATGAATTGATAACTTTTTCTATACATCTCGTTTCCTTTGTAATCCCATGTATTTTATTTTGTGTATTTAAAAACATCGTTCTGAGAGGGGGCTCAACGATTTCGCCTGATTGCCAAAGGGGTCCACAAACCCCCTAAAATTCCCTGCAAAAAAAGTTTAAGGACTTCTGATCTAGTTCATGTTACGGACGAGGAACCCGGCACTCAGCAAGGGGGGTAAAGCTCTGTCCAAAATCACCAGGGGCAAAGGTAGGCCCGGGATCCCCCACGCCGCTCCCCTTCCCCTACATCCCTCAGTCCCGACGGAGCGCTTAACTTCCGCGCCTCGCCGAAGTTTCCCGCCGGCCCCTCGGGACTGTATTTTCATCTGGGGGGCGTGGCGGGGAGCACGGGAGGGTTACCCAGGAGAGGGGAGGGAGGAGGCCCGGGTGGCAGAGGGCGATGCGGGTTCAAGCCTGTCCCAAGCCCCACGCGAGGAGCCGGCGCCTCACAACTTCCCAGGATTCCTCGTGCCCTTCCAGCTCCGACAACCTGGGCGTGCGCGACCTCCGACCCCAGCGAGTGACGCCAGCCAGGGGAAGCTGATCTCTAAGCGCTCTAGAAGGAGAACGCTGCAAGCAGTCACCCAGGAGTCGTTCCGGCCCCCTGCTCATCTGCCTCCCAGGTCCCCCAACTCACCCACTCAACTCAGTTACAGATGATAGAAAAGCCGAGGAGCCGATGTCGGGCCCAGCCGCTCAGGCGCCACCACGCGTGCCGGAGGAGACGCGGAGGAGGAGGCTGTTACAAACCCGGAACTCGAGGATGGGGGAGCTGGGGAAGGGGGAGGAGGGGATAGGGGGCGTGGCGAGGACCGCGACCTTCGACTCGCCCGCGCCTGTGACGGCGCCGGAAGCCCGCCCCGTTCATAGGACGCCACGGCCGTCACTAGGCAGCTAGTGGAACGGTTGCCGTGGTTACAGCCGCGGTGCTAGAGAGTTAGAAACGGCACAGGGGAAGGCTTCGGCGGGACCATGACGCTCCGCTGTCTATGCCAGATTTGCACTTGCGGGTAAGGCACGTTTTGAACTGCGGTGAGTGCGGGCCCCTCTCTCCCGCCGCCCAGGATCGTCCAACGGAGCTCTCTACATCCTTCCTCCGGAATCGGCTTCCCCTCTTCTCCGCGTGCTTTCCAGCTGCCGAGACTGCCCCACGCGGGCTCTGGGCGTGGGGCTCCCGCCCCGGCGTGACCCCACTGCCTGCACTTCCCTTTATCCCGGGGTCTCTGCCCCCCTCCCTGACCCTGCAGGCTTCAGCTGTTCTTTTCCAGGGTCTCACTCCACCTTCCTGACGCCGCAGTTTTCAGCGCTCCCTATTCCAGGGTCTCAAACCCCTCTCAACCCTCCACTCCCACCTGTCTTCAGCTATCCTGTTCCAGTGAGTTTGATCTTTTCCTGACCCCGTACCCTTCATCAGAGACTTAGCCCCTTTATCAGAGCCCCGCCCCTTTATCAGAGACTTAGCCCCCTTTCCTATTTCTTATAGTTTTACTCTTCCAGAGACTTAGTCTGCTTCATGGGCCCCACACTCAGGTTTGTCCCCTCAATCTCACAGGGGCTGAGTCCCTCCTTTTAACCCTAGAGTCTTCTGCTTCCCTGTTCCAGGGAGCCAGCCTCTTTCCTGAGGCCCACACCCTTCAGGAAGCCAGAGAATGCTTTAGGAGCTCACACCCTTAAGCTTCTCCTTTTCAAAGACTAAGCCCCCTTTCCTGACACCCCCCCCCCCCACTGTTACAAGGAGCTCTCCTGTTCCAGGGAGTCAGCCCCCTCCCTGACCCCCACCCTCTTCAGTTCTCTTATTACAGAGAGCCCCCTATCCCCTTCCCTTGCCCCATACCTTTCAGCTTCTCTAGTCCAGGAACTAAGCCTCCTTTCTGAGCCCACATCTCCAAGCCCCACTCATCCCCACCATTTGGGGGACTTAGCTCCCTTTCCAAATAACTTTCTTTAACTCTCCTCTCTCTAGGAAGCCAGTGTCCTTTCTGAGCCCCACACCTTAACCTGTTCTAACCCCCTTCCTGAGCAGCCACACCCTAAACTTCTCCCATTTCCGGGATTAAGCCCCTTTTCCAGCCCTCCTCCCCTCTTCAGCTCTCCTGCCCAAGAGACCCAGACTCCTGATTTCTCAAGTTTCAGCTCCCCTATCCTAGGATTACAGCTCTCCTTCTGAGCCCCACAAGCCTTCAGCTCTCCTAGTCCAAGAGCCCAGCCCAGCCTGTTCTGAGTCCCATAGCGTTTGATTTTCCTTTTCCAGAGACTTAGCCCCTTTTCTCAACCTCATTTACCTTTACCTCTCCTGTTCCAAGGATCCAGACCCCTTTGCTGAAGTTTGTGGGGGGGTCTGGTTCCAAGGATCCAGCCCACTTTCCTTCCTCTTCTTCAGCTTCCATAGCCTTTGGCCCACCTGTACCAAGGATCCAGACTCCCCTTCCTGGGCCCTATTTTCTTTAACTCTTATGTTCCAGAAATCCAGTTTTCCAACCTGCACTCTCCTTCTGAACTCCATACTCTTCAGTTCTCAAGTTCCAAAAACTCATTCCTCTTGCCCCTTTCTGAGTTAACACAGTGGCCTTCAGTTTTCCTGTTCCTGAGAGCCAGTACCCACTTCCTGACTCCCATAGGCTTGAGCCCTCCTGTGCCAAAGCTCTGCTTTCCTGAGCCATCACACCCTGTGGCTTTCCCATTCTGGGGATCCAAACTCTCCCCCAACACACACGCACACATCTTTAAGAGACCTCTCCCCTTTCTGATCTTTCTCACCCTTCAGCTCTCATCTTCCAGGACCTAGTTCTCTTTCCTGAGCCCCTGATCCTTTCAGTTCTCCTCTTCTGGAGTTTCAGCTGTGATTTTTCCTCTTGTAGAATATAAGTTCTTTGAGGTCTAGGACTATTTCATTTTCACATAAAAATTGTTAAATTGCATTTCCCAAGGGCCTTAACCCAATGGGGCTCCTATGGACCGAGACCTCTTTCTCAATTTCCTA
Organism: Pseudochirops corinnae; assembly: GCA_028646515.1. Lineage (NCBI taxonomy): Eukaryota > Metazoa > Chordata > Mammalia > Diprotodontia > Pseudocheiridae > Pseudochirops > Pseudochirops corinnae. The sequence continues at coordinate 117,818,666 of CM053589.1, forward strand.
AACTTTTCAGTAGTTATTAGTTCCATGGATCCAGCCCATTCTCCTTTCTGAGCTTCCTGTATCTTCAAGCACTCCTATTTCGTTAAAGCCCAGAGTCTGTGATCTTAGATCTTCTTTTCCCAAACTTCCAGATTTATACCTACTTCTCCAGGAGCACTGTTCAGATTTGATATAGTTTTCTTTACTTCCTGAGTTTCTTGAAAATTTTGTCTGCTAAGGACTAATTTGACTCTGTAAAGATTCACTTTTTCCCAATCATATTCGTCTAGAAAAGGTATTTTTTTTTTTGCCTTAGTTCACATATGAAGGGTATTTTTTTTAACACTCAGATACAAAGGTTGAGCTCTATCTGTTGTCTCTCTGGAGTCACCTTTTCAGTGCTTTTTAAAAAATTTCTCTCCAGTTTATGAAAATACCAGGGGCCCACCTAACACCTTCCTATGCCAAGCAAACACTGTCTCCTAGTTAGCTTTCTCCCAACTATTTACCTAAGGTCTTAATCTGTATGTGCTAAATGAACATTATTATAACTAGACCATTCATTGTTTCTGCTCCCAAGTAATGACTATTTCCAAAGGGAAAACACTTACATTTTAGGGGGAAATACTTTTTCACAAGTTTGGTTCTCACCAAAAGTTTAAAAATAACAATGAACCAAAGATTATTTAGGTTATACCAATCAAGGTTATCAGGTATCTTCTGAGAAATTGTTGTTCCATTTCATTTTTCAAAACATGCAATAAATACTCTGCTTTTGCTCACCTTCTTTTGTATGTGTTTGTCAATTTATCTTTCTTTAAAGCTATTTCTTTACAATTCTGTGTGTTTCCATCCGTTTATGAAGATCAAAATAGGGATCATGTAGAAGTTTTAGATCAAGGATGGTACAAGAGACTTGATTCCCTCTAAAGTCATTTTACAAAGTCATATTAACTTTTTATCCCTAATTAAATGCTTGCAATAATAGAATTCAATTTTTTTAGCGCAGGAATTGGTAAGTATAAATTTTACTAACTAACCACATCACAATTATAGGGAGCACTTGATAATGTATGTTTTGAGCTGTCCGATTCAGCTGGCCACTTCTCTGGCTCCATATACACCTTTTATTTATCCTCAATTAAAATCCTAGTTCATGTTCATTATGAAGTACAAACCATCACAAGACAGTACCTTAAAGTTACCAAAGCCCAAATACAGGTATTCTGTTGCAAGTTGACCAGAGTCTTCTGGAATATCTCATGCCGGTATAGAGGTAACTTGGTATTCTCACAGGATGTACAAGGAGAACACAAGATAAAGCAGATCTTGGTGGCTTCAGATGTGAATCCAGGGGCAGACTAGGTCTGCTGCTTTGAGGACCAGCATATCTAAGTATGCAGAGCTCATTACCCAAAGACTAGCCATCAGATGATTTTTTTTTTTTTGGTCACAATTCATGAAGACCATCTACTAAATCAAAGGGAATTAGTTCTGTGTTGGTGAAAGGAAATGTCACACTGATGAAAGTATGGATCCCTGAAATGTTGAAGTAAATATTCAGCAGAGGTGATCCAAAATACAAGCAAAATTTTGCAAAAGGGCTATAAAATTTCATTTAAATTGACTAAATGAAGATCATTTGGAGTTCTTAGAGAGATTCAGCTATGTCTGAATATTGTGATAAGTCTATTTAAAATTTCCATAAGAAATGTAAAGCATCAGTGAGCTAATTACTATTACTAAGTGAATATTAAGATTTAGGATAGAAGAGAGGACTAATTTATATGTGCGTGTGTGTGTGTATGTATGTATGTATGTATAGAATAGAATAGAAAAGTTCATTCAAAAAGTTCCATCAAAGTTCATTAAAGTCATTGTCCCTGCTGAAATGAAAGAATGTAAGTTCTATAAGAGGTACTGATTTTCAGAGCCTTAACTAGCAGGCAGGAAACCATGGCTTTGCTCTCATGGTGCTGCTATCCCACCAGGTCCTTCCCATAGCAATGCACTGGCCCATTGGACTTTTAAGGGCCTTCCCTAACAGTTCATGGTCCACTTTTTCTCACTGCCAGGTTCTGCATCTGCCACCTCCCTTCAGCCAGTGTTGGCTAGAAACAAATGATTCAGGAGCAAGTTAACTGAGAGTATAATGTTGTGCGGGGTACAGAATGATCAGGAGCAGCTCTCTTCAACAGATGAACCACATTCTTAGAAACTGAAAGAATTGGCACATGATTCCTCAACCACTCTCAGTGACTGGAGAACGGGAGAGATATTGTAGGACTAGAAAAAGGAAGATAATCAAACAATACAAACCATAGTTCAGTGAACTTCTTAGCAGCACTCTAAAACTTATTTATTGGAGGGATATTTAGTGAATTAGGGAAATCAGTCATCACAGATAACTCTGGCTTCAAGAAGAATAAATCATGCCTGACAAGCTTTTCCTTTTTCAATAGGGTTTCTCAACTATGGTACAACACAAGAAATAGTATAAATACAGTTTACATAGGTTTAAAGAAAGCATTCAGTAGAGTAGTTCTCACTATTCCTGTGGAAAAGATGGAGAGGGGATAGATGATAATATTATATGGACTCAAAAAGTAACCATTAATGGTTCAATGTTAACATGTAAGAAGTGCAGAACTTTGTCAGGGTAGTGTCCCAGAGATCTGTAGGTGGGTCCTGTGCATTTTAATCAGTGATTTGGATAAAGGCATAGATGGCAATCCTTATCAAATATACAAATAAAATGAAGCTAGGAAAAATAGTGAACAGATTGGATAAGTCAGTATCCAAAAAGATACTGCCAGGCAAGAAAATTGCATTGAATCTAACAAGGTGAAATATAATCTATGATCTTTCTAAGCCTTTTCTTCTCTATGCTAAACACCTCTAGTACCTTCAAAAGATACTCATATAACATGAATTTAAGACCTTTAACCATTTTGGTTATCCTGCTCTAATTGCTCTCCATTTAAAAAAAGGCCTTCAAGAAATCTAGAGCCCAGAATTGAACACACAAATTTTGGCTTTGCCTTCAAAAAATCCATTCCAGATATAATATTGGGGAGGCTTGATTACTAAGCAGGGGAGTGAGAGGGAAAAAAAAAAAAGACCTGAAAGTGTTAGGGAACTGCAAAATCAATGAGTTAACAGAATGGCATGGGATTCTGAGTTGTACACCACCTAGTACAAAGATCCTTTCCTTGATCACCACTCACTGCTGCTTCATACCATTGTGCAATCTAAAGCCCTAAGTTCTATTCACAAATTACCTTCATAGTAGATCTGTCCCCTCCTCCCAGAAATCACTCTATATGTATTTATGTTTGCTTATGGGTTTTTATGTTGTTTCCCCTCAATGAAATGTAAGCTCTTTGAGGATAGCTTCTATTTTGTTTTGTCTTTGTGTCCACAGCACCTAGTACAGTGCCTGATACATAGTAGGCACTTAATGGATGTTTGGTTGATTTTTTTCCCCAATAAATGATACAAAAACCAAAAAAGCAAATGCAATTTTGGGCTACATTATAATGGTTCAAATGTGATCTTTCCTGATCAGACTAACAGCCGGTCCCACTCTATTCTGGTAGGCTCAAAACCATCTTTTTATGTGTAGGTTCAGTTTTGGGCATTATATTTCTTGAATTTCGTTTTAAAAATGGAGAGCAACTAGAGCAGGATCACCAAAATGGTTAAAGGCCTTAAGTTCATGTTATATGAGTGTCTTTTGAAGGTACTAGAGCGGTGGTTCTCAAACTTCCTAATGCTGCAACCCTTTAATACAATTCCTCATGTTGTGGTGACCCCCCAACCATGAAATTATCTTCGTTGCTATTTCATAACTGTAATTTTGCTACTGTTATGAGATATGCAGGATGTATTTTTGTTGTTACAAATTGAACATAACCCACAGGTTGAGAATTGCTGTACTAGAGATATTTAGCATAGAGAAGAAAAGACTTAGAAGGATTATAGAGTCATAGATTCAAAGCAGGAAAGGGACTCTAAAGGTCATTTATTCTAGTCCTCCATTTTGCCTACGTGGAAACTGAGGTTCAGGGTGACCTATCCAGTATTATATGGGTGGTACTGTCAAGAAATGGAATTTGAACACAAGGCCTTTGACTCCAGAATCAGTGATCTTTGCAGGACGTGATAACTATCTTTAAGTATGTGAGGGACTATGATGTGGAAGAGGGATTAAACATGTTATTTGGCCCCAGCAAATACAATTAAGAGTAATGGGTGGAATTAGCAAAGAGGTAGACTTGGGCTTCCTGACAAATCAGAGTTGTCTAGCATGACAGAATGGACCCTCTCAGATGGTAGTGGGATTTTTCTCAAAAGGTTAGATGACTGTTGAGTGTGTTGTGATTCTTTTATAGGTATGGGTTGGACTGGGAGGCCCTGGGATCCTTTCTAACTCAGAAATTCTCTGATTCTCCCCAAGGATTAGGAATTTGGAGATCATTGAACATGCCAAGGAGACTGGAGCTAGACCTTTTGGGTATGGGAGGGAGAGAAGAGACACAGAGTGGAAAAAGTACAAAGGAGAGAAGTGGTGGGAACATAACTGGTGATTTAGGTACTTCCTGAAATGGCAGTTTCGGGGAGGGCCTCGCTTAATCAGAGGTTGGGGCTTCAGTGAAAGAGAGATCTCAGGGTGAGAAAGCTGTAGAGTGGAGGTGTCTTATAGGGTGAAAAGCTTGCCACATGGTAAAGTCTAGAGAGTCAGGAGTAGAGCTTAGAGAGTTTACAAGATTGTATGGTATATTGTGCTTTGGATTCTAGTACTGGTTCTGCCATTAGCTGTACAGCCATGGACAAGTTGCTTAACCTCTCTCTATGCCTTAGTACCCTCATCTTTCAAATAAGAAGAAAGCCTAAATAATTCTTTCCCACTTATTCCCAGTCTACAGACCAACCCTGTCCACTACATCAAGCATAGGGGACAGCCAGCTTGAAGATAGAGACACAAGATAGAATTTGTGTGTGAGGGACAAAAAGGAAGCCAAGTTAGCTGGGCCATCAAGTGTTTGAAATACTCTCCCCTCCTCACTTCTGCCTCTTAGAAGCCCTAGCTTCCTTCCAAACTTACCTCAGATTCTGCCTCCTTCCATAAGACTTTCCCAATCCCCTACTAGTGTCCTCCCACTGTGCTACCCTGTGTGTGTGTGTGTGTGTGTGTATCTGCTTATATGTATATATGTGACTTGAATAGAATGATTGCTCCTTAAAGGCAAGGACTAGTTTGCTTTGTTTTTTTATTTCCAGCCTACCACAGCCCCTGGCATAAAGTAGGTGCTTAATAAATGCTCATGGATTGATTGATTAGGAAAAAATATTCTTCATATTTGTTGTTTCTTATTTCACTATAATATTCCATGATAGGCATATATTAGTTTGTTCAGGTATTCCCCAAGAGAAGACTCATTTGATAAACAATCTCCTGCCCACCATACTTTCCCCATTTTGTATATGTGAAATTGAAATTTTTAACTTATGTGTAATTTAGTCCTATTACATTTCACCTTCAATTCAGCCCAACATTCTATACTTTAAAAATCTTTTTGGATTCTGCCATCCAGTGAGTTAGCTATATAGCTTTGCGTCATCTTCAGATGTCATCTTTCCCTTATCCAAGTTATTGATAAAAATACTAAATGTCAAAGATCCTTGAAGCAATCTACTGAAACTTTCTTTGAAGTTATTATCATAGGATCATAGATCTCTAGCTACAAAAGTCATCTAGTCCAACCTTCTCATTTTACATATGAGAAAACTTAAGGCCCAGAGAGTTTAAGGGATTTACCCAGATTCAGCATGCAGTAATTATAAGTCACTGAGCTGAGAATGAAAGTAAAGTCCCATGGCTTTCATTCTTTCCATTACCCCTAGTGATATTTTTTGCTTTTTAATATATTTTACAGTTACATGTTAAAACATTTTTTAACATTGTTTTTAAAGTTTTGAGTTCCAAATCCTATTCCTCCTCCATTCCCTCAAATATAGGTTATACATGTGCCATCATATAAAACACTTCCATATTAGTCATTATATACAAGAAGACTCAAATTAAAAAAAAGGATGAAAGAAAGTCAAAAATAACAGGCTTCAGTCTGTATTCAAGCAATATCAGTTCTTTCTCTGGAGGTAGACAGTATGCTTCATCATTAATCCTTTAGGATTTTCTTGGATCATTGTATTGCTGAGAATAGCTAAATCAATCACAGTTCCTCATCATACAGTATTGCTGTTACTGTGTGTAATGTTCTTGTTCTTCACTCTGCATCAGTTCATATAAGTCTTTTCAGGGTTTTCTGAAATCATCCTATTTGTCATTTCTTATGCATAATAATATTCCATCACAATTATTTACCGTAGCTTGTTTAGCCATTCCCCAGCTGATGGGCATCCCTTCAGTGTCCAATTCTTAGCCACAACAAAAAAGAGCTACTAAAAATATTTTTGTACAAATACACCCTTTCCCCCCTCCCTTTTTATATCTTTGGGATATAGAACTAGTAGTGTTATTGCTGGATCAAAGGGTATGCACAGTTTTTTAGCCCTTTGGGCATAGTTGCTGATTGTTCTCCAGAATGTTTGGATCAGTCCATAGTGATTACTTTTTTAGTCCGGCCATTCAATCAGTCTTAGTTTTTTTGAATAATCCAAAACATGTTCTCCCAAAATAAAGAGTATATGTCAGACTATACTCAACTTCTCACCTCTTATCACAAATTCTAAGGCCACTCTTCCCTTAAGGTTTCAATGTTTCCATGAAAGTTTCTGTTTGCTGTTAGGAATCAGGTATAGAATATTTTCCCTTGTTGCTTCTTCTTCTTTCCAAAGATAAAGAAATTATAATTATCATTAAAGCAAGTCAAGAAATTAACTGTTCTGATTTTGGCAGAAAGAGAGAGTTCTACATATCTACATATCTACAGATAACTGAAGTCGCCCATCATTCTTATATCATGTTTCCATTCTAGACTTGGACTGTGACTATTTGCTTCTTGTATCCCATTATGAAAATTAATATTATCAAAATTCCTCCCCATGTCTTTATCCCTTTGTAAGGAACAACATAACTGTCAAATAAGAATGAGAGACTCATTTATATTATTTATTACCACTGATTATATAAAATATGTTATGATGTCTCAGGTTTAGATAGGTCAGATCTTAATTATTTACATGTGGATTATCCCCTGTGAATTATTTGCCATACTTTTTATTTACTTTTAATTCCCATCATCCAGAACTGTTTTCCTTCCTCCTTCTAATATGTGTGTGTATGTGTATGTATATATGTCCATGACTAAGGTGGTAATAATACTGTTTTCTGCCTTGGTCAGACCATATTTAAAATATTGTTTTAATTCTGGGCACCAACTTTTAAGGAGATTGATTTGCTTAAGATTGTTGAGAAGAGCACAGTCAGAATAGTGAAGGTACTCAAAGTCATGCCCCATCTAGGATTGGTTGAAGAATGCTTAGCCTTCAGAAGAGAAGACTTGGGGGTGGGAGAGGGTGTATTGAGGATGTAACAGCCATCTTCAGGTATTTGAAGGGCATCTTGGAGGTTCAGTTTAACCTGTTCTGACTGATACAGGATGGACTAGATTGCTCCATATCTCTTAAGGTCTTTCATGTTCTTTCCAACTCTAGAATTCTGTCTCAGTATTGGTCCAGCACCTTCCTTGTTTCTTCTTGAATAAAGAATTCATAATTTATAGGTATAAGGCTTCTATATAAATGACAAGCCTTTGGCATATTTCATTTCTTGTTCCTGAGTCATGTTTTCCAATATATTTTCAGTCTTTCTCTCTGTCCACCTTTATTATTTACATTGAAACCAATAAATTAAAATTACAGGTTATTTTAATCTAGAGATTTTTATTGAATTCTTAATAGATTTTCTCTATTTCCTTATTCTCTGCAAAAGATCATGGCACATTACCCTCTATTATCTTTATGGTAGTCTTCTTCTAGATGTTCATTTTGAATCCTGAAATATGAAATAACCAAGTATCCCATAACATGATGCTTCTTGTTGCCTTTGGGCAGAGACTAAAAGTAGCCCTGGGCTCATTCCCTTAATTCCTCTTTTCTAGGAGAACCCTATAAAGCACTCTTTCACTTTTTATCTTCTGGTTTCATTTGTAGCAAGAATGTCAAGATTGACCAGTTTTAGTTTTTCCAGTAATAGGTTCATTTGTTGGTCAGCATACAAGAATTGAACTATCATTCATAGTACCTGCAATTAAGTTATTGTTTTATAGAAAGCCATAAGAACAATGATTCATAGCATTTTCTGGCCTGCTTTCTACCGTTTGCCAAGCTCACAGCAGATGCAGAAGAGGGACGCATGGGCCTGAAGACTGTTTTGTTTATTTTTCCAGAGCAGGGCCCAGAGTTTTACCATTACTGATTTAAGCAAATCTGGTTACATGATTAGTGTATTTATCTAGATATTTAGTATAAAGTCTGTGTTTAGTTAGTTTGAATGATTAAGGTAATAACTTAATCTAGTTTGCTCCCTGTTTAACTTCCTTTATCAGTGATTTAAAGGAATGGATATTATGCTTATCAAATCTGAAGATGACAGAAAACCACTTAAATAACTATAGCCAATTAAAATAACATGAAAACAGATTTTTTTTTTTTTACCAAGTATAAGAATACTCCAGTGCTGGGTTTTGGGGGTGGGTTTTGGTAGAAGTAGTTATTCACTAACATAGAACATATGCATCCTTATTATCAGAACCAGGTTTGTGAGAACAATTAAAATAGGAAAATTAACATTGAAACTTAGATTTAAGAAGATTTAAATAAAATATGCAGAATACATTTAAATAATGGTCCTTGCATTTTGAATTATAGTATAGCTTAATGGTTGCAACTGAAAAGTTTTCTTAAGATATGGAAAGAACTGAATGTTTAGCTGATTTAGACAAGTGGAATTGAATTGATGCCATTATAATCTCTTTCATTTAGTTGCCTCATTTTCCTGGGAGATTTTGAACACATCGTAGAAAATAGTTTTTATACAACAGGCAACAGAAGCATAAGTGAAGGGAATAATGATTAGATCTAGGCTGTAGACATGTGTAGACATGATGCCAGAATATCTGGCTGAAAATAAAAATGGCAATTAAACATCCAGATGTTTGGGGTTTTTTTTTCCCTGCAGAGTGCCAGATATCTAAATGAGTCCAAATATCCATGTGTATGGCTAAACATCTGGAGATTAACTGAGTTTTCTACTTTTCATCCAGATGTTTTTCTGTCATATAGAATAACTCAGACTCAGTCAACCAACAAATTCTGATTTTAGTTTATGTTCTGAGAACTATAGTAGATCCTGGGAAGCATATATAGTCCCTGCCTCCTAGGACCTTATAATCTAATTGGAAAGAAAAAACCTATATACACAAACCAACGAGGTAAAAAAAAAAAACACAAGACTAACCTCAGCCCTAGTACTATAAGTGACCTTGACCAATTCACTTGACCTTTCTGAGCCTCAATTTCTTCCTCTGTAAAATATAAGTCAGGATGGGATAATTTCTAAATTCCCTTCCAACGCTATACTATATGATTGATCCTACAGATATAAAATTGGATAAACTGACTATAAATGCTTTTTAAGACGAGAGGATGGGGGAAAACAATGAAAACTGAAGTAGGCAGATGATGCTTCGTAGAGAAAGAAGTCTTGAGTTGACTTTTTGAACTGTAGGTAGCATTTGCCTATATAGAGATTCAGGAAGACCTTTCCAGATGTAATGAACAATATAAATAAAGGCTCTGAGGTGTCACTGAACATGGATCATCCATGGCATGGGAAGGAGAACTGATGACCACAACACAGAATACATTGGAGAACAAACAAGATTGTATAGATGAGATGGAACTAGAAAGGCTGAAATTTCAAAATCAAAAGGATCAACACCAATCTGAAGAGGACCAGTGTAATGTAACAGCACATTCATGAGCCTGAAATTAAATAAACAGAACATGAGACAAAAATAATATGGCAAAAGTAGCAAAAACCACCCAAGACTACCCCAGAAATTTTCATCCTGTTTAACACTTAAGATGACTAGCCCTAGATCTTCCTATATTCATTCAATCAAGCAACCTGAGAGGTATCTCCAAGCTTGAGATATCCCCAGGCAAGATTTCCTATAGTCTAAGCATAGTTGTAATCAAATTACCTGAAGTATATAAAACAATGTCAGGAGGTAAAGAGTGCTATCTCTTGCATTATACATAAATATCTATATTGAACTCAAAATCTCATGGAAATGAATGATGTAAACAAGAAAATAAATAAATTTATTTTTAACAAATCTATATTGAATCATTATTTAAAAAATAATTAAAAACTAAATCTCTTCTACTCCTATCAAAATTGAATTTATAACCCAAATTGATGTTAATAGAAATGTTAATGATGTAGGTAGAGGAGGCCCCCAAACAGATACTTGATTATTTAGTCCAGACTAGTACATAATTTCCAAGTAAGCATAAATACAAGGTAAAGGATCAGTAGTCCAAAGTAACAGAATTGACTGATAAGCTTACAGTATGAACCATGGCTACAAAATTTCCGTGTCCACAGAGGTAGTAAAATCCACTCAGAAGAAAAAGGAAAGAGCACAGCCTGGAGTCAAAAGTACTATGCTCCAATCACAGCTAGGATGTTTACTACCCATGTCACTTTTGGTAAGTTACTTAACCTTCTTGAGTTTCAAGCTTCTTCATCTAGAACAGAAGGTTGGACTAGAAGGCCTTCCAGTTTGCTTCCAATTCTAGAACTAGGATCCTATGATTTACTATAACTAAAGAAGAAAAGAAAATGCCAAAGGTAATCAATTATTTCCAAAGGAGAAGCACTTATATTCTCAAAGAAAACCTGTTACTAGTGTGGGCAGACAAGGTTCTTGCAGCGGCAATATGTCCAAATTTATAATGTGCCACCACTAACACATTTAGGCCAACTGAGGTGCATTCAGGTCAAGAGACAACAGAAAAGCACTTTCTGCTTTGCAATACAATTGGGCTTGTGATCACAGTCTGCCACAACCTTAAAAGAACTATTGGGGGGGGCAAGGAGGGAGGGGTGCACATATAAGGGTTATAGCTCTATCAAATATGTCAAATACTACTCAGACAGCTGATCCTACGGATTATGTTTCAGGAAGGCATGCTGAATTTAGCTATTAGTCAACACATATTTATTAAGAGCCTAGTGTGCCAAGCACTGTGCTGAATGCTGGGGATACAAAAAGAGGCAAGACAGTGCCTGCCCCCAAGGAGCTCACAATCTAATGGGGGAGACAATAAGCAAGCTAATATGTATGAACAAGGCATATACAGGATAAATAGGAAATAACAGAAAAAAGGCACCAGAATTACAAAGGGGTGGGTGGGTGTGACATGGTCAGATTTGCTTTTTAGGAAGATCAGTTTGATACCTGAGTAGAAGATGGATTGGATGGAGAAGACACTTGTGGCAGGCAGACCCCAACACCCCCACTCTCACATCACCATAGCTATATCAGTATGCCAGGTCTGAGGTAATGAGGGACTGTACTGGGGTGGGGCAATGTCAGAGGAGAGCAAGGGGTGTATGAGAGATGTCATGAGGACAGAAACAGTAGCACTTGACTGCTAATTAGTTTGGAGGTGAGGTTGGTGAAAGAGGGTGAAGAGTCTCCTGAAATACTGCTAAGTAAAAGGAGAGATCTTGAGCACTTTATAAACAATTTCCTGAGGAACAACTGGCCCATTTCTGAGTACATGACCTGAGGTAGGGAAAGGTAGATAGGTTGGATTTGATTGAAAGGCTGAAAGAAGAACAATTAGGGGACTATTGATGTAGTCAAAGGTAGGTATCACTAAGCCAAATAATGTGAGAAATTAGAGAATTATTAGAAATTAGAACAATAATTATTAAATTAGAAAAATTAGAGAAGCTTCTATAGTGTCTAAAGTAGATAAAAAGGTATTGGAATTCCTTATCATAAGCAATATTATTAGGCTGAAATCTTTGTGGGACAATTCCTACCTAATTAAGGACAAATTTGATTCATTCTTCTATGAACAGGACTTGGAAAAGTTTTCAAGAAAAATCTAAAGTGGTTAATGTAAATCATGAGTAATATGGATATGGATGCTGTATCTCTAAAATACTGGTGCCTGGCAATGTACCTGAAGCCACAGAGAGGGCTCTTAGCTAAAGGATTGCCTCATGACTTCAGAAATAACTGTACTGAGAGCACACCCATCGGTGATCATCCACACTGTTTTTCAGTTGATTTTGGAGCAGATGTAGACTATTTGCCCTACTGTGGTACAAGAGAGCTTTTCTGAGATCCTTATGCTATCACAGAGCCATAGGATGCAATTTCTTCAGGAGTCTAGAAATCTCAAGTGCTCAAACTTACAGATCTTTGGAATTTTTCTGCCTGCCTAGCCTAGCCTGATATAAGTCTGAACCTCCACTTGGCATATCCAGTGCAGTCATAGGGAGAATTTTTTGTCCAAACCACTGCTGGATGGCATAGGACAAAGAGTGCTAGACCAAGAATCAGGAAGACTTGAGTTCAAATTCAGCTTCAGACACTTTGTTTGTAACCCTGAACAAGTCACTTAATGTCTGTCTGCCTCAGTTTCTTCATCCATTAAATAGGGATGCTAACATTTATTTCCCAGGATTGTTGTGAGGATATAAGAAGATATTTGTAAGGCACTTTGCAAACCCCAAAGCACATGTTCCTTAGGTGTCTGACTCTCTATTTATAATATCTCTGCTTCTCTGCTCTTCCTGCTGATGCTGGGTTTATTTACAAGAGAGTATGTCCCAACTTTATAGAGGAATTTTGTTGTTGTTGTTACTTGTATTATAATGCCATTTCAGTAAATATCTTCACTTTGAGTTAATAATATCATCTGGCTGACTACTAAAAGGTAAACAGATCAGTGAGGGACTTGTGAGCTGTAGTTTTAAGGTGCAGATCCACACAGAGTACCTTAAATCTAGGGTGACTCTCTGCCATAGCAAAGGTGTCAAACTCCTGAGTAGGGCACAAATCAGATTAAAATGTAATTGAGAAATGTTTAACAAAATACATAAAAATGTAACACAACCTAGATAATGTTAATTTGTGGTTTTCCAAGTCCATAGTCAGCCTCTGGGATCTGTTTCTATTTGAGTCTGACACCACTGCTCTAGGGCATAATCCTGTGAGTCTGGGGTACCTCCAGGTGTTACATAAATAAGTTAAATCTTAATTTCATCTAAGAATTACAGTTTCTCAGAACTGAAGAGGACCTTAGAACTATGTGGTCTAATAAGAAATAACTCCATTCTGAGTGTCATAATATGATCTGTTTTTTAGGGAAACAGAGAGTCAGAGAAATTATTACTATGTTTCTTCATTGTGCAGGAAAAGGCAGAGAATGTCCAGAGAATACAGAGTGATTAGAAAATACCTTTCATATAGAGAAAAACATTTCGGTATTATTTTAATTTAGGTATTATTCAGAGCAAACTGCTGCAGACCGAGATTACAATATTGCTTATACTCCCGGTTCTGGATCCATTTATACCACCCAATGATGATCATTCTACTTGGGGGACTATCAGGGATTCAGAATTATGCCATTTAGACATGAAGCATCTGACAGGGTGCTTTCATGACTGTTCACAGAAAATTGAAATTACTCTATGCAAAGAACCCAGAACACATCATCTTATCAGCTAACTGCAGAAGCTAGAGGGAATGTCGTCTGCTACCCTAAATCAACAGCATCCCCAAATTCCCCAAATCAAGACTTTGCCCTAGACTAGAAGCCAACTCAGCCTTCCAGGGATCTACAACCACTCATTCAGAGTCTGCCAGGGAACCACAGCCAAAAACACCCACAAACCATTTTATACTGGAGTCAGTGCTTCTCTACAGACTTTTAACTCTCCAATATCTCTCATCACAGTCTCCCACTAATGTTCACTCATATACTTCAGCTGCATGACTGATCTCCACATCCTTAATATTTCCAACACATTCCCCAAAACCCATGGGCATTCCTCTATCTGATTATTCCCTTATAGTCTGAGGGTGCAGAGACAACTGTGAATAGTTTATAATCCCTTCTGCCTCCAACACACTCATCTTTCAATTCAGAATTCCCCAGGGTCTAACACAAAACATAATAAATTGATTTGGCTACACACACTATAGATCCTGGTTAATTTAGGAGAAATTGTGGAGCATAAGAGAGCAGGGGAATAATTAATTCAGCATGTTAACTAAGGACTTCCCCAATGGAGGGAATATTGCTAAGCACTAGGACAAGTAAAAAATTTATGTAATAATTTCACAGGCTTTGCAGCTGGAAAGTGCCTCAGAAAACTGTCTTCAAACATTTGAAGGGCTGCCACTATGGAAAATAGAACTCTACTTGATCCCAATGGGCAGAACTAGGAGTAAAGGGTAGAACCTACAAAGAAGAAAATGTTGGGCTTTGTATAAGTGGAATTTCTCTTTCTGAAAACATTAGCTCCAGGGCAACTAGGTAGCACAGTGCATAGAGTACTGGCCCTGGAGTCAGGAGGACCTGAGTTCAAACACGGCTTCTGATACTTACTACTTAATAGCTGTGTGATCTTGGGCAAGTCACTTAACCCCAATTGCCCTCCAAAAATAAAAAAAACAAAACCAAAAAACCATTTGCTTCCTGAGGGTAAGGGCAATCTCATTTTTTTTTTCTTTCTATGCCTAACACAGTGCCCTGAACATAGTATGCACTTAAACATGTATTGAATTCAATTAGCAATTAAGAGCTATCCCATACTAGAATGCACTGCTTTGAAAGAACCTCAAGCAAAAGCCCTTTGTTGAAGGGGCATATTGTAGAGTGATTCTGATTTAGATATGGATGGGATAAGCAGTTATTCTAGTTCTGAGATCCTGTGAGTCTGTAAATCAGACATTCTCTTTAAGAGTCACAGGATTCTTCTTTCAAGGTATCTGCCTTTCCCTGTATAGCACCTAATCTGTGTTTCCTAGACTTTATTCTAGATTTGGTAGGGGGCAAGATTTCAGACCTACACCCCAGGTTTTTCTTTCATTGTGTAGGCAATCTAAGGCCAGCCTGGCATGTCAGACTGGTCCTTGAGAAAAGTCTCACACATAACATAAACAAAGAAGAAAATGAAGCTACTCTCAAGTAAAGATCTCTAAGTGTGTCAGGGATTTCTGGGTAAAAAGTGTCATGAAGTACAGTACAATGATTTCATGAAAATGCAAAACATTTTTAAAAGTTGAAACCACATTTCAGTTCATTTATTTGTATCTACACAGGTTCCATCGCTGTCCTCGGAGGCCTACAAGGATTTATGAAGAATTAGATTTGAGTTGCCCCACAACTGAATATTCAGAAAAATATACCAGCTATGAAAATGTTATCCCTTCACAAAATATTAAATCCACAAAGAATAAACATCGAGCAGATGGTGGCAAAATGTAAGAAACAACTGCATTTAAGTAAATAGCCCACATTGCACTTTATAAGCTATTTCTAGCCTTTAAAAATGTTTTATTGATGTTTTATTTTTTATGACATTATCCCTACCTAATGACTCCCCCCACCCAAGAGAACTCTCTCTTGCAACAAACAAGTTCTGCTGAGTAAAACAAATCAACACATTGACCATTTTTGAAAATGTATAGTTTATTCTGCACTTATTTATCCACCATCCTTTTGCTAAGTGTCATGAGGCATGCTTCATTTTCATGTTGTCTTGGTCGCAGGTAACCTTTGGTCACAATTAGACAATATGCTAAGAGTCCTAATGCACTTATCTTTTACAATCCTGTAGTCATATGTCACCTGTTCTGATGTGGCATACTTTGCTTTGCATCAGATCATGTAAGTCTCCCCAGGTTCCTTTGAATTCTTCATGTTCATCACTTCTTCTTGCATTACATTATATTTCACATTTTGGTCAGTCATCCCTCCAAATCAGTGGATACCCACTTTCCTTCTACTCCTTTGCTATTATAGTATTTTTTTCTATATATGGGACATCTTCAATCTTTGACCTCCTTGGGGTATATGCCAAGTAGTGGCATTGTTTTGGTTTAAACCCAGGGACACCAAAAACTGTTGAGGTGGGGTCTCTCTGTCTACCCTAAAACTATTGTGGTTTCATGATGTGTTGTGGTGGAACTGTCTGAAAGAATTCAGTCAGACCACCTCTATATCAAGTATAGGCATTTATTGAGATTGACGCCTCTCATGAAGCAGGCTAAATTCCAAGAGGAACCAGCAACTTTAGAGAAAGCAAGGTGGATTTTTATAGGGTAAAGATGCAATTACATAACATAAATTTACATGGAATAGAGGAATATCATTAATATTAAAAAGGCAGGAGGAGTTTGTTAAGGGATTAGGTAATGGAGGAGGGGTCCCATCTATGGTTCAGTGGTTAAACATTCTGGTCATTCTGCCCTCCAATGGGCCAGCTATTGTGGTCCTGTCTGATTAAGACAGATAGTTAGTGTGGTCCTATCTTGGGCTAGAATGGACATTGTGATTGTGATTGAATATAAGAACACATCTGTTTCAGTGGGAATGGGTTTGGGGGCAGTGACCAGGTAGAAGCAGTAGCTAGGTTTCTATCACATGGACACACCTACTGTTTCTGTGGGAACTAAGAGTTCAGGGACACACCTATTGCTCCAGTGAGGCATATATGGCGAAGTTAGGGCATTGGTGGGGGGTTAGGTAGGTACAGTGGCCTGCCGTTCAGTGGAGCCAGGCCTATAATGAAATTAGAATATTGGGGCTAGGAGCAGCTTTGTTAGGATTCCATCAGTATCACTTAGGTCAAAGGCTATGTATGTACAGTTTAGTGACTTCATAAATATATTCCAAACCATTTTTCATAATAGTTGGGCTAACTGATACCTCCACCAACAGTACCTAGTCACCTTCCCACACTCTGCCCTGATGCTATACCAGGCCAAAATCTACTCTCCGCTGCAGTTAGGATAGGTTTGAGGGAGCAGGGGATTGAAACACAAATCCAAGAATCATGTTATCTGTGTCCCATCCTCTTTCATAGCTGGGGAGGATTGAAGCCCTTTGTTACTCCTGGAGTAGGCCGTTCCTCGGCCCTTTGTGATCTCTTGCCCTGTCTTTGTGAGAGTAAGATAACTGATGTCCCTCTTAGCTTTACCTCTTCTGTTGGTTTTTCCTTTGCTGCATCTGTCAGTTTTTCCCATTCTATGTCAGTTTCTTGAGAAGGCCAGACTTGGCTCACATTCTCATACTGGCATCCTTGCTAGAAGTGGGATTCTTTTTTATATTAAACTAGTAACTTGTGCTGAAGTAGAGATGATCTAAGGAGAAACTCAACCACTTGACTGAAGATAAGGAATAGTAAGGTGAGTAAAAATAAATAGAGAAAAAAAGGTAAAAGTTATTCTGAAGCTCACATTCTAGTGAGGATTTTTCTGCCACTGTCCATACTTGTTTGGTTGATCATCTGTTTTATCTTTTCTGATATTTTCCTACTTTTCCACACATCAGCTTTCTTCAATTTTTATTTTCACATTGCTCCATCACATTTTTCATTTGTTTATGTGAGCATCCTGGTATCCTTTTGATTTAGGTAGAGTCCAACCCACTTGTGTATAGCCGTGATGGAGAACTTCAGCCCTTAGGCTAAATGCAGTCCTTGACTTAATTTCATCCAGTCCTTTTAGTCACTTTTTTTAGTCACTACAATGAAGAGAAAAATTTCCCTCAATTAAGAATATATGGATTTCCAATTAAGAGTAGAATTTCTGAAGGTTTAAGAACAAAAAAGAGAGGGTGGCACAGTGAGTAGAGCACCAACCTTGGAGTCAGGAGGACCTGAGTTCAAATCCGGCCTCAGACACTTAACACTTACTAGCTGTGTGACCTTGGGCAAGTCATGTAACCCCAGTTGCCCTGCCTTCCCCCCTCCAAAAAGACAAATAAAAAAGAGAAGATGTATGGGCTGAATTGTCTGAATAGCATTGACTTACTCCAAAGTTTTCAGTTGTAATGCCACAATATTTCAGAGACTATGCCCCAGAAATTTTGGGTCCCTGCCAAGCAACTTAACCTAGATTACTGAAACCCAAGGAAGCTGATGATTTTGCACACAAAGGTAAGTGAACCATATTCATAGCTGGGTGAGAAACAGGACTTATTCCACAGTTTTGTAGTTGTCCTGCCTGGCTGATCCTAGGTAGGAAGTTAAAAAATATTGATCAGCTTGACCTTATGAGGAATAAGGCATGGAACCATCATGGCATGATAGAAAGTGCTGTGGATTTGGAGTCAAAGGCTCCGAGTCTGAAGCCCGATTCTTTTATTTAGTATCTGTGTGACCTCAACCAAATTAGAACTCCATTAGACTAAGCTCCTGGAGAGCAGGGATTGTTTTATTTGTTTAGGTTTTCTTTGTATCCCCAAAGCCTAGCATAGTACTTTGTACATAGTCTGTACTCAATAAGTACTTGCTGATTTGACTTTTTTGGACCTCAGTTTCTTCATCTGTAAAAACGAAGGTGTTACAAAAGATGAACTTGGACATCTCTTCCAGTTCTAAATTTAAATTCCTATAAGAAACACCCAGAAAGACAGAAGGTAAAAAATTGTCTAATCTAGCATATCGGGCTAATTTAATTTCTTGCCATGGTAGAGGAACAGACTTAGTAGAAATAGGCTATCTACAATTCCTATAAAGAGACAAATATGCCTAGACTTGGGACAATCCACAGGTTCTATCAGTGAAATGGAACATAGATTATTGGAGCTGAAAAGGGCATTAGAGGCCAGTTTAACCTTATTTTACAAATGAGGAACATAGGATCTAGAAAGGTTGAGTGGCTTGACCAGCCACTTAGTGGAAGAGCCTGGACTAGAACCCCATTCTCATGGTTCCCAAGTATACTGTCTTTCCCTGCAGCACCTTCATTTCATGGAAGACCCAGAATGGCAGATTTGAAGCTGAAAGGGAACTTAGAGTCCATCTAGCCCAATTCCTTCATTTTGCAGATGAGGAAACTAAGACCCAGAGAGATAAGCTAATGTGCCCTAGGTCACATAAGTACTAAAGAACAGAAGCAAGATATGAATCCAAGCCATTTGCCTGTAAAAATAGTGTACTTTCCATGGCACCACACATCTCTCCAAAACATCACTAAATGGGTAGGTGTTGAATTTTCTTTATCCCCTCCAGGACTTAACATATTGCTAAAGTTCAGAAGAAGTCTACACTGAACAGATAGGACTTAGTTGTTCATTTTCATCTCTGGCAGACATATCAAGTAGCAAGAAACCCATTGGAAATGATTGTGGGGCCACTGCTCATGATCTTTGAGAGATTATAGAGACCAGAAAAAGGTGCCACACATGGTACAAGTGTTACTTCTAACTCTGAACTTCTTATAATAGTGCTTGGTTTCATGTTTCATGTTTCAAATCCCCAAAACCCTCAGTACCCATATTTCATGCAGTAAAAAATATAATATACTTTATGGAATGTCCCATGTTATGTTATTTCAGGTCTGAATACTTTCCCTGTGACACATTTCAAGAAATGGTTCATGCACCAGAAGAATACAAGCCAAAAATGGTGGACACTGATATGACAACCACCTATAAGCAGAATTTTAATTTTTACCCAGTACAACCTGCTGAAACAATGAGGCCTCTGAACAGACATCATATTAAAAAAGAAAAGCTGGATACTCTTCCTACCTATAAAGGTAATAGCACACATTTTTAAAAGGACTAACAT
>CM053589.1:117839008-117855739 GCA_028646515.1 Pseudochirops corinnae
GGGGGTGGGCATTCCCAAAACACAGGCTCCATGTGATCACATCCAGCCTATTAGGGCACAGAGTATACTT
Source organism: Pseudochirops corinnae (assembly GCA_028646515.1). NCBI lineage: Eukaryota > Metazoa > Chordata > Mammalia > Diprotodontia > Pseudocheiridae > Pseudochirops > Pseudochirops corinnae. The sequence goes on from CM053589.1 coordinate 117,839,079, forward strand.
TCAAATAGGGGAAGGTTCTCAGAGTCACGTAGCCACTTTAGCAAAGCACCTAGGGGCAGAGAATATCTTCAGATTCTCGTAACAAGGAGGGGAGTGATCTAGTTCTATCTGTACCTTAGAAAGAAAAGTTGCTTTAGCAGCTGCATGGTAGATGGACTTGAGAGCGGGGAGGATGCAAGTAAAAAGGCCAATTTAGATGCCATTACAATAAACAAACTGAATGAGGTTTTGAGAGAACCTCAATGAAGATGGTGACTAAGGAGTGAAGGAAAGGAGAAAGATCCTGGAAATGTTGTAAGAAGGCCTTGAATCTCAGATTTTATTTGAGAGGCAAGAGAGCCACAGAGCAAATGTTACACGAATTCATCTGTGTATGAAGAAAATAACGAAGAATGTTATACAAGGGGTTAGAGTAGAGATGGGAAGAAGATACAATAGCCCAGGAAAGTGGTAATAAGGGCTTGTGCTAGCGCCTAAGAGAAGGAGGAGTTAGAGGAAGAGAGGAAGAAGAGGCAGTTAGAGAAATAAGTAGAGAAAACTAATCTACGTATCTAGGCTTCATCTGCCTTTTGAGGCAAAGGTCCCTATCTCCAAGTGACTTCTGGACATCTCTGTTTTTCTGATTTCATGAAGTTTAGGAGTAAAGGAGAACTGGGTAAGGAAGGTAGAAAGGTCAAAGGGAGGTGTTTTTGTTTTGTTTTTTTAGGACTGGGGAAACCTGAGCATGTTTGTAGGCAACTATAAGGGAGCCAATGGAGAAGGAGTCAAGACATGAAAAAAGAGAAGGGATGATTGGATGAGTCATGTCTTGGAGGAGGCAGAAAGGCTGAGATCAAGGGCACAGACAGAGTCAGCTGGATTGCTTCTTTCTCTGAGGCAGGAGGAAAGAAGAAAGAAATGAGTGACCATGCAGAAAAGTTTGGAGAAAGATAGTTGTGAAGGAGTTTCCATTTCATTTTAAATCTCAGGGAAATAGAGGACTAGGTCATCTGATCTGGCACATTTAGGCGCCGAACGAGAGAGAAAAGGTTTGCAGTAGTTGTGACAAAGGGGTAGTAAGATAGGGAATCAATGAGTAGAAAATTGGGATACATTTTATCCTAACAGTTGGTACCATATTATATACTAGTCAGCTATTTTAGGGATATTCCCCCATTTACCTTCTTACTTCCCCCTTCTCTTTTCAGGCAAAGATAATAAACTATGAGTAGTTAGAAATGCAAGTAAATGCAAAATCATTTTACATGGGGAGGGATCTAGAGGTAGAAATGGCTTATTTAGTATTTATTGGCCGTCTGTTATTTCTTATTAACATTATAATTATATACACATATATTTAAAAAGAAAATGTGATACATATCTATTTATCAAAACATCAAGATCCTATCTAGATATCTTCTATGGCTAAAATCCCTTTACTAATACATAGTACCATAGCTTTTCATGGGACACTTTCAGAATGGAATACTAATACTAACTCATTTATACAGCTCTTTAAAAAACACTTTCCTTACAACCACCTTGTGAGGCAGTAGGTAGTACAATAATTAGTAACCTGGATTTATTGATGAGGAAACTGAAAGGCTCAGGGACAGTCGATGAATCACTACCCAGAGAAACACAGAGAGCACCTGGAAGGATTTGGGACTCAAACCTGGCTCTTCTGATTTTAAGCTGAAAGTACCCGCTCCGCCCCCCATCCCCTACCATAGTAATGCCTAACATTTTGTTGTAATTTTTCTCTTTGCTGAATTTTCTAGGACCTATATAAATAATATCAATGTTAAGTACAGTTAGATCCTCCTCCTCCTCCTCCTCCTCCTCCTCCTCCTTCTTCTCCTCCTTCTCCTTTTTCTTCTTCTCTCTCTCTAACACACATACGCAAATTCTCTCTTACACATTTGATAAAAAACAAAAGTTTTAGATTCAGTTTCTTAATGGTGAGGTTCCCTTTGAGTTCCCTGCCTCCCGGTTTCATGGGCAGACTCGTTCTTAAAGTGAGTCCCAATTCCAGTTCTATAGTTTGGCAAAACTATTAATTTCTAGATGCACTGGATAATAATTAATCACCCAACAAATATTTACTGAGTTGCTACTATATCTAAAGCTAGGCATTATGGAGAGTACAAATATGTACAATAACATTTCCCTTATCCACAAGATGCTTATTATCAAGTTAGGAAGGCAAGACATGAATGCTATACATGTGAAAAGTTAAATAATACAAGAAAAAAAATGAGTCCAAAAAGCCAAGTGATATCACAAGGCAATTTGTGATTAGTTGCCAAACAAATAAATGCTACAGGAAATAGAAGCTAGAAGTTGATCAGATTTCTAAAGATAGGAGGATTAGTAGCTATGACAGAAGGGAATAGTATTAATAGAACAAATATTTAAGAATCAGTAAGTCTTTGAATTTTCATTATATGCTTAAAGGCTTTCTTATCTTAAAGATGATTTCAGACCTTGGAATACTGAGAAAAGTGAACTTGCTCAACATCTGTCTACTGAGAAATCTACATTTCAAGATGACCTAAGTTTTCAAAAGCTACATCCTGGGTCAAACTTTAAACCTTTGAACCTGCTTTCTCATTCTGCTATTCCCTTTAATGCTATTACAAGCCATCGCTCATCCTATGTTCCTCACCAGCTAGAACCCAAATTTATAAGACCAAAAGAAGTTTACAAGGCAAACAACGAACCTTTTGATGATTTAACAACCCACCGCCATGCCTACAAAGGCCTTTTTGGAGAACCGGCAAAGATTTGTAGACCTACAATCACCAAGGCAACAAAAAACGCTCCATTTAGGGAAAACACAGAATTCCGGGATAATTTTCAGTCATGGGAAGTTCCATTGCCCAAGGTTCGAAAGTTAACAGAGTATGTCGCCTCAGCAGGTTACATGCAGCAAAGGCGCAAAATCCATCAAGACGATATTTCAACTCACATGACCACGGGGGCTCCCAAAAAGCAAGTTTATTCACGTATCACTAAGTTTCCTTTTCAAGCAAGAAGCACCACGAAAGATGATTTCAAACTATGGGACAAACCCACTCGGCTAGGAATGATTAAGCCCAGCAATCAGATTCTCAATCCATCTGGGAAGTTTGAAGGCCTGACCACTTCTAGATCTCATTATATACCACATGAGTTAATTCCAACACTGAGTTTCAAACCTGTTCCTATTGTCTGTCACAGCTCTGAACCGTTTGATGATGCAACAGTGTACTCTACACAGTATACAGCAAAGATACAGGAGACATGCCCAGCTAGCTATACTTCCCCTCCAGGATATACATTTGAAAATACCAATTCCCATGGCCACAAATTATTTCGCAAGGATATTCCTTCAGGGAAGGACTTTTCCCCATTACTTGATAAGGTTTCCAAATAAACAGATTTTGTGAGACACTAGATTTCCTAGGCTGATAGGCCTATGAGAATCAATACATTTTAATTAGGATGATAAAGAGAAAAATCTTTGTGGAAGACTGATCTTATGAAGGATTCATAGTAAAATGTTCGAACTAGATTTTTTTTAAACCTAAGGATATTTGAAAATCTGTTAAGAAAGATCAATATACCTACTGATACAATTACTTCAACAGATTGAACTAGTATGGATATTTCTTCCACCAAAGCTAATCATAATCCCTCCATGCCTTAAGAGACAGTTCTTCATAAGTTGCTATGTCCAAAAAAAAAAAATCATCAGTAAGTTACCACCCTTCTATTAATGAGCATTTTTTTTTAACTTAGCTAGACAGGCTAGAAGACAGGCAAGTCATTGACATGTTTGTACTCATAGACTTTCCAGCGTGGTGACACCTGCCAGAGCTTGTGTTTCATTGGCATAGCCTCCAAGAACCCAGGATCACCTATTTAATATCAGGAGGGATATTAAAAGAGCCTAATGCAATTTAATATTGATGTTTTTAGCTCATTTTTCTTGACAATATACTTATAACAACTTTATTATGTGTATTCTCAATATGACTTATTATTCCTAACATACAGTTTGACAACTGGCCCTCATTCTGTGATCCTATATAATAATTATGACATTTTTATGTGTAAATGAAGTAGTCAAGTATCCAACTGTTCAGTCATTAATGTCAATCTGCTTATGAAATACAGTAATTCAGCACATAGTAAATGAAACCCAGACCAAATCTGGCATATAAAGTATGATTTTTATAAATTATGCTTTTGGAGACTCAAACAGTTCATGGTCATTCATATGCTTATGCTAATTAAGTATTTTTAGATTTTTTTTTTCCAATACAGGAATATTCCACATAATATTGCCCCAACCAGTATCATGTTGCAATAATAACAAATTATAATGTCTATATAGCAGATGCTTAATATTTATCAAATGACTGAATATAATGTTTTACAATGTACAAAGTATTTTATAACAATCCTGTTAATTATGTGGCATAACTATGATTATTATTCCCATTTTATAGATGAAGATACTAAGGTACAGAAGGGTTAACCACTTATCTGAGGTCATAGCTACTGGATTCTCTCACCTTCATTATCTTTGCTCAGGCTGTTTCTTAGGCCTGAAATGATCTCCTTTCTCATATTTGCCTTTTGAACTAAATAACCTTGCATACCCCACAAAATGCCACATCATCCAAGAAGCACACTGATGAAACAAATCTGGCAATATCTTCCCTCCTCAACATTCCCATAATGCTGTTGTGAAATTCTCTCATGCATTATGGGCCATCTGGGTTAAGCCCTCTTCCTACTAGACTATAATTTCCATGGGTTTAAGGATTATTTTTTATCTACACTTTTTATCTCACTTGGCATCTAGCACAATACTCTGCATTCAATAGGTGCAAAATAAACATTCCTTTTATTGAATGCTGAAGCCAGAGGAACAAACCTAAGTCCACTGATTCCAAAACTGGTGTATTGCCTCTCATGTTGACAGTGTAACCATATCCCACCTCAGCATCCCAAATATCTGATCCGTGCCAAAATCAACCCAACTTAGCCTCTGCCTCAGATGGCCCCTCCTCTCCTTTCCTTTCCCAGGAGCCTCAACCCAACTCTACTCCAGCAGCTTAGACTCCACTTAGCTCTCCTTCTATGGAACTATCTCCAGTTTTTGTTTTGTTTTTGTTTCTAAGGGGAAAGAGTGAAAAAAGTGACATGAAGGCATATAGTGTATCTGAATACCAAAGAATCCTGAATACAGCTTCTGAAATACTGTAGTGTTCATTTTTACCAGAGTTCCATACAATTTCTTTCCAGAGTAACTTAATGAAAAGTAACATAACCTAAAGCATAAAATCTGCAGAGGCCACATAAGAAGCACTTAATTAACGATTCACTCTCTTCACTAGGGCAAGATGAAGTAGGGCAAGCATTGGATTCTAGTCTCACATCTAATGCATAGGAGCCATATGACTCTAGACAAGTCATTTAACATATTGGAGTCTTTGTTTCCTTATCTATAAAATAGAGATACTATTGTCAGCCACAACTACCTCATCAGATTTTTTTAAGAACCAAGTGAAAAAATGGATGAGAAATTATACAATTGTATTTCAAGGATCTCTCCATCACAGCAATACACAGCCCCTATAAACCAGAGTGGGTAGTCTTCAGGAGCAGCAATAGGCAGACAAATGCTTTAAATGGTGATGGGCCTGCTGGTGGTCAGCCTTTCTTAGGTTCCTTAATCTGACTTTTAGATGACAGGCATACAGTACATTGAGAGACCTATACATCTTGGCATGACTGATCAGAGTTTGTGTTTTGCTTCACAGACTTTGAGAATTCACAAGTTCAATTCAGTTTAATAAACATTTATTAAGTGCCTGCTGTGCATCAAGTACTGTGTTAAAAGCTGAGGGATACAAAAAGAGGCAAAAGACAGTCCCTTCCTTCAAGGAGCTTACAATCTAATAGGGTCACATCTACACCATGATGAAACTTTAGAGCACCTCTATGGAGGATAAAAGTGTAAGGCATTAAATCTCTATCTCTATTCCTCAGTCATTTCAGCTCAATTTAACAGATGCTACATAAGCACTCCCTACATAATGAATTCACAGGTCCAAACTTTAAAGACATATGTTAATGTATTGTTTGCTAGGTGATGAGGATACAAAGATAAATTTTTATATAGACTCTGCTTTCAAGCCACTTACAAGCCCATAAGAGAAAACCAATTATCTGTGTGATTTTGGACAATACATTTAATCTCCCTGGGAAGTGGATGTTAGATTATAGGTCTAGAGATAGAAGTGACTTCTGAGTGGTTTGGTGGATATAGTGCCTGGCCCGGAGTCAGTAAGATTCATCTTCCTGAATTCAAATCCTGCCTCAGACACATACTAGATGTGTGACTCTGGGGACAAGTCACTTACCCCTGTTTGCCTCAGTTTCCTCATCTGTAAAATGGGCTGGAGAAAGAATCTCTAATATCTCTGCCAAAAAAAAAACCCAAAACCCAAACGGGGTCACAAAGAGTCAGACAGGATAGAATAATAACAGAGAGAGCTAGTTGGTCTAACTTCCTTATTTTATAGATGATGACACTGAGGCCAAAGGAGGTAGGTGATGTGCCTAGAATTTTACAGGCGATGTCACTGGTGGAATTTGTATATAGGTCCTCAGACTTCAAACGAGTGTTCTTTCCATGGTGCCTCACTTCTTCCACAAAGGCCCTCTATTTCTGCAAAAGGTCTTTTGTTATCTATAAAATGAAGAGTTTGGGCTAGTAGCAGATTTATGAGATCCCAGTTCTAAATGTATAATTCAGTGAATTGTGAAACAAAGGAGTGTAAGACAGATGCAAGGGGAAAGTCCAGGAAAAGGACTAAGAAATCTGCTGAGGGAGAGATTACTTTGACCTGCAGTGAGGAAGGTGTTCCTTCCTGCTTTCTTATCTTTAAGATGGGGGTTAATAATGCTGTCTGCTTTCTATCTACTTTTAAAGTATATCACAAAGATTATAAAGCAAAGGTCCAAGTTTTTCTTGAGTTCCCAAACAGGATGCTGCTGAGCACAGAATGGAGGGAGTTGCTTAAGAAAACTATTTCACAGGGAATATAGGAGACTAAGCAGTGAAAGAAATCTTCATGATACTGTTTGCTGAAGAGAGTGAAGCATGATGAATTGAGGCATTGAAATTGTGTAGCACTTGGATCCAAGGGGTGACCTGTGTTTGTATCTTGCCTCTTAACTCCAACTAGCTGTGTGACCATGGGTGAGAGTCTCTGTACCTCATATAACTGTAAAAATGAGGATGGTATCTGTCATATTTGGCACATAGTATTGTTATAAAGCTCAAGTGAAAAATAACGTTGCAAGATTTCCCTGATAATCTTAATGGCTGGTATAGAAATGTCAGTTGTTACTCTTATGATTGTTATGAAAAATTATAAAAGATGTATCAACAAAGACTAATTGCTCAAAGCCTTTAGGGTATTTGGGGAGGTGTAGTTAGATATGTTTCGATTGGACTGGTCAGAGTTCCCAGGTTTCCCTAGTAGCCAGATGTGATATATAGTCATAGAGATAGGCTCAGAGTCGTAAAATCTAGGATTATTCCTGTACATCATCTTCCTCCCACCCTCTGCCTCCTACTCCAGTTTAGCAATAAAATATATGCTAAAAAAAAAAAAAAAAAAAAGGAAAGGAAAAGGATTCTGCTAGTAAATAGAGTAGCAAGAAACTGGTAGTAGATAAATAATAGTTCCATAATTTCCTAGAGAAATATAAAAGTTGTTGAAAATATTTTTTCTTTGAGTAACTATGTTTAATATGGAGCCTCCTTTTATTGTATCTAGACTAAATCTATATTAAATGTGGATCACTTGGGGCTTAGAATGAACTAGTCACATAATTTTTAGATTGAAAACTTGCTATTAAATCATGATTAATTTTACTAACATGAATTTGAATTTGTATACATGATTGTAAAATTATAATAGGAATGTAAAACTTCATCTCTATGTAGTATCAGATGATCAAAAAATAAAAAAGGACTTATACTTCCATCTTTTCCTAAAAAAATAAATCTCATTTTGGGAGAAAATGATGTCAAGTAACTGACTATATATTTGAGGTAAGTAGCCTTATCTCTTTTCTATATGAATTCTGCTTATGTAAGTCAGAAAGAATTGAAAAACTTCTAGTTATTTTTCCCATTTTGAGGTTTGGAGATGTCATTGGTAATCTGGTAATGCATCTCTTTTTGAATGTTTTGTATAACACATTTAACAGCTAAGAGAACAGAAGGAATTAAGGTTCCTTCAACTTTACTTTTATCAATAAGGTTTCATTAATGTATCTATTTGGTGTGCAAAGACTGTTTTAATTTCTCATACTGGAAAATCATGGACAAAGACCAAATAAGAAGATGGAGATGAATCACCATCTGTATTGAAAGAAGGAATAGCCAACATGGATGAGATGAGAGATGCATTGATATACAGAAGCATGTCAGTGTTAATTTCATAAAATTGTATTTTTAGTGTTTCAGGGATGCATTTTAACAAAGGAGGATAGGAATGGAGAATAACACTTGAATTGAATAATAGGATTATCTTCAACATAAGAAGTAGCCCTAGTAGTTTTAAAAAAAAGCAGTACTGGAAATGATGTCTATGAAAGACATTATGTAAAATGTCACAGAAATGAATCCATATATCATTGTATGGTGGTCCAACAACTGGGGAATCAGGAGAAATGGGTTCTAATTCAGCTAACTCTTCCATTGACTTTTGGCGTTATGGTGGACAGGTCACTTTGCCTTTCTGAGTCTTACTTTCCTTACCTATAAAATAAAAGGTTGGACTAGATAATTTCTAAGATCTCTTTTTGCTTAGCATTCCATAGATCAAGAGTATTTCTTGCCATCATTAAGAGACCTTATAAAATGGTAAGATAAACACTGGAAACCAATGTCAGGAAGTATGTCTCAACTCCAAGAACCTTAGATCTTTCCAATTTAATAAAACAATCCTTTTCTTTCTTCTATTTTAAGAGAATTCAGTGTTAAGTGCCCTTATGGCCTGGATAATCAGTGATGAAGTATATACATTTTTGGAAGCCTACTTAAGCTATAGTATTATCTTCCCATGTTCAGTATACAATTAGGAATAGCCTTCCCAAAATGAGTGACAGCAGGTTTTATGTGCAGCAGTTCTTTAATGCATGGTTATAATAGAGCCATAATGCACCTACAAAGAAGACATAACAATAATTGAGCCATTCCTAGGCATGGCAGATGTGGTCATTACTCTGACCCCAGGCATTGGAGTATTTCTCTTTTTTCCTCTTCCCCTCTCCCAACAACAGACAACAAATGTAATTAGCCAGAAGATGGCTCCCCTAGTTTGAACAAAAGGTATCCTGACACTTACGTACATATATAGATATAGACATGGACATATCTGTGTGTGTGTGTGTGTGTGTGTGTGTGAGACTTTCCTCATCTTCCATCTTGTCAAGGCCCCTCCTTCCTTCTACATGTCCTACCCTCAACCCAGATTGTATGGTGTCCATAAGTCCTTTTTGCCATTTCCCAAATGCATTGGATATTCATTTTAATACCATTTCACCTGTATTAAAGATGTTTTGGATGGATGGGGGAGGTAGAGAATTGGAGGCACACATTATGATTTGCTCTAGGATTGCCCTTCCCTCGCCCTGGAGAATCTTGGGCCCTGAATACCACCACAGGGATGGCTCGGATATTCCCATATAGAGAGGCCACAAGAGAAACCACAAAAAGAAATGCTTTCCATAAATGATGGTGCAGCTGAATAACCAAAGTCAATTTTATTTCTGAATTACTGAAGCAGTTTTTATGAAAGATATATAGTGAACACTTCTTGTTATTGTAACAGTAGTCAATACACTACACAGGTATGTCATTTTGATGGTAATAAACACAGTTTCCTTATTGCAAGAATATACTTAACCCGACCCAAAGGGTATGATAGAAAACAAGAAATGCTTAATGTTAACTCTTAAAGTTTAAATACAAATATGAAGTAATTTAATATGAATTCTTGGTAATAAGAAAAATATATGTTCCATAATCTTTATTACACACTGTACAAAACAAAATATTGCACTTTAAGGATCATACAATAAATATATACAAAAGTTATCTTACAAATGTTCTTTGTCCTTTTAATTTAAAAACCTGTTTCAACAGTCAAGACCCATTACTGATTTTAAAAAAAGCTTGTCATCTGGAGTATCCTCTCCCACACAGCCACCAAATGCTGTGTCTTCTAAGCCCTTGGGATACAGTAGTGCTCATCTCAGTTTCAGTGATGCTAGAAATTATGGCCTAGGAGACCTGTGGCTTTCCAAATTACAATGTGCCAACTCTGTGGACTGCTCCTCTCCTCTAAGAAATCAAAAGCCAAAATGTACGTTCCCCTGTTGGGCACTGAGGCAAGAAACAGTGAGATGTGCTTCCTCCTCTGACTTCATCATTGCTACAAATGGGGAAAATACTGTACATAAACAGCAGCTGTGGCACCTTCCCCAGACTGCTAGGACTACCGAATGCTGAATCCTTAACTCTTTTTTTCTCTCCCCTCAACCTCCCTCCCCAACTCTTTTATTTTGGTCAACCAGGCTTCTTAGAATTGGCATCACATACAGGAAGATGGTAGTTCATGGTAGTGCTCTACCATCTCTTTCAATGTTAGGATTAGAATTTATAATGTGCAAGCCTGAGTTCCTTTTTTGAGTGATGAAAGCTCAATGTGTATGAAAATTATCAATGGCTTCACTATTAAGATTCCTATTTAGAACACCACTTCCTTATTAGTTTGATTCAGGATTGGAAAAAAATATAAAATACCAAGGAATGATATTTGACACATATTGGGCCAGATAAAGCTTAGATTATCTATTTGGTCATGTGCAAGAGAATAGTGCTTATCAAAGTGTCTTTCACAGCTCTTCTTTCTAAGGAAGTGTTGAGTCTAATTCAAAGTCAGTAGAAAAGACTAAGCAGAACTTCCCTCTGATCATATTTCAATCTGAGTGGAAGAGGATAGGAACCAAGCCAAGCAGCGCCTCCTCTGATTAAAAAAAAAAAAATACAGATTTCTGCAGTGGAAAATGGCAAGACTCAAGAATGCTCTTTCCCATTTGAAACATAAACACTGGTTAGGGATGTGAGATGCTCTCCCCCAATGTGTATCCAGCTACCAGACAATCTTGAGAAAACATGTCCTGAGAGTTTGCCTCATAGTTCAATCTTAAAGCCAGATATGAAAAATACAATCAATGACACAACCACCACCTTAACAGTGACTGGCCAGAGCATCTGAAATTTCAGTACCTTGTAAATTCCAAAAAACACTAAAAAATATGAAGTTGAGAAACAGTCATCAGTTGCTGCACTTCCCAAGTCTTCAGGATGTATTAATCTACTATGATTTCCTACAAATCACAGGAAGTGAGCAGTATTTGATGCACTGGTGATAATAGTGTTTTCCCAATTACAATCTTGTGACAAGGGCCTATTCAGTTCAATGGATTATGTGCTATAGTATTTTAAATTCTGGAACAGCAACAACAAAAATCTTAAGTGTTAAAAGTTCACCATGGAAATGTTGATCAAGGAAAAAAAAACCCAAAAAAGTATGGAAAAAATTCCACTCTATAAAATTCTAACTGGTGTTTCTGCATCAACATCCATTTTACTTTTAAGCCTGGAGTCTTACATTGAATACATACTTTGGAACCAGCTACATGCAAAGAACTTCCTCCTCCTCTTCATAGCAGCACCATGAACTCTGCACAGAGCTATGCTTCTTGACAAGACTGGCAACACCTTTGTTGGTAGAGGTCTATCGAGCACAAGTTTAGATGTTTTACAAATGTACAGTAGTGAGTTGTGTCCTTGCATTCTCCTTCTGCAAAAGTAACAATTGATTAATCAACTGGATTAAAATTTTATTTTATTTTGGGCCTATCAGCATCAGGAATTCCCAATGTAGAAGCTCTCTTCAGGGACACAGACTGACAACAATTAACTTAAAATCTTAATTGTCTGGGAAGTCTAGAGGCTGATTTGACCTAGTTAGCATCAATATAGTTAGTATGTGTCAGAGAAACAAAAGGTCTTCTACTATCTACTATCTACTGTTGACTCTCAATGGGAAACATTTTCAAGAAAATGTGTTCATTTTAATTAAAGGTATTAAAAGCAATGTGGCACAAGGAATAGGGGGCTAGATTTGAATCCAGAGAGACCCAGGTTCAAATTCTGCCTCTGATACAATCTGACTGTGACCCTGGACAAGTCACAATTTCTCAGTGCTCTAGGTGACTCTCTCAAACCAAACATTTCAGAGAAGGTGTGGATGTCCAATGGATAAGGCAATATTTTAACCTGAGACTTCCCCAAGTCAGTGAAATCACAAGTCTGGTTCATATTCCAATTCCTATCCTTATGTGCATTTAGTAGTATGATTTATTGTTAAATAATAAGTACATAATTAATGAATAAGCCAGACATTTAAAAACTTTAGTTCTGAAGCGTTATATTTCTACAAACCTTTCAACTAACTAGTCAATAAATAAATATAATTAAACTCTCTAGTTACATGTCCATATGGTGGTCATTGGTACTTTAAAGTACTGCCGAAGTACTTTACCTCTGCAATGACCTGAATTCCAGGGCTCTTTTGGTTAAAAAAGATTATGTTTAATGGCCACATCTTACTTCTTTGGTTGCTGCACAGAACAATTATTTATGCTGGCACTGGCAGTGATGTCTTCAAAGCTGAAGCACCTTCTCAGAGCTAGGAATGGAGGTTTTTGGAAAGCCTGGCCATTGTTGGGTAGTAAAACCAAACACCACAGAATAACACCAGTCAAGCTAGTGAACCAGACATGCCTTAAGGGTTTATGCAGGATTTTTCCTCCAAAGAGTTTGAAGTCTTGACCTGGAGCCAAAATAGTCAGTTCTCCCATTTAAGTTTTAATGGAGAGGAAACAACAAGTAAATCAATAGATTGACAGACGATATCCAAAAAAGTAGATGGATGGCAGCTTTAAGATAATCTTGGGAATCCCTTATGCAGAGAAAAGGCACTACTATCAAGCCACTCAAATCATCTTCCATCCCAAAAGCCAGCTACCATAATAATGATATAGTGGCAAGTAGGATTCAAACCTAGAATGACTTAATGATAAATTGAGTGCTCTGTCACACTCACTATACCATGCTGAAAAGCACCATAAAAAGTACTTAAAATGGGTACATACTACCACAGGAAGTGACACTGCAATGCTTCCAGGTCACTGGTCTCTGTCTAGAACCACAGTGATGAACCGCCACAGGTCGACTACTTTTTCGGTGTATGCATTCCACTTTCCGGGACTGAAACCCATTGCCACAGACTGCCGTGCAGGGCCTCCAAGGGCCAGTACGCCAATATACATCACATGGTTCAGAGGAACAATTTCTTCTCAGGTTGGATCTAGAGGGGAAAAATGTAGAAGAATCAGGGAGATTTGGTGAAGAAGGAAGACTAAGCACTTTCTGGAATACTGTTTTACCTTAAAACTACTTAATAATCCAGACACTTAACTCCCCCCAGCAATTTTTTTTTAAAGTTGAGATAATTAGGATAGGAATTCAACTGACATTTGCCTTGGTGCTGCCTGTGAAAAAATAAGCGTTTAGTAAGGAAATGAAATTTTCAGGTGAGTGTTTTCTCTACTGAAGGAAACAAAACTTTGTTTTCAAATACCATATTCTACCCAATTCACCTCCAGCTTCCTCACATAAAACAATAACATGATGTAGTTGAGTAAAGGGGCAGGAGAAGAATCTAATCTAACAAAAATATCAAAGATTCAAAGAAAGAAGAGATGGAGAGAAGTTAAGGAGAGCAAAACAAAGCAGGCTTAATTAACACCTTGGAAGTGGACATCAACTGCACCCATGTCAAGGTAAGGACTGGGGATGGGGACTGAGCGAGCATCTGCCCACTCCAGTGCAAACGTCAGAATGAGGCATGGAGACCTCCAATTGTAAATGGAAACTGATTATTGGCTAGCGATCTAGGGGAGTCAAAAGCAGGGTTCCAGATACAGGAAATGAGGAAGAGGGCTGAAGATTTGCTCTAAAGAGATAAAAAAGACCTCTACTCTCTTCTACACTGGCTTCCATGAGACTATACTATTGAAAGAAATTATTATACTATCATATTAATTATTAATCATGATCCACTCTTTATTTCTTCTATTCTCTGTAAAAGCCCAACTCCATTTAAGGTCAGTCAGTCTCTGAAAGGCATGGCTAATTGATGAGATTGCTCCTAGCCCTCAAGGAACATGCTTGTTAATTTTGGGTGGGACTTTCAGTTTAGCGCCAATGCAATATTCACTTCAAATTCCCATTACCATTACAGGACTCCACCCAATGATGAGTCTGAGAGAAATTGTTATTAATAACCAATGTGACCCAGGGCCAACTGTTTCTCTTTCATTTCTGAATCTCTGATACTGCTAACAAAAACTCAGACACCTAGTGTAGTCAGAAATAAATGTACTTAAGATGACTTCCTGGGTTATTAGATCTTCTTTTAAACATACACACACATACGTACATATACGTATGTGCACATGCCCACACATATGTAACCACATTTCTTCTTGAACTGATTTGCAGCATCTAGTGACTCATTTCTCAGTGGTGATAATTATGTGTCCATAAAACTAGCTGATGTCTGTATAGTGCTTTACAATTTTCCACATACTTTACATATGTTGCTTGAGCCTCATCACAACCCTATAAGAGATGTCCTACAGGTATTATTATCCCCATATGATCGGTAAGGTTTACTAGGCGATCTCATCAATCGATCAATAAACATTTACAAAGTGCCTACTATGCTCCAGGCATTGCACCAAGCACTGAGAATACAAAAAAAAGGCAAAAAAGAGTTTCTGCCTTCAAGGAACTCACATTCTAATAAGGGACAAAAACAAGCAAAGAGATGTGTACAAACAAGCTATATACAGGGAAAATAGGAAATAATTAACTGAAGGAAAGAAGGCACTAGAATGAAGAGGGGCTGTGAAAGGCTTCCTGCATAAAATGGAATTTTAGTTAGATTTAAAGATGGTTTGGGTGATACCTTTTGATGTGTGTGTAAATTGGATATAAATGAGGTAGGGTTGCATGAAGTCACTGGCTTCCCTCTCTCCTCCAGAGTCATCACAGTCCTTTGGCTAGACAGAGTCAACATGACTCGTGATGGCTCGAAATACAGTGAATGACCTTGGTGTCTCTGAGGTCTAACCAAGCTCTGAGCACTCCACAGGGCCTGCTTCAGTGGCTTTCATGGCCGTTGGAACAAATTGTTCTAATCCGCCCATTCCACCAGGGAAAGTCTTTATATGCTTGCCACAGACACCCCTCTAACTCACTGACAGCTTTGAGACCCCTCAGTTACCCTCAATATGGTTTAGCCCTTCTGCTGAAATGATTTACTGGAGTGTGGCTGCCACACATATTACAGCTTCTGAGAGCCACAGGTGAGAGTTAGGTGGAACAGGTGGACACCAAAGGTGGAAAGCAGCTCTGAAAAGGACCCAGCATTCCCTATACCAGAGGTACTCCTAGTCTTCCCTGAATACACCCTCCCCCCCAGAATTTTAGTTAGGACTTGAAGGAAGCCAGCGAAGAGAAGCGAGATGGGAGAGAGCCAGAGAAAATGCCTGGTGCTGGGAGAGGGCATATCTTGTTCAAGGAACAGTAAGGAGGCTACTGTCACTGGATAGAAAAAGATATGTGCTGGGGAGGACAGTGAAAGAAGACCAGAAAGGTGGGGAGGGGAGTAGTTATGAAGGGCTTTGAATACCAAATAAAGGATTTTGCACTTGTTCCTGGAGAAAATAGGGAGTCACAACCGTTTAGTGAATGAGTGTGTGTGTGTGTGTATGCGCACACATGCATGCACACGTTGGGGAAAGGGGGGTGACATGGGTTGATCATTTCCCAGGGGTTCAATTATTTCTATGCAGATAACTCCAGATCTATATATCAAGCTCTATTTTCTCTGCTAAGCTATAGTCATGCATCCCAACAGACTCTAGACTCTTAGACATCTTGATTGGATGTTCCATAGGCATCTCAAGCTCAGTATGACCAAAAGAGAACTTTATTTTTTCCCCTCAAACCCTCTTTCTTCCAATCTTCCCTCTTACTTGAGGGTAACACCATCCTCCTGGTTACCTAATAAGCCTTTGTTTACATGACTCCTCACTCTTACTCATCCAGTCTGTTGTTAAATCTCATCATTTCTATCTTGTGTACATCTACTTCCCCCCCATTCACACAGTCACAACCCAATTTCAGGCCTTTGTCATCTCTTGCCTGGACTACAATCATAGTTTTCTAACTGGTCTCCCTGTTTGTTATTCACTCAGCTTCTAAAACATGTCATGCCCCAGCTCCTCTGCTCAATGAGCTTAATAAAGTTCTTTCTAGGGGGGCGGAGCCAAGATGGCGGCGTAGCAGCAGCAACATATCGCAGCTCTTACATAGCCACCCCAAAATACCCATAAAATAGGACTCTAAACCAATCCTAGTACTCCAAAACGCACACAAGGATACTTCCCACTAAAGTCAGCTC
>CM053589.1:117856239-117880100 GCA_028646515.1 Pseudochirops corinnae
GGGGAAAGAGGGGGAGAAAATATGTAACTCAAAATCTTGTGGAAATGAATGATGCAAACTATAATAAAATTGAAAAAAAAAAGAATGACTTATTCACTCAAAGTTGTTCAGAAAACAATAATGCTGTTACTGTATACAACATTCTCTTGGTTCTGCTGATTTCACTCTTCGTTATTCTGTGCAAGTCTATCCATCTTTTTCTAAGATTATCAAGCTCATCATTTCTTATAGCACAAGAATAGTCTACCATGATCATACACCACAACTTGTTCAGGCTGTTGACTGAACTGGTGAAAACTATTATCTATAATTGAATGCTCTATTAACAAATGACCGTTTCAAACATGATAAGGAAAGGCCCTGAGATCATGCCATATGAAGAGGAACAGAGGGAACTGGGCATGTTTGGACAGGAGAAGAGAAGAGGGTTGGGGAGAGGAGTGGTCATGAAAACTGCCTTTAAACATCTTAAGAGGGATTAGACATTTTCTGCTCGACCACAGATTATGGATCCAGGAACAATGGTAAAAAATAACTGCCTAGTAATTAGAGCTATCCAAAAAGGAAATGGAATAGGGCATCGAGAGGTAGTGAGTGGGTTCCCTTTCACTTGAGATCTCTAAGAAAAAGCCAAATGACCACTTGTCAAAGACATCGTAGAAGAAGAAACTAAGATATGAGGTTAAGTGATTTGCCCAGGGTCACACCAATAATAAGAATATCTGATGAGACTTGAGCTAAATGTTCTTGACTCCAGGCTTATTGTCTTGGCCACTACACCATGCTGTCTCTCTAGTGTGGTCTGGGTTTGAGGGCCTCAAAATTTTCTTTTAATTTTGAGATTCTGTGATTGAAAAACTCATCTGCAAATGATGTAAACTGTTTATGGGCAGCTTTGGCTGTTAAGAGAAGTTAAATTTCATAAACAATGCTTCAAACAGTTTAAAAACACGACTTTCAAAAAGGGATATTTCTTTCCTGTTTCTTTAATCTCTGGAATGGAAAGTCGCCTCTTTCTGACTAGAAAAAAGGAAGTTTGGGGATTTTGTATTAGAGTGAAGAGGTATCCTATGTGGTTGTAATTTTCTTTCTCTGCTTCAGCCTTGTGAGGAGAGAGGACATGGGAGAGTCAGAGGGAATCACAGTCTAAGCAGGCCACACTTTGGCTCTCAGATGCTGGAAAGTGAACAAAGCCCAATTCACTGATATCCGTAAGGCAAAGAAATCCAAACCCCAGAAATAAGATGAAATTCTGGAGATAAAGATGGGAAATATGCTTCTTTGAGACTGAAGCTGTGCCGTTTTCATCAAGTAATTAGGTGTGGAAATGTAAATCCAACTCTATAACAAAGGCCTACTATTTTTACTGATAGGCACTAGACTTGTAATTCCAACACATGCCACAGGATGGTGCCTGGGATCTAATTTTGTATATTCAATGATCACTGGTCATAGTAATAATCTGTCATCTCCAAATATAAGCTCTTTGATTTGGATTGCATCCTCTAGCCCAGCAATAAAGACATATCCTAAGAAAAGGACAGGTATTGAACCTTTTATTTCATTTGCATAGAGAACTCCCAAAGCAAGAAAATCCTCCCTATCAATGGAGGTCCGTACCTTCTCAGCAACTTTTAGAACTGCCTTAGAGCCTTGAGAAAGTAAATGATTTGCCTAAGGTCACACAGCCCTATATTGAGGGGCTTCAAGACCAGGGCTCCACTGTACCACATCTCCTCTCTGGAGGAGGAGAGAAAGGAAGAATTTAAGGGAACATGTTGTTTTTTAAAACATTTTCCTTATTTAAAAAAACCCACACAATTAATTAAATGCTAATTACTTTCTAACTCACAGAGGGCACCATTTAAAGAAATGCAAAACTTATATGGGCATTTAGTACCTTTTTTTTTACTGAATTCAATTTTGTAGTAATTACTGCTTCAGTTTATTTTAACTGCTTCTTCCTTTTCCCAAGAAACCTTTTAACTGATACCCCTTTGGGTGTTGCTTAGTTCAAGTTTCTGGGTGGCTTGTGGGACTCTTTGTTTCCCACTCTTGCCTACTCTGAAGTTACGAACAATCAGAGCTTGGCATCAAAACTTTCTGTTTTGAGCCAGTTACTCAGCCCTGAAAAGCCTTTAATTGGCCTTGGTCCTCTAATCACCCAAGTCAAGATCCTCTTTGTTTGAATTTTGCTAGTTGGAGGATCAGAAAATCTGAAAGTTTGTCATGGAGCTCCACTTCCCAACCAAATGCTTCCTCCACTAGAGGGAGAGGGTTTGGTGACTGGGACAGCTTTCTATGGCACTCTTTAGGCAAAGTTATCACAGACCTTCTACCCAAGGTATTCTGCTCACTGGAGAAATACAGAATGATTTCTTCCTCTGAATGATAGCCTTTCAAATATTCTAAGACAGTTATTATATCTCTAGTTTTCTCTTATCTAAGCAAAATATTACACGGATGTTGTCTATAATGTACATCAAATAGTTTCTGTTTTGGATTCTGGATGCCTTTGTATTTATTTATTCATGTTCTTGTAGCAACTGATTGCACTGTGGGGAGAATGCTGTACTTAAAATTAGGAAGACCAAAATTCAAATCCAGCAAGCACTAACTAGCTTTGTGACCCTGGGCAAGTCACTTAACCTCTGCAGGGCCCCAGTTTCTTTGACTGTAAAATGAGGATAATACTAGAACTTATCTCCCAGTGTTATTGTGAGGGTCAAAGGAGATGAACTATATAAAAGCGCTTAACAGTGCCTGGCACATAGTAGGTTCTTTCTAAATGCTAATTCCTTTCTTCCTTCCCTCCCTTCTTGAAATCTGATGTCCGACTGGACATGTGGTCAGATCAGTGCAGAATACAGGGGTCATTGCCAACATCTGGATGCTGCCATTAACAATTTGAGACAGTGTGGGCTTTTTTTTTAAGCAGCTTACATCATACTTTCTGTTTCTGGTGAACTTGTGGTTAAATTTCTCAGGTCCTTTTCACAGGAACTACTCCCAAGCTAGGTCTTTTCCTATCCCGTGTGTGTGTGCGTGTGTGTCCAAGATCTAGACAGGTAATGTTTTATTGCTACTTTTTTACTGTGCTTTATCATTAAATGTGTTTTGATTGGAATTACATCCTCTGGCCCAGTAATAAAGGCAAATGCGTTGGTGGGGACTCAATGAGCTACAGATTTAGGTTAATATCGTCCCACAAAGTATGTTGAATCTGGGGACCCAGGTGTCATTGGGGGGGAGCCCCCTGATGTTAACACTGATAAGCTTCTTTTTGTCAGCATTTAATCATAGTAGGTGCTTAATAAATGCTTATTCAGTGATTGACCGTTGGCTTTGGTCCGGTGTTGCTAGCTACTGAGAACACTGAGAACATGTTGATTCTTGATTCTGTTGTGCATCCTATTAGCTTTTCCTTCTAATTTCTCATTTAGTGCCTGTGGCATGTTACTCAGGATTTCCATTCAAGCTGACACCAGTCCTATAAATGGAACTCTTAGGTAAGTTCACAAGTTTGCTACCATCCAGCACATACTTCTTCAGCTTATCTATTTGGGGATAGTAGATCGTGGTGGAAATGGGAACCTGATCAACCAACTAGAGAAAACCATAACAGCAGCTAACATTTAAAGGTACTTTAAGGTTTGGAAAGCCCTTTATATGTGTACCCTTTATAGGCGTTAGCTCCCTTGCACCTCACAACTCTTGGAGGCTGGTACCATTATTCCCATTTTATAGATGATAGAACAGTCTCAGAGAGTTCGAATAACTTGCTAGTAAATATCTGAGGCCAGAGTCAAACTCACGTCTCCAAGTCTAACCCTTGCTCTGTCTGTTGCCCCAGGTCTAGTCCCTCTCAAAGACTAGACCTAGAACCCTCCTCACCTCAGAAGCTACTTCCACGCATGGAGGCTCTACCTCTTACTCAAGCCAATCAATCAACTTTTATTAAGTGCCTACTATGTGCAAGGTACTGTGCTAGGGAAACAAGACAAAAATGAAAGAGTCCCTGTCCTCAAAATGCTTACATTCACTTTAACAAAACTTTCTGAGAAAAAAATGCCTTAGTGTCCTATTACCAAGTGCCTTTGGAGAGGCTAATGTGGACACCAAGGCTCCTGCTCCAGTATCGAGGGTCTGCCCCTCACCCCATTCTCTTTCAGATGATGGATGTGGAGGCCTCTTATCTCAGAACCTAATGTCCCATGTAAAGGCACTACCTATTCCTTCCCTACTCCCACCCAGGTATGAGGTTTAGCTGAGTCTGAACAATGATAAGACGAAGGAACTAGGGATTCAAAGAGAGAGTAGAATTAAAATATGAAGTCGTTGAGGGCCAGGACTGTTATTATTTTTTTTCTTTGTCTCTGCAGGGCTTAGTACAGTGCCTGAAATACATTAGGTGCTTAATAAATGCTTGATGATTGGTTAAATAGAGTACACAGGTATGTATGGCCAAATGTAGGGCCAAGATTGTGGTGGGAATAAGGATAATGGTCTGGGGGAAGTGAAGGTCCCTCTGAGAAAAACATCTTAGCCTTTGCTACCCTCTGGCACCCAGATATGAGTCCTCTCTCTGCTTGATCTCTCTGCTTGATCTGCCTTGGTCTCACTCCATGACCTTGTTTGAGTCCAGAGTCTTAGATTCTAGTTCTAATTAAGAACCAAGTACATGATAAGTGTGTGAAGCATCTCCTGTGCATCATGCCTTGTTTGGGATGTCAGAAATGGCACTGAATATGATTTTACCAATCCAAATACTCAATCCAATGATCCCAACTGCATCAGCTACAGTGATGTGCTGATAAATATTTAACAATAGGCTCTCCAAAAAAGCAGGACAAATGTTTATACCTGCATTATTAACATTCTCTCTATCACTTTCATAAGTCTAGAAATCAACCATCTAGAAATCAACAAAACAATAAATCAGGCCCTGATTTGTAGCATTTGATGAGTTGATGATTTCTGTGAAGTAAATGCTCACACAGAAATTTAATAATTGGCTCTCAGGAGTCAGTTTGAGCTAGCTGGCTCCATCACACCAACTCTTGGGGAATGGCGCAAGATGAATAGACTGATATTGCTTATCCTTATCAAAAGATCCTGGAGAGTAGGCATCACAGTCCATGGTGCTTCCTCCACTTCCTGCCACCTTCTTACCTATGATTCAGCCACCATCTGCCAAGGCTACGAAGAAACAAAGCCCCTTTGTCTGCTATCACTCCCACCCTCTCATCCTTGGCCCTTCCCTCTCCCTATCCTTCTCTGCCTCTCCTTCCATGGTGCCTTCTATAGCACCCTCATCCCATTATTCAGTTAAAAATCATTCTTCCACCTTCTTCTTCTTCCTTCACACGACTTCATGGAACCTCGGTTCCCTCTGAAAGATAAGACATTCCTGACCTCCTTTGGTAATCATGGCCGCTCCTTCTCTCAAACCTCTAAGAACTCTGAGCCAGGAAGAAAAGGAAACCTACTCTTAGCTCTTCATGAAAACTTGAAGAACCTTTCTCTAGCACCATCCCTCAGCAGGCTCTCCTTTGTGGTGTACTATTTGTCTAAATCATTCTTAGTGAGGTCACAAATTGGGCTCTAGATCTCTTTCTAGAATCCTTTCTCAGGAAGTTTAGTACCTGGTTCAGAGTCCTCCTTTCTATCCCAACTCTTACCCTCATACTTAGGATAGTTAGGGATTTCAAGATACACACTGATATCCTTCCTCAAACCCCCTGGTCTCCCACTTAAAAAACTCTTCAACTTTCATGGCTACATTTTCACTCCACTCCAACTGCAGGCCTGGCTACACATTAGATCTCACCATTACCTACAGTTGTGTTCTCTTCCAGGAACTCTGATATTCCCTCTTCATTAGAGCTATAACCATTCTATTTCTCTGCTTTATTGCTCCTAAATCTATTCTTTGTTATCACAATGATTTCTAGTTTATTCATTCATCCCAGTCTATCACCTTTTTTCTCATCACAGTTTATGTTCTAGAATTGATCAGGTAACTGTGTACTATACTCATTCAAAAAGCATTTATTAAGGTTCTGGAGGAAAAAGTGGGACTGGTGACTTTGCACAGCCTTCCCTTACTTAAATCCAATTCACTTGCATGTCTTGGCATTAGCTCCCTGATGTTATAGTTCTCTTCTAGAACAAGGGATAAACATTAAGCATTTGTTATGTACCAGGTCCTGTGCTAAGCACAGAGGATACAAAAAGTGACAAAAACAGTCACACTTTCACGGAGTTTATTTTCTAATTCTCTGTTCTTGAGTCCCTTATTCCTATGTCCTACTGCTATTCATAAGCCAACTAAAGCCTATGTTTGGGTTACCCACCTCTCCTGCCTCCTCCATCAGTCTTTTCTGCTCCTATTCTCATGCTGCTCTATGCTGTCAGGAGAGAACACTCACCCATGCTGACTGAGGGCACTACATATTTACACAATCTGACTTCAGCTGGACCCTCAATGCTGCATGACAATTCACTTATTCTCCCTGTACTGACCCTCTCACATCCCCTGCTATATAAAGGTATGGTTATAACAATCCCCCTATCCTTGAGCCCCCTGATGCCACCCTTCCACCACTCCCTCAACAGAACTCCAGACTGTTTTACTGAGACAAATCCATCCACTGTAAGCACACCGACAGCTTTTGATATGATCAGTTTTCCCTTCTCTCTTCAATATTCTCTCTGTCTTTGGCTTATGTGGCATAGCTTTCTCTTTGACCTCCTCTTGGCAGCCTAACCATTACTCCTCATTGTCCTATGCTTCCTAAACGTGGTTTTTCTCCAAGACTCTATTCTAGGCCTTCTCTCTTTAACTTCTCAGTGATCTCTGTTGCTCCCATCATTATCAACTCTACATAGATGCCTTCTCTCTCCTGACCTTCAGTTCCCGTATCACTTGGTCTAATCTGTTGGACATCTCTACCTGAATGTCTCATCAGTATCTCAAATCTCAACATCTCAGACAGAATTCATTGCATTCCCTTAGTCTACCTCTTCTTTGAATATGGAGCTTTTCTTTCTGTCAACCTCCAAAGAGGTTATGAAGAGCAGTGGGATCTCCAGGTCAAAGTATATGTTCATTTTAATGACATTATTTGAATAATTCCAAATTGTTTTCCAGAATGGTTACACTAATTCATAGGTACACAAACAATGCACTAATGTCCCTTTCCATAACTCTTTCCATAACTCTTTCATAACTTTTCTTTCCATAACTTTCCATAACTCTTCCAACATTGTCTATTTCCATATTCTGTCAGTTTTCCCTATTTGCTGCATATTAGGTGAATCCTCTGAGTTATTTTGATATTAATTTCTTATCATTAGTAATTTGGATCATTCTTCCACATGGCTATTAATAGTCAGCAATTCTTCATTTGAGAACTCTTCATTTATATCCTTTGACCACTTCTCTATTGGGAAACAAGATGATCCTTAAAATTACAAAGTATTATATAAACACTGCTAAAAAATTAAGATGAAAGAGTGTTTCCGGTAGGTCACCCCTATATGAATTGACAAAACAGAAATGTGAAACTGAAAAACTGAGGCCCAGATCCCTGACAGTGGTTATCTCATTAAAGTTCCATAATTTTGTTGGGTCCACTGGACTTATTTTTCTTTACTTTACTTCTGGGTAGCTCAAACAGTTTAATCAGGTGAAAAGATCACTACTACCAAGGCTCAGAAAAGCCTGTGAGAAGTTAGAAGGGCATTCAGTGCTGAGGCAGCCTGAGGACTTTCAGTTTAAATAGTGGAGGCATGGACCAGTCTCGAAAAGAAGAGGCCTCCAACACCTAAATTCTAAGCGAGTTAGAAAGAAGTAATGTAATCAAGCCAGAGGACAAGATCAATGTCAGATTTGATTGTTACTATTAACAACAACAAAAAAAAGAACCAGTCACAAAGATATATGTAATAAACATGGATTAAATACTTATTGTGGAAAGTACAATGCTAGGTGCTAAGGGGACAATGCAGAAGATACAAAGATAAGTTTTAAGAATACTGCTCCTCCTCAGGTGTTTGCAGTGTAGGAGGTGGAAAACATGATAATGTATACAATTAAGTATAAAACAAAACAGAACATAAATATATACAAAAGGCTTAAATTCAGAGGAGACAGAGATCACTTTCAGGACAGAGAGAGGTCAGGAAACATTACATGAAGCTTCTATTTTGAACTGGGTCCTTGGCTTCTCAAGTTCAGAATTTTAATTTTATCCATTCACTGAGGTTTAATTTTCTGGAAAGAATCTTCCCTTCATCTTATTGCTAATACTTATATGTTTATAATGTCTACAACACTGTAAATAACTGTGCTCCTCTATTTTAATAAAAAGTTGTATTTTTGTGAAAATAAAAAAGAATAACGATTGATACTCTATCCTAAGTCCTGGGCTTATTTCAGAACTGAATCATCAATTGCAGCAGTTATTCTGTTCTGCCACTAGATGGCGACTGTGCATTGGATCTGCTTATATAGAAATTGTACACAAATTGTTCCATTAAAAGGAGTAGGCATTTACAATTTTAAAAGCTATTCATTTTCACATTCTCATTTTGAACAACCTTGTATAAGCAAACATAATGCAGCGATTAGCTCTTAATATGTGCAATTACAATTTCCTTCAGGGCAATCATCTAAAGAATTAGGAATCTAAGTGCCTTCAGGCTCTTCTCTCTATTCCTCTACTCTAGTGTATAATCAGGACAGCTAGGTGGCGCACTGAGTGCCAGGCCTGAAGTCAGAAGACTTCTCTTCCTAAGTTCAAATCTAGCTTCAGACACTTACTAGCTGTGTGACCCTGGGCCAGTCACTTAACCCTGTTTGCCTCAGTTTCCTCATCTGTAAAATGAGCTGGAGAAGGAAATGGCAAATCACGCCAGGATCTCTGCCAAGAAAACTCCAAATGGGGTCACAAAGAGTCAGAGACGTAAACAAAAAGCTTACAATCCACCAGGAAACAATAGTGTCCACTTAATTAAACTTAAGTATCCCCATTGAAGCACCTACCTTTGAAAACAGACTGCCACAAAGCTCTGGTATTCTTGCTTATTAGGCCTTGTTCATAACTGGTTTTCAATAAAAGCCAAGCCTCTACCTGGTCCTACTAGCAGGAGAATACTATTAAAGACTCAGGTACCTTAAAAGGAAAGTAGCTTAGGAAAGCCACTGGTTAAATTTTCAATGGGAACATTTTACACCTCAGAAATCAGTAAATGCTACAAATCACAGTTTGATTTATTGTTTTGCTGATTATAGACTCAAGAAACTGATGGAAAACACACTAACAACACAGATTAAGCTTGAAAGTGAGTCCTACTTTTTGAAGAGTTGGTTGTTTAACATTTACCAGCAGACCCCTGATTAAAACCCGTCTAAGCAAATAACCTCCTTCTAAAGATCAGGAAAATGAGGCCCAAAGAGTTTAAGTAGCTTGCTCAAAGCACGTAGTAAAGAGCAGTCAGTCTTGGACTCCAAATGCAATATTCTTCTCACTATGTCATGTTCCTTCTAATTTCTTAATACTGGCTTTGCAACTGTCTTCTACTCACATATGAGCTAGGTATCTTCTTTGCTAATCAACAGAAGAGGACGTGAACCCAAAGCATGAGCTACTTTTGATTCCTTAAATATTTCTCCCACCTATATGCTCTGCTCTTCTGCTGTATAGAACTACCAGGGCTGAGGAACCTGCGGCCTCCAGGCCACATGTGACTCTCTAGGTCCTCAAGTCCAAACTTCTGTAAAGTTTGGATTCAGTCAAAGGGTGACACTTGAGGACCTAGAGGGCCACATGTGGCCTGGAGCCAGCAGGTTCCCTACACCTGGGCTAGACCATAGTCATAAACATGGAATCAAGCCCTACAACTGTGTCACTCACTGTTATTTTATAGGTTTGGCTATCCAAACCTATCCAGGTCAGTTCTAAAGAGATTATTGATTTTTCTCCTAAGAACTTTGCTTGCCTTTAAAGCAAGTTAGCTGTATGGTATTAGACACTGGGGATTCTGACAAAGAAAGAGGGAAGAGTTGTACACCTGAAAGGGACAGGACTGCTCTTAGCTATAGATAAGTGCCTGAGCACCTTCAGAAGTATCAAGATGTTTCCTTAATGATAGTGATCCAGAGGAGGCATGGTAGTTGAGACAATCATATTTGAATGAAATTAGTGCAAAGATTCCTGGTGCGAACAAGACAAAGACAGAGAGAGAGAGAGACAGACAGACAGAGACAGAGACATAGAGAGAGACACACACAGAGACAGGGACAGGGACAGAGAGAGAGAGATTAGGAAAGTAGCTTTATATATGACCGACAGAGAGTGGCAAAGTATGCAGCAACAGAAGAATGAACCTAGACATGATGGGATGTGAAGAGTACTACAGGAAGTAGTCTAGTATGCACTGAAGACTGAGGAAGATGATGTGGGTGATGAAACTTAGAGTGAGGGTAACTAAGGTCTTGCCCCGAGGGTGCTGAAATGTAGAGGAAACACCCTCTAAATGTTACTTACAGTCCTTTAGACATCCAAAACCAACTCAGTCTAGCACCTAGTTAACAATTAGTTAAAACAGGACAAAGTGAGGTCCCTCCACAGGAGATCATCCATGGTCCAGGGTCACACTGCCATCAAACACCAGTTTCCCTCTCCTGCTGCAATTCTTCCACCCCTATTGAGGAAACTGTGTTGTCTTGGTGTCTCCAACCAATCTCCACTCACTTTCCAAACTAAATTTTTCTTTAAAAATTGTCGAAGGAATATTTTCTATTGCTTGACCCTAGATGAAGAAACTGGAACTTATGGCTCTGCCTCTCACATAGTTATATCACTTTGAGAGCAAGGCTGAAAAAAGTACAAATAGATTCTGTGTGTCTGAATGTCACATTTCTGAGGGAGCTATAGTTTCTAGATGTGGAATAAAAGGGACAGCTGATGGAGGAAGAAGGAGCAAGCAGACCCAGAGCTCAGAGCATAAGTGAAATCACTCTAAGTATGACTGGGCCTGTGACAGATAGATCACAGGAACATAGGATTTGGGAGGCAGAAGAATTTAGACGGCATCTAGAACAATCCTCTCTTTTCACAGAGAAGGAAACTGCAACCCAGAGAAGTGATCTGATGAGTGCCTGAGATAGTGCCTTAGGGAATGAAGACCTGGCTAACTAAGGGGATAACAGGAAGCTTTTCCTCAGTGATATCTGGCCTTGACTGCCTCAGCTCTGGGGCTGCAAACAGCTTGTATTTTCTAATGCTGCTTCTCCTCTCTTAGCTTTGCTTGCCTCTCGCCCATGGATAGATGCAGCAAAAAAAGCCATTTATCGAGTCTCTATATTTACAAACATAAACCCTGTAATTGTCTTTTTTGTGCATGTCCAGTCAGTAAGGAACGATCTTCTATTTTTTTAACCTGCGCTCTTTGAAGTCAACTCTATTACTTAGAATTTATACCAAATTGCAAATTGCATCCTCGATATTTGGAGTAACAAATATCTGTAGACAGACTATTGCTTTGGGAGCCAGAGAACATGGGCTTGAATTTCAGTTCTACCTCTTTCTATACACCCCTATAACACCCCCATACATATATGTGTATGGGCTGTGTATACATGTGTGAACATGCATGTATACATATACATAATACATGCCTATAAAGAGATACATATTTATACCACACATACATACAAACATACATACATGTGAATATATGTATGTGTGTGTCTATATAAGCCCTGGGAGACTCCAATTCACTTTGTCCCATTGATTTCTAAAGATAAATTCAAACTTCAAAAACTCAATAGATATTGACTAACATTGCCAACTGATACCTGTGTGACTTGCACAAGTCACCTCTCTGAACCTCAGTGTCTCATTGGTGAAATGTGGGTGTCAGACTCAAGAAACTCTAAGGTCCCTTTCAATCTAAACCAGTGTTCCCATCACAATTATGAACTCCACCAAGGAGAAGAGATTTGACCCATCTTGGCCCATGGCTCATACCTCTTTCTTTCATCACAGTCTAGGTCAGATATTGCTGAGCCATTGGGATGCTGACAGAGCACAGGCAGACGCTGCATCTCCTGGGCACGGCCCAAACACTGTCCAGATGAACACTGAAATGGAAAAAATAAGCAATGTCCTAAAAAAGGTTGAAGCAAGTTAGCCTTCCATTAACGTATTGGTTAGCTGTTTGGGCTGAGTTTATATGCACTAGAAATTATTCAAGCTACATTATGTGAGGTCCAATAGGTTTCATATTAAATCAGTACTGTAGACACACATATTTATCCCAATGCTCCCTTCTGCTTGGAGAAAAGTAGGTGATCACAAATACTCTATGCACAAACAAGCAGTGTGTGCTCTGAACTGCATAGCCTTGAATTGGAAGTGGGGAAAGAGAATGGCTGGATGAAAATTTTCCTATACAAAAGTGTCTCTACTGCCACATCCCCTTAGAGGGATATGCATAAACAAAGAAGTAAATAAATAGTTGTGTGACATAAATATATATTGTGAGTATATGTATGTGGTGTATATGCATACACACATAAGCGTCATACATATATATGCTCCAAAGCACACACACAGAAACATGTATATATTTATACCACATGTGATTTATTCCATAATAAACATATACACTTCAATACATATATGATGTATACGCATGCACATACAGACATTATACATGCACGCACATAATAATTTATATCATATAAAATACACATTGTGTACATGTATATATAGATGTGTGCATCCTGTTTACTTTTCATTTTGTTATACTGATTTCTAAAGGTGAAGTCAAATGTTAAAATCTCAATGGACACTAATTAAACACTCTATGTTCAGAGTACTGGGCTAGCAGTATGAATCTTCAGATCAGAAAATTATATTATTTAATACAGACCAAGGTGATTTTCTTCTAGTGCTAACCAGACACAAAGTCATGAGAATGGATGGATTACCTGGATCCCTAGCTGAACTGCCCATTCACCACAAGCTTGACCCAAACAACGTTTTCGGCCCAAAGGTCGATCTTTATGGGCACAAGCATTTGGAGACATCACCTGCACACCACCACTGGCTTTTACCCGTTCACAAGTTATCTGACGATGCCGAAATCCATTCCCACAAGACACAGAACACTCTGACCAGTTACTTGTCAGCCACCTAGGGAATGCGAGACAAAAGATTTTAGAATGGAGGTAAGGGATGTGCTAGGGTTACAGAATGAAACGTTATTATTTTCAGAAACAAAAAAACTCTTTGGTAACTCTAAGAGCATCAGGGGTCAAGAAATGAATTTCACTTCAAGACATGCTGAATGAACATTTACTATTATGCCGGAAACTTAAGGCAATACAATGACAAATAAGGCACTGGTTTTCTGTCCTCAAGGAGCTTCTAATCTAGTAAGAGAGACAAAGTATGTATAGAAATAACATCTGGTCCAACCCTTTGGGCAGATTATGAAACAAAAATCCATAGAGGTAAAGCTACTTTCCTAAGTTCAAACAGATGATGGCAGAGTCAGCTCCCTGCGTCTGGCAAGGTCCTCCAGAGGCAGTGGGAAGACTCACTGGAGGCTACCAGACAAAGGCTAAAGGATGAGCTGTTAGGGATGTTCTAGAAGGAATTCTTGTTCAGATAGGGCCTGGACCAGATGCCCTCTGAGGTCCTTTCCAACTCTGAGATGATCTGATCAGTAGGGTGGGAACAGTGAAAAGAACTCAAGGATGGCAGATAAAGCTTTGCTGAAATAGTTCTCTAGGGATCAGATGGCGAATGGTGAGAAATGAAGGCAGGAAAGTGGCTTCAGTTCACTGAGAAATAAAAGCACTGAGATTCTCCTTTTCGAATTGAAGGTGAACATTGGAGCTAAGCCGATGTTCACCTAAACATTCTAAAGTATCTTGTCTGTGACCAAATTGCCTGGTAATTGCATTCTTAAATCGAACTTTAAGAAAGATTCACATTCTTTACATTGTGTCCTGGAGCCTATTAGTGCAGGAGATGGGTGAGGAGGGGGGGTCCTCCTGAAGAGACTCTTTAAAAGAAAGAGTGAAAACTAAAGATTAACAGACACAAGAGTGAATGCACCTTGGAGGGCAGTCTCGCCTATTACAGGGCTGGACCAGATTCTGTGGCTTCTGGAGGTGATCACAAAAGGTCTCATTGACTTTTTGTCTTTTTGTCGTCACGCACTGGGGTCTCTGAATGCGGCTTCCCAGGTTGCCACAGGTAGCAGAGCAGTGTGTCCATTCACCAGGCTCCCAATTATATTCTGATGAAAAAAAAAAAGAAAGAAATGTTGCCACAAACTCAACTTAGAAACAGTGACTGGGTGGCTCACTATGATATGGCCTACAGACATTTGGGGGACTAAATTTTATATCAGTCTCCTTTACACAATTGGGTCTTAAGGATGCACAAATGGAAGACATCTTTCCTCCCCCTCAAAAGTGCAATGGACTATTTTCAATATTATCCTCCTTCTCCTGCTTTCATATATCTACAGTCAGGTGCAGGAGCCAAATGGGGCCCACTGGAAGACATCCATGTTCTATTACCACAGAATGGGAAAGAGGGACTATGGTGAGCCAACCAGATGTCCTAGAAAAATCCCAGAAGGTGTAGCTATTAACCACTGGACCTCCTACTCAGATATCTTGTCAGAACACAGGAAGGGGAAAAACCAGAGAGTTGCAACTTCTGTTAAAGCCACTGTCCTGGGAAGGATTTGGAGGCAAATCCCACCTTCTTAGCCAACAGCTCTCGGGATTTTAAGCATTGGACAACAGGACTCTGGGTTGGCCAAAGTCCACTGAATCAACAGAGACAATTTGGCTTATGAGGGGACAACAGATATAAATGAAACCTCAAAAGCATACAAAATTTGGGGGGCTTCTAGCTCCATACAAACATGCAGCATGAATCCATTAAAAATAATGTGTATAAATCAAGGATATAATTCTTAACAGTAATCCTAAAGACACAGTCGTGTAAGTATTTCTACAAACAGGATGGAATGAGATCATCTCTCCTCAGGCCAGCTGGGCCTACCTTGCTTGACACAAGGCCACACAGGTTTCCCAGATCCAAATCAGGCTCAGAGAGAGGGAAAGGAAGAGGAAAAAGGAGATAGAGGTAGAGGCTACTGCTTACTCCTTGTTCCAGAGGAGGGAGAAAGAGATAGGGGAAGGTGGAGGGAGTGCAAGGTTGCTTGGGGCTCTTCTGCCTCTTAGAAGAGAGGTGGAACAGTGTTCCCTAGGAGGGGAGAGAACGCTGAAAATTCTTTCTACTACTTCAGGGCTAGTCAGGCCATGTTTAGTAACTTCACTTTCCCTGAAGACTTCATATATGCCCCACTCCCCTGAGAACTGTAAACAAAACCATCCTTTCTGCATTGTGTGTTCTATGATCTGAAGATTGTTGTAAAGGTGTTGTACCCCTGAATCAAGGAGGTCCAATATGTTAATAATAGAAAGTTTCTTCCTTAATCCAGCCACATGAATCACTGTTGTTTCCCTCCACCCCTATCCCAACATGCTTTCTCAGAACTATTGTTCTGGCCAGAGCTAAGTGGGGTCAGTCAGTCAGCCACAACAAGGACTTATAACAAGAATTTGTAAAGTGCTTTCTACATACCAATGTACCAGACACTGGGCTAAGCATTAGGGATACAAGAAAGGCAAAACTCCATCCTCAAGGAGCTCACAATTTAATGGGCCAAGCCACAGTGTATATAAAAGATGTGTACAGGGTACACCGGATGCAATCTCAGAAGGAGGGCACTGATGGGAAGTAGGAAAGGTTTCTTGCAGAAGGTAGAATGTGAGCTGAGACCTGAAGGAAGCAAGGAGGCAAAGACAAGGATTCTGCAAGGCATAAGGGTGAGCCAGTGAAAAGCCAGTGAGTCAGGAGACAGGAGTATTGTATCAGAGGAGTATCACAAAGGCTAGTGTCACGGGATTGTAGAGTACATGGAGAGAAGTGAAAGTAGAATACTGGAAAGGTAAGAAGGGATCAGGTTGGGAAAGGCTTAAACCCCAAAAGAGAATTTTATTTGGAGGTAATAGGAAGTCACTGGAGTTTAATTAAGCAGAGGAATGACATGGTCAGAACTGGGCGTTAGGAAGACCACTTTGGTATTCTGCTGGAGAATGCACGGGAGTGGGGATAGACTTGAGACAAGGACACTAACCAGAAGGCTACTGCAATAGTTCAGGCATGAGGAGTTGAGGGCCTGCCAAGAAGTTAGAAGGTGAAGATTTATCATTTGATAGCTACCACATTGCGAAGATAGGGTTATTTTAGGATCTATAGGAATAATTAAAAAGTGAAATTGGTCAATATTTTGTCCATTTTAGTTTCTATATTTAGTAGCAGTTGCTCCTTACATGAGTTATTTGATAAAAAACTATCTGCTATACTCATAGAGGAAAGAAACAGGCAATTTATAGAACTTATAATTCCTAATGAAGTTTGTTAGAGGGTTTTTCCCTCCAGCAAGTAGAGGTCTCAGGAGGACTGCAGAGAAGACTGTATTGCTTCAGTTCCTCTGGTTCTTGAATTAGGGCTCTACTAGTCATCTGGGCAGCGAAGGGCTATGTAGTCTTGGATTAACTAGTTAGGGGAGGGGAGGTTCCAGATGGCTCATAGGGGTCACAGCACCAAAGATGAGTCCATGGCTTTTGCCGTTTATTCAGAAGAGGTTCAATATCTGATAACCATCAGAAATGTTTTAATTATCTAGTTCCCAAGGATACTAGGGAAGTGATAAGTTAGACAGGAGAGCAGATTCAAGACCAAATTGCTCATCATTCTTAACTCTATTCAGGATGCTGAAACCTATTATTTATTGGAACTAGGAGGAAATTATACAAAACTTCACAATTTTAGGAAGAACTTGACAAGATCCTCCAAACTAAACTAACATATTCCTTGAAACTCAGTGACTTCAGTATTCTGACCAAGCACAGAGCAAGAGAAAAATAAACACTCTTTTTGAATATATGGTTCAGGATTAAGAAAAGAAGGAAAATACTCAGAGGATTCATGTCTGTATGCATAAAATGAATCTGACAGAATTTAAGCTCCTTGAGGGAAAGGGCTATTTGAATTTGGTCTTTGTAGACCTGGTGCCTACCACAGTGCCTAGAATACAGTAAGCACATAAGAGGTGGTTGACTGAAGAGAATTAGGAGACATTTGGAGAATACCATATTATATCATAAAAAGTGGAATTGACTGTACCTTAGTCAGAAAAGGACTGAATACAGCATGATCACTTAAGAATCAGTTAGCCATGTATTGTAAGTTCACTGACTAATTAGAGTAGGGGGTCCTTATGTCAGAGATCCCAATGACAGTTTAGTAAAGTTTATGGATCCCTTCCCAAGATAATGCTTTTATATAACTGAAGGAAATGATAAATTTTACTTAGAGGTTATTGAAAATAAGGATGTAATTTTTTTTAGATCAAAGTTCATAGACCCTCTGAAATCTATCCATAGACTGACCCCAGGTTAATAAATCCTGAATAAGTGCAAAAGTCAAAGTAAATATCAATTTAGAAAGTAGGATAAAAGTGAAAAGGAGCCACCAGGTGAAATTATAGTAGTTCCAATATAATCTATTTAAACAAGCGAGAATGTTAACTCTTTTGGGGGCAGGGAAAGCTTTTGTCTTTGTATCTACTATTTGTGGTGCTTGACACATAAATACTAAATGCTTGCTCCCGAATGCTTGTTGATCTGATTTCATCTGAATTGAGAGGAACATTAACATAAATTTTGGAAACTAAGAGACATCTCAGCAGTTGGAGTTACCAGGAAAAAATAGTGACAAGCAAAAGATTACACAGACAAGTAGAATAAACTGTAAGTTACAAGTGGAATATTTTACCATTCTTTAATCTATAAACAACTAGCTCACTGCCAGGGAGAAGAGGCTAAACTTCACAAGGGTATTAATACGAAGCAGAAAAGGGTCTCAGTTTATCAACAGAACTATGTATAAATATTTATATGAATGTATACAGTCTCCCTTGAGCAATATGAATTTGTTTCTATTCATAAAGGATGACACGGTTATAAAAACTCTAAAAAGCAAACATATCCTTATTTACATCATGAAAAGGGAAACTGTGGCTACTAACCATCCACTATTGAATATTCTGTGGTAGTCACAGCTTAGCTGACACCAACACCACTGCCAATGGTACTGGAGACTGAAAGGCTCCTAATCATTCTGCAGAGGATGCTTTAAATAGTTTTGACTTTCAAAAATGGCCAACATGTAGAGAAAGATTGTGGGGTATTTTAAACAGGCAAGAGATTTACCAGAAACAATGACTACAGGCTAGTAATAATTCTATTACTGAACTAAAATGAGCTTCATATTAATGGACTGAAAAATAATTATAGGAAAAATTTTTTGAAACTGGCTAAATCCTATTGCAGTAATAAGGAGGACTATAAAAGACTATGAATTTTGTGTTGTTTATGGAGGTGAATTTATGTGAAAGGTCTACTGGAAGTTTGCTGTTGTTTAGTCATTTTTCAATTGTGTCTGACTCTTTGTGACCCCATTTGGGGTTTTCCTGGCAAAGATACTGGAGTGGTTTGTCATTTCTGTCTCCAGTTCATTTTACAGATGAGGAAACTGAGGTCAACAGGGTTAAGTGACTTGCCCAGGGTCACACAGCTAGTAAGTGTCTGAGATAGGATTTGAACTCAGGTCTTCTACACTATAGGCCCGTGCTCTATTCACTATGGCCCTTAACTAAGTAACAGATAAATAGCTGGATATGAAAAGCTTCTGTCAAGATCAGGGCCTGTTGATGAACATCAGAAAAGATATGAGGAAAAGGATTCTGCAATAAGTCCAAGGCATAATTGCATACTGGGCCTATAAGCAAGTAAGACAAAGAGAGAAAAATTAACTGAAAGAACAGTAGTTCCTATTTTCAGAGCATTTTAAGGTTTTTAAAGCTATCTCCAGCACAGAAGCACCAGAAGAAAATAGTCTAAGTATTCTCCATTATTGAGGATGTTCAGGTTTCATGTAACCTTAGAAAGACCCAGAGAAAGGGGCCTCAGTGGCATTTTGTTAAAAATTAGTCATATCCATTTTCGATGATACACCCAGGAATATGTATTTTCTCCCACCCTTTCCAAACTAATGAACTACGTAAGAATGAATGCATGGACTCTGCTGAACTTAGGTATATCTGTGTGTGACATCACATGTATACGCATATACATGCAAACTAAGAAAAGGCTCTTACATATTTTCAGACTTATAAAGTCTCTAAGTTAGCAGCTGAATATTGACTAATGGATCTCTGAAAACCAGAAGGAATGTCCATGGTGGTTGGTGTTAACACCCTCTCAAGACCTGTGAAAAGCACTGATAAAGGGCCCAGAAGTCACTGTCCCAGGCACTGGGCATACAAAGACAGCTCCTAGCCTCAACAAGTTTACATTCTACTTTGCAGTGCTCATTTTGACATCATTAATTTCAGAAAATGAGAGTTTAGTCAGAGAAAGAAGGATCAGATAATTAGGGTAACTCGAGGTGTATCCAGAAATACAATTCAATTCAAATCTTACTTTTGCCAGATCAGTAAATCCACTCCTAATCTAAACGACAGATTTTGTGCCTTATAGTGTCTCAATAATTTGCCATTGAGAACACTGAGCAAAATGAGGTGAAAATGGGGATTTTCTTTAGAAATTAGATGCTAATCACTCCCAATAATTATACTTCTCATAGTTAGTCACCATTCCAAATGATTTTTCTCTTCTCTTCTGACACTTGGTAACAGATGAGGTACTACATGATGTTGACAGATTTTTATGTGATCACAGAAGGAGCCAGATTTAGCTGTAATAACCAAAAATAATTGATAGCTACCAGCTGTGTCCACAGTCTCCCTCAAACAGCACATAATGAGTTCTTTAGCTTATTGTTTTTCAGGCTTTGCTTCTTAGTTCTGAGTTTTTTGTTTTAAACTGCACAAAGCGCTATTTGCAAAGTAAAAACAGTTAAATTTATTGACTGTCACTGTGGCCTGGAGACTGTTTATTTAAGTAGAGCAGCACCTGGGTCCCGACAGGGCAATCCCCTTGCTTTGCCCACTTTTGACGAGGTCCTCTCTGGTTTCTTCATCTCTTTAAAAATTCTTAAATGATGAGCCATCTGAAGGGTCAGAGCACATCATTATAAGTCTTAATAACCCAAGAATTTTTATTAAAATTACCCATCAATATAGTATTACAATAGGGACCTGGAGACCTTTGCAACCTAGCTGTTTGTCTTTGGGCATTAGGGGTGGGAGGGACAAGAACCTGCAACAAAGATTCCAGGATCTGACTCCCAGGAGGATCAGGTTTGGGGCTTTCAGTTTTTGGTTTGGGGAGGGAAAGAAAGCAGGGGGTGTGGTGTGAAGGATAAGGAGGCAAGGACTTGAAGGAGACAGAGCCCCTGATCAAAATCATCTCCCCAGCACATTCTACCAACTGAAGGTTAATTGGGATCAACTAGGCTGGAGTGTTAGATCTCTGCATCATTTGCACCTTAGTGTCAAGGCTACTTTAAAATCAGATCAATACCAAGTTTAGAAGTCTCAATGAATAGGAGCTGTTTTGGAGGTGTGGGTGAGGAGAGGGGGTAAGTGTTGCTTGCTCCAGGTGACAGAGTGTCTTGGGAGTGGGTTGAGTTCAGGGGTTAGTGATTATTAATAAGGAGATGGGGGAGGAGGTATGTCCGTGTGGTGGTGGTGGGGACAACAACAAGGGAGGGCTGCTGACAGCAAGAATTTAAGCATCATCACCAGGGTAGCTGAAGCCAAGATCCAACATTCTGAGGAATTAGGAACTTAGGAAGAATAGGAGGGTGAGGGGAGTTTGCAGAAGTCCTGTGTGGTGAGCTTTTATTTAATGGACTACTACATGCTTTTTTGCTTTTCTCCACTGATCTAAACATCTCTAATACTGGGACTGCCGAACTTGAGTACTAGGAGAGGATGGAAAAAGAAGGCCCTGGACCTATGTGCCAGCTTGGACTAAACTCCCATTCTTATACCATTCTCTTCTTATTCATTTTCACTCTAACTCTATCTTCATTATGGAGACAGATATTTGCAGGGGTCCCTATGTTTGGCTTTCCAACTCAACCTTCTCTTCTTATATCAGGAGAAGGCAGTGGGGATGACAATGAGGCACCCCTTTCAGAAGTGTTGGGGAGATAAGAAATACCTCATTTACAGGGGCTATACACATGAGGGTCCAGTGTGGACATGGCCAGAGGGAGAGTAAGGTGGAAAACAATTGTGTATTTTCTTCTCCTTTTGGTAAATAGCTCCTAAGGGAGTATTTGAGCTACCAATGACAGCTTCAAGATTCAAGCTCATGGAAGCAGGCCTCAGAAAACTGCTGTACTCTGAATCATTTTACCAGTGTAGGACCAACAGGTATCATTAGAGAGCACAATGGCACTAG
This sequence comes from Pseudochirops corinnae, assembly GCA_028646515.1. Classification (NCBI taxonomy): domain Eukaryota; kingdom Metazoa; phylum Chordata; class Mammalia; order Diprotodontia; family Pseudocheiridae; genus Pseudochirops; species Pseudochirops corinnae. Next base: position 117,877,784 of record CM053589.1, read on the forward strand.
CCATAGGCTATTTTAACCTTTTGATTAAAATAGTCATGGAATAACATAAGGTATTCTGATCAATTAAAAGTTCCAAGGTACCAAATGTGTTTACATTTCATAAAAGAGATACATATCTGGGATGCTGAGGTTGTCTAAAGAACATTTAGCCCTCTCCCTTTATCTGGTATAAATCCTTATTTATCTGGTAAAACAAATAAATTAAATACACGAATAAACTAGAATCTTCAGAGGAGCCAACAGATGTCACATCTCAAACCTTTTACCAGATACTAGCAATCCAAATGGACTGAGGTGAGTTTTCCCTTCTTTCCAGCCATTAATAAACAGCAGTAGTAATAATAGCATCTAATATATTTGGTACACCTATGGTAACAAAACATTTTACCTACACAATCTCATTTGATCCTCACAACAACTGTGCAAGAAAGGCAAGGTACTGCAGTAGAAAAAGCTTGGAGTTCACACAATTCTTCTTTCAATCAAGTGCTACCTCCTAGAGAGGGAGGGCTTTCCTGACTCTTCCAGTTGTTACTGCCCTCCCCCAGGCAATGAAATTATTTTATATTAACCCTGTATTAACCAATCAATTGTACAGACTTATCTATTATTCCCCACCCTCATCCCCCACTAGAATGTAGGCTCCTTGAGGACAGAAATTGCTTCTTTTATTATCTTTGCATGCTGGGTACCTAGCATATAATGGGTGAATGCTTAGTGAATAAATGAATCAAGCCTTCAGTTCCATCATTTCTTAGCTTTGTGACTTTGGGCAAGTCACAATTTCTCCGAGTTCCTACTTTCTCACCTGAAAAATAGAAACATTTGCTTTATTCACCTGGGATCATGGTGAGGATGAAATGAACTAATGGATTTGTTTTTCTGCATACCATAAAGTATGCAATTCAATTCAACAAACATTTATTAAATATCTGTCATCCTGATTTTTTACATAATGGAATAACACTCAGAGAAGCAAACTAACCCATCCTATGTCATCGAACAGAAACTTGAACCCAGATCTTCTCATTATGTTCAGAGGAGAAAATAAAGGTACTTATAAAATCTGCCACTTGGGTCATCATTCCTTAAATAATAGTAAGAAGTTGAACATGTTTGGGGGAAGAATTGTAAACACAAGAAAAGAAAGAGAAGGGCATGCATTTCTTAGTAAACCTTCAATGCTGACTTTTCTCTAAGCAGAAAATGGCTTTGAGCCATTGAACAACCAACATTTGCATTGTCCAGTGAACTACTAAGAGACAAAAGTTACTTCCAGAGCTGAACCCCAGCCAAGGGACTTTCTCTCATGTCCCTGATGTTCTCAATGGGTTAGTCTTTGAAGAACCAACAAATGGTGCTTCTTTGATGTGACTGCACAGGACATCCTCAAAACTCAATAATACTACAAGACACTTATGATTGTGGTTGCTATTCCAGATGTTCTCTTCCTTTCTCTTAGTACAACGCATCCTTCTACATACAAAACTAATTTTATCAGACAACAGAGATGTTTGACAGTTATTCTATCATTCATAAAATGGTCACTAGAGATATTGTTTTACTTCTTTTGTTTTCAATGGATACATATGACACACATACCTCAAATCCCACTGAATCCATAGCTCCCAAAAGAGCTATGGCATCTACGTGACCTCACTTGAAGTGCCTTTCTTGCCAAAGACCTACTGAACTGACTATCCTTCTAGCTTGACACCCTTTTACACTCTTATTCACATTGTACTACCCAGATATTTGCTGCCAAACCAATGTCTTAGTCTGTGTTTCCTTTGCAAGGTGGGAGAGTAAGGTCTACAACAAGTAAAACAAGGCACAAGAAATCAGAGTACTTAATTGCTGATTGTCTCATCTTGAATCAAGCTGGGGAGAAGATTTAGTCTTTTTGAGACTGGACCACTATTTTGTCTTTTTTTTTCTTTTTTTTTTTTTTTGAATGGGGAAGGGAAGGCAATCAATTGGGGTTAAGTGACTTGCCCAAGGTCACACGGCTAGTAAGTGCTAAGTGTCTGAGGACTGATTTAAAGATTTGAACTCAGGTCCACCTGACTCCAGGGTAGTAGTGCTCTATTCACTGTGCCACCTAGCCGCCCCTCACTATCTTTATTATTTTATTTTAGTTTACATCATTCATTTCCACGAAATTTTGAGTTACAAATTTTCTCCCCATCTTTCCCCTACCCACCGCCCCAAAACAGCCATCCCAATGTAACCTCCCTCCCCCAATCTATTGTCTCCTATGTCTTCCCCCCTCACCCTTCTGACTTTCCGGTAGGGCAGGATGGATCTCCCAACCACA
>CM053589.1:117880600-117895600 GCA_028646515.1 Pseudochirops corinnae
ATACATATATATTTTTAACATTTGATTATAGAACTTTAAGTTCTAGATTCTTTCTCTTCCTCCCTCGTCACCCACCCCCACTGGAAGGACAAGCAATCAAATACAGGCTGAACATGTGTAATTACGCAGAACCTCTCCACACCTCACTATCTTTGTTTAAGAGAAAGGCATCATATGGCTTTCCTCTTTCAAGTCTTCCCACAACCATTTGCATGCCCCCTAGCTCTATCCACTTTCTAGTACCTTACTGATATCATTGATAGAATTATAAGAAACATCCTTCTCCACAGTCAGTTGGAAATTAATGCCTTTACTTGGCCCTGTCCTAATATTCCATCACTATGCCCTCACTATGCCCTCTGGTAAAACAAATAAATTAAATACATAAATAAACTAGAATCTTCATGTTATTAACACATCATAATATATCTTTCCTACCAAGGAGACATAGAAATATGCAGATAATACATGTTGTTAAAGGCTATATACATCACCAATTTACCTTAAAATTTATAAGAAAATACCACTTTAGAACACAGTAGTCTCATTTAAGCTGTAATCAGTGGGTAAAAACTTCATTGTGAATCTTATCCTTCATTGTGCGCGGTCTCATTTATTGGGAAAACCACTTGTCTGCTGCAATTTGCCATAAAGATATTACTGATCATGTCCAAAACTTCATCCCAGAAAATCAGGCTGAAAAGTTTTATTTTGATCAATGGAAAGGCAATCAAGGTTTAGAGCTAACTTCAATTCATCTATGTTGGCCTTGAGATCAGAAGACCTGCATGTGAGCCCTGGCCCCACCACTTATTAGGGGTTTATTTCTCTGAGGTTCTGTTTCCTCATTTGTATAATAGTACAAATATTCTTACCCCTATTTCCTCACAGACTGTTGTGAAGCTCAAATGAGAAAATGCACGTGAAAGCTCTTTGTAATTATAAAGCATTATATATATATATATATATATATGTCAGTTATTACTTAGGGGGAGGGATTGGGATTAGACCTATGATTTGGGTGAGGAAACTTAATCAATTCAGTTCAATTCTAGAGACTTGCCTGGAACTCTGAGCAGTTCAAACGACTGGTCCAGGATCACATTGCTAGAATGTGTTAGGGGTGACACTTGAACTCAAGTAATCTTGACTCCAAGGCCAGCTCTACATCCACTAGTCCACACTTTCTGTTATTATTTAATCATTATTAAATGATAAATACTTATGACGGTCTTTTAGCCAAATGCAATTTTGGTTGAAAACACCTAGCTGAAAAGAGCTAAGAATAAAAATAACTCACCTATATGGAGCATGTGTCCAGCCATCACACTGATACTTGTACTGATGTTGGATGCCATTAGGACATGTTTCTTGTTCCCTTTGGGCAAATTAACTTCCACACCTGGATACTGTGGTTCTGAAGAATAAAATGTACTTTTACCAGAAATGTTGCTAATGTATTGTTCTAGTTTGAAATTCTTACTCCTACTGACTTGCCGGATAACTACCTTTACTCATTATTCTGAACATTTACAGAAAACTCACCCATCAGTTCATGGTGCCATATATACTAGGCATGATAAAGTATACACAATGTGGGTTAGATGCTGACTCTGGCAGCAGAGTACTGTATATTTTCCAAGTATTCTTCCCAAGAGTTCAAGTTCCTTTAGGGCAGAGTTTTCCTCCCCCCATCATTTTTGTATCCTTAGTATAGTGTCTTACACACACTGGGCATTTCATTTCAACTAAATTCAACAAGCATTTTGCTATGTGCCTATTATATGCAAGGCACCATGCCATGTGCCAGGAATACAGAAATAAAAATGAAATAATCCCTGTCCTCCAGTGGTTTAAATGTTTATCAAAGCAAGTCGGGGTAGAGTGGTTCATTTTGGAAGACTGCTATAAATGTATGTGTACCGTGTAACTCTATCTATGGCTGAATGTGAGAGCCCTTTCAATGGATCATACCATGTTGTTTAATACTGTGACTTGTCTAAGAGTCAGAATGGCATCGTGTGTAGAGGGCTACACTTGGAATATGGAAGACCCAAGTTCAAATCCTGCCTCAGACACTCACCAACTGTGTGACCAAGGGCAAATCACTTAACCTCTTGGAGTATCAGTTTTGGCATCTATAAAATCTGGAGAATAATACCTGTAGTACCTATCGTAAAGGTTTATTTTGAGATTCAAAAGTGTTAATATTTGTAAGGTACACTTTAAACCACTATTTAAATGTCAGCGTGGGCTGTTATTACTGGTTATGTATAAAATGGGGGAATGGAGAATATTTGGCATCTTAGCCCATACACTCATTTTCCTTGAGTAAGGAATCAGTATAAGAATCTGCAAAGTATCTTATTCTATACGTATCGCTTGCCTGAGATAAATTATAAGAATTACACATATATAGAGAGAAAACAAGCATGTCTGAAGAGAAAAGAGACCCTTTTATGAAGATGGATCTGTAAGAAAAGGCAGTGCAATGTAGAAATGAAACAACAAAACCATGCACAGGAAAGGTCCTTGGTCAATTTGTAAAACTATTTGAGGGTCTTTGGTGGCCTCTTCTATTCCCTTTTGGCCACATATAGCCTTAATGATCTGTCTCCTTCCTTCTCCAACCTCAGGTACCTCGTTAGCTAGTACTCTGTCCTCTGCCTCTATAAAGCACCCCTCCCTTCTGTATAGTGCAGCTCTCCTCAGGCTTCCCCCTTCCCCAAGCCATTTGAACATTTCTTCTTTCCTGTTCTTATCATAATTTACCTGTCTCTCAACCTCTCTGCGTCCTATGCTTAGCCCACTGTCATGAATGAAGGCAATTTGATCTGGTAATTCACACTATGCTCCATTCAACTCATTAGCCTTGAGATTTAATGCCACCTAAAGTTACTCATTCAAAAAGTGCCCCATTCTGGTGTTTTCTCCTGTCTCTGTTTCCTCATGTGTAAAACAGAGATAATAGTTTGGACATGAACAGGAGGTTTGAAGATTTCATCAGTATTTACTCAGGACCCACTTTATGTTAAGTGTTCTAAGAGATACAAGAGGAATTTTGCCTGCTGGCTGTCCTCCATGCCTGGGATGCTCGGCCCTCTCCTTTTCTGCTCCCCAGCTTCCTTGGTTTCCTTCACAATTTAGCTCAAAGCCTCCCTTGTAGAAAAGGCCTTTCTCAGGTATCTCAGATACTAATGCCTTCTCTTTTCAAATCACTTTCACATCTCTCTCTCTCTCTCTCTCTCTCTCTCCTTCCCTCCCTCCCTCCCTCTCTCTTCCTTCTTCCCTCTTCCTCCCTCCCTCTCTCTTTCTTCCTCCCTCCCTCCCTCCCTTCCTCTCTCTACCCGCCCTCCCTCTCCCTCTCCCTTTCTCCCTCTCTCTCTTTTTCTCTCTCCCTCTCTCTCTTCCTCTCCCTCCCTCTCTCTCTTCCTCTCCTTTTCTCTCTCTCTCTCTCTCTCTCTCTCTCTCTCTCTCTCTCTCACACACACACACACACACACACACACACACACACACGTTGTTCCTCCCATTATAATGTATACTCCTCATGATCAGGTATTCATCTCCCCACCCCCGGTATCCCCAGCACTTAACACACTGCCTGGCACATAATAAGTACTTATTAAATACTGATTGATTGTTTGGTTAATAAGTGCTTCCTGACTGCTGACTGAGAACAGGTCTCTAAACTCAAAGAGGTGACAATCTAATTGATACTAACACACAATAAAAGCAATCATTATTATTATTATGGCTAACATTTTTATAGTACTTTGACCTATATTATTTCAGAGAGCACGTCATGGAAGAAGATAATGAAATGTTAAAAAAGAAGTGCCCTGAGAAATTAGAGATCAAAGAGGCCAGAGTGGTCAGGAAAGTTTTCATAGAAGAGAGGGAAGTCAACCTAGGTCTTCAAGACAGGCAGGGAAGCAAGGGAGACAGTTTAGGCTAGGGAAACCCAAAGTTATGCCTTAGTATGCAGTGTGTGCACCGGAGTAAAGGGCCTAAATGGAGTAGAGCATCTGTTTTGGAGAGTAGCAGCAAATGAAGCAGGAGAGCGGGGATAGATCTGAGTCACAAAAGGTCTGGAGAACCAGGCAAAGGAGCTTTAGACTTGATTCAGTAAGCAAGAAGCCAAGGAACATGCTACAAGCAACGTCCTGTAAGAGAGGGGGTAAAATGTCCCTAGAAAATGCTACTCAGACACTTCAGCAGAGCTAGATGGGTCATTTGGCAAGGACTACAATAATAAGATGCCTGCCGATTCTCATTCCCAAACTTCTGGACAAAAACTGGAATATAACTCCCCCTTAGAGTAAAAAAAAATCCTAAGTGTCATGCAAGCATGAAAAACAATGAAAATGACACACGTACCTGACAAGTGAAGAACGGATGATGCCATTGCTTTTCCAAGGGCATTGGTAGCTGTGCACACATATGTCCCTTCATTTTCAAGGGAAACATTCTTCAGCAATAGGGACCCATTGAAAAGCAAGAAAGCATTGTCACTCAGGGATCCTCCTCTTTTTAACCAAGTAATATTAGGCTGAGGAACACCTTAAAAATAAAAATAAACAGGCCAAAAATATCCCTTTAATGATAAATGGTCATAATGTGCCAAATCATTCGATCATTGTCACTGATGCAGTGAGAGCACCAATCCATCAAATGCCCAAGGCTACCACATTCCCCAGTGCCTAGCACGCAGTGTAATAAACCTGGATTCAGAGATAATTTAGCCCAACCCTTTCATGTTATAGATGAAGAAAGTCAGGCTCAAGTAAAGGGACTTGCTCAAGGAGACACAGGCAAGTAAGTAGTAGGTACTTAACAAATCCTTGTTGATTGACTGATTCCAGAACTTATGAGCTTGTATATCCCATTTCTCATTATGACCAAACAACCAGACCACTGGTTCATCCTACCAACTTTTGAGCTTCTTTGTTGAGTGACTGTGTTCCTGTGGGATCCAATCTATAAGTCAGATGGTCCATTTATCATTTCCCATCCTTGACACATGATCTGTCCAAAGCCACTCAGTGTCTCTAATTTTGGGGATTTTTTTTTTTTAACCAGAGTTTTACATTTGTGTCATGTGACTGTACCAGAGGATTCTATGCTGGGTGACCATCAGCTTTTGTTCATTGTTCTTTATCTCTTTTATCTCTTTTCTCTAGTAATTTATTTATATAACAGTTTAGAACAGATGTCAGCAAACTACAGCCCTCATGGGCCACTTGCTTTTGTATGGCCCATGGTCTGAGTGGCTAGATTTAGTATGTGACCTGGGGTTTGCCAACCTCTGGTTCAGAAGAATGAAAAAAATTTCATGATTTTCATGACTTAGTCAAATTTATACATACACATACACACGCACACATCCTCCAAACTTCACAGAACAAAATTCACTTGAGGACCTAGAGGGCCACATGTGGCCTTGAGGCCACGGGTTCCCCACCCCTGGTCTAAACTCTAAATTTTAAATGTAATGTGCTTGACTAAACAAGATCCTGAGATTCCTTCCAGCTCAGGTCTATGGATGTGTGTTTGGTTTTGTCTCTTCCCTATATTACCCAAGGATACATTTTCAAGCCAAAGCCAGCTGCTCTTGCTTTATGTAGTCTTTTCCTGAGCTACCTTCTCCCACTGATCAAAAGCATCTACTAAAAAATTACTGTCTAGTTCTCCTGTGAAGTTCCACAACACATAATTAAGAATGTAAACCTAATGAAAAAGAACAATGCTATATCCCAATTACAAATTTGCATGTCTTTATGGTGTATATTGACAATATATCCTTCCTATAGCAAAAATAACAGCATTTTGGCAAAAGTCCCTTCATTTATTCCTGTTTTAGAATCTGTGGTCACATGGACTATTTGTGAAGAAAGAATTTGTCAAATAAGTTAATTGTGAAAACAAACTCTCTTATGGGAGCTTTTACAACCCACTCAACTCTTTGACAAACTTGTAAAAATTAATATAACAATATTAGAGCATTTATCTATCAACAAAAATGGGACCCATATTTTGTTAACCAAGTTCCAGTAATGAAGTCTGATTCCATACTTGAATGGATCTGTGATCTCACTGATGTGGCCACTTCTACCAAGAGTATAGAATGTATGTAACCCATCCAAGATTTTTTATCATAGGAAAGTTCTGACCATGCCCTTCCACTACACTAGAGACCTTCTTCTAGGCTTTTTACCATTTAGTAGGCACCAATGTGGTATTCAGAGTGTCAGTCTGTTATTCCTTGCTCTCATTAAATGTATGTGAAAGCAAAAATAATCTCATTTAATTTTCCCATAATTTAGGCACGTTAATTATAGCCAGAATTTATCTAATTTATCTAGCACTTTTTCCTCACAACAACCCTGAAAGATTGGTAGTTAAAGCATTATTATTCTCCTTTTAGAAATGAAGACACTGAGCCTCAGGGTGATGAGTGACTTGTCTGAAGTTAGCCAGCTAATAAATGTCCACTCCCATTCTAGGCAGCTAGGTGGCCAATAGATAGAGTGCCAGGCCTAGAGTCAGGAAGACTCATCCTCCTGAGTTTCATTTACCTAGTTGTGTGAACCTAGGCTAGTCACTTCACCCTGTTTGCCTCAGTTTGCTCATCTGTAAAATGAGCTGAAGAAGGAAACGACAAACTACCCCAGTGTCTTTACCAAGAAAAGCTCAAATAGAGTCGTGAAGAACTGAACGCAAAGGAAATGACTCAAGAACAACACCAACAACACAACGTGCCTAGCTCTGTGCTAAGTACTGCAGATGCAAAAAAAGGCAAAGGTGGTCCTTGTTCTCAAGGAGCTCATAGTCTAATGCTGAAGACAACCTGTAAACAACTATGATTAAACGGGACACGCTGGATAGAATCAACAAAAGCAGGCACTAGCACTAATGGGGACTGGGAAAGACTTCTTACAGAAGGTGAGATTTTCACTGGGACTTGAAGGAAACAAGAGAAACCAGGAGGTAGAGGTGAGGAGGGAGAGGATTCCAGACACCAGGGACAGCCCGTGAAAATGCCCAGAGTTGGGGACAGAGAATCTTGGAAGAGTAGGTTTTTTAATGATTCCTAAATTGAATCATAAAATTAATAAATGATTGAATTGAATAAAATGTAACTGAACTGAATCAAAAAAAATTAGTGAGGTATTAGAATCTGTCATGAGCAACAGTTGTATGTAGCTTCAGTGTTATAAACAGAATGACGCTCAACAAGTAAAATAGTATGATATAGCAGTAGAGTTGCAGATTTCTAATCGTATTCCATAATTTGATCAACACATTTTTAATGAGTATCTTCTATGTACGAGGTACTGAGGGACAATGCCCAAATAGTGCCTCTAGCCTCAAAAAACTTAGCAGTTGCCCCTAGATATGACAGCAGAGAAGCAAAGGTACATGGTAGGAAGGGCAGTCCCAGCCTTTCCCACTATTCAGAAGCAACATTTCTGAAGAATGGGACATCAGCTCATTCTCCCTCCCCACTAGGGCCTGAGTGGGATAGTCTCTTTGACCTAGTGCCATGTATGGATACTCACAGGGCACAGCATCTTGAAAAATGATTCTAGATTTGCCTCCTTTTCTTTGCCGTTAAAAGACTAATGTTTCCTGAGATACCAGAGGCAAAGGCAGAAGGAATAAGGCAACAATAATGAAATATGTCATTTTTGTTGGGGAAGATCTCACCTTCTGAAGGCCCTGAGGAGGTGAGGTGCTGAAGAATTAAGATTGACACATGCTGGTGGTGGCGGTGGCAGTGGTAGTTGTGGGGACCTTCTGTGCATTTTCAAAATGATATATGAATTAAGGCTTAAAAATAACTAATAATATTATGGACTGAGCCAATTACTTGGCAGAGCTCAAAGACAATTTTAGTCAGCAAACTGTTAAAATGTAAGGATGTGAAACTGCCCACAAATGTTTAGTGGGAACTCTGATATTATTGTGATATACTATTTATTTCAACTCCTGATATTTTTTTTAATAGCACATGGAATGTATCTGTACTGTCTGTTCCCATGTTTGAGGAGAAGGCAGAATGCAGTGGAAAGAACACTTGATCTGAAGTCCAAAGGACATGAGTCTGAATCCTTATAGCAAGAATACAAGTATTACTATCCCCATTATGTAGATGGGAAAACTGATATTCAAAGGAGTTTTCACTTAAAGGTCATGAAGTTAAAAGCTCTTCCCATAGATGTCAGATTATAGAGTCACTGAAAGTGTTAAACATGACTTGAGTTTTCTATCAACATTTTTATGTTTACATAAACACCACTGCAAAAAAACAAAACAAAACAGACCAAAAACCCAAACTGAAACAAAAACCAAAAAGTAAATAACCAGGAGGTCAGATTCAAGGATATCTATTATGTAATGATTTTTTTTCCTCCAAAAGTGCAGGGTCTTTATATCATTAGAAGGAGCATTTCCTGTCATTTTCTAAACAACCTGCTTATAAACACTCTCACTTTTTTCCCCTTAGAATTTCTTGGACAGACCTCTAAAAGCCCTACTTATCCTTAAGTGCCCACTTGAGCTAAGCCTACTAAGTACTTGGCCTCCCAAGAGATTAAGCAGCAAGTATCTGGGACTCTGGGTTTGCTGATTCAACAAAGGATAATCACAGTAAATTATAGGAAAGTTCCTGGGGGAACTCAATATGCATTTCAGTCCAGCCATGAGATTCAGAAGTTTGTTCACCCAAACTTCCCTTTTCAGAAGTCTCTTTTTTCATCCAGTTAGCTGGTTACGAGAATCGAATTACCATTTCCCAAGGATATTTCACAAACAGGAATTGTACTGTACTCAGTAATTATAATGATGATACTGTCATGTTCACTAATTGCTTCATTTGTACTTGTCTTCTCAACCAGATCACAAGAAACTTGCGGCAGGCCCTTAGCTATGTAGTAGAAGGGACAATGAAGTGAGTGTTGGGAGAGAGGGATTCTGGTCTTGGCTCAACCACTAACCATGGGACTTGGGAAAGTCACTTTATCTTGTTTGGGTCTGTTGCTCTTCATCTTTAAAATGAGAGGGCTGGACACAATGGTCTCTAAGATCCTTTCCAGTTCTCTCATTCTACCTAAGGCCTGGCTTCCACCTCTACTCTAGAACTCCAGTTCTCATTCCTTGGACCCTGGACTCTGATCAGTGATTGTTCACTTTATTTTCTCTGGACCTAGGCCTGCAGGACCATTCCCTCCCCACATCTCCATGACTCCCCACCTCAGGGCAAATGGAACAAAGAACACCCTCAGATGTGGGAGGGCAGAACATTGATCTGGGACAGACACACAGATCCCAGAAAACTGGCTCAAAGTTACTGTGTGGGCAACCAGTGGACAGGAGATGAGGGAAGAGAAGTGCTCACTCTCATCTACCACCTACTAGCCTATTATATAAATAAATTCTTCTTGCTAACTAGTTTCTAAGCTCAGTCATTTCAAAGCCCTTCATACTCTCCCCACACTCCAACCCCCTCCTTTCTTGTCTTCTTATACCTTACACCCTTCCCTCCCCCATCCTCTAACCCCAACCTCACCCCCACCTCCACATATTCTGCAATCTCAGAACACTGGCCTCCTTGATACTCCTTAAACAGAGCACTCCATCTCCCTGACTCCTGGCATTTTCACCGGCTATCCCCTAGGTCTGGAATACTCTCCTTCCTTATGTCTGCCTTCTGGCTTCCATCAAGTCCCAACTAAAAAGTGTGTACAGTGTCAGGGCTCTGTGTGAGGAGAAAATGTAACAAGAACAGGCAAACATCTGATATGTAAATTGAATAAGAATGAACAAACCCTCAAAGGACAGCAGAGAGGCCTATCACGGATGTGAGCAGGCTGCAAGATGTCACCAGCAAGGAAGGATGAAGGAGAAACGGTATGTATAAAGGATGCTATCAATGAAATACAAAGACGAAGTGAAGTCAGGAGGAAGGGGTAAAGGCGATCACTGCACAGCTCACTGGCACCCTTGGGATGTCAAAAAGGACAAAAGAAGGCTCTCATACCGGGCAGACCCCTTGTGGCAAACTTATGCGAGCGATTAGGTAAGAACTGTAGGAGATGATCATGAAGGGGAGAGCTGTGGTCTGTATTATGGGAAAGAATACCCACACGGATAACAAAATGACCACAACAACTCTTTTTCTTGTTCATTTGTCTCAGTCGTGTCTGACTCTTCGTGACGCCATTTGGGGTTTTCTTGGCAAAGATACTGGAGTAATTTGCCATTTCCTTCTCCAGCTCACTTTTTTTTTTTTTTTTACAAATGAGAAAACTGATGCCAACAAGGTTAAATGATTTGCTCAGGGTCACATAGCTAATAAGTAGCTGAGGCTAGATTTGAACTCAGGTCTTCCTGACTCTAGGTTTGGCACTCTATCCATTGGACCACCCAACTGCCCCATAATAATAATAGCTAGTATTTATATAGCACTTTAAGGCTTGGAAAGATAACTTTAAAAAATATTTTTATCTGATCCTTATAGCAATCCTGGGAGGTAGGTGCTTTATCTCCATTTTACAGATGAGGAAATTGAAGCAAATTGAAGTTAAGTGACTTGCCCAGGGTCACCAGCAAGGAAGCAGATAAGGCAGGATTTGAATTCAAGTCCACCTGACTCCAAGTCCAGTATTTTATCTACTGTAGGACCTGTCTAATGATATTCCATGTTTATTTGCATATACATCATACCCTAAACATCCTTTGACTCAGCACTAGGCCACTGACATAAAACAGATGGTAGAGGGATTGTTTCACTTTTTGTATCTGTATTCCCAGCACCCAGCCCAGCACGTGGCACACAGTAGGTACTTAATAAATGCTTACTGACTGGCTAATATTACCTAATATACATTGAACTCCCAAAAAAAAAAAAACTGGGCCAGTTATATATCTGATAAAACTTTTAAGATAAATTCTACCATCATCAGAGAGAAACTGACTTTAAGACTCATTATCCAGATGCTACAGAGATATATAGGCAGAACTTTAAGCATTCAAAAGATCAAAAACTATAAAAGAAATTCAGTCTGAAATTTTTTTTCTCCCAATGCTCACAGTTTGTTTGGTGCACCGAAAGCAACTGAAAATATAAATGTTTGCTCTCTGTTGAAACAACCACAAAATGTCAAAAATAGTTTAAATTTATTTATTTGACCTTAAAAGGTAGGCTATTTTTCCAGCCTTACAGCAGTTCTGAAATATCTAGTGTTCAATTTCCACAATCCTAAAGTAGCTTTTGGACAGCAAATGTTATGGAAAAAAAGTTCAGGTCTGGAGGGGCTGCAAAACATGTGTTTAAAAAAGTCTGCACTATAGGGTGCCTTTAAAATATTCAGTGTTTAAAAACAAATTTCTTCCAACCCTGAAAGGCCCATGAAATATTCCACACTATAAAAAAATCTTGGCCTACTCACAGACTGCTCTAAAATACTGGATATTTCTTGACCAGAGTTTCCCCCCTTCAGCCATGTAGGCTCACAAAGTTTTCTGTATTTCTCACTGAAGACAGTGAAGATTGAGACTTGTATTGGTTGCATCTTGTTTCAATATTTGAAAAAAATATGATTTTATAAGAATTGAAGCAACTTAGTACGATATGGATGAAATAGAAATAGTGAGATTCAGAATACTGCTGAGCCATGGTTGACCCATCACACTTATGTTAGTAGATAAATGATCCTCCTTTGTATTCCTGACAAACACCCTTGCAATCATGAGGCCAGACAAGTGTGGGCCTTTGAAGAATTTCCGTGTTTTCAAGAAAATACCCAATTACTCAAAGTTGTTTTTTTGAATCAAAATTATTAAGTCCATTTTTTGGTAGTCCTGCAGATGATGTTGGAATGGTCATTAGGCCTTTATAAAGAATAATGAGAGAGAGAGGGAGGGAGGGAGAGAGAGAATACGCAAATGATCTGAAAAGGGGCAATGTAGATGGCTAGTCCTTCCATGCCCCTCTGGAGAATGATGACTATGTATCAATGACATTGCCTTCCCATGTAACAATGATGATGAAAATAAACAGGTTCAGAATATATTCAGTGATTATTTCCTTTCATTATGTGCCTAAATTTTTCTCGATATGTGAAATAACGGGCAACAAATATGCTAACATATGAATATGACTCATTAAACCTGAGGCATAGCCCTTTTAGACAAGAAAATCCAAGATGTATGTGAAGTCCCAGTTTACGTTTCCTGAGCTTTATGTTCATATTACACAGATGTATCCTGAGCATTTATCAGGGTGCTAGTTGCTTGGTTGGGGAAAAGCTAAGAATCATAGAGAAGAACTCAATCCTGTTGAGAAGACAAGGCAAACACACATGAAAAAACAAAGTTAAATAATAATGTAATCCAATATTTCATTAAACTAAACAAAGGAAAAACAGTATGAAATAAGTATGGAAAAGTAGGTTGGAACCAAATTACATAGGACCTTAAATGTAAGGTTGAAAGAATTTGTATTTTAACCTAGAGACAATAGGGAGGCATTGAGGGCTTCTGACTGAAGGGGGAGACTAACAGAAATATTTGTGATTGGTTATCGGGAACTAAATAATCCAACAAGATTTGGGAAAGGTCAAAAGAATTTTCAGATACATGGAAAAGCTATTTCAGCCTCAGCCCTAGGGATGACCCTTAGCCAAAGCTCTTGCTCTAGTAGGAAGACTATCAGTATGTATTTAAAATACGGAGGCAGAGAAGTTGCCCCTAGGAAGGTTGTTTGGCTGTGTAATCCACCTAGGTCTGGAGGCCTCAATCCCAGCCAGTTTAAACTAGTTTAAACTAGCTGATCAGGACAGAGATGGCAGCTCTTTGGGAGTTCCTGGGTGGAAAAACATCGGAAACAAAAGAAAAGGTTATACTGGCCCTTCAGCATCTCTGTCAGCTCCTTAATTCTATTTATTAAAAAGAATAAAAGAAGAATCACAGCTATGCAATTATTGCAAAGTCCTGAATTTAATAATTATCCAGAATTTGTATCCACTCACCCCCATCTTTGATACCTAACTTAATTGAACCAGTGGGAAAGGGATGGTGATAGTAACCAAAGTGGCCCTCTAGGAAACATACAACTGGAGCTAGATATAAAGGTGAAGGAATGGTTACCACCTCCCAGACTGAGCACAATCTGTATGAGTAATTGATTCTATCCTTTAGGGATTGTGAAGGGCTCTGCAACCTCTCTGAAGTTCACGAATTTGTTATTTCCTCAGCCTACTATACTATATTATCTCCATAACACCATCATCTACTCTTAGATTCCTGCCCTCCCTCCCCACTTCGTCTGAGTTGTCCTCCATTGCCTGGATCATCAGCAGTTATTTGACAGACTGGAAATAACAGCAACAACAATAAGAAAAGCTAGCATTTTTATAGGGCTTTCAGGTTCGCAAAGCACTTTACATAGGTCCTTTCATTTGATCCTAACAACTTTATGCCTTGGAAAATGTTAATTAGAAAATGAGAAAGTGGAATTTCTGGGGTACAAGATAGGCCAGTGGAGAAGGGGAGGTGAATTATGCAAGATGGAAGTCACGTTGCAGTGGTAGAGCCTATGTCTTATGTAAAATCTGTAGTAATTGTTTATCTTTATGTTGTCTGACATGACAGCGACCTGCTTACCCAAGCATTCCAAGGGATACCAGAAATGGAAAAGAGCTTTAACTGCCTGAAGAACAAGTTTACATCAGTCCTTATATTTTACTTGTGTGTGTATGTGTATGTGTGTGTGTGTGTTCAGTAATTTTTCAGTAGTGTCTGAATCTTCATGACCCCATTTGGGATTTTCCTGGCAAAGATACTGGAGTAGTTTACTATTTCCTTCTCTAACTCATTTTTTTTAAACAGATGACGAAACTAAAGCCAAAAGGGTTAAGTGACTTGCCCAGGGTAACACTGTTAGTAAGTGTCTGAAGTCAGATTTGAACTCATGAAGATGAATCTTCCTGACTTCAGGCCAAGCACTTTATACACTGTGCCACCATCTATCTCCATCATCTCTACCTCTATCTCTATGTCTAGATATAAATATATATACACACACATATATATACATATACATATACATCCCCCCATACATGGATCTGTCGAGATAGTTCATCATGAAGTTCAACACTGCATCGTCCTCTGACAGGTCATTCTACCATCCTTTCAAATCTTGTCCTTATACACACTTGTCACAAAATCTCACTGACACAGAAGAGATATTTTAGAGAGATAAATCTGTTGGTGGTACACAGGGTTGATTGGGATGGACATAGACCAGCTGTGGGGAGATCAAATAGGAAGCAATCATCTGGATATGAGATTTTAAGGACCTGATGGCTATGGAAATAAAAACAAAGAAAAGAATGCAAGAAATCTGATGGAAGAACGCATAGGACTTGGTGGCTGAGGAGAGACTGGGGAAAGGAACAAGGAATCAGAGATAACCTCTGAGCCTGGATGAGAAAGAATACTACTGATACCCCTGGGAAAAAAACCAGGAAAGTCAGAAAAGGTTAGTTAATTTTAGAAGTAAAATTATGAATTTGGTTTTAGATATGTTAAGAAACATAATATTTTACAAAATATATTTTGATTGTTTCATTAATTTTAATCAGGTTCAAAGAGTAAATTAAGATTTTAATAAGATTCAAAGAACATAGATTAAGCAATATCTTTCTAAAATAACAGGTTAAGAATAAGGAGTAACCTTTTATTTGGGATGTAGTCCAGAGCCCCAAAGATTCAAACCATAAAGTCCTCTCTTCTATATAATATGAACCAATAGAGTTCATGGAGAAAGCGGTGGAAAGTAGAAGGAGAAAAGATTCAGGTTTAGGAATTTAACCACATATAATTCTGCTTTACCATAAATGTTTTCTCAAGACCACATCGAAAGGGAGAAAATTATGAAACCCAGTGGAGGAAGTTAATGATGAATAGAATCCAATAAGTCTTCAACAGAATTCA
>CM053589.1:117898100-117901309 GCA_028646515.1 Pseudochirops corinnae
GTAGGTAAGACATTTCATTTCTATGGTCCTCAGCTGCATCAGTTGTAAAGAATGTAAAATATAGATACTAATACTTAGACAACTGTCTCAGGAGACTGTTGTGAGGAAGATGATGTACAAGCCCTAAAGACACGATCTGCTGTTCTAATATTTATGCCTTCCTTCTTATGCCTCATGCTTTATTCTCTGGGCCTCATTTTCCCACGTACTTATTATATGCTGTGCCATAGAAACAACCCCAAGAAAGCAAAACTTTTTAAAAGTACTCAAAATGGGAAAAGTGGAACTACAGGAACTATGCTATTGTACCCCCACCCCTTCCAAATGGACAAGGAGTTGGGTCAAAAAGTGGACAGGAGGAGGATAGGATTGAGTAGCCTCACTCACCTTTGGGAAATTGCAAAATTCCTCTAATGACCCCCAATTTCTCCCTGAAACAAAGTTCTATCTTTTTAACAGAAAAATTCTGCCAGTGTTATTGAATGGCTGTGGCAAACTACATAAAACATTAGAGTCTCTGATGAAGTGAAAATGAGAATAACTCAGAGAGCAATGGAGAGGTACATGATTTGTGTGAACAAAGAGTAACTGTACCTGCAACCCTGTAGATACTTAACAAATGTTTACCAAATGACAAATGCTGGAAGAGATGTGGAAAAAAATAGGTATGCTAATTCACTATTGGTGGTTCAAACATTCTAGAGAAAAATTTGGAACTATATCCAAAAGGCTAAAAAACTGTGCATATCATTTGACCCAGCAATATTGGTACTAGGTTCGTATCCTAAAGAGATCAAAGAAGAAGGAAATGGAACTGTAGGTACAAAAATGTTTATAGCAGCTCTTTCTGTGGTGGCAAAGAATTAGAAACTGAGGGGATGCTCATCAATTGGGAATGGCTGAACAAGTTGAGGTATATGATCGTGGTGGAGTACTATTATGCTATAAGAAATGACAAGCAGGATTGTTTCAGAAAAACCTGGAAAAATTTATATGAACTGATGAAAAGCAAAGTGAACAAAACTAGGGGAATATTTTTTAAAATAATATTTTATTTTTTCCCAATTGCAGGTAAAAACAATTTTTAATATTTATTTTTTTTTTTTTAATTTGAGTTCCAAATTCTTTCCCTCCTTTCCTCCTCTCCTACCCAATGGTAGCAATTTGATATAGGTTATACGTGTGTGATCATGCAAAACATATTTCTATATTAGTTATGTTGTAAAAGAAAACAGATAAAAAAAACAAGAAAAAATAAAGTGAAAAATAGTATGCTTAAGTCTACATTCAGACTCTATATGTTCTTTCTCTGGAGGTGGATAGCATTTTTATGATGAGTCCTTTAGCACTGTCTTGGATCACTGTATTGCTGAGAATAGCTAAGTCATTCACAGCTGATCATCATGCAATATTGTGGTTACTATGTGCAATGTTCTTCTGGTTCTGCTCATTTCACTTTACATCAGTTCATGTAAGTCTTTCCAGGTTCTCTGCTCATCATTTCTAACAGCCCAATGGTATTTCCATTACAATCATATACCACAGCTTGTTCAGCCATTCCCCAATTGATGGATATCTTCTCAATTTCCATTTCTTAGTCACCACAAAAAGAGCTGCTATAAATATTTTTTGTATAAATAGGTTCTCCCTCTCCCTTTTAAAATCCATTTTGGATACAGAAATGGTAGCAATATTGCTGGGTCAAAGGGTACACAGTTTTATTGCTCCTTGGGCATAGTTCCAAATTATTCTCCAGAGTGGCAGGATCAGTTCACAACTCTACCAACAGTGCATTAGTGCCCCAATTTTACTAGAGGAACATGTAAATAGTAACAAGCAATACTGTAACGATAATCATTTGTTAAAAACTTAGTTACTCTGATCAATATAGTAATCTATGACAACTCCAGAGGACTAATGATGAAAAATGTTATTCACCATCAGAGAAAGAAGTGATGAGCTCTGAGTGCTGACTGAAGCATATTTTTCCTTGATTTATTTTTCTTGCTTCCACCTCCCCTAATATGACTAATGTAGAAATGCTTTGCATGGCTTCATATGCATAATGGGTACTGTATTTCTTGCCTTCTAATGGGTAGAGAAGGGAGGGAAAAAATTGGCAACTGGAAATAAAAATAAAATTTTTAAAAATGTTATAAAAGAATTGACAGATATGATTACAGAGATGCATGAAACGACTTTTATGAGTTGAGGAAAAATAAAGTAAGCAAGGAAAACAATATGCACAATGGTTATAACAATGTAAATAGAAAGAAAATGAATTGAAAATGAGTATTGCAAAATTATAATGACCAAGCTTGTTCCAAAAGAAGAGATTTGAGATGATACCTCCTGCTCCTTTACAGAACTGGGAGTCCACTCATGGGGAACACTGGCAAATACTAGCAGACTTTTAGATACATAGACTGACTTTGTTGATTTTTTAAAATCTTCATCTAAAAAATGCATGTTATAAGGATGCCTCTCTGGGAGTAGAAAAGAGGGGAATTTAAGGAGAAATCTGTTGTAAAAGTGATATAAAAAGATATCAATAAAAATCTATTAAAATAAATTAATGCTTATTGACTGACCTTACTGACAAGGAATTACGAAGGACATACAGAGTAGTAATAATGAGAATAATACTAGTTAGCATGTATATAGCGCTTTAAGGTTTTCAAAGAGTTTCATATGTTATCCCATTTTATCCTTACAATTACTCTGGGAGGTAGGTGTTATTACCATCATCATTTTATGGATGAGGAAACTGAGGAGAAGAGAGGTTAAGCAACTTGCCTATGGTCATAGAGTAATGAGTTTCTGGGACAGGATTTGAACTCTGGTCTTCTTGACTCTAAGTTCAATACTCTATCCACTAAGCCATCTAAAAAGTGCCCTCAGAGAAATGTATGAGCAATAAAGAAGATGAACCAGTGACATGGTAAACACAGGGGCAAACCAAAAGATAGCTTGTGTATGCTTTACTTGTATCCTTCCCACATCAAAAGAAAGAAAAGAAGGTACATACATCTCACCAGTCAGATTGGCTAAGATGACAAAACAGGAAAATGACAAAATGGAGAGGATGTGGAAAAATTGGAACACTAATGCATTGTTGGTGGAGCTGTGAACTGATACAACCATTCTGGAGAGCAATCTGGAACTATGCCCAAAGGGCTATAAATAATTGCATACCCTTTGACCCAGTA
>CM053589.1:117901809-117925484 GCA_028646515.1 Pseudochirops corinnae
TCTGCTCACCTGAGAGCTATTGAGAGCTTTCTCTGCACCTCCCACCCGGCCGCCCCCGGGGCACAGCTGGGGCTTCAGGCCAGGCTGGTTTCGGTTCGCAGTGCTGATAGTTCCTCGTAGCCGAGCTGACTTTAGTGGGAAGTATCTGTGTGCGTTTTTGAAGTTCTAGGTTGGTCCAGAGTCCTATTCCATGGGTATTTGGGGGTGGCTATGTGAGAGCTGCGATATATTGCTGCTGCTATGCCGCCATCTTGGCTCCGCCCCCGTATTTTTATTTATATTGTTAAATATTTTCCAATAACATTTTAATATGCTTTGGGCCACATTAAGGAGTGCTATAGGTTGCAAATAGCCTGCTGCCCATATGTTTGACAGCTACCTCTAACCTAGAGCACTGAGAATTTAAATGATTTATCTAGGGTCATTTAGACAGTATATGTCAGATATCTGCTTGGCTCTAAGGCTGCCTCTTGGTCCACAAGACCCCACTGCCTTACATCAGAGTTAGGACTTGAAAGCAGGTTTTCACTATGACTTGTAGTTTCTCATTCAAAATATGTACAAAATAAATATAGGGATTTGGGGGTTTTTTTGAGGAGTAGCAGAGGGGACACTAGCAGCTAGGGGGATGGGGAAAGGTTACTTTCAAGGTGGCACCTGGACTGAATTTTGAAAGAAACAAATCCATTGTTTCTGTGTATGTGTACTGGCATATACAAAACAATACCCTTCTAGTTTCTGGCTATATCCTAAACAATTATTCAATTTCATGAAACTATGCCTTAAAGCTTAATTAAATATGACTTCTGTATACCTTGGATACATAGAAGATGACAATGTACAAAGAAAATCTCTATAAAATAGCAGGGCTCTTTTTTGGCCCACTGTTCTCAAAATCAATTTATGTTATCACATACTAAAGGTTTTTTTAAGCCTAGTTTAAAAAAAATGTTAAGAAATGTGTCTGCAATCCACAAGGGAGACATACTTTGTGCAAGCCATGTTCATATTCAAATCATGCATGTGACAGAACGTATGGTATGAGATCAGTACAAAATACTCTGGCTACCAGATTAGACCTAACACATGTCCTTGGGGAGTCTTTCCCAAAATGTGTTGCCTGTTAGGTTAGGCAGACAGCAGGAATGACACAGACTGGAACCCACATGTTTTACCTCTGCTGTCATCTCCTACTGCCCAGGGCATTATAAGCACTGCTAAACCACAGAGATCCTTTCTATATTCATCCCAAATCCAGCAGAACCTGAATGATTCTGTGAGGCAGTCTCTGCTTCTCTCACAGATGTCAGACAGAGGCAGCACAGCAGATGCCGCAGCTGGGCATGGGATAAACCCCAAACACTTACTAGCTTGCTCTTTCTAGGGAAGTTTGCTGTTTTGAAAGCTATGAGGGCAAGCCATAGTAATTTCAAATAAAACAAATCACTTACCAAATTATCCATATATTTTAAAGGGCATTCAACTGATTTGTGCAAGCCAGTTTCTAAAAGATGTGGCTTTAAACTATGTAACAAAATTAGAACACAAAGAAGGATTTCCCTTCAAATAAGATGCAGATCCCTAAGTTTAAAGAGGCAAAATAAGCTTATTGCCAACAATGGGATGCAAATTTTTCATTCTTTCCTCTTTATGTACCAGAGAAGGATAGCATTCTTGAAATTCAAGGAGTTCCATTTAGTCTAAATATTCTGTGAAGCATCTTAATAAGAACTTAACTTAGTGGTGTTCTCTGAACATGCTAAACAAAAAAGGCTAAGAACAGGCTGGTGATATATTAACATTGCAAAGAACATACTGTTATAATGGAACATCAGATTAATTTTAAAACCTACTTTTTTCAGGAGAAACATGTGATTTAGACTGTCCCCTCACAAGTCTGCATGTTGATCCATCTCCCGCACAGACGCCACAGTTGTCTTCTTTGGCATTGCTCCCAAGCTGTCGATCACATCCTATTGCCTGCCAACAGCAACATCACAGTGAGAGGGAAGACAAAGCTGTAGTAGACATGGTCAGGTTTCTGAAATATTTTGTTTATGATGTTATCATTTTCTTTTTTTTTTTTTTTATTAGTTGGCTTTCTGTGGTCAGGACATATCTTTATAACTCTGAACTATGAAAAATTTTATAGTGTGATGCCATTTCCATGATTTTCATGAAAAAGTCATAATGATAAAATATATTATAGTAGTGTACTTTGTGTAAATATTCAAGCATTGTCTTCTTTATTCTTCTCAATGCTTAAATGGCTAAATTCCAATTATTCACTAGGAATAGAAGCAGGATAAATTCTTTCTCAAAGTTTTTTGTTCTTAAAAGGTTGATTTTTAAGAAATGGAAAACCACCACCATGGTTATAAATGAAAATTACTCATTTTGATGACACACTCTATGGTTGGAAAATTTCAGAAGGAGTTTTGTATCAAGAGAATTTGGCAATCAGAATATTACTGTGCAATAAATGTTCATTTTGAACATTACCTAATTTATATGGGTTATTCTCTGGTGTGCTTTAGTAAAATAATATAGTAACATCTTTCAGAACTGAGTCATCAAAAATATATGAGAAGGAAATAAAACCTTTAAATCTAAGTTCTGGGGCTTTAAAAGAGAAATTAATTCCTATAAGCCATCTGGGGTACTACATGGTGAATCAACTGAAAAGATTTTATTACAATAATACAACATCCAAAATAAGTAGTTGTTGTTTTAAGATCTTTTACTTTCTTAAATCAGTTAAGAATATGGAAAATCAAAGTTAAATAACAATTAAGTAAGGTATGGGGAATGATTATGCCATATATGGAAACTGGGGGTAATAGGAGAATGCTTTTCTGAAAGCATCTGTCTAAGGTGCTGAATAGTGTTACTACTTCAGGGTGTCTGGCATTCCATTCTTTAACCTAATAATACCATGTTGCTTAATGAATACTAGTAAAGACAAAGTAATTAAGACATTTAGTCTTTGCCATATGAACAACAGTCACATCTCCCATTTTGGTGACTTCCCAAGTATGTGGCCTGGTACTCTGCATAATAACTACTTCATACATTTGAAATTAAATTTAAAGATGCAATTGATACATTATGTGATATACTATTCAAATTCCTGAAATCCCAATACTACATACATGGCAAGAGTGTCACAGACTATTTTTCCCTAAGCATCTCAAACTCTTCTATCTATGTCCAGACTAAATCCTGTATAGATTTCTGTTGGGGGGCAGGCAGTGTAGCACAGTGGAAAGAATGTTGAAATTTGGAGTCAGAGGAACAAGGTTTGAACACTGGCTTTCTCACTATGTGACCCTGTATAAGTCATTTAACCTTTATGAACCTCAATGTGTTCATAAGTAAATGAGAGTATTAAATGATATAACTTGAATGGTCTTGCTCAACTCTAAATCTATGGGCCTATGGTCTTAGTTTTTATTTTATGCCTTTAGCTGCAACCCTAGATTCAGAGTTCTTTTCTTTCTATATTTTTTTCTTGGTGATTTTATCATTTCCTTTGTGTTCACTTGTTACCTGTATGCAGATAACTTCCAAATTTACATAACCTGCACTCATCTTTCTCCTGAATTCTAGTCCCAAATTACAAACTATCTGCTAAGTTACCTTCACCTAGATGTTCAATAGGTATCTCAAAATCAGTGTCAAAAAGAAAATTTCCTGTTTTGTCTCCTTAACCAATCTCTATTCCTAACTTTTCAATTTCTATTGCAGGTATCACTATCTTCTAAATTACTCAGTTTCTCTACCTTGGAGTTAGCCTCAATTATTTACATTCTTTCACTCTCTACCTCCCCTATATTCAGTCAATCCCACAATAACAAAATGCATAGGCAAAATGAATGCAGCTAAAATTAGAAGAAAAGGAAAGGAAAAATTTTGCACCAACTTTCTCTGATAAAGTTTGCACTTTATAGGGAACTGAGTCAAATTTATAAGAAGAGCCATTTCTCAACTGATGAATAGTCAGAAGATATGAATAGGGGGTAGCCTGGTGGTGCAATGAATAGAGCACTGGCCCTGGAGTCAGAAGGACCTGAATTCAAAGCCTTCCCCCCTCCAAAAGGCAAAAAAAAAAAAAAAAAAAAAAAAAAAAAAAGATATGAATAGGCATTTTTTAGAGAAAAATCTATCGATAGCCATATTTTTAAAAAATGTTCCAAATCACTAATAAACAGAGAAATGCAAATTTAAACTACTCTGAAAGTACCACCACGGCACCCCTCAGATTGGCTAAGATGACAGAAAAGGAAAATGACAAATGCTGGAGCGATGTAAGAAAAGAGGTAATAGCGATATTATAAAGATAATCAATTCCAAAAGACTCTGATCAATATAACACCCCATCACAATTCCAAGACTGTCAGAAAACACAACTGAGGTACATCATAAACTGCAGATTAAATGAGTGAAAGGTCAAAGGCAGTCAACAGGGTGCTGAAATGTATCAATGGGGCTATTGTAACACAGGTAGTTATTACTGAAAATTTAGTCCATGAAAACTAAAAGACAAGCTTCTATGCTCTTAATTGGTAATGCAGTCACTAACCCTTGTCTTCAAGTCAATACTGGTTTGTCTAACCTAGATTTATATAATTTTTCAGTTTCCTGATTAGTCCTAAAGGTAGTATTCCAAAGATAGCCAGATAGAGCACTGGGCACTATTAGCCATATGATCCTGGGCAAGTCACTTAACTTGTCTGCCTTAGTTTCCTCAACTGTAAAAATGGAGATAATAATAGCGTCGACTTCCCAGGGACTCTCTTGCCTCTTTTTGTATCTCTAGCACTTGGCACAGTGCCGGGCACATAGACGGCATTTAATAAATGCTTCTTTCCTTCTTTCCTCCTCTCTGAGAATTCATCTCTATCTCAGTGTGTAATGAAAAAAGTAGATTTGGGGTCAAAAGGCTTCGGTTTGAATCCTTGTTCTGTTATTTACTACCTTAACTTTTGGGGCTCCAATTTTCATTTCTACAATGAGCTGAAGATGTTTAAGGCCCCTTCTAGCTCAAAACCTTATGACCGGCATCCTATCCCTTCCTATATCTTTTGGGAAATTATACTTCATATTTATTCCTTACTTTTATACAGAATTTTCCTTTCTAAAAATGCATACCTCCCCTATCTTGAAAAATCATTTGGTTTTATTACTCCCTCACCTTTTTCTTCTCTAAAGACCATATGCTATGATTTTTCACTCAGAATAGGACCTTCTGGTCTGTCAATTGATTTTCTAAGTGGGACTATCCACCAAAAAGGAATGCCCTGGGCAAACAATTAGACCCAATCTCTGGACCTGGAAGATATTCCATAGAATTTTAATAAATTGGAATTCTGGTCTGTACCTCAGTATCGGGTGTGTGTGTGTGTGTGTGTGTGTGTGTGTGTGTGTGTGCGCACGCATGTGTGTAGTTTCAGTGAAGCAGAATCTAATTTGTCCTGAACAGACTGATAAAAAAAAATAATTTTGACCTTATTCTCCTTCATACCAGACCCTGGGCTTCTGCAGGAACCAAAAAAATGTAGCAACATGTGAGGCCTCAACTAAAAACAGTCTGCCAGTTTCAGCCACCATATTATGACAGTGTAGACCAGACTAATTTAAAAAAAAATCAAAGTAGACGGAAATCAAGAGCACTTTGGAGTCTACTACTCATGTACAGGAACAAAGGAAAACATGTTTTCATTTTCAGATTGTTTTCCTTGGACTGCTTTGCTACAATTCTAAATAGTACAATCTGTGTATGTGTGTTTGGGGATTGGGAACTGGGCACATGATGCGTAAGTGATTTGAATTTGAACATTGTTCATTTAAAGTAAAATATAAAGAAAATAAATTATTTAAGACATATTCAAGTAATTTAACTAGATATCAAGGTTGCTTCCTGTAAGATATCTCAAAATTTTCCTCTAAATTCACAAAATAATTAAAAACACAATGAACTCTTGAATATTTGCATAAATGGAAACTGACATTACTACAGATAATTTTAAAATGCCTAAAAATATACAAAGTTGGCTTGGGGATATAGCAGGCCTACCGCCTACAGCTGGGAACCTTGCCATGGGAAATAAGTCATGGACCTGAACCAGTTGGGATTCAGGGAAAAGGAACTGTGAGGCATGTCAAAAGGTGGTTTGCTATGGTGGAAATAATGATGGACTAGGTGTCACAAGGCTTGGTTTCTAATCCAGGTTCTCTAGGGAGTATTTCCAATCTTGCTGGACATTTCTAACCCACTTATCTCACCAGTACTTCAAATTCAACATATAAAAATCTAGTTCACTGTATTTTCCCTCTAAGTCTGACCTTTCCCTAAACTTGTTTCTTTTGATGGAACCATCATCTTCCCACTCATCCAGACTAAAAATTCCAGAGTAATCTCTGATTCTTCCAAATCCTCATCTCCTTTCCCTTCCTTTTCTAACTGGATGCTAAGTAATGTGTATTATTCTTCTTCACCAATAGCTCCTGAATCTAGCCATTCCTTTATTTCTAAGCCCATTACAATTACCCTATCATATTTAGGCTCTTACATCTCATACATATTCTACTGCACGTATCAGATGATAGCTTTTGACATGGACTTTGTGACTCTTGTCTATTACTTCTCTAGTTCACCCAACTGCCTAATCACCATTTGTTATCACCCTGAATCCTACTGCAACCTAAACCACAAATATATTTAATGCTGAATTAATATGTCCCTAACAACTTGTTCCTCCTTCTAACTATCCTATTTCTGTGAATGATATCACCATTCTGGGTTTTCCATTCTTGAAACTTGAGGCATCTAATGAATTTATCTTCCTTATGTATGGATCATGTCACTTCATCATTCAAAAACATTCACATGTTCCTCATTGCCTACTGAATAAAGTCTAAACTCTTTAACCTGGCATTCAAGATTCTTTACAATATGACTCCAAAATGACTACCTTTGAAGCATCATCACATATGACACCCCTTCACATCCTCTATGTGCCATTGGAAGTGGGCTACTTGCTTTTCCCTGAACCTGACCCATTATTGACCACCTCTATGGCTTCCTGGTACAAAGCCTTCTAGAAGACACATAGGTATTTCAAATCCAATATGTCTCATATTCAACAGTGCCTGGAACAGAGTAAGTGCCTAATTACTGTTTCCTGATGGACTGAATGGTCCAAAAAAAGCTCTCACAATCTTTATTCTGCTAAAATCAAATCTTCTCTAAATTTCCCTTTTTCATGGTACAGTGGAAAATATACTCACTTTAGAGTTAGATGGTCTGGATTTGAATTCCAGCTCTGCCACTTACTAGTCATGTGAACAGGGACAAAGAACTTACCATTGGGTCTACATTTCCTCATCTGTAAAATGAGAGTGTTAGACTAGATAACCTTTCAAATCCTTTCCAGCTTTAATCCATGATCCTCTTGGCAACCTGATTTGTAACCTTGTGATCAGTCATCCTTGATTTTCTTTTTTTACCATACCCACCACCTTTATTCAATCAGTTGCTAGATCTTACCAATTCTAATTCTATCATCACATATCATGAACCCATATCATTCTCTTCATTCACAAGACCACAACTCATCACCTTTTGCTCCCAAACTTTCTCTTTACTCATACAAACAGGACCCTCCTTTTGATACCTTTTGCCTAACTTTTTCCACTTGAAAGTAGTCCTTCGTGTTTCATAGCCTGAGGGCATGCACTGTGCAAAATGTGTATGCTTTGTGTTCAGAACCAAGGCTGCAGTGATGTTGCCCACTGCAACACCAGCAAGCTCTGCCAGCAACACCTTGGACTCATAATGTGTTTGATTTTTAATTAATTTTTGGTCACTGAACATTCAGAAACCTCTTATTGTTGCCAAATTTTTCGCAATCCCAAATGGGGTCATGGCCCACAGTTTAACCTAGACTACTAATTGTAGTTGAGTCCTGAGTTCAGCTGTATCCAACTCTCCGTGATCCCATTTGGGGCTTCCTTGGCAAAAATACTAGAGTGACTTGCCATTTCCTTCTCCAGCTCATTTTACAGATGAGGAACTGTGGCAAACATGTCCAGGTTGACACAGCTACTAAGTGTCTAAGGCTGTATTTGAACTCAGGTCTTCCTGACTCCAGAGCTGGTGTTCTATCCACTGTCTGTCACCTAGCCTCCTAATAGGTCTTCCTAATTCCATTCTCTTTCCTTTATAATCCATGCTTCCCTAAAGTACCAAAATAATCTTGTGAAGGCAGACACCTAACCATGTAAATTCTCTGCTCAAAAATATTCATTGGTTTCCTGTTACCTATAGAGAAAAATACAAACTTCCTAGCCTGGCATTTAAAGCTCTCCATAATGCCTCCAACCTTAGCTTTTCAGCCTTATTCCATACTTCACAAATTTTTATAAACTCTACATTCCCAACAAACTGAACTACCAGCCATGTTCTGAACTCAATATGTCACTACCTGCCCCTGTATATTCACATAAGCTATTCTTCATGCTAGAAATGTATTCAATCCTTATCATCACTTTTCAGGATCTATGATTTCTTCAAAGATCTTCCTTCAAAGATCTTCAAAGTCTTCCTTGGTTAGTATTACTGTTTTCTCTCTCTCTCTCTCTCTCTCTCTCTCTCTCTCTCTCTCTCTCTCTCTCTCTCTCCCTCTCCTTCTCTCTCCCTCCTCCCCCCACCCAATTGCCTCTCAGTTTTCCTTGTATTATATATATCTATGCACGTGTTTTCTTTTTCCAGTATAATGCATACTACTTGAAGGCAAGGACCATTGCTTTTCTGAGTATCATTAACACCTAGCACAGTACACTTAATAAATGTCAGTTGAATATAATTCTGTTGAACACCTTATCTCTTCTTCACCACCTTTTAAAAGCCTACCTTTTCTTCAGGATTCAGCTCATATGCCACCTCTTCCATGGAATTTTCTCTTAGCACTTTGTTTATACAGGCATATCCTGAATAACACTGCCCTGACCAACACTGCTTTGCAATAACATCATTAACACCTTGTAACTATATGCCACCATCATGTCCTGAATCCCAATATAATGTCTTTTGGTTCACCTTCCCAGGTAGTGCTGGCTCCTGTTCCCTACATCATTGGCCGAATACTTCCCACTCTGACACCTCTGGCTCCATTCCTATGAAACAAACTATTCCTTGTAATGATGTTTTTCTTAATAACATGCTTTTGGGGATTCAATTAATGACACAAGGTGGGGCTATTTCTCTAACTCTCCTATAAAAATAATCATATTCTAATTCATTAGGACCATAGATTTAGAGTTAGAAAGTTCTTTAGATACCACTGATTGAAACCCCTCATTTTACAGTCAGGAAAGAGGTCAATGGAGGCTACCACTTGCTCAAGGTTACAAAGGCAGTGTAAGAAGAGGATTTGAACCTAAGTGCTCTGATCCTAGAATTCATGTTCCTATTGTGCCATGAATTTTTATAGGAATTTTTATACGTATCTTCTTCAACCCCAAATCCTACCCTGATCCTCCATTTTGGCAAAGTAATTGCCACCAGTCACTCTGGATTATAAGGGACTACATGATGGCAAAGCAAAAAGTCTGTCAAATCTTAACAAGATAGTGATACTTCAAAATAAGGCCTGGTAATGAATTGCATGTCTTCTCTGTGAGTAACAGGCTAGTTAAGTTTGAAGAAGATAATAGATGGTTGGCTATCAGGTGATTTTTTTTAAACCAAAGCAATACGTGGAACTAACTATGAAGACCTGGAAGGTTGCAATTTGCATGAATCTATATGGAAAGAGTAACCACACTGATGAGTTAGTTATCCTGAAGCACTGAAAAAAAATGCTCAAAAATTCTATCTATTTTATCAATGTAAGAACAGGTATAGGGATTCCCTAAACCTTATTATCACCTCTGCGTCTTGCACAATTCAGTTCAATTTAACAAACATTTATTAAGCACCTAAAATGTGCAATGCACTATTAGGTGCTGAGGATACAAACATAAAAATGTTATACAGCCCTTGAAATGAACAGTCACATTTTACTGGGGGAGGGAGATATTTTTAAATATACATGTACATATGTGTGTAGATATAGATATGGAAATAGAGATATATTAGGTCTGGAAAGCTAGGTAGGAGTAAAATTGTATATCTCTTCCAAAGGCAAGATGAAGAATTTGCGTTTTATCCCAGAGACAATGAAGATTTGGTAGTAGGGCAAATTATCAGAATTACATCTCTGTAAAAGGAGTTCTTAATTTAGAATTCATAAGCATAGTTTAAAAATTTGGGTGATAACTTTATTTTTAGATAATTGATTTCCTTTGTATTTTTGTGTTCTATTTTATGCATTTAAAAACATTCTGGGTAGCCATGTGACATTGGGTAAGTCGCTTAACCCCAATTGCCCTACCCCTGCAAAACAAACAAACAAACAAACACATTCTGGGAAAGGATTCATAGGCTTCACTGGACTCCATAAGGGATACAAAAAAGTTAAGAACCTCTAGGCCTAGGACATTAATTTGGTAGGTGCTTGTGGGATGGATTGGGAAGGAAAGAAAAGACAGAAGACAAGCTAGTAATAATTATTGTTGTTCAGTGACCCCCATTTTTGGCTTTCTTGGAAAAGATACTGGAATGGTTTGCCATTTCCTTCCTCAGCTCATTTTACAGATGAGGAACAAACAGAGTTAAGTGACCCACCCAGGATCATACAGCTGATAAGTAAGTATCTGTGGCCAGATTTCAACTCACAAAAAGGAGTCTTTCTGAGTCTAAGCCCAGTACTCTATCTACTGCACCACCTCGCTGCCCCTAAAAGCAGTAAGGCTACAGCAAAAGACTGAGAAATTATGATAATGTGAGCTCTTTGAGGGCCAGGGACTGCTTTTTTTATTTTTGTCTTTGAAGCTTCAGTAACTAGCTTTGTGGTCCATGATGGATATTTGATAAATATACTTCTGTTGATTAGCTGAATAAAGTAGGATAGCGGCTGAGAGGAGGGAAGAGGATGTATGCCAACAATCAATCAACAAGCATTTCTTTTAGTGCCTACTATGTGCCAGACAATATGTTAGTCTACAAAGACAAAAGGAAAACAGTACTTGCTATCGAGGAGGCTGCATTTGATCAGCAGAAACACCAAATACGTATATAGATATATTCAAAAAGTAAAAAATATTAATACATGGTTATTTAGGTGAGGGAGGAGCCCTAGCAGTTGTAGGGATCATGAAAGGCTTCATGCAGAAAGTGGTACTTGAGCTGAATTTGGTAAGTGACTAGACTAGGTAAGAAATAATATGGAGAAAAGACTTGGTAAATTATCGGATGTGCAGTGGAAGAGAGAGGAAAGGCTCAAGATCAACTCCAACACTGGAAATCTTAGTTTAAAAAAAGGATCACTTAGAGCAGGCACTCTTTGTAAACAAAAAGCCTTCACTCCACCCAAGGAGAAAAGAGAAAAAATTCTACTTCCACAAACCTTTGGATTTCAACAACTCAACAAACACTTATTAAGGAACTGATCTAGGCAGTGGGGAAGATTTGAAGATGAATAAGACATGATTCCTGAATTCGCGGAGCCTTTAATTTCTTGTGGAAATAAGACAGATACAAATAACTACAGTATAGGATAGAACGTCCTATTCAGTGTAAAAGAGATGCAAAGTACTCTGAGGTTGCAGAGGAAGGAGAGATGATTTCTGGTTGGGAAAATCTGGGAAGTCAGAAGAAGGTTCATTTGATTTGGGCCTTTGATGGCAGGTAGGATTTTGACAGGGGAGATTAAAGGGAAGGGTAGTAGGATTGGGAAGAGAAGAGTATTTCAAGTAAAACAAACAATATAGGTGAAGTTTTTTTTTCTCCATAAATTTATCGCACCCTGACCTCTGAACCCTCTTGGGAGGATTTTGGAGACTAGACTAACATAGCCCTTGGAAGTGGCATGGTGGATGTCCCTATAGGTGAAAAAACAGCTAAAGAGAAATTCTATTCTCCCCTACGCTACTCCTTGGAACTTCTGTACCTATGTCGATACACAGGAGGCCCTATCTATAGTCACAACCCCGACAAAGGTGAGACTAATAATAGCACGTGCCCTGACATTTTCCTGGGTGGACCACTGAAGCTGATTCACATCCTGTTCTGTCATTTCTAAAGCGTAGCTTAAAACTACACATGAAGACTGTGTGCGTGTGTGTGCAGATACATCAGTCTTTAATTTAAGAGAAATTCTCTATGCATATTCCTTGTTCAAATAAAGAACTGTGGTGGGGGACTCTCCCCCTTCTCTTTATGTGGGTGGAGGAGGCTGGTGTGAGGACAAGGCTGAGCTGTTGTATTCTCGAGGAATGGAAGTAAAAAATCAAGCAAAGGTCTTGGCTACATGTTACAAAACACTATCCCTTAAAAAGCCCATAGAAAATGACTTATTTTCTCATTACAGAACTTCAAACACTCTATATTTGATACACAGAGTACTCTGGATATACCACTGAACAGCTAAGCTATTAAATGTGGATCTTGAGACTATTCCTTAAAGATTCTTCTTTTATCAATTATCTGAGAAGACATCCCATTAACATAGTAGGGAAAAAATAATCACAAATATCTTTGGGCACTGAGGATACTCAACCATTAACAAGTATTTACTAAGCACCTGCTGTATGCCAGGAGCTGGGCAAAAAGAGAAACATCCCTTGCCTTCTGGGAACTGATATTCTATGGGAGAGAAAGTATGTATTTTAATCAGTATACACAAAATCTATACAACATAAATACATAGATTCAGCATAGGTTTTTTTTTTTGTTTGTTTTATTTTGGAAGGAATGTGCTAGCAGTTTGGGCAAGAGGGGCAACAGATTAGGAAATGCCTTATGGAGAAGGTGAAGCATAAACTGAACTTGAACTAATAAGGCAAACCGTGAGCTGAGAGTCATCTTTAACATTCCTCTGGATACATTTCATGATTAGCTTCCAGGCAAGTCCTGGCATCTGCCTCCCATACAGGATATATAGGCTCTAGGCTAAAGATAGGGCGATCACAGT
The DNA here is from genome assembly GCA_028646515.1 of Pseudochirops corinnae. Classification (NCBI taxonomy): domain Eukaryota; kingdom Metazoa; phylum Chordata; class Mammalia; order Diprotodontia; family Pseudocheiridae; genus Pseudochirops; species Pseudochirops corinnae. Next base: position 117,914,886 of record CM053589.1, read on the forward strand.
TTCTTGCAATGGAGCACCCTCTGCTGACTGATTAGTGAGGTGGCATTTATCTCAGGCCCAAAGACGACAAGTCTTCATTTACTCTGGTAACATTTTATGTGAATAAGCTCCAGGCTGAAGGAGGGCATGAGAAATGATCAAAAGCCAGCTACACAACAGGGCTCAGGATGGCACAAAGAGATGGCCACTGCTTCTGACCACTGACTTCCCTTTGCTCTTGGCTCTGGTCTCTGCTGCAGTGAGCCAGGTGATTTTCTGATGAAGGCAGCCATGAGGGTTATTAGCCTCCCCACTGCTCACTCTTTTCAGAGTAAAAAGGAACCAATCATTATAGGTAGACTAAGAAAATATCCAAAAGAGGAGACAGCATTCAGACATAAACTGATTATGCTGAAATACTGCACTGCTAGAGACAGAAGGGACCTTAAAGAAGGACTGCTCAAAAACCACTAGCTTTGAAATGAGGAAACAGACACGGAACAAAGAAGACACTTGTCCAAGGTCACCTCATTAAGACTAGAATCTAGGGAGTTAGCTAGAATGCCAGGCTTGGGGTCATGAAGATCTGAGTTCAAATCCAGCCTCAGACACTTACAAGTTGTGTGACCCTGGACAAGTTACCTAACCTCAGTTTACTTATCTATAAAATGGGAATAATAGCACCTACTTCCCAGGGTTGTCGTGAGGCTCAGATGAGCTAATATTTTAAAGGGCTTTGCACAGTGCCTGATACGCAGCAGACACTACATAAATCTAGCTATTGCTATTATCGTCTCTTGGCTTCCTGTCCAGCGCTCGTTCCATTTATGTCTGACTTTGGATATTAACAGAGACAGTGGATGGCAGCCTCTGAGGCTGGAAAACATGGATTCGAGTCCCAGATCTGACATACACTAGTTCTGTGACCCTGAGCAAGCCCTCTAATGCCTTTTAGGGCTTCTAGCAATTCTCTGAACTGAAGATCAGGGGCTCACTTGCCTTGGTGGAAAGAGTTTTCACCTGCAACAGTAAAATCCTAGGTCTAGTCTTGTTTCTGCTCCCTCTTCTCCTTCTCCTGTCACCTCTTCTCAAACATACAGAGGATTTAATTAAAGGAAGGGGGAATGAAACTACTAGATTGAGAAATTTAGAATCTATTATTTTTCTTTCTTTTTTTTTTTCAGAAAACTTCTACGAAAACAAATTAGCAACTTTTCTACAATTATAGTGTTAGAGAGTAACTGAGTATTCTGTGCCCAGGGTCACAGAATTGGGTCTAGGCATACTCAAATCGTCAAACGGAGTTTATGATTTCACAACTGCCCACATATGCTAATTTCATCCATGCATCCTTTTGGAAGGACAGGATTTTTTTTTTTTTACATAATTAGAGAGAGAGAAAACAGAAAAAACATTCAGAAAGAAGAGAGTATAAGTGAGAGAGAGACAGAGACAGAAAGAGAGAGAGACAGAGAGAGAGAGAGGAGAGAGAGACAGAGAGAGAAAAGAAAAAGAAAGAGAAGGAAGCAGTGAGGGGGAGAGACAGACAGAAGCTGTCCCTATCACTAAATTCTGATTATAAAGGAAAAGTAACAACAGAAAAAAAAGATGTAATTTAGAACTGAACCTGAAATGGTGTGAATTAGTTTGAGAGAAACCTCATAAGACAAATTTCAGTGGTAACTGTAAATGAATAGAGTCAGTAAACTTTATAGTGCATGATTTTCCTAAATAGAAAACTAAAATAGTAAGTTTGAGAGGAGAAAGTTGAGGAATAAGTAGATCATACAAGAAGCCTGACTTGCTAAACAACAGCATCTGAGATGGTATGACTCATTTTTTCCCATTTCAGAAAATGTTTACACTAGAATATACAGGATATGGAAATTTTTAATTAAAATATTTGGGGAAAATTTGACAACAGGCTATGAACCTATCTTCCCAAAGTATCACATCATACTCAATTCCTATTGCATTCTCACAAATTTGACTGAATGCTGCATGATACCTAAAATCCTATAATTAGGAAACACTTTAGAGATTATTTGGTCTAATCTCTGTCTTTTACAGAAGAGGAAACAGAGACCCAAACAGTTTCTGTGATTTGCCCAAAATTGCACAGCTAGTCTTAGAGCCAGGACTAGAACCCAGAGTGGTACAGAGAAGAGAGCTGTGGTCTTAGAGTCAGAAGACTTAGGTCAAATCTTGGCTCTGACATGCACAGCTTTATGACACATGGTAAGTGACTTTAACTTTCTTAGCCTCAGTCTCTCTATTTGTAAAATGTGCATATTCTGGGATTGTTATAACAAAAGAAAGTGCAAAAAGTTTCTGTTTAGGTTTTTTGTCTCCCTCAATAAAGACTAGGAGAGAGCAGTCAGAAAAATACCCCAAGTAATTCGTCTTTGGGAGACTCCAAGAAGATGGATCTTTTATCCAAATGAATATACTTCAGCCTTAGTGCAGTTGAAAATTCAGCACAAACACATTTGTGTGTTGGTGCCTGCCAAAGAGGTAACTCCTTTTTCCCCAAATAAGAATGGAATGACAATGACTGTGCCTATGTCCATGATAAAGAAAATTAATCTCCCAACCCACCCTGGAGACACATTTTCTTTTTCTATCTTGTAGTAATTTCCCACTTTCCACATTTCCTCCTAATTTCAAGTATGGTATAATATTCTGATATGGTATAATGTCAATAACTGCACTGATGTCTGCAGAACAGTAGAACCTGAGTCCTGGTTATGCCCCATGCCCTTCAGTTTCCACATTAACAAAAGGAAGCAGTTAAGCTGGATCACAGGCTGAGTGGAATACACAAGGAAGAAGTTAAAGAGAATTCTGGGAGGCTTATGAAACTTTTGTGTTGCTCTCTCAATCTACATTTCCACTGTCACTTTATCACTACTCTATTCCCTCATTATTAGCCATAAAAATCCTTAGGATAGTTTCAAAAGACTGTCTACCTACTTTGCTGTTGTTCTACCATTTCAGTTAAATCTCATCAACTTCAATAGAAGCAGCACTCCATTTTTTTATTATCTTGTCCCCTTTGTTATTCAGTCATTTCAGTTGTGTCTGACTTTCGTGACCCCATTTAGGGTTTTCTTGGCAGAGATACTGAAGTGGTTTGCCATTTCCTTCTCTAGCTAATTTTACAGGTGAAGAAACTGAGGCAAACAGGATGACATGACTTGTCCAGAGTCACACAACTAGCATGTGTCTGAGGCCAGATTTGAACTCACAAAGAGGAATCTTCATGACTTCAGGTGCAGCTTTCTGTACACTATGATGCCACTTAGCTGCCCCTACCTACTTTAGTGACAAAAAAAGTTGGTATCAGCTAGCTATGAGAAAGCATTCTTAATCTGGGGTGGAGCCAGGGAGAATACTCTGTGGTTTAGTGAAGAGACCTGTGTTTGAATCCTAGATCTATTATTCACTTCCTGTGTGACACAATCTCTTTGTGTACCTCAGTGTCCTCAGCTAATGAATGAGTTGGCTTAGACAGCCTCAACAACATCTTCCTGCCCCATCACTCACCTGTAAGCTCTATGACAGCCATGCCCAAGTCTTATCTATACTCTCCTCCTTCCTCTGGACTCTCTACTTAATATTTTTTTTTTTAAGTTTGCTGAACAAATCAATGAACAAATGAATGGGCTGCAAAAAGAGAGGTTGTCCTAGGGTTTTGGGATACCTTATGATTTCTCATTTTTAATTGAATTAATGAATAATAATGGTTTGATGATATGATGATGAATGAATAATATAATGAATAATAAGGGAAAGTAAACATGTAGAACATGAGAGAATTTTACTTCCAAAGGCTATTCACTTAATCTCTCCAGGTCTCCATTTCCTCATCTGTAGAATAAGAAAGTTGGTCTAGATGCCAGCTCCAAATCTACATGAGCCTCTCGTGCTTTGAGGAAGCACATGGCACAGTGTACAAAAAGTGCTGGATTTGAAGTCAGAGGACCAGGATTTCAATCTTAGCTCTGTCTTTTACTAACCTGGTGACCTCTAGCATGTTCCTGCTCTGGCTCTGAGCTTCCTCATCCATAAAATGTAATATCTATGAATCAAAGCCCAGGAAACTGAAAATCTCTGTACAAACTGTCATAGTCCAGGTTCTGAACAATGAAAAACAGACCCTGAGAACAGAGTAGAGCATGCAGTAACCCTCCTCTAGGAGGAAGACACAGACTCATCAATGCAGGGGAAAGGTAAGGGTGCCCCTGGACTCCAAGGGATGCTGATGGAAGTCCATAAACATCTTACAAATATTCATCTCACACTCTGGACATTTCTACAGATGCTTCCATCACTCCTGCTCCCTGTGCTTCATATTTGGCCAAGGAGCAAGATTTAAATGAAAAACAGGAATAGAGAAAGTCTAATTTCATTTTGACATGGTCAATTTAAAATCTGTTAGATTCAAAAACCTCCAGTTCTTAAGTACATATGTCCATTTAAATGTTATTAGGAAATGGGCAGCAGCCGAAAAACATACTCCCACCCATACAATTATAAGACAACAGCTGCAGGGCCCTGGACCGCTTCATGTTATTTTTTCCCATTCCAGAAGGGGCTGTATTACTCTCAAGAGAATGTGAATGGTTGGAATAACCGCACTTCTTGGGCGCTGGAGGTCTGTCCCTGGCTTTCATCCATGAGTCGACATCCAAAAGAAACCCTATGATCAAACACAATTCCTTCCACAGGTACAAAAATGACAGATTAAATGGTATGAAATCTGTAGATAAAACAATGGTCTAACCTATTACTCTGTGGTCTAACCTTGGAGTAAAATGTGAATTTCTTTTGAAGAGTCAGTGACTCTTCCCAGGTACAATATTGTAATCCTACTTAAATGGAAGCATTAAACTTCAGTCACAGATAATATGAGTATAAATCTTGGATTTCCATTTACTATCCGACTCTCTGGGTGACTCACTCAACCTTATCTATAAAATAGCAGTGTTGAATTAGATGTCTATAAAGTTCCTTCCAGCTCTATATGTATGATCCTGCAATCCATACACATGAATTTTCATAGCTATATTTTGTATACTGTACACACCAAATATATGTGTACCGTATTTGGAAGAGCACTGGATTTGAAGTCAGATATCTGAGTTCAAGTCTTAGTTCTATTTACTAGGCTTGAGCTGCCCTGATTGGTGAGTGAGTGTCAACTCACCTTTTCACAAGCTAGTAATCCCCAGACCATGCTTTGGATGCATCCAGCCAAGTGCCAGGAAACCTGAGTCTACCAGACATCTTGTCACTTGCCTGCCTCAAACATGCACATATTATCTCCCTACTCCTGTCTTGCTTGTTCTGGAAACAATACTCAACCCAATACTATCACTGCTATTATAGAAGTTGTGACAACAGACACTGCCCTGTGGCTATAATAACAATCCTAGTACCTCCCCAGACCAAAACTCCCTTCATCAATTACTGCTCTCTAATATGGACTGTCTCTCCCTATTAAGCTTCTTGAGGGAAGTTGGATTTGTAACTCCAGCACCTTGCACAGTGGTTGGCACTTTACAGCTCTTAATAAATGCTAAATTAATTAAACCCCTGCATTCTCTCATCTATAAAGGGAGAAAGGTGGCCTAAATGATTTTTAAAGTTCTTTCTAGCTCTAAATCCCAAGATTCTCTGCAAATAAAAGCTATTAGACACAAGCTAGAGCAATTACACGTGCTTTATGTCTAGAAGAGATGGTGTGATATGGTGGAAAGGTTACTGGACTTGGACAATAAGGAAGCATCTAGATATGCCTTGGCTTTGTTATTAATTTACTTTGTCATTTATTAGCTGCGTAAGCAAGGGTAAATCACTATATTTCTCTGATTGTCAGCTTACTCATCTTTAAAATGAAAGGTATGGGCTGTGTGCCCTCTCAGGTCTCCATCCCCTCTAAAACTGGATTGCAGACATAAGTCACTTCCAAATTTTGTGTCTAGGTTTGCTCATTTGTAAAATGGAGGTAATAACTTGTGACCTTGCTGGGATGTTTTGATCCAAATATTTTGTAATTACAAAGTATTATGTTATTCCTATTATCATTCTTACCCTCCTTAAAGCCAACGCATCATTTATGCCATAATTAATGATGATTCACATGCATATTACATTCTAACTATAAGCATATCCTGACTTCCGTTTTAACAAGTTCAGTGGCTATACCTCTTCCTTCAATATATGGCTTAAATTTGATCTCTTCCAGGAAGTCTTCCCTGATTAATCCCATTTCACCCAGATTTATTTTTCAGTCTCTGATCTCTTCAATTTGTTTGTCCTGCATTGACATCTTGATAATACCATTTAAAAGTTGGGAGCTCTGGTATGGTTAATTTCTAAATTACTTGTATTAGATTTTGGAAATGCTTTATATTTACATTAAATATGAATATCTCTGATGTTATAAGATTCACAACACTCTAAATAAGATATTGAAATCACTGTGTTAAAGTCTGACTCACCAACTTTCTCATCTTATCTATATTCTTTTCTACTCCCAATAGATCATGGATTAATTCAAAGAACTAGTCTGAGCCAGAGCTGGGCTTTGTACAAACGTGTTGCTGGTTCATGCTTTCCTTAACTCAAAGAGTTTGGCTTTGAATTGCAGCTCTCGTTAAATTAGAGTGAGCCAAAATCTTTTTTTTTTAAATGCCAACAAGATAAGATCATAGGATTTAGAGCTAGAAGGTACCTTGGGAATCTTGTAAAATGTCCTCTTTACATATGACAGAACAGCCCCTGAAAGAAGAAATGACTTGCCCGAAGTCACCAAAAAAAAGTAGCAGAGCCACAATTTGCAACCAGGCTCCCTAAACTTGCAAGTCACTTCACCTCTCAGTTGCCTCAGGAAACCTCAGAGATTGAAAGTTATAGAATAATTGCAAGTCCTCATGGGTACACAGAATTTCTTTGCTGAAAGTTCCTGGTACCAAAGAAATCACAGGTCTCGATTCCCCTCTAGTCAGACAGTCAACAAACATTGATTAAGCCTTTGCTATCTGCTTACATATCAAAGAAAGGCAAAAACATGATTCCTGATCTCAAGGAACTCCTAATAGAGGTCCGTGACATTAAATATTTGTATGTGTAAATAACTACGTAGATATAAGATACATACAGTAGAAGTGTAAGATAATCTCAGAAGGAAGGCATTAGTACTAGAGTGTGGTGAGGGGAAGGAGGGGAAAAGTATCCTGTAGAAGGTAGGATTTGAAGGAGGGGAGAAAATTTGAAACTCAAGGGATTCTGGAACTGAATCATGTAAACTAAAAGTAAATAAACAAAAAAAATAATCCTAAAAAAAAAAAGGTAGGATTTGAGCTTAATCTTGAAGGCATCCAAAAAGTAGGCAGAAGTGAGAAGGGAGGACATGCCAGGCACGAGGGACAATCAGTGGAAAGAAGAGTCAGGAGCTGGAACAGTATTGTGTCTGAAGAACAGCAACACCAGGGTTACTAGAGATGGAGGGGAGTATACCGCAAGAAGGAGGGGCAGCTAGGTAGTGCAGTGGATAGAGCACTGGGCTTGCAATCAGGAAGACTCATCTTTGTGAGTTCAAATCTGGCCTCAGACACTAACTAGCTGTGTGACCCCAGGCAAGTCACTTAACCCTATTTGCCTCAGTTTCCTCTTCTGTCAAATGAGCTGGAGAAGGAAATGGCAAACCACTCCAGTATCTTTGCCAAGAAAACCCCAAATGGGGTCATGAAGTCATATATAACTGAGCAACAACAACACAGTCTAAGAAGACTAGAAGATAGGAAGGGGCCAGGTTGTAAAAGGATTTTAAAACCAAACAGAGGATTTTATATTTGATCCTAGAAGTAACAGAGAACCACTGGAGGTTACAGAGACGGGGGAGGGGGCAACATGGATTGGAATGGGGAAAGATTTGAGGCAGAGGAATCAATCTTAAGGTTATTGCAATAATTCAGGAAAGGAGATGGGGGCTTGAAGCAGAGTGGCAGCTTTGTGAGGGAAGAGAATGGGATGTATAAGAAAAGATTGGCCATATGGAGTAAGTATGAGAGAAGAGTGAAGGATGACACTCAAATTGTGTACCTGAATGATGAGTAATACAGACAATGGCACCTCTCAGTTCACTGGTCCTGCTTCTAACCCAGTTCTCACAATTAGCATTTGGAGAGGCAACTCCTGTGGAGAAGAGACCAGCCATCCCCACCAACTGCTAGTCAACTACCATACACAGGATGGGCAAACCAGCCTAAGAGAAGCAGTGGTACCTCTTAAGGGAGATATAGGAGGAAGCATGTGCCAGACAAGTCAGATCCCACCCCCAACAACCTCCAGACCCTGACAGAGGCAGCTCAGGATTCTGAGCTCAAGAGCTTTGGAAATAGCAATGCCCCATAAAGTGCTAGACATACTTTCAGCCCAGTGCTCTCAGCCATCATTCTGAGAAGCAACTCCTGTGGAGATGCAGTGTGGTAAATGCTCCTGCAGGTGCTACAACTGCAGCTACTGAAGACCCAGAAAAAAAAAGTTCTTCCCACCAAATCCTTGGCAATGTCAAATAGTTCATCATCAGAAAATGGTATCATTTTATTAGTGGAAATGACACTTAATGAGGCATTAACATCTGCTTTACCAGTGTACCCTAAGGACCACGGAACTTTTCTATCTGACTTGTAGTTGAAACCTTCCATATACGTGGTATATTATATACAACAGGCAGCTAGGTGGTGCAATGGATAGAGCCTGTACAGGGTTGGAAATCAGGAAGACTCATCTTCACAAGTTCAAATCCTGCCTCAGACACTTACTAGCTTGTGTGACCTTGAGTAAGTCATTATTAAACCTGTTTTCCTCAATTCCTCATCTGTAAAATGAACTGGAGAATGAGATGGCAAGCCACTTCAGTATCTTTGCCAAGAAAATCCCAAATGGGGTCACAAAGAGTCAGAAAAGACTGAACAAAATTATACACAATGTATATTTCCATTAGAACGTGAGTTCCTTAAGAGTAGAGACTGTCTTACTTTTCTCTTTGTATCACCAATACTTAATAAAGTGCTTTCCCTATAGTAAGCACTTAATAAATGCTTCATTCATATGGAAATACACACACACACACACACACATGCACATGCAAACATACACTTCTTTAAAAGGGGAAAAAAAGTCAATAAAGATTTAAAAGCAAAATTTTTTACAAAGAATTCTGACCTAGCCAGTCCAATTATTATATGCCCAACAGTGACATCCACAATATTTTTTTGTAGGACATAGATGTAATTATTTTCTAAAATGTTAAGCCCAAATGATTAGGGATATTGCTTAAATATCATAAATGACCCCTTAATGACCCATTATGGCCTCATCATTTTCAAATTTACCTAAACTCTTCTTGAAAATATTTGTGTTTTGGGTTTATACATATTCCTAATGTATGAGATAGTTATAGATTTAGAGGCAGAAGAGACCTCAGAGGTGATCTAGTTAAGCACTTCTTAAGACCACTTAAGAAATACTGAAGGCACTGTAGTACAAAAAATTGAAGAAGCTTTGAATCTAGTTTAATATCTCTCATTAGCCATATGTAGAATCCAAGGTCAGTTATTTGCCTAGTGTGACCCAGACAGTAAATGGTAAAGTCAAGTTTTGAACTCATGTACCCTGACTCCAAATCTAGTTCTCTTTCTATTACACCACATAGGCTGTATTTAGAATATCACTAGTGTCTTTAATTGGTCTCGATTATACTTTGCAACACGTAAACTCTATGCTTGCCTCTTGCTTTGTGTGTGTATGTCTTCTCTTCCCAACTAGACTATAAAGAAGAATTGCCTTTCATTTCTCCTGTCTCATTCCAAGAACTGATATCTGAGCTTTCCAGACTCCCCCGTATGTCTGTTAACTAATTTCCCTAACTAATATTGAGGTGAATCCAGGGTATATGGTCAGGAAAATGATAGAGTCCAAATTTTGGAACTGTGGACTCAGAGAAACCTCATTGGGAAAGAGCCCTCCAAAGTCATCTGGTCCACTCTCCCACTCAGCCCAGGCATCCCCTCAGCAGCATCCCTGACAAGCAACCATTCAACCTCTGCCTGAATACTCCCAGTGATAGGGAATTCAGGATTTCTTGAGGCAGTTCACTTCATTTATGGACAAGTATAATTGTTAGAAAGTTCTTTCGTGTTGGCAGTATAACAACTCTTGCTATTCAGAAGCTGATGTTGGCTTTTGGTGACCATAACTTTCTGTAAGTGTTGGATACTACAGCTGGGTTCTTTACTACACTACAGGCATTCCAAATCCATTTGGAAGCCTGTGTTTCCTTCCAGAACTACTTATGAGTAACTGTTACTGTGCTTCCTTGATGAACTTCAGAACTCTATTGCATCCTCTGAGTAAATGATTCCCTAGATCGGTGTTTCCCAGGCTTTTAGAATATTTGAAACATCTGTGAACTTAGAACACCTGGTATACACTGAGGGATGAAAGGGGAAAAGTTTCTTTTTTTTTTTTTTTTTTAAATTTTTAAATTTTATTATAGTTTGCATCATTCATTTCCACAAGATTTTGAGTTACATATTTTCTCCCCCTCTT